>NW_026844367.1:30652648-30712648 GCF_025583915.1 Anolis sagrei ordinatus | reverse complement strand
CCCATCCATCGATTTATACATATATGTATGTATGTATAGTGACGGGATATATATGTGTGTGTATGTATGTATGTAAATATGTGTGTGTGTTATAGATATATTGCAGTGATGGAATATATCTCTCCATCCATTGATATATATATAGAGAGAGAGAGAGAGAGAGATGAGATATATAGATATAGGTATATCCCCATCCATCGATAGAGATATGTGTGTGTGTGTGTGTGTATAGTGACAGGATATATATATATGTGTGTATGTATGTATATATATGTGTGTGACTGTGTGTGTATATATCCTCATGCATCAAGTTATAGATATATTACAGTGATGGAATATATATATATCCCCATCCATTGATATAGATAGATAGATAGATAGATAGATAGATAGATAGATAGATAGATAGATAGATAGAGTGATGGGATGTATAGATATATGTATATCCCTATTCATCAAGAGGTATATATGTATGTATAGTGACAGGATATATATGTGTGTGTATGTATGTATATATATATGTGTGTGACTGTGTGTGTATATCCCCATCCATTGAGTTATAGATATAGCTATATTATAGTGATGGAGGATATATATATATATATATATATATATATATATATATATATCCCCATCCATCGATTTATAGATATATGTATGTATATATAGTGATGGGATATATATGTGTGTGTATGTATGTATATATGTGTGTATCCCCATCCATCGAGTTATAGATATATTACACTGATGGTATATATATCTATATCCCCATCCATTTAGATAGTTAGATAGATAGATAGATAGTGATGAGATATATAGATATAGGTATATATGTGTGTGTGTGTGTGTGTGTGTGTATGTATAGTGACAGTATATGTGTGTGTGTGTGTGTGTGTGTGTGTGTATGTATATGTGTGACTGTGTGTGTATCCCCATCCATCGAGTTATAGATATAGATATATTACAGTGATGGAGTATATATATATATATATATATCCCCATCCATCGAGTTATATAGATATATTACAGTGATTGAAAACACACAACCACACACATATATATATATCCCCATCCTTATATATATATATATATATATATATATATATATATATATATATATAGTGACAGTATATATGTGTGTGTGTATGTATGTATACTATTATTATTATTATTATTATAGAATATTATATTATATAATTCTATAATAATAATAATGCTCTTATTATTATGATCCTATTATTATTATTGACACAAAAGCACAGTATGTCACAGTAAACAAGATCTATATGCTGGATTTCGTATCACAAAACCACAAGTCAAACACTTCCCAAGCGTCTAGGACAGTGTGATGTATCTTATTATTATTATTATTATTATTATTATTATTATTATTATTATTTACACCCCACTTTTTCCCTCTAAAAAGAGACTCAAAGTGGCTTAAAGTAAAACCAATGCAATACAATGTAAAAACCTAAACGAACGTATGCAGGCGTTAAAAAAGAATTAAATATTATTATTATTATTATTATTATTATTATTATTATTATTATTATTATTATTGGTATTTAAAATATTAATGGTATTTAAAAACAAAACACTCCTGCCACGGGTGATACCACCATAATATATCAAACTACCAAAAACCTTAATCGAACATTGGATTTGGAAAATTCAAGCCACCTCTGAGTCTTGATTGCCTATATCCACATAGATTTAAATATAGAATGCACTATATACACAATACACAACCTATAAAGTTGACGATCTGCTTGAGTACACATAAATGTAGAATGCGTTATATAAACAACAAACACAACCTATTAAGTTGACAATCGGCTTGAATATATCTATATAAATAAAAATGTAATGTTCGTTTGTGGGATTAATACAACTCAAAAACCACTGGACAAATTGACACGAAATTTGGACACTCTACCCCTAACAGACCAATGAGTGACCATTGCTCATACAAACAATGAATAACATAGTGGAAGGGACTAAAAAACCCAAAAAACAAAAATTACATTAATAATAATAATAATAATAATAATAATAATAATAATAATCTTTATTTATACCCCGCCACCATCTCCCCAAAGGGAACTCGGAGTGGCTTACATGAGGCCAAGCCCAATGATACATTACAGCAACATAAAATATAAACATAAATAAACCAATAAATAAATAAATGAATCAAGTAACATAAACAGTACAAAATAACATAATGGAAAATCAAACACGGTGGGCGGGCCAAAGGCACGACATAAAATGGTAAAACTCTGGATGAGATAGCAATGAAAAAAGTGCATTTGTGGGGGAAAGCTTGTGGGGACTGAACAACGCATGCGCAAAACCACACACATATATGCAAACACACATATATATACAAATATATAGACACACAAAACACATATACACAGACTGGGCCACAGCAACACGTGGCAGGGGATGGCTAGCATGTATGTATGTGTGTGTGTATGTATATATATATATATATATATATATATATACACACACACACATACACACACACATATTCACATACACTTAAATGTAGAGTACATTATATACATAACACACAACATATTAATTTGACAATCAGCTTGATTATATATATACACACACATACATACATACAGTTAAATGTAGAATGCATTATATACACAGCACACAACCTATAAAGTTGATAATCGGCTTGAATATATATGTATGTGTGTGTGTGTATACATACACACACATATATATACACACAGATACATACACATATAATATATACACATACACTTAACTGTAGAATACATTATATATACAACACAACCTATTAAGTTGACAATCAGCTTGAATACACACACACACACACATAATATATATACATACACTTAAATGTAGAATACATTATATATACATTATATAGTCACTTGAAGACACATATTTCCAAACCACAAGTACATATATATATACATACATGCATACAGCCAAATGAAGTCAGTTGGGGATATATATATATCCCCAAAAACTGTGTGCCTACATGTATGTCACACACACAGAGCCAAACTAAATATATAATGTTATATGACAGTAACAGTATAGATCGAGGAAGTGAGGACTAGCCAATCCTTCTACATCAGGCATCCTCAAACTATGGCCCTCCAGCTGTTTGGGCCTTCAACTCCCAGAATTCCTGACAATTGAACAAGCGTGTTAGGGATTCTGGGAGTTGGAGGCCCAAACAGCTGGAGGGCCGCAGTTTGAGGATGCCTGTTCTACATTGTGAGATTAATGCAGTTTGACCCCACTTTAACCCCTATGGCTCAAGGCTATGGAATCCTGGCAGATGTATGTATGTATTTATATCTATATATGAGGGATGTATGTATGTATGCATGTGTGTGTATGTATGTATGTATGTATGTATGTGTATGTATGTATATGTGTATGTGTGTGTGTGTATATATATATATAGGAGATGTGTATAGGTGCATATGGGAGATGGATGTGTGTATATGGGAAGTCTATATATATGTATATGTGTGTGTATATATGAGATGTATGTATGTATATATATATGGGAGAGGTATGTATATATGTGTGAATACACACACATATATGTATATATGTGTGTATATGCATATATATGTATATATGTGTGCGTTTGTGTATATATAGATGTATGCATATATGTTTATATATAGAGAGGAGATGTGTATATATGTATGGGAGATATATGTGTGTGTATGTATGTGTGTGTGTGTGTATATATATATATGGGAGAGCTATGTCTATATATGTATATGTATATAGGAGATGTATTTATATATGTGTGTATATGTATATATGGGAGAGGTATGTATATATGTGTGTATATGAATATGGGAGATGTATGTTTGTATATTTGTGCTATATACATATATAGAGATATGAGAGATGTATGTACAGTATATGTATATATGGGAGAGGTACGTGTATATATGTATATGTATATAGGAGATAGCCACCCTGAGTTCCCTCTGGGGAGATGGTGGCGGAGCATAAATAATTTATATTTATATGTGTGTCTGTGTGTATGTGTATACATGAGAGAGGTATGTATATATATATGTGTGTATATGAATATGGGAGATGTATGTTTGTATATTTGTGCATGTGCAGCTATATACATATATATACATATGAGAGATATATGCATTTATTTATGTGCGTTGTGTGTGTGTGTGTATATGTAATAAATAAATAAACATATATAGGAAGATGCCAGTATGCAGTGTATACATACGTGTTTGCTACACACACATACACATATACATATATATAGGAAGATGCCGGTATGCAGTGTATACATACGTGTTATACATACAGTATATACATACTGCAGTGTATACATATGTGTTATACATACAGTATATACATACGTTATATATATATATATATATGTATATATGTATATATATATATATCTCACGTATGTATATATCACGTATGTGTGTGTGTGTGTGTGTGTGTATGTATATATATACATATATATATAAACCTGTGGGTCAGTTGTTTCATATATACAACTGACTGTTTCATATATACAACTGTGGGAAACTGACCCACAGGTTTCCGATGCAACTCCAAAGCCGAATTATTTTTCAACCCAACCTTTGGACAGGGAAGGCGAAACTCCGAGCACCTCATAGTCTTGAGCCTGGGCAGTCTGAGTGGGGTCAAAACTGTGTTAAAATTGCAGTGTAGACGCATCTAGGAAATTCATGAACACGTAACACTACGCCAGAGGCGATGATGCATGGTTCATATAAGTAATAGCCGACGGGGAAGACCTTTTATGCCGTGCATGTATGTATTATCTTAGAGATCCTAAGGCAGGGAGTTCCGCAGGTCAACAGGAACTGTTTTTTCCCATAGCATCATATAGATCTTAGAGATCCTGAGGCAGGGAGTTCCACAGGTCAACAGGGACTGTTTTTCCCATAGCATCATATAGATCAGGCATGGGCCAACTTGGGCCCTCCCTCCAGGTGTTTTGGACTCCAACTCCCACCATTCCTAACAGCCGGCGCTGTTAGGAATGGTGGGAGTTGGAGTCCAAAACACCTGGAGGGAGGGCCCAAGTTGGCCCATGCCTGATCTATATGATGCTATGGGAAAAACAGTCCCTGTTGACCTGTGGAACTCCCTGCCTCAGGATCTCTATAGATCAGGCCCATGCCTGATCTATATGATGCTATGGCCCAATGCAATGGGATCCCCGGATTGGAGAGCCACAAACAACAGGGATCGAGTGGATCCTTCCCCATCTCCCTCCCCCAAACAGTCCCAAACAATCCCCCCCCCCTCCGGAGATCAAGGAAAACAAGCCAGCCGCCCAATCAGGAAGCAACGTGAGCATCCTCAATGGGGAAGCAGCTGTTGCCTACCTTGCCAAGCCCAGCCAGGATTCCTGAATGGGGAAGGAACGCCCCTCGAAGGGGATTGGCTGGGGGGAGGGGAGTGCGTCACAGCCGTGGGCGGGGCGGGGGAGGAAGCCACGCCCCCTTCGTCTAGTGGGGTTTTTGGAAGCCTTCTCTGTCCAAGGGTCCTGGAGATATAGATATCTATATATATATATAGAGAGAGAGAAATAGATAGCAAGATGGATAGATAGGACAGATAGATGGATGGATGGATGGATGGATAGATAGATAGATAGATAGATAGGTTAGATAGATGGAGATAGGTGGATAGATAGATAGATAGATAGATAGATAGATAGATAGATAGATAGATAGATAGATAGATAGATAGATGATAGATAGATAGATAGATAGATAGATAGACAGATACAAAGATGGACAGACAGATAGATGGATGGATAGTAAGAAAGAAAGCTAGATAGGTAGATAAATAGGATAAGATAGAAAAATAAATAGATAGAAAGCTAGATGGATGGACAGATAGATAGACAGAAAGGAAGAAAGATAGATAGAAATCAAGATAGATAGATGGATAGAAAGATAGATAGATACATAGGATATAGATAGGATAGGATAGATAGAAAGATAAATAGATAGAAAGCTAGATAGATAGATAGAAAGGAAGAAAGATAGAAATCAAGATACATAGAAAGATAGATAGGATATAGAAAGATAAATAGATAGAAAGCTAGATGGATGGATAGATAGATAGAAAGGAAGATAGATAGAAATCAAGATACATAGAAAGATGGATAGTAAGATAGATAGATAGATAGATAGATAGATAGATAGATAGATAGATAGATAGATGATGGATGGATAGATAGAAATCAAGATAGATAGATAGATAGATAGATAGATAGATAGATAGATAGATAGATAGCATCATATAGATCTTAGAGATCCTGAGGCAGGGGTGAGAAGGGCGGGATATAAGTAAGTGAAATAAATAGATAGATAGATAGATAGATAGATAGATAGATAGATAGATAGATAGGATAGATAGAAAGATAAATAGAAAGCTAGATGGATGGATAGATAGAAAGGAAGGAAGAAAGATAGATAGATAGTAAGATAGAAAGAAAGCTAGATAGGTAGACAGACAGACAGACAGACAGACAGACAGACAGACAGATAGATAGATAGATAGATAGATAGATAGATAGGATAGATAGAAAGCTAGATGGATGGATAGATAGAAAGGAAGATAGATAGATAGATGGTAAGATAGAAAGAAAGCAAGATAGATATAGGTAGACAGATAGATAGGCTAGATAGAAATATAAATAGAAAGATGGAGAGATAGATATATAGATAGAAGGCTAGATAGATAGATAAATAGAAAGAAATCAAGATAGATAGAAACATAAATAGATAGAAAGGTAGATAAATAGATAGGACAGATACAAAGATAGAAAGATGGATAGATAGAAAAATAGCTAGATAGATAGAAAGCTAGATAGATAAATAGAAAGAAATCAAGGATAGATAGCTAGAAAGATAAATAGCTAGAAAGATGGATATATAGATGAATAGATAGAAAGATAGAAAGAACGCTAGATAGATAAATGGAAAGATAGATAGATGGATAGAAAGATAAATAGAAAGATAGAAAGCCTTCGACAATACAGAAAGATAGAAAGATGGATAGATAAAAAGATGGGTAGATAGAAAGCTAGATAAATAGACAGAAAAGAAGGCTAGATAGATAGATAGATAGATAGATAAAAAAGAAATCAAGGATAGAAAGGTAGATAGATAGAACTGCTAGGTTGGCAGAAGCTGGGGCTAACAACGGGAGCACACCCCACTCCCCAGATTCGAACCTGCAACCTTTCGGACAGCAAGTTCAGCAGCTCAGCGCTTTAACCCTCTGCACCACCGGAGGCTCCATATACTGACAGTGTATTATATATATTGTGGTATAATAATATAATAAAATATAATAATATGACAACTGTATATTATATCTTACATGTAATATTGCTAATAATATTTCAGTATAGTGGTATAGTACAATATAGTAATATATAATACTCATATTGTGCTATGCTAAAATACTGTATGTAGGTTATTATAATGTAACTAGCTGTGCCCTGCCACGCGTTGCTGTGGCCTATAGTAAAACTTATCAAAGTTGAGGTAGATATCTGGACTATTATGAAAGAGAGGTCCCTACCTATTCCTTCCCCTTTTCCTCCCCCTTTCTCTCCTTTCTTCCTTCTCTACCTCTTTCTTTCTTTCACTACTTGGTTTCATCCTTCTCTCTTTCCTTCATTCCCTCCCCCTTTCTTCCTTTGCTTTCTTCCCTCCCTGTTTGCTTCCTTCTTTCACTTTTTATTTCCTTTTATTTCACCACCATCATAACAATAACAATAATGCAATGCATTGCCTCTGGGACCTGACACCTCTCCCATTCCCCCTAAAAGGGTCTCATAGGAACAATAGCATAATAATAATAATAATAGAAATAACAACCTTTACCCGCCACGTGTTGCTGTGGCCAATCTTCCCTCTTTCTCTCCTTCTTTCCCTCCCTCCCTCCTTCCTCCCTCCCTCCCTCTCCTTCCTTCCTTCCTTCCTTCCTTCCTTCCTTCCTTCCTTCCTTCCCTTCCTTCCCTTCCTTTCTTCTCTCTTTCCTTCCTTCCCCCTTTTTCTTTCTCTTCTGCTGTCTCTCTTTTCTTTCCTTCCAACTTTCCTTTTCTTTCCTTTTCTTCTTCCTTTTTTCTCTAACTTTCCTTCCTTCCCCCTTTTTCTTTACCTCCCTTTCTCTTTCTTCCTTCTTTCCTTCCTTCTGTCTTTCCTAGATTTTGACAGGGCGGGAAGGGGCGGGGTGGGGTTTGGAGGTGGCGTGAAGTAAAAGGAGGTAAGATTGGGGCGGGGGAGTGATGGAGTGTGGGGTTGCGTGTGTGCGGCGGCGGCAGGGGGAGTGATGGAGTGTGGGGTTGTGTGTGTGTGTGCGGCAGGGTGTGTGTGTGTGCGGGAAGCAGCGCGGCGGGGCTTGGAGTGGGCATGGTTTCCGCAGAGGGAACGTTGGCCGGAAGGCCATGTGCGCGCGCCAGGGAACTTGCGGCTGGGCGCCAATGCGCATGCTCAGTTGTTTTGCCGTTTTGTGAGTGTGTTGTTGTGTTGTTTTTCATTTTGAGTAGATACGTTTGTACCTTGTGGGTTGTGTTATGGGCATGGGAATTTTGGTTAAGTTTCATTGGGGTTTTTTTGAGTTTTGTTTTTTTGCCGTTTTGAGTGTGTTGTGTTGTTTTTCATTTTGAGTAGATATGTTTGTACCTTGTGGGTTGTGTTATGGGCATGGGAATTTTGGTTAAGTTTCGTTGGGGGATTTTTGAGTTTTGTTGTTTTGCCGTTTTGTGAGTGTGTTGTTGTGTTGTTTTTCATTTTGAGTAGATATGTTTGTACCTTGTGGGTTGTGTTATGGGCATGGGAATTTTGGTTAAGTTTCATTGGGAGATTTTTGAGTTTTGTTGTTTTGCTGTTTTGTGAGTGTGTTGTTGTGTTGTTTTTCATTTTGAGTAGATATGTTTGTACCTTGTGGGTTGTGTTATGGGCATGGGAATTTTGGTTAAGTTTCGTTGGGGTTTTTTTGAGTTTTGTTGTTTTGCCGTTTTGTGAGTGTGTTGTGTTGTTTTTCATTTTGAGTAGATATGTTTGTACCTTGTGGGTTGTGTTATGGGCATGGGAATTTTGGTTAAGTTTCGTTGGGGTTTTTTTGAGTTTTGTTGTTTTGCCGTTTTGTGAGTGTGTTGTTGTGTTGTTTTTCATTTTGAGTAGATATGTTTGTACCTTGTGGGTTGTGTTATGGGCATGGGAATTTTGGTTAAGTTTCGTTGGGGGATTTTTGAGTTTTGTTGTTTTGCCGTTTTGTGAGTGTGTTGTGTTGTTTTTCATTTTGAGTAGATATGTTTGTACCTTGTCGGTTGTGTTATGGGCATGGGAATTTTGGTTAAGTTTCGTTGGGGGGTTTTTGAGTTTTGTTTCTCCGTTGGATGCCCCTAACAAATTTATATATATAGATATAATATATATAATAATATATATAATGGCTTAAACCTCTGTGCCGACAGGACTGAAGACCGACAGGTCGCAGGTTCGAATCCGGGAAGAGTGCGGATGAGCTCCCTCTGTCAGCTCCAGCTCCACATGTGGGGACATTAGAGAAGCCTCCCACAAGGATGGTAAAAAATCAAAACATCCGGGCAAAGTCCTTGCAGATGGCCAATTCTCTCACACCGGAAGCGACTTGCAGTTTCTCGTCACTCCTGATACGAATACACACACACACACACACACATTTACTGGTAGTGTATTATATTGTGATATAATACAATATAGTAATAGTGGTATGCTAATATATTGTATATACATATATTGATATTATAACGTAATACAATATACTAATTATATATCATATAATGATACTAATATTGTGGTATGCTAATATATTGCATATACATATAATATTGAAATTATAATGTAATACAATATATATAATATAGTCAAAGAAATATATTAAATATAATCACTGATAATATATGCACTCCTGTTTTATTATTGTATATTTGAAATTGTAATGTTTTTGATTGTGAGCTGCTTTGAGTATTCGTATGGAGAGATAAAGCAAGATATGGAGAAATAAATGTACAGCTAGTAGGAAATTTTAATTATTATTAATTTTTTATTTAATAATCCCTTTTCTAAACTGTTTGGAACCCTTTGGCGCCCCCAGTGGACACAGCGAAAACTGCACCCTCTTGATCAAAGCAGATATAATGTGCCTCTATGCCGCCCTCTTGAGGCCACATTGGAAATCGCACCACTTTATTATATTTATTATTATTATATATTATATTTCCCCCAAAGAGAAGGGAAAAAAGAAGTGAAAGAAGAGAGGAGGAAATAAAAAAAAAGGAACAAGGAACAAGAAGCTTTGATTGGATAGAAAAGGTACATTCGACACATCCGGAAATGGTGAGTTGTCGGTATATTTTATTTCCGTAAATACAAAACAAAAAAACAAAACCCCGAAACAAAAACGGATGTCGCCATACAACAGCGAACTGAGAACATTTACAGTTATCTCCAATTCGGATTTGATCAAGTTAATGTTAAATATTTTGTTTATTAAAAAAAAAACAAGGAAAAAAGAGAATAGATTGTAGTAAATAAAAATGAAGAATATGCACATTCAATAGAGCTTATTTTCCAGTAAAAAGTTACTGAGGTTGGTTCGGATGCTGCTCTCTTCTCCAGGGAATAGAAAAGGAATGAGGAAAAGCCAACAGAAGGAAGAAAAGTGGGGCAAAAATAATGTTGTGTTGGGATACCTAGAACCCATTGTACTGGGACACCTGGAATCCATGGCAAACACATGGCATTGGGATATCTAGAACCTCCCTGTAAAGATGAAGAGGCTACTTTACAGCCTCTCCCATTCCATCACCCTTGGGTTACCTAGAACTCATGGAATTGGTATCCCGAAGACTCACAAAATTGGAATACCTAGAACCTATGGCACTGGGATAGGACCCATAGCATTGGGATACCACAAACCCATGAATTTGGGATACCTCGCTGCGAAGGGAGGCTTCCTTAGTCTCTCATTCCAACACCGTTAGTCTTGGTTGTTGTAGGTTTTTACGGGCTGTATGGCCATGGTCTAGAGGCATTCTCTCCTGACGTTTCGCCTGCATTTATGGCAAGCATCCCCAGAGGTAGTGAGGTCTCTTGGAACTAGGAAAATGGGTTTATAGATCTGTGGAAGCCTTCGACAATACCATTAGTCTTTCTCATTCCAGGCTTCCTTAGTCTCTTTCATTTCAGCACCATTTGGTTATCTAGAAACCCACAGCACTTGTATACCTAGAACCCTTGGGATTTGGACATATAGAACTTGTAACATGAGGGAGCCTGGAACACATGGCACTGGGACACCCAGAACCTCCCTGTTAAGGTGAACAGGCTTCTCTAGTTTCCCCAATTCCAGCACCACACTGTTACCTAGAACCCATAGCATGTGGATACCTAGAACACATAGTTTGGACACCTAGACCTCACAAAATGCTGGCACCTGGAACACAGGGCATTTGGATACCTTGAACCCCCCTGCATAGGTGACCAGCTTCTTTAATCCCTATTCCAGTACCATCGGTTTACCGAGAACCCACACCATCAGAACACCCAAGACCTACCACATTGTGGTACCTAGAACCCATGACATAGGGACACCCGGAACCCAAACTGCATTAATTCGACAGCGTAGATGCGCCCATTAATGTTTGGGGATTGTAACCTGCAGGTCAAGAGAGGAGATGGACTGAAGGAATGGACAGAGCGAGAAAGGAAGAGCGAGCGGAGGAGAGCGCGCCGACCCGTGGTCCACTGCAACACTGGAGCTTGTGCCACCGACTCCGAAGTCCCGGCGTCTATGCGTCTGCCTTGGCTAAGAGCGGCTATCTCCAAATATAGAACAGGAATACTGACTACATCTCCGTATATTTATGTACACAAGTAAACACACACACACACCCAACACGTGGGTTGGGTGACGCCTCAAGTCCAAAAGAGTCGGTCGGGTTTTCGTCCGTTGTGGTTTTTGGGGAGCGTTAGAAAGGCGGCCTTAGCTCGCCTGCAATGAACGAAGAGTCCAAGCCAAGGCGGGAAACACCTCTTTTTTGGGTTTTGCGTATGTGTGTGTGTGTGTTTCACAATAAGGCACAGTTCAGTCCTAGGTGCAAGCCTGGCGGCAACTCATCCGAAGCCTTCTTGGTCCAAAGGGAAGGTCCCCACGAAGAGGAGTTGCTTTGTGATCCGGGCTTACGAACCACGGCAGAGCGAAAAGACTCTAACGCATCTGGAGTGGCCGAAAGAAGGAAGGGAAAGAAGGAAGGAAGGAGCTCGGTGGCCGTGGCCGTGGCCTGCTCCCCTGGAGCCCTTCGTGGTCAAAAAGAAAGGTTCAGGTCAAAGTGAGTTGCTTTGGAGTCCAGTCTTTGTCAGCAATGGTGGAGCAAAAGGGTTTGACACGTTTGAACTGGAAGGAAGGAAGGAAGGAAGGAAAGGGGGAGAGAAAGAGAGAGAGAAGAAAAGAGAAATAAAAGAAGGATGGAAGGAAGGAAGGGAAGGGAAAAAAGGAACTTTGAGAGGGAGGGGGGAAAGAAGGGAGGGAGGGAGGAGAGAAGGGGAAGAGAAGTAAGAAAAGGAATAAAAAGAAGGGAAGTAGGAAGGGAGGAAGGAGAAAAGAAGGAAGGAAGGGAATAAAAAGAAGGGAAGTAGGAAGGGAGGAAGGAGAAAAGAAGGGAAAGGGAAGAGAAAAGAAGGAAAGAAGGGAATAAAAAGAAGGGAAGTAGGAAGGGAAAGGGAAGGGAAGAGAAAAGAAGGAAGGGAATAAAAAGAAGGAAAGTAGGAAGGGAGGAAGGAGAAAGGAAGGAAGGAAGGGAAGGGAAAGGGAAGGGAGGCAGGCAGGCAGGAAGGAAGAAAGAAAGAAGGAAGGAAAGAAAGAAAGAAAGGGAATAAAAAGAAGAAAAGTAGAAAGGGAGGAAGGAGAAAAGAAGGGAAAGGAAAGGGAAGAGAAAAGAAGGAAGGGGATAATTAGAAGGAAAGTAGAAAGGGAGGAAGAAGAGAAGAAAGGAAGGAAAGGGGAAGGGAAGGGAGGGAAGAAAGAAAAAATAAAAAGGAAAGAAAGGGAGGAAGAAGAGAGGAAAGAAAGAAAGAACAGGAAAGGGAAGGGGAAGGAAGGGAGGGAGAAAGAAAGAATGAGAGTATTAAGGGAGGAAGGAGAAAGGGAAAGGGAAGAGAAAAGAAAAAAAGAAAGGAAATAAAAAGAAGAAAAATAGAAAGGGAGGAAGAAGAGAGGAAGGAAGGAAAGAAAGGGAAAGGGAAAGGGAAGGGGGAAGGAAGGGAATAAAAAGAAGGAAATAGAAAGGGAGGAAGGAAGGAAAGGAGAAATAGAAGACAGGAAGGAATCAAAGAAGGGGAAAGAAAAGAAAAGAAGAAAGGAAGGAAAGGGAATAAAAAAGAAGTGGGAAGGGAAGAAGGAGAAGAAAGAAAAAAGAGAGGAAGGAAAGAAAGACAAAAGAAAGAATAAAATGAATGAAAGTAGAAAGGGAGGAAGGAAAGAAGAATAAAAGAACTATTGTCATTGTACATTGTATAACGAAGGGAGGGAGGGAGGGAGGGAGGGAGGGAGGGAGGGAGGGAGGGAGGGAGGGAGGGAGGAAGGAAGGAAGGAAGGAAGGAAGGAAGGAAGGAAGGAAGGAAGGAAGGAAGGAAGGAAGGAAGGAAGGGAGAAGGAAGGAAGTAGAGAGGGAGGGAGAAAAGAAGAGAGGAAGGGAGGAAAGAAGAATAGAATGACTTGTCATTGGCCATTGTATAATGAAGGGAGGAAGGGGGGGGAAGGAAAAAAGAAAGAAGAAGGGAGGAAAGAAGGAAGAGAATAAAGAAATAAAGAAGGGAGGGAGGGAGAAAAGAAGAGACAACAAAAGGGAATAAAAAAAAAAAGGAATGAGGCAGGGAAGGAAAAAGTGTGGGAAGGGAAACCGGAAAGAAGAAAGGAGCTCTGATACATCTGGATTGGACAAGAAGGGAAAGAAGGAAGGAAGAAAGGGAAGGAAATCTTCAGAGCTCCAACTGCAACTCCTATGAGGGATTTTTGGTGATCTGGTCTTATCAGCAACTCTGATGCATCTAGAGCGGTTGAGGAAGGAAGGAAGGAAGCTGGGTTGCTTTGAGTTTTCCGGGCTGTCTGGCCATGTTCCAGAAGCATTCCCTCCTGACATTTCGCCTGCATCTATGGCAGGCATCCTCAGAGGTTGTGAGGTCTGTTCGAAACTAGGAAAATGGGGTTTATATATCTGTGGAATCATGTCCAGGGAGGGAGAAAGAACTCTTGTCTGTTGGAAGCAAGTGCGAATGTTGCAATTGGCCAGCTTGATTAGCATTGAATGGCCTTGCAGCTTCAAAGCCTGTCTGCTTGATGCTTAGGGGAATCCTTTGTTGGGAGGTGATTAGGTGTTCCTGATTGTTTCCTGGCTGGAGTTCCCCTGTAATTTATTTATCATGTCAGGAGGGAGCCAAACAGTTGTATTGCATTAAAAACAAACAAACAAACAAACGAACAAACAAAACACAAAGTTTGCAAGGTTGGTAGTTGATTAAATGTCCTTTGACCAGTATCTGGCCACTTGGGAGTGCTTCTGGTGTTGCCGCAAGAAGGTCCTCCCTGGTGCATGTGGCAGGGCTCAGGTTGCATTGCAGCAGGTGGTCTGTGGTTTGCTCTTCTCCGCACTCGCATGTCAAGGATTCCACTTTGTGGCCCCATTTCTGAAGGTTGGCTCTGCATCTCGTGGTGCCAGAGCGCAGGCTGTTCAGCGCCTTCCAAGTCGCCCAGTCTTCTGTGTGCCCAGGGGGGAGTCCCTCATTTGGAATCAGCCATTGATTGAGGTTCTGGGTTTGAGCCTGCCACTTTTGGACTCTCACTTGCTGAGGTCTTCCAGCGACTGTCTCTGTAGATCTTAGAAAACTATTTCTTGATTTAAGTTGTTGACGTGTTGGCTGATACCCAAACAGGGGATGAGCTGGAGATGTCTCTGCCTTGGTCCTTTCACTATTGGCTGCTACTTCCCGGCGGATGTCAGGTGGTGCAATACCGGCTAAGCAGTGTAATTTCTCCCGTGGTGTAGGGCGCAGATACCATATGATAATGCGGCATGTCTCCTTAAGAGCCACATCCACTGTTTTAGTGTGGTGAGATGTGTTCCACACTGGGCATGCATACTCAGCAGCAGAGTAGCACAGCGCAAGGGCAGATGTCTTCACTGTGTCTGGTTGTGATCCCCAGGTTGTGCCAGTAAGCTTTCGTATGATATTGTTTCTAGCACCCACTTTTTGCTTGATGTTCAGGCAGTGCTTCTTGTAGGTCAGAGCACGGTACAGAGTGACTCCGAGGTATTTGGGTGCGCTGCAATGCTCCAGTGGGATTCCTTCCCAGGTGATCCTCAGAGCTCGGGATGCTTGTCTGTTCTTAAGGTGAAAGGCACATGTCTGTGTTTTGGATGGATTAGGGATCAGCTGGTTTTGCCTGTAATAGGCAGTAAGAGCACCTAGAGCTTCAGAGAGCTACTGTTCAGCTATTTCAAAGCTCCCTGCTTGGGTGGTGATGGCACGATCGTCAGCATAGATGAAACTCTCAGTCCCTTCTGGCAGTGGCTGGTCATTTGTGTAGATGTTGAACATGGATGGAGGAAGCACGCTCCCCTGAGGCAGGCCGTTCTTCTGTTTCCACCATCTGCTTCTCTGGCCCTGGAACTCAACAAAAAAGCTCCTGTTTTGTAGCAGGTTTCCTCTGAGGCGGGTGAGGTGGTCGTCCTTTGTGATATTATACATTTTTCTCAGGAGGAGGCGGTGGTTCACAGTATCATAAGCCGCTGACAGGTCTATGAAGACAGCTCCAGTGACTCTTGCTTGCTGATATGTTCCCGCGAGTATCTCTGTAGATCTTAGAAAACTATGTCTAGATTTAAGTCGTTGACGTGCTGGCTGATACCCAAACAAGGGATGAGCCGGAGATGTCTCTGCCTTGGTCCTTTCACTATTGGTTGCTACTTCCCGGCGGATGTCAAACGCAGGGGAACTCCAGACAAGAAACAATCAGGAACAACTAATCATCTCTCAACAAGGAAATTTCCCAGGCAGAAAGAAGCCAGACCTCGAAACGGCTAAGCCATCAAATGCTAATCAAGGTGGCCAGTTGAAACATTCACACCTAGCTCCAACAGACAAGAGTTCTTTCTCCCACCCTGGATATTATTCCAGATATATTTATTTATTTACGAACCCACCACCCTCGCAGTCTCGTTTGCTGGGAACGAGAGACAGGGCCTTCTCGGTGGTGGCCCTTCAGCTGCGGAACTCCCTATTATTTATTTATTCATGCCATTTATATGTCGTCCTTCTCACCCCGAAGGGGACTCAGAGCGGCTTACAAAATATACATAAATACAATATATTATATAATTACCATAGTACAATATAAGTATTATATATTACTATATTGTACTATACCGTTATATTGTAATATTAAAAGAGGTAAAGGTTGTCCCTTGACATTAAGTCCAGTCATGTCCAACTCTGGGGTGTGGTGCCAATCTCAATTTCTAAGCCGAAGAGCCGGCATTGTCCATAGACACCTCCAAGGTCATGTGGCCGGCATGACTGCATTATTATTATTATTATTAGTAATATTACTACTGAATTATTATTATTATTATTAGTAGTAGTAGTAATATTACTTTGAGTCACTCAAGAGCTGAGAAAAGCAGTATATAAATATAGTAAATAGTAAATAAATAAATGTAATATAAACATATAATTATAATATCATATTAGTAGTAGTATTAGTATTGCATTACATTATAATAATGGGAGCCCCCGGTGGCACTGAGCTGCTGAGCGAAAGGTTGCAGGTTCGAATCCGGGGCGCGGGGTGAGCTCCTGCTGTCAGCCCCAGCTTCTGCCAACCTAGCAGTTCAAAAACATGCAAATGTGAGTAGACCAATAGGTAGGAGGTTGCAGGTTCGAATCCAGGGAGCGGGGTGAGCTCCTGCTGTCAGCCCCAGCTTCTGCCAATCTAGCAGTTTAAAAACATGCAAATGTGAGTAGACCGATAGGTAGGAAGGTAACGGCGCTCCATGCAGTCATGCCGGCCACATGACCTTGGAGGTGTCTACGGACAACGCCGGCTCTTCGGCTTAGAAATGGAGATGAGCACCAACCCCCAGAGTCGGGCACGACTAGACTTAATGTCAAGAGGAAACCTTTACCTTTACTTTTAATGTACATGTAATAACTATAGGTTGCTCACCTGTAACCATGGTTTCCTGAGTAGTCACCTGTGAATTCGCACATATGATATCTCAGCGCTTGCGCAATAGCTCTCGGAACCTTCTAGAATGAAGAAAAAATACACTTGGCTCCAGCTGGCCCCACCCCCCTCGCCTCGAGTATAAGTAGCCCGTGGGAGGGGCCAGCCGTCAGTTCTTTTCCGTCGCGAAGCAGCCAACACGCGGGCATGACACTCGAGGGGAGGACGGGCGGGGATGTGCGAATTCACAGGTGACTACTCAGGAAACCATGGTTACAGGTGAGCAACCTATAGTTTCCTGTCGTAGTCCCTGTGAATCGCACATATGATAGTTTAGCGAGCTGTGTACCTCGGATGGTGGGCGTCATGCCACCGCGGAAAACAAGACAGCTCTGCCAAACTGTGCGTCCCTTCTAGATGCAATGTCCAGCTTGTAATGTGTGACAAAGGACAGTGGGGACGACCATAAAGCCGCTCGACAGACTACGTCCAATGGAACTCCTTTCCAGTGAGCCGTGGACGTCGAGACGGATCTCGTTGAATGGCCTCTCACCGGGGGGGGTAGGTGGGTACCCGACATGCGGTAGGCCAGCTGGATCGTGGACACGATCCATGAAGACAGACGCTGAGGGGAAACGGGGGCCCCCAGGACATCAGGACGGTACTTTATGAAGAGTCTAGGAGTTTTCCTGAGAGGGGCGGTCCTGTCTACATAGAAGGCTAACGCCCTGCGGACATCTAGGAGATGCAGGTTTTGTTCCAACGAGGAGGTAGGGTTCTGGAAAAATGAGGGCAGGATCAAGTCCTGGGAGAGATGAAAGGACGTAGCAACTTTAGGAAGGAAGGCTATGTCGGTTCTGAGAACAGCCTTGTCAGAATGGAACTTCAGGTAAGGTGGGTCCGCTCTAAGGGCACAAAGTTCGCTGGCCCGGCGAGCCGATGTGACCGCTACCAGAAAAACAGTCTTCCACGAAAGGTAGGGCAAGCTGACTGTTGCCATAGGTTCAAACGGAGGTCTCATCAGCACTCTGAGCACCAAGTCCAGGCTCCAGGAGGGAATTACAGGAGCGACAGGGGGTCTAATATTCAAAATCCCTCTCAGGAAAGTCTTAACCAACGGATCCGCAAAGCAGGAGGGTAAACCCGATTTCCTACGGAACCAGGATATGGCGGCTAGATAGCATTTGATGGAGGGATGGGAAAGACCTGCGTCCAGAAGGGAGGCCAAAAAGTCAAGAATGATGGGGGTCGGCGCCGTACTAGGGTCTAGTCCGCGCGCCCTAGAGAAAGATGTAAATCTGGACCATTTGTATAGATAAGATCGCTTAGTAGAGGGCCTATGGGCCGCCTCAATAATCCGAAGCACCGAGTCGGGAAGGTCGGAGAGGGAACTTAGTCGGTGGGGAGGATTCGCCATGCCGTGAGCTTCAGTCTGTGTACCTCTGGGTACAGCACTTGGTCTTGCTGGCATGTCAACAGGTCGGGCCTGGAGGGGAGCCGGACGAATATTCCCCTCGCCAAGTGGCGGAGGGGAGAGAACCACGGCTGTCTCGGCCACCAAGGCGTTATCAGGATGCAACTTGTAACGTCCCTCTGAATCTTCGCTACGGTGCGGAGCAACAGGGGAAAGGGGGGGAAGGCATAGGTTGTCCACCCCGTCCAAGCGTGCAGGAAGGCGTCCCCTAGACAACCCTCCTCCATGGAGGCGTGGGTTCTCGCACAAAAAAGGGGGCACTTGGCGTTGGCCGCTGACGCGAACAGGTCGACGTTCGGAGTCCCCCACGCTCGGAAGAGTCTGTAGACTTCCTCCCCGTTCAAGGACCACTCGTGGTGTGCCAACGGATTGCGGCTGAGCGAGTCCGCCAGCACGTTCTGTTCCCCGGGTACGTGTGTTGCTTGAAGATGAATTCCCCTGCCTATACACCACTCCCAAATCTGACTGGACAACGCCAGTAGGTTCGGGGAGTGAGTTCCGCCTTGCTTGTTCAGGTAGTACATTACCGTCGTATTGTCGGTAAGCACCTGTACTACCTGACCCGAGACCACCCTCTCGAAAGACTTTAGAGCTCTGTCGACGGCCATGAGCTCCAGCACGTTTATGTGGAGCTCGCTTTCTTCGCTTGACCACGTCCCGTGAGCCACCAGGCCCTGAGAGTGTGCACCCCATCCCGTTAGAGAGGAGTCTGTTGTGACAGTTCTTGTGGCAGAAGGGGTGTGGAAGGAGAGGCCCGAACAGGCCCAAACACGGTCCAACCAGCATAGGAGTGAGGACCGGACCCAGGGGGGGGCCGACAGTCTGGTTGACGGGCGGTCCAGCAAGGGGTTGAAGGAGGACAGGAACCAGGACTGTAGCGGGCGCATGCGAAGCCTGGCATGCGGGATAGTCGATGTAGTTGACGCCATGTGTCCCAGCAGCACTTGTAGTTGTTTGGCCGTCACGTGGGGCTCGACCACAACCTGCTCGACCAGACTTGCGATGGTGGCGAAACGCTCTTCCGGGAGGTAGGCCTTCTCGTGGACAGAGTCGAGAAGCGCCCCGATGAACCGGATCTGCTGTGTCGGCGCCAGGACGGACTTCTCCCGGTTGAGGACCAGACCTAGGGACTGGAGGAGAGACAAGACCATGGAGATGTGCGTTTGCAATTTGCGGTAAGTTTCTGCCACAATAAGCCAGTCATCAATATAGGGGTAGACCGTGATTCCCCTGGTTCTGAGGTGGGCCATTACAACGGCCATACACTTAGTAAAAACCCTAGGGGCCGTAGAGAGACCAAACGGGAGGACGTTAAAACAGTAGGACTGGCCGTCAATTCTAAAGGCCAGAAATCTTCGGTGGTGTGGGGCGATGGAAATATGGAAATACGCGTCCTTGAGGTCAACGGTGGCGAACCAGGCGCGTTTCGGGAGAAGCGGGGTTATAGAAGCAAGAGTCACCATTCTAAACCTTTTCGGTTTGATGTGTTTATTAAGCTCTCGCAAATCCAGAATGGGACGCAGCCCACCACCTTTCTTAATCACCAAAAAGTAACGAGAGTAGAAACAAAAAGGAACAGAAGCAGAGTCAACTATGGAAACAGCCCCCTTATCTAGTAACATTCGAATTTCTTGCATGAGTTGCATGGAAAAGGGGGTGTCGCGGAACAGACCAACCCTGGGGGTATCATCAAACTCTATAGAGTAACCTTGCGAAACAATAGTTAATACCCAACGATCTGAGGTGATCTTCTCCCACTCAGAATAGAACCCAGAGAGACGGTCCGTGAAAAAGGGCAACGGCCCTGAAGGAGTCTCTTGAAACTCAGCATTTAGACAAAGAGGGAAGGGTATTTTAGGTTGTGGGGTCACGGAGGAGCACGCAACAGGCGTTGCCCCTGGTGCAGGATTGGGTAGCGAGGCGTCAAAGACGCTTCTTTGAGGCGCCAGGAGCTTTAGGCTTTCCTTGGAAGGGTTGTGCCCTTGGTTTCTGGGAATAGGGGGTTCGCCTACCCCCTTGGAATCTAGGCTGGCCCCCAAATCTGCTTCTATAGGGTGTAGAATAGGAGTTACCAAAAGGCCTCCGGTAGGAGGGGGTGCCCGATTGCCACCTCCCCTTTTGTTGGGGGTAAGGCTGCCATGTGTAACCGAACTTAGATGCAGACTGCCGGACATCTTGTTTCTGTTTAAGTCGGTCATCAGTGTTGGGATTGAACAGCCCCTCCTCGTGGAAGGGGAGGTCCTCAGCGAGGGCCTTCCCCTCCTCCGAGAGATTCGCGGCTCGCAACCAAGCGTGTCGCCTGATGGAGGTGGCGGTGGCGAACAAGTTGCCAGAGGCCTCCGCCATATGCTTCGCGAAGTCCTTCTGGAGCTTGGCGAGGGCCAGGGCTTCGGTTTGCAGGCCTCTTGTGAAACGCTGGTCCTCGGGTGGTAGGACCTCTATGTAGGGTAGCAAACGGTTCCAGAGGAGCGTTTGGTACCCTGACATATAGGTCGCGTAGTGGGCCATACGCGTAAAAAGGCCCGCAGAGAGGTAGGCCTTTCTCCCTAATGTGTCCAGCTTCCTGCCCTCCCTGTCAGGGGGGGCAGTCTGGGAAGGTTTAGATCGTTTCGATTTGGATACCTCGGCAACCACCGTGTTGGCCTTGGGGGGAGTTAAAACCCATTTAGCAGTAGCCATATCTATCTTGTACATAGTGTCTAGGCGTCTAGGCACGGCAGGTACTGACGAAGGGGGCATGTCAACAATTTTTGCCAGCTTAAGCAGGTATGGGAGGTGAGGGAGGGTGGAGGACACAACCACGTTTTGTTCCTCTGAGGGGAACATGGGGTCCTCCACGTGCTCCGGGGGTTTGGGAGCAGGGATCTCCAAAGCCCTAATCATACGTTCCACTAAAGCAGCGAACTTATTAAAGTCCGCGGGCAAAACATTGTCCTCACCACCAGATGGCTGGGGAGCCTCATGTGGTTCAGCGTCCGAATCAGAGTCTGGTGGGTCCCCATCGTCATGAGTCACTGGGTCAGGCATGTCCGTATTGGGGACCATCAGTGGAGTCAAAGCGGCCTGCGGTGCGGGTGGAGCCCCGGCAGAGGCCGCAGCAGGTTGACAAACTATGGCCAGCGCGCCAGCAGGTCTAGGGCCAGTCAATATGTCCAGTTCTGCAGGGCGAGGGTCCGTCGCGGATGCTTGATTTGGGTTAGAGTCCAAGGCCCTGCCTGAAGGGGCGGGGTCCGTAATAGGTACAGGGGCCACAAGTCTGGCAGGAGTTGTGGCAAGCATCCCAGTCATCAGCGCCGCAGGCAGGTGCTGGGGTGCCGCTGGGAGGGGAGGAGGGATCCCAAGGTGTTGAGGTATGGGCGCATAAACCAGCTGCCCCGTAGGGCCCAGCTGCCAGCACCCAGGTGGTGGCGCAGGGGCCGGTGCATAAGCCCCTCGGCGACGGGATGAAGAGCGTGAAAATCTGGAGCTGCGTCGATGCCTTCTACGCGGAGGGGAGGAGGAGGAGGAGGAAGAGGAGGACGAAGACGAAGAGCCCGCTCTGCTCCTGGTATGGGAGCGACGTCTGCGGTGTCGAGATCCCTCACTCCTCCGGGACGGGGATCGAGATCGCCGCCTGCGCCTGCTTGGATGGCGTGTAGATTGACTGAATCTGCCCGATCTCGCCTCGGGCGAAGGAGGGTTAGCGGGCGGGCGCAGTGTCGCAGGAGGGTCCGCAGGCGGGGGCAGCATGCTCCCCGCCGGCACCGCAAGGCTCCATGCCGGTATCGCCCCCATCGCTGTGCTCGCGGCAGGCTCCGGGACGCTCGGGCCCTGGGCGGGCGGGGCTCCAGTGGCCGCCTGGGTGGGCGGGGTGTCCCTGCCGGCTTCCTGTGGGGGCGGAGCCTCCCGTTGGTCAGGGCTCGTGGTTGGGTTAGTACAGCCCTGGATCCCAGCCGGGATCGAAGTCACCTCCGGCCTAGGAGAGAGGGACGTAGGCATCAGCGGCGTCCCTCCCAAGGCCGGGGGGAGGCTCGTCTCGGGAGACAGGAGCAGGGGCATCGGTGAGCGCGAAGCGTCCTCGATTCCCTGCACGACGGCGGGTGCCGCAACGGGAGAACCTGCAGTGGCGTCGGCGGCCGGCAGGGGTCGCAGGAAGCCGCTCACAGTTCTCCCAGCAAGAGGCGGGGGAGCGGGGACCTTGTCCGCGGTTCCCGCTCTTTTAGCAGCCGTTTTCTTCGGCAGAAGAGGGCGGCCGCCATCTTGAATGGCCTTCTCCTTAGGCTTTTTCGCCTTCTTCTTGGCCCGAGGATCATCTTTGAGGGAAAAAGGTAAGATGGGGCCGGGAGAGGGTCCCGAAAGTCCAGGGGAGGGCGAAGGGAGAAGGGCCTTTTCGTATAAGGCAGCTTTAAGTCGCACCTCCCGGTTCTTCCTAGTTTGGGCCGTAAAGGCCAAACAAACGGCACAGGATTGAGCCAGGTGACCCTCGCCGAGACAGGCCAAGCATAAGGAGTGGCCGTCCGTGTCAGGGAAGGTATTGGGGCAAGAGGGGTTAGAACACCTCTTGAAGGAGGTAGTAGACATGACGGATCGTCAACAAAACGGGCCGAGTCAAGGGCTGGAGAAGTTCGAATGGTCGAGTAATCCAAGTCCAAAACCAGCGGGGAAAAAACAGTCCAGAACGTGATCCAATACCTTCGTCAATTAAACAAGCCAAGCCAGTCAGTAGGAGATAATCAGTCCGATAGGAGTCAAAGAGTCAATACAACAAGGGTTCCCAAGCTATTCCGTGGAGCGCGGAAAAGAGAACTGACGGCTGGCCCCTCCCACGGGCTACTTATACTCGAGGCGAGGGGGGTGGGGCCAGCTGGAGCCAAGTGTATTTTTTCTTCATTCTAGAAGGTTCCGAGAGCTATTGCGCAAGCGCTGAGATATCATATGTGCGATTCACAGGGACTACGACAGGAAATCAGTAGAGTAAAATAATAAATGTAATAATAAAAATAATGCATAGATTAGAATAAGAAATGTAATACAAATAATAATAGAGTAAAGTAATGTAAATGTGATAATAATAATAATTAGTAGTAATAGTACATTTTAGTGATTAGTCCTTAGGCCATATCACAATTTCAAGATTTCCCCCCCCCCCTCCACCCCAGGCAGGAAGCAGCCAGGCTTTGAAGCTGCAAGGCTATTCAATGTTAATCAAGGTGGCCCCCCTCCGCAAATAACCTGCTTCTCCGTGTTTTTAATCAGTCTTTAATTAGTTTTTTAAAATCATTTTCTTGCACATTGTCATTCCGACTATGTTTATTGTAATCTCATATGTTAATGTATTCATATATTTTTATGTAATTACGATGTTGGATTTATTTTGCTGTAATTTGTTGTTCGGGCTCGGCCTCATGTAAGCCACCCCGAGTCCCTGTTGGGGGAGATGGTGGCGGGGTATAAATAAAGTTTATTATTATTATTAATATTACTTAATGTCAGGGGAAAACCTTATTATAATATTATTATCATTATCATTATTATTATTATTATATTATTATTATTATTATTACTTAATGTCAGGGGAAACCTTTACCTTATTATAATAATATAAATATTATATATACACACAATATATTATTATTATTATCATTATTATTATTACTTAATGTCAGGGGAAAACCTTATTATAATATTATTATCATTATTATTATTATATTATTATTATTACTTAATGTCAGGGGAAACCTTTACCTTATTATAATAATATAAATATTATATATACACACAATATATATTATTATTATTATTATTATTATTATTATTATTATCATTATTATTATTACTTAATTTCAGGGGAAAACCTTTCCCTTATTATAATATTATAAATATTATATGTACACACAATATATTATATTATTATTATTTATTATTATATTATATTATTATTATTATTATTACTTAATGTCAGGGGAAAACCTTTACCTTATTATAATATTATAAATATTATATGTACACACAATATATTATATTATTATTATTTATTATTATATATTATTATTATTATTATTATTATTACTTAATGTCAGGGGAAAACCTTTCCCTTATTATAATATTATAAATATTATATGTACACACAATATATTATATTATATTCACTAAACCCCATTTTCCAGTTTCCAACAGACCTCACAACCTGAGGATGCTTGCCACAGATGCAGGCGAAATGTCAGGAGAGAGTGCTGCTAGAACCTCTTGAAAAACCTACAACAACCCAGTGATTCCAACCATGGAAGCCTTTGACAATACGAAGGAAGGAAAGCTTCTGCTGTCCGCCGTCCGTAGGTGGGGGAGTCCATCGGCGGCCCCCATTAGCTCCTCTCCCCGCCGGCCCAATGGCGGGAGGCGGGGAGGAGGTTCTCCCTCTGGGCGTACTCGATGACGGCCATGTAGCAGAAGTAGTACTGCTCGGGGGTCTGGATGCTGAAGGCGCGCTGCGTCCTCATCCGCACCACCGTCTGGAAGACGTTCAGCGTCCCCACGTCGTGCAGCTGCGAGAGGCAGATGTCCAGCGCGCAGAACGTTCCTGGAGGGAGGAAAACGGCACCGGCGTTAGATGAGGAGGGCGACCACGATCCATGGCAGGAGCAGCCAGAAGGCGTGGAGGTTGCTAAGACGGTTGAGCAATGACCCTCACAAACTAATACCCATGCCAACATAAAGGCAGATCAGATAGCACACCAACTCTTGAAGAATGGGAAACCCAACCTTGCCACCAAAGTAGGAAAGAAACCAATAGCCAGACAACCAGAGATTGAGAACAACAACCTCCATGAACCCTTTACATCTATTGAATTGGACATGGCTCTCAACAAATGTAAGAATGGCAAAGCAGCTGGCCTGGATGATCTACGGATGGAACAAATCAAGAACTTTGGTCCAAAAGCAAGGCGCTGGCTGCTGGAGCTGATGAACAACTGCACTGCATCCTGTCAGATCCCCAAAATCTGGAGGAAAGCAAGAGTCATCGCCATCTTGAAGCCAGGCAAAGACCGTAAAGACCCAAAAAGCTACAGACCAATCTCCCTGTTGTGCCACCTCTACAAAGTTCTGGAGAGACATATTTTGCATAGAATCATAGAATCAAAGAGTTGGAAGAGACCTCATGGGCCATCCAGTCCAACCCCATCCTGCCAAGAAGCAGGAATATTGCATTCAAATCACCCCTGACAGATGGCCATCCAGCCTCTGTTTAAAAGCTTCCAAAGAAGGAGCCTCCACCACACTCCGGGGCAGAGAGTTCCACTGCTGAACAGCTCTCACAGTCAGGAAGTTCTTCCTCATGTTCAGATGGAATCTCCTCTCTTGTAGTTTGAAGCCATTGTTCCATTGAGTCCTAGTCTCCAGGGAAGCAGAAAACAAGCTTGCTCCCTCCTCCCTGTGGCTTCCTCTCACATATTTATACATGGCTATCCTATCTCCTCTCAGCCTTCTCTTCTTCAGGCTAAACATGCCCAGCTCCTTAAGCCGCTCCTCATAGGGCTTGTTCTCCAGACCCTTGATCATTTTAGTCGCCCTCCTCTGGACACATTCCAGCTTGTCAATATCTCTCTTGAATTGTGGTGCCCAGAATTGGACACAATATTCCAGGTGTGGTCTAACCAAAGCAGAATAGAGGGGTAGCATGACTTCCCTAGATCTAGACACTATGCTCCTCTTGATGCAGGCCAAAATCCCATTGGCTTTTTTTGCCGCCACATCACATTGTTGGCTCATGTTTTGCTGCATTGAGAAAAATAGACCCCTGTCTGATTCCACAGCAAGCTGGCTTCAGGAAAGGCAAAAGCTGCACATCGCAAGTGCTGAACCTGACTCAGCACATAGAAGATGGCTTTGAAAGGCGGCAGATCACAGGAGCTGTCTTCATAGACCTGTCAGCAGCCTATGATACTGTGAACCACCGCCTCCTCCTGAGAAAAATGTATAATATCACAAAGGATGACCACTTCACCCGCCTCATAGGAAACCTGCTACAAAACAGGAGCTTTTTTGTTGAGTTCTAGGGCCAGAGAAGCAGATGGTGGAAACAGAAGAACGGCCTGCCTCAGGGGAGCGTGCTTCCTCCATCCATGTTCAACATCTACACAAATGACCAGCCACTGCCAGAAGGGACAGAGAGTTTCATCTATGCTGATGATTGGGTGCAGAAATTTCTTGCAATGGGGTTTATTTATTTTTTGGGAGGGGGGAAGATAGCAATGCTTACCTGTCCGGCCGATCCCGGCGCTGCAATGCACCACGATGGGTGGACCACCCGGATGCCCTTTGTATCGTGGTCCCAGGGCGCTGACCGCCACTCTCTGCTGGTGCTTGACGGCCCCCAGGAAGTCAATGAGCGTCGCTGCCGAAGAAGGGACCCCGTAGTCAGGCCAACTCAAGAACTGGAAGTGGGTCACCAGGCGCCGCTCACGACTCTGGAGCGAGGAAGAACCCGACAAGAGGAGGCATTATTTATCTATTTACGACATTTATACGCCGCCCTTATTAGTATTATATTGTATTACATTATAATATTATAAATATTATATGTATATACAATATGTTATATTTTATTTAATACTGATACACTATTTATATGTTATATTATATTATTACCATAATACAATATCAGTATTAAATATTGCTATATTGCTATAAATATTGCTGTCTACAGACGTCAACATCGACACTGAAATACAACACCGCCTGAGCTCTGTGAGCGCAGCATTTTTCCGAAAGAAGCAGAGAGTGTTTGAGGACGGGACATCCGTAGGGATACCAAGGTGCTTGCTTATAAAGCTATTGTCCTCCCAACCCTGCTATATGCCTGTGAAACGTGGACTGTCTACAGACGTCAACATCGACACTGAAATACAACACTGCCTGAGCTCTGCGAGCGCAGCATTTTTCCGAATGAAGCAGAGAGTGTTTGAGGACGGGACATCCGTAGGGAGGCCAAGGTGCTTGTTTATCAAGCTATTGTCCTCCCAACCCTGCTATATGCCTGTGAAACATGGACTGTCTACAGACGTCAACATTGACACTGAAATACAACTCTGCGAGTGCAGCATTTTTCCGAATGAAGCAGAGAGTGTTTGAGGACCGGGACATTCATAGGGAGACCAAGATGCTTGTTTGTAAAGCTGATGTCCTCCCAACCCTGCTATATGCCTGCAGAACGTGGATTGTCTACAGACGTCAACATCGACACTGAAATACAACACCGCCTGAGCTCTGCGAGCGCAGCATTTTTCCGAATGAAGCAGAGAGTGTTTGAGGACGGGACATCCGTAGGGATACCAAGGTGCTTGTTTATCAAGCTATTGTCCTCCCAACCCTGCTATATGCCTGCGAAATGTGGACTGTCTACAGACGTCACATGCAACTCCTGGGATTCCATCAGCGTTGCCTTCAGAAAATCCTGCAAATCTCTTGGGAAGACAGGCTGACAAACGTCAGCATGCTGGAAGAAGGAAAGACCACGAGCATTGAAGCGATGGTCCTCCAACATCAACTCCGCTGGACCGGCCACATTGTCTGGATGCCTGACCACCGTCTCCCAAAGCAGTTGCTCTACTCCGAACTCAAGAACGGAAAACGGAATGTTGTTGGGCAGGAAAACAGATTTAAAGATGGGCTCAAAGCCAACCTTAAAAACTGTGGCATAGACACTGAGAACTGGGAAGCCCTGGTCCTTGAGTGCTCCAGCTGGAGGTCAGCTGTGACCAGCAGTGCTGCAGAATTTGAAGAGGCACGAATGGAGGGTGAAAGAGAGAAACGTGTCAAGAGGAAGGCGCATCAAGCCAACCCAGACCGAGACCGCCTTCCACTTGGAAACCAATGCCCTCACTGTGGGAGAAGATGCAGGTCAAGAATAGGGCTGCACAGCCACCTACGAACCCACCCCCAGGTCACAGAACTTGGAGGACCATCATCCTCGGACTACGAGGGATCGCCTAAGTATTGTACTATACCATTATATTGTAATATTATACCATTATATTGTAATATTATACCATTATATTGTAATATTATTAGTAATATTATATTATTGTATTATAATATTATTGTATTGTATTGTAATATTATACCATTATATTGTAATATTATTTTATATTACATGTAATATAAAATATATAATTATAATATATTAGTAGTAGTAGTAGTAGTATATTGTATTACATTGTAATATTATAAATATTACATGTATATACAATATATTACATTACATTATTAGCATACGATATCAGTATTAAATATTAATATATTGTACTATACCATTATATTGTAATATTATTAATATTACATGTAATATAAAATATATAATTATAATATATTCTTATTTGTAGTATTGTTACATTGTATTACATT
The DNA here is from genome assembly GCF_025583915.1 of Anolis sagrei ordinatus. Lineage (NCBI taxonomy): Eukaryota > Metazoa > Chordata > Lepidosauria > Squamata > Anolidae > Anolis > Anolis sagrei. The sequence continues at coordinate 30,683,469 of NW_026844367.1, read as the reverse complement.
ATAATATTATAAATATTATATGTACGGGTGCAGCTGGCGTACAAGTTTTAACTGCAAATGCTCCCCTGGTCACCACCAAAACTTGGTGTTTCAGGCTCAGCGATGAGTCCAGGATCACACCCAAGCTGTGAACCTGCATCTTCAGGGGGCGTGTCACCCCAAATGTCAAAATTATCCCCCCAACCCCACCAGTATTTAAATTGAGAAACACTGGCCTAGGAACTTCTAGGTCCTCCAGTATGACTCCATGGCCGACTACCTTCATGGCCGACTACCTCCATGGCCGACTACCTTCATGGCCGACTACCTCCATGGCCAATTACCCCCATGGCCAACTACCTCCACGGCCAACTACCCCCACGGCCAACTACCCCCATGGCCAACTACCTCCACGGCCAACTACCTCCACGGCCAACTACCCCCATGGTCAACTACCCCCATGGCCAACTACCTCCACGGCCAACTACCTCCATGGCCAACTACCCCCACGGCCAACTACCTCCACGGCCTACTACCTCCACGGCCAACTACCCCCACGGCCAACTACCCCCACGGCCAACTACCTCCACGGCCAACTACCTCCACGGCCAACTACCTCCACGGCCAACTACCTCCACGGCCAACTACCCCCACGGCCAACTACCTCCACGGCCAACTACCTCCACGGCCAACTACCCCCACGGCCAACTACCCCCACGGCCAACTACCTCCACGGCCAACTACCTCCACGGCCAACTACCTCCACGGCCAACTACCCCCACGGCCAACTACCCCCACGGCCAACTACCCCCACGGCCAACTACCCCCACGGCCAACTACCTCCACAGCCAACTACCTCCACGGACAACTACCTCCACGGTCAACTATCTCCATGGCCAACTACCTCCAAGGCCAACTACCTCCAAGGCCAACTACTTCCATGGCCAACTACCCCCATGACCAACTACCCCCATGGCCAACCTCCATGGCCAACTACCTCCATGGCCAACTACCTCCATGCTCAATTACCTCCATGGCCAACTACCTCCATGGCCAACTACCTCCACAGTCAACTACCTCCACGGCCAACTACCTCCACGGTCAACTACCCCCATGGTTAACTACCTCCATGGCCAACTATCTCAAGGTTCTCCTCCAGACAAGGAGGAAAACCAGATTTCTAGAGGTCCATCCAATGCAATTCCATGGCCATCTTTCAGCAGAATTTGACCACAGAGTTGTAATGGAAGATCTAGAAATTGAAATTATTGTTATTGTTGTTGTTGTCCTAAACTGGCTATAAATCAGTCACAGTATCTGCTCTCACCTCGCAGTGGTAAATCTCCAAAACGGTCTTCTTGTAATGGTTGAGGTTCTCCACTCCCAAATTGGTGACGGTCAGCGTCCCATAGCAGCACTGAAAGTCCTTCTCCAAGGGCCAGTACTGGCCACACTTCCTCCGGCCACCTTCTTCGAGTCTACAGCACACCAAAGAGGCAATGAGAAGGGAATCGCCATTTCCGCATATCAGGGAAGACAAAGCTAAAGCCAAGGCCACCACGGCGAAGCTCTCAAGCAAAGTCCTTCCAGAAAGGAAGAGGGCAATGATCAAAGACCCAAGCCATGTGCCTTCACTCTCACCTTGTGGTCATGACAATCACCAAGACGTTCTGCTCCCACACCATGCGCCAGAAGTCACTGTAGGTGTTTTCTAGTGGCCCTTAGAGAGAAAACAACATCATCTTTGCAAGGAGGTTCTAGGTATCCCAATGGCATAGGTTCTAGATATCCTAATGGGACACTACAGAGGTGACTATGAAGGGACAATGTGGTCATGCTTACCTTGGGTTACAATGTAAGCATTCCAACAGGGGATACTTAGTTGACAACATCATCTTTGCAGGGAGGTTCTATTTATCCCAATGGCATAGGTTCTAGATTTCCTAATGGGACACTACAGAGGTGACTATGAAGGGACAATGTGGCCGTGCTTACCTTGGGTTCCAATGTAAGCGTTCCCAGAGGGGAGACTTAGTTGACAGCATCATCTTTGCAGGGAGGGTCTAGGTATCCCAATGGCATAAGTACTAAATATCCCAATAGGACACTACAAAGGTGACTATGAAGGGGCAATGTACTCTTGCTTACCTTGGGTTACAATGTAAGCATTCCAACAGGGGATACTTAGTTGATAGCATCATCTTTGCAGGGAGGGTCTAGGTATCCCAATGGCATAGGTTCTAGATTTCCTAATGGGACACTACAGAGGTGACTATGAAGGGACAATGTGGTCGTGCTTACCTTGGGTTCCAATGTAAGCGTTCCAAGAGGGGAGACTTAGTTGACAGCATCATCTTTGCAGGGAGGGTCTAGGTATCCCAATGGTAAAGGTTCTAAATATCCCAATAGGACACTACAGAGATGACTATGAAGGGGCAATATGCTCGTGCTTACCTTGGGTTCCAAAGTAAGCATTCCAACAGGGGATACTTAGTTGATAGCATCATCTTTGCAGGGAGGGTCTAGGTATCCCAATGGCATAGGTTCTAAATATCCCAATAGGACACTACAGAGGTGACTATGAAGAGACAATGTGGTCGTGCTTACCTTGGGTTCCAATGTAAGCGTTCCAACAGGGGATACTTAGTTGATAGCATCATCTTTGCAGGGAGGTTCTAGGTATCCCAATGGCATAAGTTCTAAATATCCCAATAGGACACTACAGAGGTGACTATGAAGAGACAATGTGGTTGTGCTTACCTTGGGTTCCAATGTAAGCGTTTCTCTGTTTGTAGCCATCCATGAAACTGGCGTTGATGTAGTCGGTCAACTGGAGGAACACAATGGAAAATGATTAAGACGAACCTGGCCTACTATTTTTTCTTCCATCACCTGAGGACACGGGATTGATCTGGAGAACCTAGAAATGCCAGAAGAAACCCTCTATCTCAGCATGGCTGAGTCCTTACATGAGGTTCTAGAGATCTAGACATACCTAGAACAGTGTTCTCTCTCGAGATTTCCAAGTCCTCCAGTGCATTGCTATGGTCAACTTCCAGAAATTGTGCTGAAGGATATAGAAGTGCACCTATCAAAGTATTATTTTGTCATCTGGGAGTTTGGGATTTTGTCATTTGGGAGTTGTAGTTGCTGGGATTTATAGTTCACTTACAATCAAAGAGCATTCTGAACTCCACCAATGATGGAATTGAATCAAACTTAGCACATGGAACTCCCATGACCAACTGAAAATCCTGGAAGGGTTTGGTGGGCACTGACCTTGAGTTTTGGAGTTGTGGTTCTCCTACATCCAGAGAGCACTGTGGACTCAAACAACAATGGATCTGACCAAACTTGCCACAAATACTCAATATGCCCAAATGTGAAAACTGGTGGAGTTGGGGTAAAATAGACCTTGACATTTGGGAGTTGTAGTTGCTGAGATTTATAGTTCACCTACAATCAAAGTGCATTTTGAACCCCACCAATGATGGAATTGAACCAGTCTTGACACAATGACCAAGATAAAATACTGGAAGAGTTTGTGGGCACTGACCTTGAGTTTGGGAGTTGTAGTTCACCTACATCCAGAGAGCACTGTGGACTCAAACAATGATGAATCTAGACCAAGCTTGGCACAAATACTCAATACACCCAAATGTGAAGACTGGAGGAGTTTGGAGAAAATAAACCTTGACGTTTGGGAATTGTAGTTGTTGGGATTTATAGTTCACCTACAATCAAAGAGCATTTTGAACCCTATCAAAGATGGAATTGAACCAAACTTGGCACACAGAACTCCCATGATGAACAGAAAATACTGGAAGGCTTTGGTGGGCACTGTCCTTGAGTTTTGGGCCAAACTTACCACACAGAACCTCTATATTCAACAGAAAATACTGTGCTTTCTGGTGGTCTTTGGTGACCCCTCTGACACCCCCGTCATGACCCCCCCAGGGGTCCCGTCCCCCAAATTGAGAAACGCTGATGTAGGCCGTATTCCTTCTAGGTGTTTCTAGGTCCCCCAATGCAATTCTATCTAATCAACTTCCATAAAATCCTTCCAAAGGATCTGCCCCATAGCCTTGAAACCGAAGCAGTTGAAGGTGACGTCAAACTGCATTAATTCTCCAGTGCAGATGAACCTACACCTTGGCATGCTTACCTCCTGGTAGCTGAACTGTTTGGACAACTTCACCCTGGTTTGGTCAAGGCAGGGGACGTCGCCGTATCGGTTCTTCTCCTGGTTAAAGGGAGCTCTGCAAAGAAGGAATCGGGCCAAATTAAGTCCAGATCTTGCCCCCACCATTCAGAATCCCACCCTGCAAAATGTCCCAGATTTCTAGCACTGTAGCATTTTGGCATCAACTAGCATTTGAGCGTTGGAGTATGACTCAGGAGAAGTTGTTTTTCTCAGAACGATCTATACACATCATAAAAGTATTATAACTTTGACTTGATTATAAGCCAAGAGGGGTTTTTCAGCCTTAAAAAAAAAAAGGGGGGGGGTTAAAAACTCTGCTTATGCTTGAGTATATAGAATACATTTCTTAAGTGTAGCTCCATATATATATATACTAGCCATACCCTGCCACGCGTTGCTGTGCCCAGTCTGTGTATATGTGTTTTGTGTGTGTATATATATGTTTATGTGTGTGTGTGTGTATATATATATATGTATTTGTGTTTATATGTGTACATCCATATTGTGGATATGTGTGTGCTTGTCTATATGCATATATGTGTGTATGTATGTGTATATGTATATGTGTGCAGGTGTATATGTATCTGTGTATATTTGTGTGTGCTTGCGTATATCTATATCTATATCTATATCTATATACGCAGACAAAACCCCAGCGGAACAGACTTAAAAATACAAAAATACACCATATATACATATATACACATACACTCATATACATATACACATGCACACATTCATACACACACGTGTATGTGTGTTTGTGTATATATGTGTGCATGAATGTGTATGTGTGTATGTATATGTATGTGTGTATATGTGTACATTTGTGTCTTTGTGCATCCACATATACAGACGTTTGTGTAAAAATGTGTGCATGTGTATATGTATATATGTATATATGGTGTATTTTTTGCATTTTTAAGTCTGTTCCGTTGGGGTTTTGTGTGTGTGTGTGTTTGTGCATGTGTGTGTGTATGTGTGTATCTGTATATGTATATGAGTGTATGTGTATATATGGTGTATTTTTTGTGTTTTTAAGTCTGTTCCGCTGAGGTTTTGTGTGTATGCGTTTGTGCATAGATATATCCACACACGCAAACACACACACACACATGTGTGTATGAATGTGTGCCTGTGTATATGTATATGAGTGTATGTGTATATATGTATATATGGTGCATTTTTTGCGTTTTTAAGTCTGTTCCACTGGGATTTTGTGTGTGTGTTTGTGCATAGATACACACACACACACACACACACACACACACACGGGTGTGTATGAATGTGTGCATGTGTATATGTATATGAGTGTATGTGTATTTATGTATATATGGTGTATTTTTTGCATTTTTAAGTCTGTTCCGCTGGGGTTTTGTGTGTGTGTGTGTTCAATACACTTGTTGTGTATTGTGTGTTTTGTGTTCAAATTTGGTGTCAATTTGTCCAGTGGTTTTTGAGTTATGCTAATCTCACAAACGACCATTACATTTTTATTTATATAGATATGTAGTTGTGTGTGTGTGTGTGTGTGTGTGTGTGTGTGTGTGTGTATATATATATATATATATATATATATATATATATAATACATATGTGTATGTATATGGCTGGTTGGTTCAGCTTTGGATAGCATAGTGAAGGTTTACCACTCCTATGATGTTTCCTTTGCTGTCTGTGCCCCTGTTTGGAAGTTTCCGCCTCACTATCAGTCTTGGTGATAACGCTATGTATCACGATTTTTGTTCCTGGGTTATCAATGCCATTTCCTAATGAGTTCTATCATAAAAACATGGGAAAAGTTTATTACATTCATAGACTCATAGAATCAAAGAGTTGGAAGAGACCTCATGGGCCATCCAGTCCAACCCCATTCTGCCAAGAAGCAGGAATATTGCATTCAAATCACCCCTGACAGATGGCCATCCAGCCTCTGTCTAAAAGCTTCCAAAGAAAGAGCCTCCACCACACTCCGGGGCAGAGAGTTCCACTGCTGAACGGCTCTCACAGTCAGGAAGTTCTTCCTCATGTTCAGATGGAATCTCCTTTCTTGTAGTTTGAAGCCATTGTTCCATCGTGTCTTCAGGGAAGCAGGAAAAAAAGCTTGCTCCCTCCTCCCTGTGGCTTCCTCTCACATATTTATACATGGCTATCATATCTCCTCTCAGCCTTCTCTTCTTCAGGCTAAACATGCCCAGCTCCTTAAGCCACTCCTCATAGGGCTTGTTCTCCAGACCCTTGATCATTTTAGTCGCCCTCCTCTAGACACATTCCAGCTTGTCAATATCTCTCTTGAATTGTGGTGCCAGAATTGGACACAATATTCCAGGTGTGGTCTAACCAAAGCAGAATAGAGGGGTAGCATTACTTCCCTAGATCTAGACACTATGCTCCTATTGATGCAGGCCAAAATCCCATTGGCTTTTTTTGCCGCCACATCACATTGTTGGCTCATGTTTAACTTCTTGTCCACGAGGACTCCAAGATCTTTTTCACACGTACTGCTCTCGAGCCAGGCATTGTCCCCCATTCTGTATCTTTGCATTTCGTTTTTCCTGCCTAAGTGGAGTATCTTGCATTTGTCACTGTTGAACTTCATTTTGTTAGTTTTGGCCCATCATCTCTCTAATCTGTCAAGATCGTTTTGAATTTGCACAAGCTTTGTTTCTGCGGGAGGGACATCCTGCTATAGCACACCTCCACTAATTCAGCCACAAAAACAACGAAGTTCCTGGATTAGAACAACTCCTTTCAAAGTAAGGACTGCACAACTAAACAGGAGCAGAAATAATAATAATAATAATAATAATAATAATAATAATAATAATAATAATAATGTAATTGAATTTTGAGCCAGGACTCACAAGGAGCAGGCGAAGGTGCCTGCGGGGCTCCTCCTGCGGATGCCGTCGTACTCCTCGTAGAGCCCGCGCTTCTGCTTCTGCTCGACGTGCTCCAGCACCTCCTGCACCGTCATCCCCCTGGGCCCGGGGACGTGGACCGAGCCGTTGTCCCGGGGGGAGACCAAGGGCACCAGGATCAGCTCGTCCAGGGGGTCCGGGTGGCCGTTCTGCTGCGGGAGGAACCGGCCATTCCAGCTGACAGGATCCAGCTTGAGGGATCCGCCGAGATACTCCGGGAGACACTCCTGCGGGAGGTGCTCCTTCAGCTCGGACATCTTCACCATCTGGACCTGTAGGAAAAATATAGAGAGATGTTGCACTCCAGGACAGGAAAAGCCCTCTGACTTTAAACACCACACCGTTGGATGGGAAACAATCCTTTTACTGAAAGCAGTAAAGTAAAAAAACACTTTAAAGAAATAGGTAAATCCAATTAGGTAGGAAGATAAGCAGGAGCAAAGTAGTCCCCTCTGACTTTAAACACCACACCGTTAGATGGGAAACAATCCTTTTACTGAAAGCAGTGAAGTAAAAAAAAACCTTAAAGAAATAGGTAAATCCAATTAGGTAGGAAGATAAGCAGTGAAGTAAAAAACACTTTAAAGAAATAGGTAAATCCAATTAGGTAGGAAGATAAGCAGGAGCAAAGTAGTCCCCTCTGACTTTAAACACCACACCGTTAGATGGGAAACCATCCTTTTACTGAAAGCCGTAAAGTAAAAAACACTTTAAAGAAATAGGTAAATCCAATTAGGTAGGAAGATAAGCAGGAGCAAAGTAGTCCAGGGTAAATAGTCCAGCAAAGTCCATAAAAACAAAGTCAAAACCCAAAACTTCCCAAATAAAATGCAAGAAATCAGGAAAAACAAATCCAAGGCATGAATATAAAAGCATAGAATCCAAGAATCAAAACCATGAAACAAAGGCACTTAAAAATGAATTTTCCAAGCAAAGCTTCCATGAAACAAGGATGAGATCTTGACTTGATTCCAAATGATGCTTCATCTGACTACATATCCTGTACTTGGGACCTTTATCTCCTCGTTAGCTATGTCTCTAGCGCTCAGAAATGTTAGTGGCATCAGCCGCACAGCAAGGCAAGGAACACGATCATCACAGCCACCTTTAGGCTATAAACTACTTTATTTACAGCTATACACAGTAGCACATCATAAAACTGCTTCCTCCATCCGGTAGCTACATCGCAAACACGCTGTTATCAGTACTAGTCCACACCTCCTGCATTCCAGAGTGACGTATGACGCACGACTCTGCATCCATTGCCCTATACACTTAGAATTATGACCTCTCTAGGAATGCCGATCCCTCCATGGTACAGTTAACTCTTTCCACACAGGAATACTCTCGGCACATAGTATTGCATTTTAAACATACATATATACTTTGAAATCTACATTACACATTTCAAACAGCTGCAACAAGAAATTGGTTTGGCTTTAGCTAAGAAGTTCTAATCTTTTTCTCTCGGAGCCTGATGTTCAGGCAGTGTTTCTTGTAGGTAAGAGCACGGTCCAGAGTGACTCCCAGGTATTTGGGTGCGCTGCAATGCTCCAGTGGGATTCCTTCCCAGGTCATCTTCAGAGCTCGGGGTGCTTGTCTGTTCTTAAGGTGAAAGGCACATGTCTGTGTTTTAGATGGGTTAGGGATCAGCTGGTTTTCCCAGTAAGAGCACCTAGAGCTTCGGAGAGCTTCTGTTCAACCATCTCAAAGCTCCCTGCTTGAGCGGTAATGGCACGATCATCAGCATAGATGAGACGCTAGTGAGTTGTTTATTGATGTTTACTGATGGTTATTGATGTTAATTGCTTACTGTATTATTGTGTTAATTGTCTTTTAAATGGCTGTACGATGTTTGCATTGAATTTCTGCCGCTACTTGTTGTTAACCGCTCTGAGTCGCCTAATGGCTGAGAAGAGCGGTATACAAATAAAGTAAGTAAGTAAGTAAATAAATAAATAAATAAATAAATAATAGATGAAACTCTCTGTCCCTTCTGGCAGTGGTTGGTCATTTGTGTAGATGTTGAACATGGATGGAGCAAGCACGCTTCCCTGAGGCAGCCTGTTCTTCTGTTTCCGCCATCTGCTTCTCTGGCCTTGGCACTCAACAAAAAAGCTCCTGTTTTGTAGCAGGTTTCCTATGAGGCGGGTGAAGTGATAGTCCTTTGTGAAGTGCCCCATAACCTTATTGAAAAGGTAAAAATGATGTCACATCCGTTTGACCAGGATTGAAAAATCAGCAGATTTATTTATTTATTTATTTTATTTGGAGCATTTATTAACCGCCATTCTCAGCCCACTCGGGCGACTCACGGCGGTGTACAGTACAAAAGGCAATTCACACAAAGACAAGTACAACAGCATATTAACCATACAACAATACAACAGTTAAAATTACACTAACTAATCCGCTTCGTCTCGTAATAGAATCGTGACCAATCTCGTATTCCTTGTACCATTCCAGTCGTCTTACCACATTACTATAGCACTTAATTAAATGCCCTCTCGAACAGCCACGTCTTGAGGCTTTTTCGAAGGACAAAAGAGAGGGCGCCTGCCTGATGTCTGTAGGGAGAGTGTTCCACAACCGGGGGGCCACCACTGAGAAGGCCCTCTCTCTCGTCCCCGCCAGGCGTGCCTGTGAGGCAGGCGGGATCGAGAGAAGGGCCTCCCCAGACGATCTCAAGGTCCTCGTGGGCTCATAGGCCAAGATGCGGTCTGAAAGGTATTTTGGGCCGGAACCGTTTAGGGCTTTGTAGGCCAACACCAGCACCTTAAATTGGGCCCGGTAGCAAATCGGCAGCCAGTGGAGCTGGGACAACAAGGGCGTTGTGTGCTCCCTGTATCCCGCTCCAGTTAGTAACATGGCTGCCGCACGCTGAACCAGCTGAAGCTTCCGGGCCGTTTCAAGGGCAGCCCCACGTAGAGAGCGTTGCAGTAGTCAAGCCGGGATGTGACCAGAGCGTGTACCACCGTGGCCAAGTCAGACTTCCCGAGATACGGGCGCAGCTGGCGCACGAGCCGAAGCTGTGCAAATGCTCCCCTGGTCACCGCTGAAACCTGGGGATCCAGGCTCAACGACGAATCCAGGGTCACACCCAAGCTGCGAACCTGCGCCTTCAAGGGGAGTGCGACCCCATCCAGCACAGGCTGTAACCCTATACCCTGTTCGGCCTTGCGACTGACCAGGAGTACCTCTGTCTTGTCTGGATTTAATTTCAGTTTGTTCGCCCTCATCCAGACCGTCACAGCGGCCAGGCAACGGTTCAGGACCTCGACAGCCTCCTTAGTAGCAGGTGGAAAGGAGTGACAGAGTTGGACATCATCTGCGTACAGATGACACCGCACCCCGAAACTCCGGATGATCTCCCAGCGGCTTCATGTAGATATGACCCAAAATGCAGACTGTGCAAGGAAGCTGATGAAACCATGCATCGTCTCCTCAGCTGTTGCAAGAAAATCACACAGACGGACTACAAACAGGCACAACTCTGTGGCCCAGATGATTCACTGGAACTTATGCCACAAGGACCACATGCCAGTAGGAAAGAACTGGTGGGGTCATAAACCTGTTTCACTTCCATTCCACACCAAAACCCACCAAACCGGACTTCAATCTCTCACCCTTTCCCGGAGTTTCTCCTTAAGCAAGAGGCTGATGATGGAGTAAGGCACCCGGAACCACATCGGAGCGCCCACGATGAAGACCTTCTTCAAGCGAGCTGGGAAGGCTCCCTGAGAAGAGACAAAAAAGGGATTTTGGAGACAAGGTAATGCAACATTAAAAATACGACCACAAGGTTCCCCACCTTGCCTGGAGCAAGGAGTCCTACTGGAGGACCTAGAGGTTCCTAGGCCAGTGTTTCTCAACTTGCCTAATGTTGGTTTGGCACAAATCTATGGAATTCTAAGAGATGTACCATATATACTCGAGTATAAGCCGACCCGGATATAGAATCATAGAATCAAAGAGTTGGAAGAGACCTCATGGGCCATCCAGTCCAACCCCATTCTGCCAAGAAGCAGGAATATTGCATTCAAAGCACCCCTGACAGATGGCCATCCAGCCTCTGTTTAAAAGCTTCCAAAGAAGGAGCCTCCACCACACTCAGGGGCAGAGAGTTCCACTGCTGAACGGCTCTCACAGTCAGGAAGTTCTTCCTCGTGTTCAGATGGAATCTTCTCTCTTGTAGTTTGAAGCCATTGTTCCGCGCCCTAGTCTCCAAGGAAGCAGAAAACAAGCTTGCTCCCTCCTCCCTGTGGCTTCCTCTCACATATTTATACATGGCTATCATATCTCCTTTCAGCTAAACATGCCCAACTCCTTAAGCCGCTCCTCATAGGGCTTGTTCTCCAGACCCTTGATCATTTGAGTCGCCCTCCTCTGGACACATTCCAGCTTGTCAATATCTCTCTTGAATTGTGGTGCCCAGAATTGGACACAATATTCCAGTAGTATAGCAGAATAAAGGGGTAGCATTACTTCCCTAGATCTAGACACTATGCTCCTATTGATGCAGGCCAAAATCCCATTGGCTTTTTTTGCCGCCACATCACATTGTTGGCTCATGTTCAACTTGTTGTCCACGAGGACTCCAAGATCTTTTTCACACGTACTGCTCTCGAGCCAGGCATTGTCCCCCATTCTGTATCTTTGCATTTCGTTTTTCTGCCTAAGTGGAGTATCTTGCATTTGTCCCTGTTGAACTTCATTTTGTTAGTTTTGGCCAATCTCTCTAATCTGTCAAGATCGTTTTGAATCCTGCTCCTGTCCTCTGGAGTATTGGCTCTCCCTCCCAATTTTGTGTCGTCTGCAAACTTGATGATCCTGCCTTCTAGCCCTTCATCTAGTCATTGATGAAGATCCTGAGCAGGACCGGGCCCAGGACGGAACCCTGCTAATGGCACTCCACTCGTCACTTCTTTCCAGGATGAAGAGGAAGCATTGGGGAGAATCACCCTCTGGGTTCGTCCATTTAACCCATTACTGATCCACCTCAGGAATTGGTTAAATGTGTGCCTAGCCCACATTGGACTAGTTTCCTTGCCAGAAGGTCAGGGGGGACCTTCTGGCAAGCCGAGGCACCTAATTTGACCACAAATAATTGGGAAAACGTATTGACTCCAGTACAAGCTGAGAGTGGGAAATGCAGCAGGCACGGGTACATTTCAAAATAAAAATAGATACCAATAAAATTACATTAATTGAGGCATCAATAGGTTCAATTTTTTTAATATTTACATAAAGCGGTAATTTAAGATAAGATTGTCCACCTCTGATTAAACCATTATTCTGACCTTCTTCAATGTAAATGTGCTTACGTATCCTTCCAATGATAACAAAGAGAGTAAAATAATAGAGGCAATAATACAAATAGAGTGAAATAATGGAAATGTAATAATAACAGTAATAATAGGGTGAAAGAATGGAAATGTAATAACAGTAATAATAGAGTAACATAATAAATTTAATAATAATAAGAGTAGAATAATGTAAGTGTAATAATAATAATAAATGGAGTAAAATAATAGATGTAATAATAATAGAGTAAAACAATAAATGTAATAATAATAATAATAATAAATGGAGTAAAATAATAAATATAATAATAATAGAGTAAAACAGTAAATGTAATAATAATAAATGGAGTAAAATAATAAATGTAATAATAATAATAGAGTATAATAATGTAAATGTAATAATAAGAGTAAAATAATGTAAGTGTAATAATAATAAATGGAGTAAAATAATAAATGTAATAATAATAAGAGTATAAGAATGTAATAATAGAGTAAAACAATAAATGTAATAATAATAATAATAAATGGAGTAAAATAATAAATGTAATAATAATAATAAATGGAGTATAATAATGTAAATGTAATAATAAGAGTAAAATAATGTAAGTGTAATAATAATAAATGGAGTAAAATAATAAATGTAATAATAATAATAAATGGAGTATAATAATGTAAATGTAATAATAAGAGTAAAATAATGTAAGTGTAATAATAATAAATGGAGTAAAATAATAAATGTAATAATAATAAGAGTATAAGAATGTAATAATAGAGTAAAACAATAAATGTAATAATAATAATAATAAATGGAGTAAAATAATAAATATAATAATAATAGAGTAAAACAGTAAATGTAATAATAATAAATGGAGTAAAATAATAAATGTAATAATAATAATAATAGAGTATAATAATGTAAATGTAATAATAAAAGTAAAATAATGTAAGTGTAATAATAATAATAAATGGAGTAATAATAAATGTAATAATAATAGAGTAAAACAGTAAATGCAATAATAATAAATGGAGTAAAATAATAGATGTAATGAAAATGGAGCATAATAGAATAAATGTAATAATAGAGTAAAACAATAAGTATAATAATAATAATAAATGGAGTAAAATAATAAATGTAATTATAATAGAGTAAAACAGTAAATGTAATAATAAAAATAATAAATGGAGTGAAATAATATATGTAACAATAATAATAGAGCATAATAATGTAAATGTAATAAAGAGAGTAAAATAATAAAAGTAATAATAACAGTAAAATGATAAGTGTAATAATAATAGAGTAAAATAATATATATATTATTAAAAATAAAGAGTAAAATAATAAATGTAATAATAATAATCAATGGAGTAAAATAATAAATGTAATAACAATAGAGTATAATAATGTAAATGTAATAATAGAGTAAAATAATAAATGTAATAATAATAATAGAGCATAATAATGTAAATGTAAGAGTAAAATAATAAAAGTAATAATAACAGTAAAATGATAAATGTAATAATAATAATAGAGTAAAACAATAGATATAATTAAAAATAATAGAGTAAAATAATAAATGTAATAATAAAAATAAATGGAGTAAATCAGTAAATGTAATAATAATAATAGTGTATAATAATGTAAATGTAATAATAGAGTAAAACAATAAATGTAATAACAAAGAAGTAAAATAATAAAAGTAATAATAAGAGTAAAATGATAAATGTAATAATAATAGAGTAAAACTATATATATAATTAAAAATAATAGAGTAAAATAATAAATATAATAATAATAATAAATGGAGTAAAATAATAAATATAATAATAATAAATGCAGTAAAATAATACATGTAATAATAATAATAGAGTAAAATAATGTAAATGTAGTAATAGAGTAAAATAATAAAAATAATAATAATAGAGTAAAATAATAATTGTAATTAAAAATAATAATAACAGAGTAAAATAATAAATAACTTGAGTATAAGCCTAAAACAAGGGCTGAAAAACTCAGCTTATTCCCAAATATATATGGTAATGCAGTTTGTCACCACTTGAACTGGCTTGGCACCAATCTATAGAATCCTAAGAGGTGTAGTTTGGCAGTCTCTGGTATTTATTTATCGTGTCATCAGCAACCATACCATTATATTACCATTCCAACAGAGCAAAACAAACACACAGATTAAAAAGAAAAAGAAAAACACACACACACACACACACATTTTGCAAACTTGGTAGTTGGTTAGATGTCCTTGGACCAGTATCTGGCCACTTGGAGTGCCTCCGGTGTTACTATAAGAAGGTCCTCCCTTGTGCATGTGGCAGGGCTCAGGTTGCATGGCAGCAGGTGATCTGTAGTTTGCTCTTCTCCACACTCGCATGTCGTGCACTCCACTTTGTGGCCCCATTTCTTAAGATTGGCTCTGCATCTCATGGTGCCAGAGCGCAGTCTGTCCAGTGCCTTCCAAGTCGCCCAGTCTTCTGTGTGCCCAGGGGGGAGTCTCTCATCTGGTATCACCCATGGATTGAGGTGCTGAGTTTGGGCCTGCCACTTTTGGACTCTCGCTTGCTGAGGTGTTCCAGCAAGTGTCTCTGTAGATCTAAGAAAACTATTTCTTGATTTAAGTCGTTGACGTGCTGGCTGATACCCAAACAAAGGATGAGCTGGAGATGTCTCTGCCTTGGTCCTTTCACTATTGGCTGCTACTTCCCGGCGGATGTCAGGTGGTGCGATACCGGCTAAACAGTGTAATTTCTCCAGTGGTGTAGGGCGCAGACACCTTGTGATAATATGGCATGTCTCATTAAGAGCCACATCCACTGTTTTAGTGTGGTGGGATGTGTTCCACACTAGGCATGCGTACTCAGCAGCAGAGTTGCACAGTGCAAGGGCAGATGTCTTCACTGTGTCTGGTTGTGATCCCCAGGTTGTGCCAGTCAGCTTTCGTATGATATTGTTCCTAGCACCCACTTTTTACTTGATGTTCAGGTAGTGCTTCTTGTAGGTAAGAGCACGGTCCAGAGTGACTCCCAGGTATTTGGGTGCGCTGCAATGCTCCAGTGGGATTCCTTCCCAGGTCATCCTCAGAGCTCGGGATGCTTGTCTGTTCTTAAGGTGAAAGGCACATGTCTGTGTTTTAGATGGATTAGGGATCAGCTGGGTTTCCCTGTAATAGGCAGTAAGAGCACCTAGAGCTTCGGAGAGCTTCTGTTCTGCCGTCTCAAAGCTCCCTGCTTGAGCGGTGATGGCACGATCATCGGCATAGATGAAGCTCTCTGTCCCTTCTGGCCGTGGCTGGTCATTTGTGTAGATGTTGAACATGGATGGAGCAAGCACGCTCCCCTGAGGCAGGCAGTCTCTGGTAAAAAAAGACCTTGCAAAACTACATCTCCCAGGATCTCCTAGCACTGAACCATAACAGCTCAAGTGGTGCCAAACTGCATCCATTCCAGAGTGTAGATACACCCTTGTTTTTTTTTTTTTTTTAAATCTCACGGATATATTTATAGTCCTATCAAAGCCCTTTATTATTTTTTTTCAAGGGTCATTCACAAGACAGGAAATGCCTGCTTTGGACTTTTCTGGGAACTGGCTGCAAAAACACCTCGGATGAACTGCGGAGACGGACTGTTTACGACGAACGCCGCCGGATTTCGGATGTCGCAGCAAAGAACATGAGCCCTCGGGGTTAAAAGTCGACTTTTTGCAATTGCAACACAAATGCCCGTTTGTGTTTCTGCTTGGGAGCAGATAAATGGGGGAAAATAAAGCGCTTTCTGACCTTCAGTAAATTGAGGATCTTTTTGCTGAGATCGAGTTCGAAGTTGGTATAATGGGACCCCGCCATGTCGTATATAAACACCAGACCGTTCCGTTGGGTTTCGAAGCTACGTGCAAAAGAGGAAAGGTTAGGAATTTGGAAAACGGAACGCCAAATTCACGAGCGATTCCCAGGGAAAATGGTCCTCAAACGCCATTCGGACTCACCTCTCCACGGCCCGGTCCAGCAAGTAGAAGAGCGCTTGGAGCACCACATGCTGGACACTCTTGTTGGGGTGGTGCAACTTGGCGGTGAAAAGGGCAATCGAGGCGCCAGACGGGTCTCGCACGCTCTGGAAAAGGAAGGAGAGATCAGCCAAAAAAGGGAAAGGAGAGGAGGAAGACAACCAACATTAACTCCGGCAAACATAATTAACAGTACAAAAGTCCTCTCCATTTTGGACTGTGGAAAAGTTAATGAAAGGGACAAAAACCCTCTCCAATTTGGACCATGGCAAACTTAATTAAAGGTACAAAGGCCCTCCCCGAATGTTGACCATGGCAAGCTTAATTAAAGGTACAAAAGTCCTCCCCGAATGTTGACCATGGAAGACTTAATTAAAGGTACAAAGGCCCTCTCCGAATGTTGACCAGAGCAAACTTAATTAAAAGTGCAAAAGCACTCTCTAAATGCTGACCACAGAAGACTTAATTAAAGGTACAAAGGCCCTCTCCGAATGTTGACCAGAGCAAACTTAATTAAAGGTGCAAAAGCACTCTCTAAATGCTGACCACAGAAGACTTAATTAAAGGTACAAAAGCCCTCTTTGAATGTTGACCAGAGCAAACTTAATTAAAGGTGCAAAAGCACTCTCTAAATGCTGACCACAGAAGACTTAATTAAAGGTACAAAAGCCCTCTCCGAATGTTGACCAGAGCAAACTTAATTAAAGGTGCAAAAGCACTCTCTAAATGCTGACCACAGAAGACTTAATTAAAGGTACAAAAGCCCTCTCCGAGTGTTGACCATGGCAAACTTGATTAAAAGTACAAAAGCCCTCTCCGAGTGTTGACCATGGCAAACTTGATTAAAGGTACAAAAGCCCTCTCCGAGTGTTGACCATGGCAAACTTGATTAAAAGTACAAAAGCCCTCTCCAAATGCTGACCATGCAAACTTAATTAAAGGTACAAAAGCCCTCTCCGAGTGTTGACCATGGAAGACTTAATTAAAGGTACAAAGGCCCTCTCCGAATGTTGACCATGGCAAACTTAATGAAAGGTGCAAAAGCCCTCTCCGAATATTGACTATGGCAAACTTAATGAAAGGTACAAAAGCCCTCTCTGAATGTTGACCATGGCAAACTTAAAGGTACAAAAGCCCTCTTCAAATATTGACCATGGCAAACTTAATTAAAGGTACCAAAGTCATCAGCAATGTTGAAAGACACCAAAGCCACCTCTAATGTTGACCATGGCAAACTTAATGAAAGGTGCAAAAGCCCTCCCCGAATGTTGACCATGGCAAACTTAATTAAAGGTACCAAAGCCCTCTCCAAGTGTTGACCATGGCAAACTTAATGAAAGACACCAAAGCCACCTCTAATGTTGAATATGGGAAACTTATTTAAAGGTGCAAAAGACCTCTCTGAATATTGACCATGGCAAACTTAATTAAAGGTACAAAAGCGCTCTCTAAATCCTGACCATGGAAGACTTAATTAAAGGTACAAAAGCCCACTCCAATGTTGGCCGTGTCAAACTTAATTAAAGGTACAAAGGCCCTCTCCAAATGTTGACCATGGCAAGCTTAATTAAAGGTACAAAAGCAACCTTCAATGTTTACCATGGTAAACTTAATTAAAGATACCAAAGCCACCTCTAGTGTTGACCATGGTAAACTTAATGAAAAACACCAAAACCACCTCCAATGTTGGCCATGGCAAACTTAATGAAAGGTATGAAAACCACCTCTAATGTTGACCATGGCAAACTTAATTAAAGGTACGAAAGCCAGTGATGACCATGGCAAACTTAATTAAAGGTGCAAAAGCACTCTCTAAATGCTGACCATAGCAAACTTAATTAAAGGTACAAAAGCCCTCTTCAAATGTTGACCATGGAAAACAATTAAAGGTATGAAAGTCACTTCCAGTGATGACCATGGCGAACTTAATTAAAGGTACCAAAGCCACCTCTAATGTTGACCGTGGCAAACTTAATTAAAGGTACAAAAGCCCTCTCCGGGTGTTGACCATGGAAGACTTAATTAAAGATACAAAGGTCCTCACCAAATGTTGACCATGGCAAACTTAATTAAAGCTACAAAAGCCCTGTCCAATTTTGATTCTGGAAGACTGAACTAAAGGTACCAAAGCGCTTTCAGTTTTGATTCTGACAAACCTAATTAAAGGTAACAAAGCCCACTACAGTTTTACCGGAAAATTTAATGAAAAGAACCAAAGCCCTTTCCAATGTTGCCCATGGCAAACTTAATTAAAGGCACCAAAGCGCTCTCCAGTTTTGAGCAGCCTGTAAGAGCCCAAGGCAATGCCTGACTCACCAGGATGGTGAACTTGCCGCTCAGCAGCTCCGATCGGAGGGGCTCCTCGTGGGGCTTCAACTTCACAATCCCTTCCTTCAGCCTGGTTTCCTGCGTGACAAGGGGACAGTTGTCATGCACCACGGAAAAACAAAAGGACGTACCAATGTGGTTTACTCCGGTCTTACAAATGGCCAGCTGGGGAATTCCCCGGCACCTTTCAGGAACGGGCCGCCCAGTCAAACTTGTCTAGCTAGCTTTTGTAAGAATGGACATAAATAATATCCACCAACAGTGAGAGACTTGTGTTGTCGAAGGCTTTCAGGGTCGGAATCACTATCTGGCCATGTTCCAGAAGCATTCTCTCCTGACGTTTCGCCCACATTTATGGCAGAGGTTGTGAGGTCTGTTGGACACTAGGAAAATTTTGCCCATGGCAGACTTAATTAAAGGTACAAAAGCCCGCTCTAAATATTGACCATGGCAAACTTAATAAAGGTGCAAAAGCCCCCTCCGAATGTTGACCATGGCAAACTTAATTAAAGGTACAAAAGCCCTCTCCAAATGTTGACCCTGGCAAACTTAATTAAAGGCACAAAAGCCCTCTCTAAATATTGACCATGGCAAACTTAATTAAAGGTCCAAAAGCCCTCTCCAAATATTGACCATGGCAAACTTAATTAAAGGTATAAAAGCCCTCT
This sequence comes from Anolis sagrei ordinatus, assembly GCF_025583915.1. NCBI lineage: Eukaryota > Metazoa > Chordata > Lepidosauria > Squamata > Anolidae > Anolis > Anolis sagrei. The sequence continues at coordinate 30,664,057 of NW_026844367.1, read as the reverse complement.
CCAAGTGTTGACCATGGCAAACTTAATTAAAGGCACAAAAGCCCTCTCCAAATGTTGACCCTGGCAAACTTAATTAAAGGCACAAAAGCCCTCTCTAAATATTGACCATGGCAAACTTAATTAAAGGTATAAAAGCCCTCTCCAAGTGTTGACCATGGCAAACTTACTTAAAGGTACAAAAGCCCTCTCTAAATATTGACCATGACAAACTTAATTAAAGGTACAAAAGCCCTTTCCAAGTGTTCACAATGGCAAACTTAATTAAAGGTACAAAAACCCTCTCTAAATATTGACCATGGCAAACTTAATTAAAGGTACAAAAGCCCTCTCCGAGTGTTGACCATGTCAAACTTAATTAAAGGTACAAAAGCCCTCTCTGAATAGTGACCATGTCAAACTTAATTAAAGGTACAAAAGCCCTCTCAGAGTGTTGACCATGGCAAACTTAATTAAAGGTACAAAAGCCCTCTCCGAGTGTTGACCATGTCAAACTTAATTAAAGGTACAAAAGCCCTCTCTGAATAGTGACCATGTCAAACTTAATTAAAGGTACAAAAGCCCTCTCAGAGTGTTGACCATGGCAAACTTAATTAAAGATAAGAAAGCCACCTTCAATGTTGACCGTGGCAAGTTTAATTAAAGATACAAAAGCAACCTCCAATATTGACCATGGCAAACTTAATTAAAGGTACAAAAGCCCTCTCTAAATTATATATCTGTAGAATGATGTCCAGGGTGGGAGGAAGAACTCTTGTCTGCTAGAGGCTAGTGTGAATGTTGTAATTGGCCAGTTTGATTAGCACTGAATGGCCTTGCAGCTTCAAAGCATGGCTGATTGCTGCCTGGGGGGGGGGCTTTGTTTGGAGGAGTTGCCTCCAACTTCTCCTACCCTGGACATTCCACAGATATACAAACCTCACTTGTCTAGTATCCAACCTTTGAGGATGTCTGCCATAGATGTGGGCGAAACGTCAGGAGAGAATGCTTCCGGAACATGGCCAGACAGATCGGAAAACTCACAGCAACCCAGTGAGAGCCTAACTTGGGAACGATGCGCCCGCTTTGCACGCCACGCTTACCCGATAGGAGTGGAAAAGCTCGATCGCTCGGAGGACGTCGAACTTCCTGGCCATGAGGAACTTGACGGCCACGTTCCAGGAGAGCGGAGAGACATTGTATTGGACCGTCCACTTGTTGATCTCTTCCAAAAACTGCTTGGTGGCCTTGTTTAGGAAAAGAAGGAAAAGGGAATGGGGGGGGGGGGGGGGGGAAGAAGGAGAAGGTGATATAGCGCTTGTTCAAGATCCCCATCTTTGCACAACTTAAGATGATATGATGGGATTTGAAGCAGCTCACAATTGTATAAACAAGGATTGAATGAAAAGTAATGCCTCCACCTTCGTAACTCCTCAACAGATGGCAGCACTGGTATGTGGCAGGTACTGGCTTGTTCAGTAGACTCTCCTCTACAGTTCCATTTTGACGGGAAGCCTTAGCATTGAAAGGTTGTGTTGTTAAAGTGTGAAGTATGGAACCCTGCGCAGACGGTCGGTCAATGCGACTTAAGCAATGTATGCGGCAGGTACTGGCTTGTTTAGTAGACTCTCCTCTACAGTTCCATTTTGGTGGGAAGCCTAAGCATTGAACGGTTGTGTTGTTAAAGTGCGAGGTATGGAACCCTGCTCAGATGGTCGGTCAATGCGACTTAAGCAACGTGCAGTCATTGAATTTTTGACTGCAGAAGGTGTCACCTCAACATCTTTAAACTTACCCGCCCAACGATACACATTACCCACATCAACACAATCACCATAAACAGTTTGCATTCTCTGATGAATCTCCTTTGGGGTGACAGAAAGAAAGAAAGAAAGAAAAAGAAAGAAAGAAAGAAAGAAAGAAAGAAGGAAGGAAAGAAGGAGGGAGGGAAAGAGGGAGGGAAGGATGGAACCAAAGAGCATTAGAAGGAAGGAAACAGGTAGAGAAGGAAGAAAGGAGAGAAAGAAGGAGGGGGGAAAAGGGGGAAGGAAGGAAAAAAGGGAGGGAAGGAGAGAGAGAGAGAAAGAAAAAAAGAGGGAAGGAAGGAAAGAGAAAAGGAAGGATGGAACTAAAGAGCATTGGAAAGAAGGAAAGAAACAGGTAGAGAAGGAAGAAAGGAGAGAAAGAGGGAGGGAAAGAATAAGGGGGAAGAAAGGAAAGAGGGAGGGAAGGAGAGAAAGAAAGAAAGAAAGAAGGAAGGAAGGAAGGAAAAAGAAAAGGAAGGATGGAACTAAAGAGATTGGAAGGAAGGAAGGAAAGAGGTAGAAAAGAAAGGAGAGAAAGGGGGAGGGAAAGAAAAAGGGGGAAGGAAGGAAAGAGGGATGAAAGGAGAGAAAGAAAGATGGAAGGAAGGAAAGAGAAAAGGAAGGATGGAACCAAAGAGCATTGGAAGGAAGGAAAGAAAGAGGGAGGGAAAGGAAAAGGAGGGAGGGAGGGAAGGAAGGAGAGAAAGAAAGAAAGAAAGAAAGAAAGAAAGAAAGAAAGAAAGAGGGAGGGAGGGAAGGAAGAAAAGAGAGAAGGAAGGATGGAACTAAAGAGCAAAGGAAGGCAGGAAAGAAAGAAAGAGAAGGAAGGAGAGAAAGAGGGAGGGAAAGGAAAAGGGGGAAGGAAGGAAAGAGGGACAGAAGGAGAGAGAGAAAGAGAAGGAAGAAAGAAAGAAAGAAAGAAAGAAAGAAAGAGGGAAGGAAGGAAGGAAAGAGAAAAGGAAGGATGGAACTAAACAGCATTGTAAGGAAGGAAAGAAAGAGGTAGAGAAGGAAGAAAGGAGAGAAAGGGGGAGGGAAAGAAAAAGGGGGAAGGAAGGAAAGAGGGATGAAAGGAGAGAAAGAAAGATGGAAGGAAGGAAAGAGAAAAGGAAGGATGGAACCAAAGAGCATTGGAAGGAAGGAAAGAAAGAGGTAGAGAATGAAGGAGAGAAAGAGGGAGGGAAAGGAAAAGGAGGGAGGGAGGAGGAAAGGAAGGAGAGAAAGAAAGAAAGAAAGAAAGAAAGAAAGAAAGAAAGAGGGAGGGAAGGAAGAAAAGAGAGAAGGAAGGATGGAACTAAAGAGCAAAGGAAGGCAGGAAAGAAAGAAAGAGAAGGAAGGAGAGAAAGAGGGAGGGAAAGGAAAAGGGGGAAGGAAGGAAAGAGGGAAGAAGGAGAGAAGAAAGAAAGAAAGAAAGAAATAAAGAGGGAAGGAAGGAAGAGAAAAGGAGGAGAAAGGGAAGAAGGAAGGAGAGAAAGAGGGAGGGAAAGGAAAAGGGGAAAGAAGGAAGGATAAAAACACTGAAAAACACAGCAGAAGGGACTTAAAAGCCCCAAAATGCTAGATGACAAAAAGCTAAACGATAATACAGAAAAAAGGGAAGAAAGAGGGAGGGAAGAAAGAAAGAAAGAAAGAAAGAAAGAAAGAAAGAAAGAAAGAAAGAAAGAAAGAAAGAAAGAAAGAAAGAAAAGAAAGAGGGAGGGAGGGAGGGAGGGAGGGAAGGAAAGAGAAAAGGAAGGATGGAACCAAAGAGCATTGAAAGGAAGAAAAGAAAGAAGTAGAGAAGGAAGGAGAGAAAGAGGGAGGGAAAGGAAAAGGGGGAAGGAAGGAAGGAAGGAAGGAAGGAAGGAAGGAAGGAAGGAAGGAAGGAAGGAAGGAAGGAAGAGTGAAGGAAGGGGGAAGATGCAGAGAAAGGGGGAGGGAAAGAAAGAGAGAAGAAAAGAGAGACAGCAGAAGAGAAAGAAAAAGGAGGAAGAAAGGAAAAAGATAGAGAAGGAAGGAAGAAGAGAAGGAAAGACAGGAAGGAAGGAAAGAAGGAGTGAAGGAAGGAGGGAAAGAAGGGGGAAGGTTGGCTACAGCAAAGTGTGGCGGGTACAGCGTGCTACGGTGGAATGGGAGAGAGTGTGTGTTGGGGGGGGACGGCGGGGAAGGAAAGACACAACACTGGGCCGAAGGGAAAAGGCGAAAAGTGCACCGATGAGGGTGAAGGAAAGAGAAAAGGAAGGATGGAGCCATGAAAGGAAGAAAAGAAAGAAGTAGAGAAGGAAGGAGAGAAAGAGGGAGGGAAAGGAAAAGGGGGAAGGAAGGAAGGAAGGAAGTAGAGAGAGAGAAAGAAAGAAAGGAAGAGAGAGAGAGAAAGAGAGGGAGGGAAGGAAAGAAGGAAAGAGAAAGGAAGGAGGAAAGAGAAAGGAAAGGAAAGAAAGAGAGAGAGAAGAAAGGAAGAAAGAAAAGGGGAAGGAAGGAAAGAAGGAAAGAGGTAGAAAGTAAGAAAGGAGAGAAAGGGGAGGGAAAGAAAAAGGGGGAAGGAAGGAAGGGATGAAAGGAGAGAAAGAAAGAAAGAGGAAAGAAAGAAGGAAAGAGAGAAAGGGGGAGGGAAAGAATAAGGGGAAGGAAGGAAAGAGGGATGGAAGGAGGGAAAGAAAGAAAGGAAGGAAGGAAGGAAAGAGAGAAGGAAGGATGGAACCAAAGAGCATTGGAAGGAAGGAAAGAAAGAGGTAGAGAAGGAAGGAGAGAAAGAGGGAGGGAAAGGAAAAGGGGGAAGGAAGGAAGGAAGGAAGGAAGGAAGGAAGGAAGGAAGGAAGGAAGGAAGGAAGGAAGGAAGGAGAGAAAGAAAGGAAGGAAGAGAGAGAGAGAAAAAGAGAGGGAGGGAAGGAAAGAAGGAAAGAGAGAAGGAAGGATGGAACTAAAGAGCAAAGGAAGGCAGGAAAGAAAGAGATAGAGAAGGAAGAAAGGAGAGAAAGAAAAAGGGGGAAGGAAGGAAAGAAGGAGATAAAAAAAGGAGCGAAAGAGAGAGGGAAGGTTGACGACAGCAACACATGACGGGTACAGCTAGTAAATAAATAATAGAATTTTCCCCCCATTGCCACGACTCAATGGGATTTATAGTTTGGCGAAGCACCATCACTCTTTGGCAACGAAGTCTAAAGACCTTATAAAACTGTAACTCCCAGGATTCTATAGTATCGACCCATGGTAGTTTAAACTTTTGGACCGTTGCAGGTCTCTTCCAGGAAAATCAGAGGAACGGGATTGCAATGCCTTTCAGGCCGCTTGAGTCCTTCTGGGCTTTGAAAGGACAAACATATTTCAGGAATGACTCATGGAAAACAAGCCGGGTTTGGACTCCCTTTGCAACAAACTTCTCTTTGGCAAAGGGAGATCCAATCAAGGACTCAAATTCTGGCGTTGTAGTTTACCTACGACCAGAGAGCACTGTGGACTCAAACAACGATAGATCCAGACCAAACCTGGCACGGATACTCATATGCTGAAATGTGGACACTGGTGGAGTTTGGGGAAAACAGACCTTGACATTTGGGAGTTGTAGTTGATGGGATTTATAGTTCATCTACAATCAAAGAGCATTCTGAACTACACCAATGATGGAATAGAACCAGACTTTGCACACGGAACACTGATGACCAATTGAAAATACTGGAAGGATTTGGTGGGCATTGACCTTGAGTTTGGGAGTTGTAGTTCACCTACATCCAGAGAGCACTGTGGACTCAAACAATTATAATTCTGGACCAAACTTGGCATGGATACTCAATATGCCCAAATGTGAACACCGGTGGAGATTGGGGAAAATAGACCTTGACGTTTGGGAGTTGTAGTTGAGATTTATAGTTCGCCTACAATCAAAGCCCATTCTGATCTCCACCAATGGAATGGAACCAAACTTGGTACACAGAATTCCCATGACCAACTGAAAATACTGGAAGGGTTTGGTGGGCATTGACCTTGTGTTTGGGAGTTGTAGTTCACCTACATCCAGAGAGCAATGTGGACTGAAAATGATGGATCTGGACCGAACTCGGCACGGATACTCAATATTCCCGAATGTGAACACTGGTAGGATTTGGGGAAAATAGAGCTTGATATTTGGGGGTTGTATTTGCTGGGATTTGTAGTTCAGAGCATTCTGAATTCCACCAATGATGGAATTGAATGAAACTTGGCACACAGGAATCCCATGACCAACTGAAAATACTGGAAGGGTTTGGTGGGCATTGACCTTGAGTTTCGGAGTTGTAGTTGCTGGGATTTATAGTTCACCTACAATCAAAGAGCATTCTGAACCTCACGAATGATAGAATTGGGCCAAATTTGGCACACAGAACCTCCTTGCGTTGAAGTGACTCACTGGCGCGACCCTTCCTCCAGCGTCGCACGCTCTCCCTTGCCCGCACATGCGCACCACACTGCCATGAGCCAAGCACAACTGCTCTCCCCTCTCTGTTTAGAGTCTCAGAAAAAGTGTTGGCTTTTGGTGGGAGGATTTGCTGTATGTTTCCAAAAAGGAAGAGAAGGACAGGCAAAGAGATCCTCAGCTTTCTCGGCCAAAGATCATTCAGAACTACAACTTCCAGGGGTCAAACTGCATCAAGGAACCCACTCCTCCCCAATCATCCCCAGGCTGAAAACTTCCCTCCAACTTTGGCCCAAAACAGGTGTCAAAAGTCGTGCTTCTCCGAACAAGGACAGCGCATCCGGTTTTGCAGCCGCAGCGGCAGATGGCATGCGGTCCAGCTGGGTGGGCGAGGGGAAGGAGAAGGGAGGCAGGAAAAAGGAAACGTCCCTTTGGGGAACAACAACACACACTTCCACAAAGCAAGGCAACTGGACTTCTCCGAGGAAGTTTCCTGGGTTGCCAGGCTTGCAAAGAGAGTCAGCATTGGGTAGCTGACCCATCATCTGTGGTCCATCCTCCTCCAAATTGCACTGGGATGGAGAGTGGGTCATGGGGGCTCTGTGTGCCAAGTTTGGTCTTGATCCGTCATTGCATGAGTGAGTGTCGGTGAGGTCTCAGGAAGTGAGGGAAGGTACTGCAAGTCCCATCATCCATCATCCATCCTCCTCCAAACAGCACCAGGATGTAGAGTGGCTCATGGGGGCTCTGTGTGCCAAGTGTGGTCTTGATTGGTCATTAGATGAGGGTTGCAGCAGTCTTGGGAAGTGAGTGGAGGTACTTAAAGTCCCACCATCCATGCTCTGTCCTCCTCGAAAGTACACCAGAATGTAGAGTGGGTCATGGGGGCTCTGTGTGCCAAGTTTGGTCTTTGTCGGTCTTTGTTGGAGGCCACAGTGGTCTGTGGGAACCGAAGGGTTTGAAAGTACTACAAATCCCACCATCCATTGTTCATCCTACCCCAAACCTCACCAGAACATAAAAGGGGTCATGGGGGTTATGCTTGCCAAGTTTGGTCTTGATCAGTCATTGGATGAGGATCACAGCGGTCTCGGAGGAGGTACTTCAAGTTCCATCATCCATGGTCTGCCGTCGTCCAAACTGCAGTAGGACGTAGAGTGGGTCATGGGGGCTCTGTGTGCCAAGTTTGGTCTTGATCAGTCACTGGATGAGAATCATAGCAGTCTCGGGAAGTGAGTGGAGGTACTTAAAGTCCCATCATCCATGGTCCGCCGTCGTCCCAACTGCAGTAGGACGTAGAGTGCGTCATGGGGGCTCTGTGTGCCAAGTTTGGTCTTTATCAGTCTTTCTTGGGGACCACAGTGGTCTGTGGGAACCGAAGGGTTTGAAAGTACTACAAATCCCATCATCCTTTGTCTGTCCTCCCCCAAACTGCACCAGGACGTAAAGTGCATTGTGGGGGTTATGTGTGCCAAGTTTGGTCCAGGTCTGTCGCTCGTGCAAGTCAGAAAGCTGCCACATACACTTCCGTCCTCCCTTCCTCCCTCCGTATACATACATACAAACATTCTCTTTTATTATATAGATAGATAGATAGTGTAGATATATATCAATCCTATTATATATCTACACACATACACACATTTTCTCTCTCTAGATGTATATAGTATAAGATGGACATATGTTGGGGGAATGATACATATCTATACTATATAGAATTATGCACGCGCGTGCATATATATGCATATATATTGTAGGATGGATATGTACATATCTCCATCCAACAATTGTATCTCCTTTCTCTTTTCTCCTTATTGCATATATATATATATATATATATATATATATATATATAATGGAGTTTTTTTAAGAATCCGCCAGGGCTTGGTGACGACCCAATGGGTCTTTATAGCTTTCTATAGATTTCTATAGATTTCGAACATCCTTTTGAATGACTCAAGAAAAGGGCGGCAGGAAGCCTGGAAAGCAAGACATACGTCACTCGAAAAAGAGGAGGAGGAGGGGGGGGGGGGGGAAGAGAGAACCGGATCTTTCCCAAAGGAAAAGAAGAGCAAGGCTGGAAAATGGAGAACAGGAAAGGTTTGCAAAAAAAAAAGCATGCAAAAGCCAAAAGGCAAGGCAGCAAATCCCTCTAAAAAGGTGAAAAAAATGCAAATATTGTCATACTCGGGTTATGTGCCTCTTTCAGCTCTATATACATTCTGCATTTTAGGGAAGGGCTGCAGAACCTGTGCAAGAAAAAGGAAGAGAAATTAAAAAAGAAAATAGGGAAATATGGAAGGTTTTGGGGATGGAAACTCTTTGGAGAGTCCTTTAAAAAAAGATGATGATGATGATTATTATTATCCTAAAACTAGAAAGGGAAACTCTTTGGAGAGTCCTTTGAAAAAAGATTATTATTATTATTATTATTATTATTATTATTATCATTATTATTAATATCCTAAAATTAGATAGGGAAACTCTTTGGAGAGTCCTGTTCAAAAATATTATTATTATTATTATTATTATTATTATTATTATTATTATTATCCTAAAATTAGATAGGGAAACTCTTTGGAGAGTCCTTTTCAATAATAATAATAATAATAATTATTATTATTATTATTATTATTATTATCCTAAAACTAGATAGGGAAACTCTTTGGGGAGTTCTTTGAAAAAAGACTATTATTATTATTATTATTATTATCATCATCATCATCCTAAAACTAGAAAGGGAAACTCTTTGGAGAGTCCTTTGAAAAAAGATTATTATTATTATTATTATTATTATTATTATTATTATTATCATCATCATCATCATCCTAAAACTAGAAAGGGAAACTCTTTGGAGAGTCCTGTTCAAAAATATTATTATGATTATTATGATTATTATGATTATTATGATTATTATTATCCTAAAATTAGATAGGGAAACTCTTTGGAGAGTCCTTTTCAATAATAATAATAATAATAATAATAATAATAATAATAATAATCCTAAAATTAGATAGGGAAACTCTTTGGAGAGTCCTTTTCAAAATTATTATTATTATTATTATTATTATTATTATTATTATTATTATCCTAAAACTAGATAGGGAAACTCTTTGGAGAGTCCTTTGAAAAAAGATTATTATTATTATTATTATTATTATTATTATTATTATTATTATTATCACCATCATCCTAAAAATAGAAAGGGAAACTCTTTGGAGAGTCCTTTGAAAAAAGATTATTATTATTATTATTATTATTATTATTATTATTATTATTATACATTTCTAAATGACTTAAGAATATATAAAAAGTTAGAAAAATGAAAACACACACACACACCTTTTAAATAAAAAGTATATACATAAAGTATCAAAAATGTCCAGGCGTCCTCTGGGCAACATCCTTGCAGATGGCCAATTCTCTCACACCAGAAGCGACTTGCAGTTTCTCAAGTCACTTCTGACAGAGACAAATATTGTATATACATATATATGAGTATTATATTTAAAAGGGGTGTGTGTATATATAAAAAGGTAGAAAAATAAAAAAGTGCATATATATATATTCACACACACCCCTTTTAAATATAATTTAAAGTATATATATTTAAAGTACTTATATAAAGTATCAAACCTTTTAAATATATTTAAAATATATTTAAAAGGTGTGTGTGTGTGTGTGTATACACACACACACACACACACTCTTGTTTGGGGATGAGCTTTGTAGTCCTTTGAAGGTCGGGCATGCTTTCTACTAAGCTTGCTGGGCCTTAAGTGTTTGCAGAATGAGCTTTGTAGTCTGCAATTGAGGGTAAGACATTCAACTTACTAAACTTTAGTTTGAGGGATGGGATTTGTAGTCCTTCAAAGCTCAAATATGCTTTCTACTAAGCTTGCTGGGCCTTAAGTGTTTGCAGAATGGGTTTTGTAGTCCTTTGAAGCTTGGGCATGCTTTTTACTAAGCTTGCTAGGCCTTACGTGTTTGCAGAATGGGCTTTGTAGTCTGCAACTGAGGTCAATACYTTCTACTTACTAAACTTCAGTTTGGGGATGGGCTTTGTAGTCCTTTGAAGCTCGGGTATTCTTTCTAAGCTTGCTGGGCCTTAAGTGTTTGCAGAATGGGCTTTGTAGCCCTTTGAAGCCCGGGTAAGCTTTCTAAGCTTGTTGGGCCTTCAGTGTTTGTAGAATGAGCTTTGTAGTCTGCAATTGAGGTCAATACATTCTACTTACTATAGTTTGAGGGATGGGCTTTGTAGTCCTTTGAAGCTTGGGTATGCTTTCTACGAAGCTTGCTGGGCCTCAAGTGTTTGCAGAATGGGTTTTGTAGTCCTTCAAAGCTCGAGCATGCTTTCTAATCAGCTTGCTGGGCCTTAAGTGTTTGCAGAATGAGCTTTGTAGTCTGCAACTGGGATCAATACATTCTACTTACTAAACTTTAGTTTGTGGGATGGGCTTTGTAGTCCTTAAAGCCTCAGACATGCCCTCCAATAGGCCTAATATAATCATAATAATAAAATATAATATTATATTATTATATAAGTCCTAATGTATAGTGCTAGTCACATATACATTTCCTCCACTGAGCCTTAGAGTGAACAGATTCAGCCCAATGGGCTTTGTAGTCCTTTATACATTCCTCCTCCTAATCCAAACCTATCTATGATCTAAACCTTGCAAACGTATCATGCGCTTCCTTGCATTTCTTTACGCAAAGTACAAGCGAGGCTTCCCAAAATCCCTTCCAAAACAAGATGTCATTAGTTTGACTTTTTGCAAAAATCTTGCGGGAATTTGGGAAGAAAAAAGGAGGCCAAAGAAGGGGGGAAATGGGCAATTTTTGGGGTCTTCCAGGAATGGAGTTCTCGGAAAAGGCAGCACGGGTTGCACGTATGCTTTTGTGTTCGCGGATTCCAGGAAAGGATGGCCGACTTCCTAATTAAATGCACAGAACGTTATCCATGCAATCTCGATTCGTATATTTTCTTTTCTTGCATTGGGGGGGAAGTGGCAGGCCAGGCGGAAATGCAGGCCCAAAATATAAAGGGGACCCCCAAAAATTGCAAAACGCCTTTAGGATGGACATACATATATATATATACACACACACACACATATATATAATTTCTCACTGTGGTCTCATGTTTAGTGGAAACAGTCCTCTATTTATGGTGCAAATAAAGCCAGGGGTTGTTTTATGTTTACTGTTCCGACAAGGTTTGGTCGGATAGATGAATGCATGGAATATATAGGTGGA
>NW_026844367.1:30602648-30647648 GCF_025583915.1 Anolis sagrei ordinatus | reverse complement strand
GGAAGTGGAAGTTTCCCAAACACTTTGACCCCAAAGTCTTTTTTTTTTGTGTTGCTTTTTTTTTGTGTTGAGTTTTCTTCCCACTTTTTGCAAAAGGAAAAAGCCAAAAAACCAACTAAAACAAAACTGGGTCCCTTTAAATCTTGAATTTTGGGGGGTGGGAACACCCCAAGTTGGACCTTCTTCCAGTTCTTCTTGGATTTAGCATTGCATATATATCAAAAAATACAAATATTCTATTGATATAGTTTCCAAAGCAGAAAAAAATAATATTATTTTGCAAAGTATTAATATTAATTATTTGTTGTTAAAGAGTTATTGCACCCAGCTTTTGTTCCTGCAATCAAGGAAAATACAAAATTTGTCAAATGCATGCTGCAAATGGAGAAAATTGGTGAAAATATGTGGGGCAGGGCCCCAAAACAGTGGGGAAAGGGGTGCAAAAATACCTCCACTTTCTCCTTTGGGAGGCCAAAAATAAAAAGGGGGTGCAGAGAGTGTAGTCCAAGGCTGGATCCAGGCGATCATAACCTTCCAGTGGTTTTCCTCCCAGGCGGTGCTTTTCCTCTGCCCCCAATCCCCTTGCAACCCATGGCTCCCCTTTTTTTGCAAATTCCTGCAAAGCAGGGCGACGCCAGGCCCGGGCATTAAGCCACGCCCACTCTGCAAGCCCAAGCCACGCCCCTTCCTCCTGCCTGGGCTCCATTCACAAGTGGGAGGGAGGCTCATTCAGGAAGGGAAAGGAAGGAAGGAGGAGAGAGAGAGAGAGAGAAGGAGGGAGAGAGAGGGAGGAAGAGGGGGACAGGAAGGAGGAAAGGCAGGGAAAAGGGTGAGGAGGAAGGAAGGAAGGAAGGAAGGAAGGAAGGAAGGAAGGAAGGAAGGAAGGAAGGAAGGAAGGAAGGAAGGAAGGAAGGAAGGAAGGAATACAGACTGGGGGAAGGAAAGGGGGAGAGAAAGGAAGGGGCAAAAAAGGAGAGGAAGAGGAGAAAAAGGGGAGGAGGAGAGAGTGAAGGAAAAGAGTGGAAGAGAGAATGAGAAAGGGAGGAGAAAAAGAAAGAAAGAGGGAGGGAAAGAAAGAAAGAAAGGGGGGCAGGAAGGGGAAGGGGGAATGAGAAAGGAAGGAAGGGGGAAAGGAGGAGGAGAGAAAGAGAAGGAAGGAAGGAATAAAGGGGGGAGAGGGAAATAAAGAAAGGAAGGGGCAAAGAAGGAGGGGAAGAGGAGAAACAGGAGAGGAGGAGAGAGGGAAGGGAGAGAGTGGAAGAGAGAATGAGAAAGGAGGAGAGAAAGAAAGAGGGAAGAGGAAGGAAGGAATTCAGACTGGGGAGAGAAAGGAAGGGGCAAAGAAGGAGAGGAAGAGGAAAAGAAGGGGAGGAGGAGAGAGGGAAGGGAAAGAGTGAAGAGAAATAGAAAGGGAGGAAGAGGAAGAAGAAGAGGGAGGAGAAAGAAAGAAAGAAAGAGGGGGACAAGAAGGAGGAGGGAGGGAATGAGAGAGGAAAGGAAGGGGAGGAGAAAGGAAGAGGCGAAGAAGGAGAGGAAGGAAGAAGGGAGAGGGAAAGGAAGGAGAAGGAAGGAAGGAAGGAAGGAAGGGAATGGGAAAGGTGAAAGAGGAAGAAAAAAGGGAAAAGGAGAGAGGGGAGAAGAAGGAAGGAATACAGACTGGGGGAGGGAAAGGAGGAGAGGAAGGAAGGGGAAAAGAAGGAGAGGAAGAGGAGAAAAAGAGGAGGAGGAGACAGGGAAGGGAAAGAGTGGAAGAGAGAATGAGAAAGGGAGGAAAGACAGGAAGAAAAGAGGGAGGGAAGGAAGGAAAGAAAGAAAGAAAGAGGGGGACAAGAAGGAGGAGGGAGGGAGGGAATGAGAGAGGAAGGAAGGGGAAAGGAGGAGGAGAAGGAGAGATGGAAGGAAGGAATAAAGGGAGAGGGAAAGAAGGAGGAAAGGAAGGGGCAAGAAGGAGAGGAAGAGGAAAAGAAAGGGGAGGAGGAGAGAGGGAAGGGAAAGAGTGGAAGAGAGAATGAGGAAGAGGGAGGAAGGAAGAGAAGGAGGAAAGAGGAAGAAAGGAGGAGGGAGAGAGAGAAAGAGGGGGACAGGAAGGAGGAGAAGGAGGAGGAATGAGAGAGGAAGGAAGGAAGGAAGGAAGGGGGAAAAAGGAGGAGGAGAGAAGGAAGAAAAAGGGGAAGGAAAGGAAGAGGAAAGGAAGGGAAAGAAGGAAGAGGAAGAAGAAAAGAAGGGGAGAAAGAGAGGGAAGGGAAAGAGTGGAAGAGAATGGAAAGGGAGGAGAGAAAGAAAGAAAGAGAAGGAAGAAGAGAGGAGAGAGGAAGGAAAAGAGAAAGAAAGAAAGAAAGAAGGAGGGGACAGGAAGGAGGAGGAGGGAGGAAGAGAAGGAAGGAAGGAAAGGAGGAGGAGAGAAAGAGAAGAAGGAAGGAAGGAATAAAGGGTGGAAGAGGGAAAGAAGGAGAGAAAGGAAGGGGCAAAGAAGGAGAGGAAGAGGAGAAAAGGGGGAGGAGGAGAGAGAGAAGGGAAAGAGTGGAAGAGAATGGGAAAGGGAGGAGAGAAAGAAAGAAAGAGGGAAGGAGAAGAGAGGGAGGGAGGAAAAGAAAGAAAGGGGCAGGAAGGAGAAGGAGGGAGGGAAGAGGAAGGAAGGAATAAAGGGTGGGAGAGGGAAAGAAAGAAAGGAAGGGGCAAAGAAGGAGAGGAAGAGGAGAAACAGGAGAGGAGGAGAGAGGGAAGGGAGAGAGTGGAAGAGAGAATGAGAAAGGGAGGAGAGAAAGAAAGGAAGGGAGAGACAGAAAGAAGGGGGAGAGATAGAAAGGAAGGAAGGGAAGGAAGGAGGAGAAGGGGAAGGGAAAGAGAGGAAGGAAGGAAGGGGGAAAGGAGGAGGAGAGAAGAGGAGAGAAGGAGAGAAGGAAGGAAGGAATAAAGGGTGGGAGAGGGAAAGAAGGAGAGAAAGGAAGAGGAAAAGAAGGAGAGGAAGAGGAGAAAAAGGGGAGGAGGAGAGGGGGAAGGGAAAAAGTGGAAGAGAATGAGTGGAAGAGAGAGAGAGAAGAAGAGAGAGGAGGGGGGAGAGAAAGAGGGGGACAGGAAGGAGGAGAGGGAAGGAGGGAGGGAGGGAATGAGAGAGAGAGGAAGGAAGGGGGAGAGAAAGAGGAGAAGGAGAGAAGGAAGGAATAAAGGGTGGGAGAGGAAAGAAGGAGAGAAAGGAAGGGAAAAAGGAGAGGAAGAGGAGAAGAAGAGGGAGGAGGAGAGAGGAAGAGAAAAGGGAGGAATTGGAAAAGGAGTGAAAGAGGGAAGAAGGAAGGAATGAAGGGTGGGAGAAGGAAAGGAGGAGAGGAAGGAAGGGGCAAAGAAGGAGAGGAAGAGGAGAAAAAGGGGAGGAGGAGAGAGGGAAGGGAAAGAGTGGAAGAGAATGGGAAAGGGAGGAGAGAAAGAAAGAAAGAGGGAAGGAGAAGAGAGGGAGGGAGGAAAAGAAAGAAAGGGGCAGGAAGGAGGAGAAGGAGGGAGGGGGGAATGAAAGGAGGAGAGAAAGGAGAAGGAGAGAGGGAAGAGGAAGGAAGGAGGGAGGGAAAGAAAGAAAGAGGGGGACAGGAAGGAGTGATGGATCTGGACCAAACTTGTGACCACCACCAGTGATGGATCTGGACCAAACTTGTGATCACCGCCAGTGATGGATCTGGACCAAACTTGTGACCACCACCAGTGATGGATCTGGACCAAACTTGTGACCACCACCAATGATGGATCTGGACCAAACTTGTGACCACCACCAGTGATGGATCTGTACCAAACTTGTGACCACCACCAATGATGGATCTGTACCAAACTTGTGACCACCACCAATGATGTATCTGGACCAAACTTGGAGATACTGTGACCACTACCAATGACGGATCTGGACCAAACTTGTGACCACCAATGATGGATCTGGACCAAACTTGGAGACACCGTGACCACCACCAATGATGGATCTGGACTAAACTTGTGACCACCGCCAATGATGGATCAGGACCAAACTTGAAGACACTGTGACCACCACCAATGATGGATCTGGACCAAACTTGGAGACACTGTGATGAACCTCGATGACCAGCTGAACCTACTGGAAGGATTTGAGGGGGCTGACTCACCATGGTGGGAGCTGTAGTGTATCCTGCAACCTGACACCATACTGAACCCAACCCATGATGCGTCTAGAACCTTTGGGCCTCTGAGTGTTTTGGACTTCAGCTCCCACAGCTCTTACCTGGATTTCTGGGAGTCAAAGTCCAAAATACCTGGAGGCCCAAAGGTTGGGAACCACGGATTTGGAGCAAATTGCACAATGCAACCAACGTTAAGCACTGATGGGAGTTTCAGGGAGTCGTAGTTCACCCACAACCATAACCCGGGCAACGCTGGATATGCAAGCTAGTGCCAAATAAATGTCACATTTGCCCATGACTTTTAGGATGGATGATGGTGGCGCATTGTTTTGAGCTACCAATAAGGACTAGAAACTTGAGCAGGCGAGCAAACCAACACAAGGTTGAATGGAGGGTTCTGCAAGCCGCTTTCGGTGGTTTTGGGGTTTTCCTGTTCCTGCCTTCAGTCCACAAAGGTCCAGGGCGCACATTGATCTTTGTGGGCTGAGTCGATGCCAGTTTTGTGCCACCAAAGATGTTGCCGGCTTGTGTTATCAGGAATCAAATGGCCGCATTCTTGGCAGGGAAAACAAGGATTTCTGAGAAGGACGGAGGGAGCGGGGAAAGGAGGGATTGAAATGGCCCTTCTGTCTGTGAACAGAAGAAAAACATAAATATTCCTGCTTATCAGGAACTCTAAGCATTGCACATGATGTAATTTCAGAGAAATGGAGGCAGTATTTATAGCTACTGGAGATGGAGGGAGGAAGGAAAGTCATAATAATAATTTAATAAAATCATAATTTAATATAATAATAAAAATAATTTACTAAAATAACAATTTAATAAAACGACAATTTAATAAAATAATACTAATATAATATATTTATAATAATTTAATAAAATCATAATTTAATATAATAATAAAAATAATTTACTAAAATAACAATTTAATAAAACGACAATTTAATAAAATAATACTAATATAATATATTTATAATAATTTAATAAAATCATAATTTAATATAATAATAAAAATAATTTACTAAAATAACAATTTAATAAAACGACAATTTAATAAAATAATACTAATATAATATATTTATAATAATTTAATAAAATCATAATTTAATATAATAATAAAAATAATTTACTAAAATAACAATTTAATAAAACGACAATTTAATAAAATAATACTAATATAATATATTTATAATAATTTAATAAAATCATAATTTAATATAATAATAAAAATAATTTACTAAAATAACAATTTAATAAAACGACAATTTAATAAAATAATACTAATATAATATATTTATAATAATTTAATAAAATCATAATTTAATATAATAATAAAATTAAAATTTAATATAATAAGAATAATTTACTAAAATAACAATTTAACAAAACAATACTAATATAATATATTTATAGTAATTTAATATAATAATGTAATATATAATAATTTAATATAATAATAAAATAAAAGAGTAATTTAATGAAACAATTTAATAAAATAATTTAGTAAAATAATAATAAAATAAAATAATAATTTGTACTAATTCAATAAAATAATAATAATTTCACAAAACAATAGTTTAATAAAATAATACTAACATAATTATAATTTAGTAATAAACATAGTAAAATAATAACAATTTAATATAATAATAAAATAAAAAAGTAATTTAATGGAACAATTTAATAAAATAATAACAAAATAATAATAAAATAAAATAACAATTTACTAAAATGATAATTTACTAAAAATAACAATTTCATAAAACAATAACTTAATAAAATAATACTAATATAATATAATTATAATAATTGAATAATAATTTAACACAATAAAATAATAACAATTCAATATAATAATAAATTAAAATAGTAATTTAGTAAAATAATTGAATATAATAATAAAATCAATTTAATACAATAATAAAATAAGAGCAATGTACTAAAATGGTAATTTAATATAAATAATTTAACAAAATAGTAATTTAATAAAACAATAATTTAATAAAATAATGTTAATATAATTATAATAACTTAATAATAACTTAATAAAAACAATAATTTAACAACATAATAAGTTAAATAAAATAATATTATAACATAATAATTTAACAATAATAATAATAATAATAATAATGTACTCCAAAAAAGGGGGACACTGTGGTGACCCATTTTGATAAGTCAGTTGCAACCAACGCATCTCCAAAAAGGACAGCTCTTTCAATACTACCTTAGAATGTGATGGAGTCTCTGAAAGTCTTTAAGCAGAGGTGGAATGGCCATCTGTCGGGAGTGCTTTGATTGTGTATTACTGCACCGAAGGGGGTTGGACTGAATGGCCCTTGGAGGTCTTCCCCAGCTCTCTCATTCTTTTTTATGTAGGATATGTCCCAGAATCCCGCATCAAACATCAATGTGTTGGATTCAGGGAGCTGCTGTCATCTATCTATCTATCTATCTATCTATCTATCTATCTATCTATCTAATAAAAGTCAATGTTTGTATGCGGAGGGAGGGAGGGCGGTGTATGTGGCAGCTTTCTGATTGGCTGCCACTTTCACAAGCCACTGTGACCGCCACGAATGGTGAACCTGGACTAAACTTGGCACACATAACCCCCATGACCCACTTTACATCCTGATGCGGTTTGGTTGAGTTGGACCACCGATTATGGGATTTGTAATACTTTCAAACGCTTTGGTTCCCACAGACCACTGTGGCCCCCAACAAAGACCGATGAAGACCAAACCTGGCACACAGAGCCCCCATGACCCACTCTACATCCTACTGCAGTTTGGAGGAGGGAGGACCATGGATGATGGGACTTGAAGTACCTCCACTCACTTCCCGAGACCACTGCGACCCTCATCCAATGACTGATCAAGACCAAACTTGGCACTCATAAACCCTATGGCCGCCTTTACATCCTAGTGAGGTTTGGGGGAGGACAGACAATGGATGATGGGATGTGTAGTATTTTCAGACCTTTCAGATCCCACAAACCACTGCGGCGCCCAAAAAAGACTGATAAAGACCAAACTTGGCACACAGAATCCCCAATGACCTACTCTACATCCTACTGCAGTTTGGAGGAAGGTGGACCATGGATGATGGGACTTGAAGTACCTCCACTCACTTCCCGAGACTGCTGTGACCCACATTCAGAGACTGAGAAAGACCAAACTTGGCACACAGAGCACTCATGACACACTCTGTGGTTTGGAGGAGGTTGGACCGTGGACGATGGGACTTGAAGTACCTCCACTCACTTCCCGAGACTGCTGTGACCCACATTCAATGACCGAGAAAGACCAAACTTGGCACACAGAGCACTCATGACACACTCTACATCCTGGTGTGGTTTGGAGGAGGGTGGACCATGGACGATGGGACTTGCAGTACCCTCACTAACTTTCCAGGAGCACTGTGAGCCACATAAATAACTGATCAAAACCAACCTTGGCACACAATGCCCGGGCACCGCCAGGTCCCCAAGCTAGTTAAAAATAAAGGTCCCAAGTTCTCTTAAGTGACAATAATTTGGGCTTTATCGGCTAAAAAACTCCTTAAAGACACTGGAATCTTTCCAAATCTCTCCAAAGTCCTTTATTGTGTTCGGTGCGCCCGAAACCAATACATTAGGAAACAACCAATGTGTGCAGATGGTGGATGGATGGAAGGCCGAACCTCCCTTCCTCAATGAGTACGGATACTTGACATATCTTATTTATTTTGAAAGTGAACGTGATCTAAATAGGGTGGAAAGTGGCGAAGAAGTCCCGGCTGCTCAAATGAATGTGTCCAAAAATTTTTTTAGAAATAAGTATTGTGATTTCTATTCAGATCGAGGGGCTCTGGGGCCCCCCAAAATAGCACCCCCAATGTGGACCGAGTTCAACCTGGAGATCGTCTCCGCGGCGGGAGAAAGGTCATATTTCCAAATTCTCCATCTCGCTGGCGGTGTCCTCCGAGGCACGACGAGACTTCTCGGGCTTCGGGGTGGAGAGGTGCTCCAGTTCGTAGCGCCCGTTCTGGGCGTCCCGGTTGACCTCGGGGGAACCCTCCGGCTTCGGGCCCTTCTTGTGTTGGATGATCTGCTGCAGTTGGTGCTGGGCGTATTCGGGCTTGGCGGTGAGCGGGCACGAGGGCACCGGCAGGCCCAGGATGTCGGAAACCATGTAGGGACGCAGCCAGCCCACCAAAGGGGTGCTGCCGGGGTTGTAGTGGCTCTCCTTGTGATAGAAAAGAAGCCCGTCGACCTGCGGAAGAGAGAAGCCAAGTGACAGGAAATTCACGGATGGTCGGTGGTCGGGGTGGTTGGTACACTTTGGACAATCCAGCTTGGTCGGATGGCCGTGTTGCAACCCAGAGCAGGAAACGAGACCCTAAGACAGGGGTCCCCAAACTTTTTGAACAGAGGGCCGGGTCACAGTCCCACAAACTGTTGGAGGGCCGGATTATACAACTACAACTCCCAAATGACAAAATCAATTTTTCTGAGTGAAGGACATACATTGGGTTGTTAGGTGTCTTGTGTTCAAATTTGGTGTCAATTCGTCCAGTGGGTTTTGAGTTCTGTTAATCCCACAAACGAAAAGAAAAATGAATGAATTCCTATGCACTCTGCACATATATTATTTGCAGTGAACCCCCCCCCCCAAAAAAAATCAAAAAACAAAAACCCACACTTCTATATAAATAAAAATGTAATGTTCGTTTGTGGGATTAACAGAACTCAAAAACCACTGGACGAATTGACACCAAATTTGGACACAAGACACCTAACAAGCCAATGTATGTCCTTCACACAAAAAATTGATTTTGTCATTTGGGAGTTGTAGTTGCTGGGATTTATAGTTCAACTGCAATCACAGAGCATTTTGAAGCCCACCAACGATGGAATTGAACCAAACTTGGTACACATTTCTCCCATGACCAACTGAAAATACTGGAAGGGTTTGGTGGGCAGTGTCCTTTGGTTTTGGAGTTGCAGTTCACCTACATTCAGAGATCAATGTGGACTCAAACAATGATGGATCAGGATCAAACTTGGCACAAATACTCAATATGCCCAAATTTGAACACTGGTGGAGTTTGGGGAAAATAGATTCTTGAAATTTGGAAGTTGTAGTTGCTGGGATTTATAGTTCACTTACAATCAAAAAGCATTCTGAAGCCCATCAATGATGGAATTGAACCAAACTTGGCACACAGTTCTCCCATGACCAACAGAAAATAATGGAAGGGTTTAGTGGGCAGTGTCCTTTGGTTTTGGAGTTGTAGTTCACCTGCCTCCATAAATCACTGTGGACTCAATGATAGATCTGGACCAAACTTGCCACTGATACTCAATATGTCCAAATGTGAACACTGGTGGCGTTTGGGGGTTGTATTTGCTGGGATTTATAGTTCAATCAAAGAGCATTCTGAACTCCACCAATGATGGAATTGAACCAGTCTTGGTACACAGAACTCCCATGAACAACAGAAAATACTGGGTTTAGTGGGCATTTACCTTGAGTTTTGGAGTTGTAGTTCACCTGCCTTCACCACGCCGGCGTTCCCTGGCCACGACCACCCAGCGCCGCTCCGTGAATTGCGGACACCCTCTGCTCCAGCCGCTCTGCTCTGCAGAGGACCCACCTGGGAGGCTTCTCCCTCCCACACAGGCAGAGCGGCCGGAGCAGAGGGTGTCCGCAACTGGCTGAGTGGCGGCGGGTGGGCGTGGCCAGGCCAGGCGGGCCGGAGAAATGCCCTCGGCGGGCCGCATACTGCCCGCGGGCCGTAGTTTGGGGACCCCTGCCCTAATATAACCATCCACCACACTTGATTGTAGGAAAAACAATCCCTTTTTATTGATGAAAAATGGTTACAAAATAGAGGAAAATGCACAGCCAAAAAGCCACAGTAAAAATCAGCAATCAGACATTTCCATGTACTGGATCAAAAACCCAAAGCAACACTGTAAAATCCTGGAACCTGTTAGCAATCCACTAACCGTACTTGGAGCACTAGAAGCCTCTTGGGATGAAGGCCACGGGAAACGGGAGATCTGCCAAGGTAATGCCTCAGTCTAAAACGATGCCCGATCTAAAGAGTCAACCCAGCGAGAGGCACTTAAAGCCGAGGAAACTGTTTTGTGACACGCCTCCAGGCTTTGAAGCCCTTGTTTCTCTTTCTTTTAATCTGCTTGACCTTCGCAGACTCTGCGATTCACTCCTGCTTTTCCAAATCTGTCCTCTTCTATCCTCATTAAGGATCCCAGGTGTTAGTTTCTCTGGAGAGCTATCACCGCTTGACCCTGAAACATTCTCAGGAGAATGTGTACTTTCAGTTTCCAAGCCTGCAGGAGTTTCGTCTACACTGACCTCAGAATCAACATTTTCATTAGCATCAGGAAATACATTTTCATTAGAATCATTTTCAGTAGCATCAGGAAATACAATCAGAGAAGCAGGTTCAGGTTCAGGTTCACACCCAGGCTGAACCCCAACAGGCCGTAACGACCCAGACGTTGTGGGTTTTTTTTTGTCTGTAATGGGACCACGTGGCAGCTGTTCAGTGCCAACTTCCTTTAGTTGACACTAAATGGACTGGAGGACCTTGAAAATGCCTACAGAGAATATCTCTAGCATTTCTAAGCTCTTCAGTGTCAACTTCTGTAGTAGCATATAATAGAAATGGACTGGAGGACCTTGAAAATGCCTACAGAGATATCTCCAGCATTTCTAAGAACTTCAGTGTCTACTTCCTTTAGTAGCATGTCATAGAAATGGACTGGAGGACCTAGAAAGTGCTTAGGGAAAACATCTCTAGCACTTCTAAGCTCTTCAGTGTCAACTTCTGTAGTAGCATATCATAGAAATGGACTGGAGGACCTTGAAAATGCCTACAGGGAATATCTCTAGAATTTCTAAGCTTTTCAGTGTCAACTTCTGTAGTAGCATATCAGAGAAAAGGACTGGAGGACCTAGAAAATGCTTAGGGAGAACATCTCTAGTATTTCTAAGTCCTCCAGTGAACTTCCTGTAGTAGAATGTCATAGAAATTACACTGGAGGATGTAGAAAATGGCTACGGAGAACATCTCTAACACTTCTAAGTCCTCCAGTCTCAGTTTCCTGTAGTAGCATGTCATAAAAATGGACTAGAGGACCTTGAAAATGTCTAGAGAGGACATATCTAGCATTTCTAAGCCCTCCATTGCCAACTTCCTGTAATATATCCCAGAAATGTACTAGAGGACCTAGAAAATGCCTACAGAGACTATCTCTAGTATTTCTGAGCTCTCCAGTGTGAACTTCCTGTAGTAGCATGTCACATAAATGCAGTGGATGACCCAGAAAATGCCTAGGGAAAACATCTCTAGCACTTCTAGAGATGTGAACTTTCTATATTAGCATATTTATTTTACATCATAGAAATGTGCTGGAGGACCTAGAAAAAGCCTAGAGAGAACACAGCACTTCTAAGTCCTCCATTGTCAACTTCCTATAGTAGGAGGTCACAGAAATGGACCAGAGGACCTAAAAAATGCCTAAGGGAAACACCCCTAGCACTTCTAAGTCTTCCAGTGAATTTCCTGTAGTAGCAGGTCATAGAAATGCAATGGAGAACCTAGAAGATGCCTTTGGAGAAGATCTTTAGCACTTCTAAGTCCTCCAAGGTCAACTTCCTTTAGTAGCAGATCATAGAAATTCACTGGAGGATGAATTTCTAAGCTCTTCAATGTCAACTTCCTGTAGTAGCAGGTCATAGAAGTGCACAGGAGAACCTAAAAAATGCCTATGGAGAACATCTTTACCACTTCTAAGTCCTCCAAGGTCAACTTCCTTTAGTAACAGGTCATAGAAATGCACTGGAGGGTCTAGAAATGCTTAGGGGGAATACCTCTAGCATTTCTAAGTCCTCCAGTTTCAGCTTCCTGTAGTAGCATGTAATAGAAATGGACTAGAGGACCTAGAAAATGCATATGGAGAACATCTCTAGCATTTCTAAGCCCTCCACTGTCAACTTCCTGTAATAGCATATCAGAGAAATGCACTGGAGGACCTAGAAAATGCCTATGGAGAACAACTTTAGCACTTCTAAGTCCTCCAAGGTCAACTTCCTTTAGTAACAGGTCATAGAAATGCACTGGAGGATCTAGAAATGCTTAGGGAGAATACCTCTAGCACTTATAAGTCCTCCAGTCTCAGCTTCCTGTAGTAGCATGTCATAGAAATGGACTAGAGGACCTAGAAAATGCATATGGAGAACATCTCTAGCATTTCTAAGCCCTCCACTGTCAACTTCCTGCAATAGCATATCAGAGAAATGCACTGGAGGACCTAGAAAATGCCTATGGAGAACATCTTTAGCACTTCTAAGTCCTCCAAGGTCAACTTCCTTTAGTAACAGGTCATAGAAATGAACCGGAGGACCTCGAAATGTTTAGGGAGAACACCTCTAGCACTTCTAAGCCCTCCATTGTCAACTTCCTGTAATGGATATCACAGAAATTCACTGGAGGACCTAGAAAATGCCTACAGAGAATATCTCCAGCATTTCTAAGGTCTTCATTGTCAACTTCTGTAGTAGCATATCAGAGAAATGGACTGGAGGACATAGAAAATGCTTAGGGAGAACATCTCTAGTATTTCTAAGTCCTCCAGTGAACTTCCTGTGGTAGAATGTCATAGAAATTACACTGGAGGATGTAGAAAATGGCTACGGAGAACATCTCTAGCACTTTTAAGTCCTCCAGTCCCAGCTTCCTGTAGTACCATGTCATAGAAATGGACTAGAGGACCTTGAAAATGTCTACAGAGAATATCTCTAGAATTTCTAAGCTCTTCTGTGTCAACTTCCTTTAGTAGCATATCATAGAAATGGACTGGAGGACCTTGAAAATGCCTACAGAACATATCTCCAGCATTTCGAAGTTCTCCACTGCCAATTTCTGTAGTACCATGTCATAGAAATGAACTAGAGGAAAATGTCTATGGAAAACATCTCTAGCATTTCTAAGTCCTCCACTGTCAACTTCCTGTAGTAGCATATCATAGAAATGCACTGGAGGATCTAGAAATGCTTAGGGAGAACACCTCTAGCACTTCTAAGTCCTCCAGTCTCAGCTTTCTGTAGTAGCGTGTCATAGAAATGGACTAGAAGACCTTGAAAATGTCCAGAGAGGACTTATCTAGCATTTCTAAGCCCTCCATTGTCAACTTCCTGTAGTAGAATGTCATAGAAATTACACTGGAGGATGTAGAAAATGGCTACAGAGAACATCTTTAGCACTTCTAAGTCCTCCAAGGTCATCTTCCTTTAGTAACAGGTCATAGAAATGCACTGGAGGATCTAGAAATGCTTAGGGAGAACCCCTCTAGCACTTCTAAGTCCTCCAGTCTCAACTTCCTGTAGTAGCATATCAGCGAAATGCATTGGAGGACCTAGAAAATGCCTACAGAGAATATCTCTAGCATTTCTAAGCTCTTCAGTGTCAACATCCTGTGTCCTCTCTAGAAATCTCTACGTCCTCCACCGCGACTCATTTTAAAATCAAATCCGTGAATAATCCGTTACGATTTGAGTGGGATACTGATGATCTGAGACCATTTTAAATGACATAAAAAAATTGGAAATCAGTGTACTGCTGACTGCTAATGAACACAACGATGCATCATTGTTTTCCAACGACCTGGACGCGCGTAAACATAAAAATCGAGCCGTGACAGCAAACTACATTTCACTCTAATGCATTAAGCTTTCAAAGTAATGTTTCCAGGCTCTGATGGTAATGATGTTAAGGAAGAGGATGCGATCGGATAGGCCGATCTTCAATTATTTACGAGGAATCCAATAAAAAAGATAACATTATTTCCAAGACGAGCTTCCTGTTGGCTTGAAGGTAACTCTGAAATGAGATTACAATGTTCCTCATTGAAAGAGTCCTTCTCCGAACTGGAAAGACTCCTTTTCCTCAAACAGACGGTCTTTATGGATCCCACAAGGCACAGCCATCATCAACAATCAATGGCGATCAATGGGAATTGAGGCCACTCCATCGATGACATCACTTCCTCTCC
The DNA here is from genome assembly GCF_025583915.1 of Anolis sagrei ordinatus. Classification (NCBI taxonomy): domain Eukaryota; kingdom Metazoa; phylum Chordata; class Lepidosauria; order Squamata; family Anolidae; genus Anolis; species Anolis sagrei. The sequence goes on along the minus strand of NW_026844367.1, from coordinate 30,633,446 downwards.
CCAATTGATTCCTATCACTCTCCCCCAGGGTGACATGCTTCCGTGACATCCAAAATAAAGATTTTTTCCGCTATAGCTCCAAGGGAAGAGGGAGAGATTGGAGAGTATTTATAATCCTTCTCCACCCTGGGATTAGAGCCGCTTCCTCCTGTGTTTGCTTTGAGCGAAACTGGATTTTTCAAAGGACGTTTACACACAGGGAAGGAAAAAAAGGAAGGAAAGGAACGAGGAAGGTATAAAGGAAGGAAAGAAGGAAAGAAAGAAGAATGTTGGAAATAATGGAAGGAAGGAAGGAAGGAAGGAAGGAAGGAAGAAGGAAGGAAAGGAGGGGAAGGAAGGAGAAGAAAAGGAGAGGAAAGAAAGAAGAAAAAGGAAGGGAAGGGAAAAAGAAGGAAGGGGGAGGGGAGGAAGGAAGGAAGGAAGGAAAGAAAGAAAAACAAAGGTGGGGAAGAAAGGGAAAAGGGAGGGAAGAGAGGAGGAAAGAAAGAATGAACAGAAGGAAGGAAGGAAGGAAGGAAGGAAGGAAGGAAGGAAGGAAGGATGAACAAAAGGGGAAGGAAGGGAAAAAGAAGGAAGGAAGAGGGAAGGAAGGAAGGAAGGAAGGAAGGAAGGAAGGAAGGAAGGAAGGAAGGAAGAAGAAGGAAGGAGGGAAAGGAAGGTGGGAAGGAAGGAAAAAGGAAGGGAGGGAAGAGAGGAGGAAAGAAAGAAAGAATGAATGAACAAAAGGAAGGAAGGAAGGGAAAAAAGAAGGAAGGAAGAGGGGAGGAAGGAAAGAAAGAACAAATGAGGGGAAAGGAGGGCAAAGGAAGAGAAAGAAGAGGGGAAGAAATAAAGAATAAACAGAAAGGGAAGGAAGGGAAAAAGAAGGAAGGAGGAGGGGAGGAAGGAAGGAAGGAAGAAGGAAAAAAACAAGGAAGGAAGGAGAGGAAAGGAAGGGAAGGGAGGAAGAGAAAGAAGAAAAAGGAAGGGAAGGAAGAAGGAAAGGAAAAAGAAGAAGGAAGGGAGGAAAGAACAAATGAGGGGAAAGGAGGGCAAAGGAAGAGAAAGAAGAGGGGAAGAAAGAAGGAATGAACAAAAGGGGAAGGAAGGGAAAAAGAAGGAAAAGGGGAGGAAAGAAAGAAAGAATGAACAAAAGAGAGGAAGGAAGGAAGGAAGGAAGGAAGGAAGGAAGGAAGGAAGGAAGGAAGGAAGGAAGGAAGGAAGGAAGGAAGGGGGGAATGAACAAAAGAAGGAAGGAGGGAAAGAGGGGAAAAAGGAACAAACAAATAAAAGATGGAAGGAGGGGGGGAGGGAGGAAGAGATGCATCCTCCTTCCACCCACTTTCCTTATCTTTGCTTTTAGCTAAATTGGCTTATTAAAAGGCCATTTGCGCACAGGGAACTGATGACTAGGGAGGAAAAAAAAGAGTACCGGAAACCAGGGAGGAATGGGATGCCAGAGTTAATGATGTGTGTATGGGGGAGGCGATGAGGATGGCCAAAGGACCTGCTCCCCAACCCTCTGCCAGCCTCTCTCTCTCTCTCTCTCTCTCTCTCTCTCTCTCTCTCTGGCTCAGGTAAGAAGAGCACGGCTTTCTGTCTCGGCATCCGCTTTCTTTAAAAGCCCTGAGCAGACAAGAAAGGCCTTGAATGGGAAGGAGAGGAGTCTCTCCGGTCGATACCTGGAAGCCCAGGAACAGCCAACCTTGAGGAGCCAAAAATAAAAGAAGTCTCTGAATGGGGGAGTTTTTCTGCCTGCAAAACCTTTGTGGTGTAGTGGATATAAATAAAAAGGTAATGTTTGTTTGTGGGATTAACAAAACTCAAAAATCACTGGACACAGGACACCTCTCAGGCCAACGAGTGACCATCACTCATAAAACACTGAAAAACACAGTGAAAGGGACTTAAAAAGCCAGAAAACCAAGAAAACCATTTCTTCCTTTCCTTCCTTCCTTAGCTCTTTGCTTCCATCCTTCTCTCCTTTCTTCCTTCTCTACTTCTTTCTCTCTCTCTCTCTCTCTCTCTCTTTCTTGCTTGCTTTCCTTCCTTCCTTCGCTCTTAGCTTCCATTCTTCCTTCTCCCCTCTATCTCTCCTTTCTTCTTTCTTTCCTTTTTCTATTGCTGTTTGGTTCCATCCTTCCCTCCCTCTTTCTCTCCTTTCTTCCTTCTCTACCTCTTTCTTCCTTCCTTTCCTTCCTTTCTTCCTTTGCTCTTTGCTTCCATCCTTCCCTCCCTCTTTCTCTCCTTTCTTCCTTTTCTACCCCTTTCTTTCTTTCTTTCCTTCCTTCGCTCTTTGCTTGCATCCTTCTCTCCTTTCTTCCTTCTCTCCTTTCTTCCTTCTATATTTCCTTCCTTCCTTCCTTCCTTCCTTCCTTCCTTCCTTCCTTCCTTCGCTCTTTGCTTCCATCCTTCCTTCTCTCTCTCTCTCTTTCTTTCTTTCTTTCTTTCTTTCTTTCTTTCTTTCTTTCTTTCTTTCCTTTCCTTTCTTCCTTCTCTCCTTCCTTCTTTCTCTACCTCTTCCCTTCCTTCCTCCTTTTTCTTTTCCTCCCTCTTTCTCTCCTTTCTTCCTTCTCTACCTCTTTCCTTCCTTCCTTCCTTCCTTAGCTCTTTGCTTCCATCCTTCTCTCCTTTCTTCCTTCTCTCCTTTCTTCCTTCTATATTTCCTTCCTTCCTTCGCTCTTTGCTTCCATCCTTCCTTCTCCCCTCTTTCTCTCCTTTCTTCTTTCTCTACCTCTTTCTTTCTTTCCTTTCTTCTATTGCTGTTTGGTTCCATCCTTCCCTCCCTCTTTCTCTCCTTTCTTCCTTCTCTACCTCCTTCCTTCCTTCCTTCCTTCCTTCCTTCCTTCCTTCCTCTCTACCTCTTTCCTTCCTTCCTTCCTTCCTTAGCTCTTTGCTTCCATCCTTCTCTTTCTTCCTTCTCTCCTTTCTTCCTTCTCTCCTTCCTTCCTTCTATATTTCCTTCCTTCCTTCGCTCTTTGCTTCCATCCTTCCTTCTCCCCTCTTTCTCTCCTTTCTTCTTTCTCTACCTCTGTCTTTCTTTCCTTTCTTCTATTGCTGTTTGGTTCCATCCTTCCCTCCCTCTTTCTCTCCTTTCTTCCTTCTCTACCTCCTTCTTTCTTTCCTTCTTACTTAGCTTTTTACTTCCTTCTCCTTTCTTCCTTTCTCCTTTCTTCCTTCTTAGCTCTAAGCCTCATCCGCCACCAGAGAAAAAAGGAGAAAAGCAAAGAAGGAAAGAGAGAAGGAATGATGGAAGCAAAGAGCGAAGGAAGGAAGGAAAGAAAGAGGTAGAGAAGGAAGAAAGGAGAGAAAGAAAAAAGTAAGGAAGGAAAGAAAAAAAGAGGTAGAGAAGGAAGAAAGGAGAGAAAGATGGAGAGAAGGAAGATGGAAACAAATAGCTAAGGAATGAAGAAAAGAAAGGAAGAGTTAGAGAAGAAAGAAAGGAAAGAAAGAGGGAGAGAAGGAAAGAGAGAAGGAAGGATGGAAGCAAAGAGCTAAGGAAGGAAGGAAAAAGGAGAAGAGAAAGGAAGAAAGGAGAGAAAGAGGAAGGAAAAAAAGGGAAGGAAAGAAAGAGGTAGAGAAGGAAAGAAAGGAAGAAGGAAAAGGAAGAAGGAAAGAGAGAAGAAGGGAAGAAGGAAGAAGAGGGAAGGAAGAAAAGGAAAGAAGAGGGAGAGGGAAAGAGAGAAGGGATGGAAGCAAAAAGCGAGGAAGGAAAGAAGGAAAGAGGTAGAGAAGGAAGAAGGAGAGAAGAGGAGAAAGAAGAAGGAGGAAGGAAAGAAAGGTAGAAAGGAAGGAAGGAAGGAGAGAAAGGGGAAGGAAAGAAAAAGGGGAAGAAAGGAGAAGGGAAGAGGAAGGGAAGGAAGGAGAGAAAAAAGGAAGAAGGAAGGAAAGAGGAGGGAGGGAAGAAGGAGAGGAAGAGGAAGGGAAGGTTGGCTGCAGCAATGTGTGATGGGTCAACTAGTACATTATCTACATGCATATTTTCATTTTTAGAGTAGAGATAGGTAGGCCTTCATGGATGATAAACCCACATCCTTCGGGGAAAGAAAAAGAGGAATTGCGTCTACAAAAGCTGGGAAATGGAAGCAACGTTCTGTAGTGCCAGTGCCTCCCTTTTCTCCAGGGATTGTCTTTTAATTGAATGCATCCGCCTGCCTCTTTGCAAACTGAGTCATGCTCCTGACGCCACTCCGAGTGACTGTCTGCCTCCAAGCTGGGAGTCTGGACCGTGAAACTGCCAGCAGTGCATCAGCCTTTCTTCTCCGAGCAAGTCAAGGTCCAAAATCGTCTTGCAAAAGATCTCTCTACGGACCTGGAATGGGAGATCCCCACGAAATACCAGAGTTTTGCTCCAAACTCACTTTGGGCCTTAATTAAGAAAAGCGGGGTATAAATACATATTAGAGTAATGACAACAACCCTGCAAAGGAATGGGGACTCATCTGGGTTGACAATATTGGAGTTAGGAAGGAAGGAAGGAGAGAAGGAGGGAGAAAAAAAAGAGAAAAAGGAAGGAAAAAGGAAAGAAAGAAAGGAGAGAGGGAAAGGAAGGAGGGAGGGGAGAGGGAAGGAAAGGAGGAAGGAGAGGGAGAGGAGGGAGGAAGGAAAGAAGGGAGGAAAGAGGAAGATGGGAGGAAATAAGAAAGGAAGAAAGGAAGGGAAAGGAGCAAAAGAGGGAGGGAGGAAAGGAGGAAGGTATGAGAAATTGAAGGAGGGGAGAGAGGAAGGAAAAATGAAAGGAGAAAGGAAGAAAAGGAGATATAAAAGAAGGAAGGAAAGAGAGAGGATGGAAGGAAAAAAAGAGTGGGAGAGAGGAAAGAAAGAAGGAAGAAAAGAAGAGGAGAAGAAAGAAGAGAAGGAGAAGGGAGGGAAGGAAGGAAGGAAAAAGGAAAGAAAGGAGCAAAAGAGGAAGGAAAGGAGGAAAGAATGAGAAAGGGAGGGAGGGGAGAAAGAGGAAGGAAAAATGAAAGGAGAAAAGAAGAGAGGAAGAAAAGGAGGCAGGAAAGAAGTAAGGAAAAAAAGAGGATGGGAGGAAAAAGTCGTGGGAGGAAAGAAAGAAGGAAGGAAGAAAAGAAGGAGAGGGGATGGCAAGAAAGAAGAGAAGGAAGAAGGAAGGAAGGAAAAATAAAAGAAAGGAATGAAAGAGGGAGGAAGGGAAGGAGGAAGGAATGAAGGGGAGAGAGAGGAAGGAAAAATGAAAGGAGAAAGGAAGGTGAGAGGAAGAAAAGGAGGTAGGAAAGAAGAGAGGAGGTGATGGTACCCCCATCGTTTGGAGAGAGGAAAAAGAAAGAAAAGAAGGGAGGAAGGAGGATAAAGGAAGGAAGGAAGATGGAGGAGGAAAGAAGTAAGGCAGAGAGGAATGAAGCAAAGAAGGAAGGAAAGGATGAAGGAAGAGGGGAGGGAGGAGAGAGAGGAAGGGAGGAAAGCGGAGCGTGAGAGAGGAATGAAAGGAGGAAGCGAGGGAGGAGTCATTCTTTGTGCCTTCCATTCAGATGGAGACCTTGCCTCCATTGAAAACTTTCCTGGCGAGGAGAAGGGCCGGCCTTGCGCGCATGCAGAAGCCTCTCTCCTGTTGTTTGCGTCACCATCCATGCGCAGGAAACCCGTTGTGTCCCGTTGCCCGGCGACGCCATTGCCCTGGCAACACATTCGATGGGCAACGGCGCCCGGATCTCACTCCTCCAGCTATGCATACATGTATATTTTATCCACAGAGTCATGCTGGAATTCCGGGAACTTTATATTTGACTGTGGCCAACATTCCCTCCCTCTTTCTCTCCTTCCTTCGCTCCCTCTTTCCTTCCTTCCTTCACATTTATTCTTTCTTTCTCTCCTTCCTTCTCTACCTTTTTCCTCCATTCCCCCCTTTTCTTTTCCTTTCTTCTCTACCTCTTTCCTTCCTTCCCCCTTTTTCTTTATTTTCTTCTTTCTCTCCTTTCTTCCTTCTCTACCTCTTTCCTTCCTTCTCTTTCCTTCCCTCTTTCTCTCCTTCTTTCCTTCCTTCGCTCCCTTTTTCTTTCCTTCCCTTTTTTCTTTCCTTCTCTACCTCTTTCCTTCCTCCCCTTTTCTTTTCCTTCCCTTTCTCTCCTTTCTTCCTTCTCTCTTTCCTTCCTTCCTTCACTCTTTGCTTCCATCCTTCTTTCTCCCCTTCTTTCCTTCCTTCGCTCCCTCTTTCCTTCCTTCCTTTTCTTTCCTTCTCTACCTCTATCCTCCCTCCCTCCCTTTTTCTTTTTCTTCCCTTTCTCTCCTTTCTTCCTTCTCTTTCCTTCCTTCCTTCACTCTTTGCTTCCATCCTTCTTTCTCTCTTTCCTTCCTTCCCTTCCCCTTTTTCCTTCCTTCCTCCCTCCTCCTTTTTCTTTCTTCTCTTTCTTCTTCATTCCCCTTTTCTTTTTCTTTCTTTCCCTTCTTCTCTCTCCTTCCTTCCCTTGCTTTTTGTTTCCATCCTTCTTCTCCTTCCTTCCTCCCTTCTTTCTTCTTTCTCCTTCCTTTTTCTTCTCTCCTTCCTTTCCTCTTTCCCTTTCTTTTCCTTCTCTCTACCTCTTTCCTCCTTCCCTTATTCTTTCTCTCTTTCTTCCTTCCTTCCTCTTTCCTTCCTTCCTTTGCTTTTTCTCTCTCCTTCTCCTCTTTCTTCTTCCCTTTCTACCTCTTTCCTTCCCCTCTTCTTCCTCCTCTTCCTTCTTCCCCCCTCCTTTCTCTTTCTTTTCTTTTTTTCTTCTTCTTTCTTCTTTTCTTTCTTTCTTCTCCCCTTCCTTCCCTTTTTTCTGTTTGTCATTTACAAACAGTTTTAAGTCCTTTCTGCTGTTTTAGGGTTTTTTTATGAGTGATGGTCACTCATTGGTCAGTTAGGGGGTATAGTGTCCAATTTCGTGTCAATGCGTCCAGTGGATTTTGAGTTATGTTAATCCCACAAAGAGACATTGCATTTTTATTTATATAGATATTTGCTCTCCTTTGATCCTTTTTAAAAGCAATCATACTTTTAAAATCCAATTAAAATATTAGCGTGGTTATTAATGAGGCGGCCGCTTACCTCGAAGGGGAAGTCGGTGCTCAAAACGTCGCGCAGGCTGTCCGGCGCACAGGAATAACTCTGCAGGCCCACAAATTTAAACTAAAAGAAGGTTAAAAGAAAGAGGAAAATGGGGGTCAAAGCCACAGGTTGCGTGCCTGGGATCCCTGACTCCACTGGAAGAGACACTGAGGGCATCTAGTCCAACCCCATGACATGCATAATGAAAGTATGCTGAGAAATAGCAACAATAACAGTATATTGCATTCTTTTTAGTGTTCTCAGTCACTTTGGATCTCTTTTTAGAGAGATTATTATTACAATATTATTACATTATTATTATTATTAATATTATTTGAAACACAACAATTAATCACCTTGATTAGCATTGAATAGCTTTGCAGTTTCAAAGACTGGCTGCTTCCTGTCTGGGGGAATCCTTTGTTGGGAGGTGCTGGCTGGCCCTGATTGTTTCCTGTCTGGAATTCCCCTGTTTACTGAGTGTTGTTCTTTATTTATTGCAGGAAGCAGCCAGGCTTTGAAGCTACGAGGCTATTTAATGCCAATTAAGGCGGTGACCACCTTGATTAGCACTGAATAGCCAGCCTTGCAGCTTCAAAGCCTGGGGGAATCCTTTTTTGGGAGGTATTACCTGACCCTGACTGTTTCCTGTCTGGAATTCCCCTGCTTACTGAATGTTGTTCTTTATTAATTGCAAGAAACAGCCAGGCTTTGAAGCTACAAGGCTTTTCAAAGATAATTAAGGCGGTGACCACCTTGATTAGCATTGAATAGAATCATAGAGTTGGAAGAGACCTCAAGGGCCATCCAGTCCAACCCCTTGCCAAGAAGCAAAATAGTCTTGCAGCTTCAAAGCCTGGCTGCTTCCTGTCTGGTGGAATCCTTTGTTGGGAGGTATTAGCTGACCCTGACTGTTTTCTGTCTGGAATTCCCCTGTTTACTGAGTGTTACTCTTTATTAATTGCAGGAAGCAGCCAGGCTTTGAAGCTACAAGGCTATTCAATGCCAATAAAGATGGTAACCCCCTTGACTAGCACTGAATAGCCTTGCAGCTTCAAAGCCTGGCTGCTTCCTGTCTGGCAGAATCCTTTGTTGGGAAGTATTAGCTGACCCTGATTGTTTCCTGTCTGGAATTCCACTGTTTTAAGAGTGTTGTTCTTTATTTATTGCAGGAAGCAGCCAGGCTTTGAAGCTACAAGGCTATTCAGTGACAAGTAAGATATTGACCACCTTGATTAGCGTTGAATAGCCTTGCAGTTTCAAAGCCGGGCTGCTTCCTGCCTGGAGGAATCCTTTGTTGGGAGATATTAGCTGAACCTGATTGTTTCCTGTCTGGAATTCCCCTGCTTACTGAATGTTGTTCTTTATTTATTGCAGGAAGCAGCCAGGCTTTGAAGCTACAAGGCTATTCAATGATAATTAAGGTGCTGACCACCTTGATTAGCATTGAATAGCCTTGCAGCTTCAAAGCCTGACTGCTTCCTGTCTGGGGGAATCCTTTGTTGGGAGGTATTAGCTGACCCTGACTGTTTCCTGTCTGGAATTCCACTGTTTTCAGAGTGTTTTTCCTTATTTACTGTCATAATTCCAGAGGAATTCCAGTTAAGAAACAATCAGGGTCAGCTAACACTTCCCAACAAAGGATTCCCCAGGCAGGAAGCAGTCAGGCTTTGAAGCTGCAAGGCTTTCCTATACTAATCATTTTATGTACATGCGGCCTGCTCTCTGTCATTATGTTTTGTGTATATTGTTTATATGCTTTGATGTTTTATACTTTATTGTTATGTTGTTTATTTCACTGCAATTTGTATTTTTTGTATTGTTGTTCGAGCTTGGCCCCATGTAAGCCACTCTGAGTCCCCGTTGGGGGAGATGGTGGTGCGGTATAATTAAATATTATTATTATTATTATTATTATTATTATTATTATTATTATTATTAGTGGGGGGGGGTTGCAGCTGGATAGTGGGAGTTGTAGTTCACCAACATTCAAACTACACAGATAATGGATCTGGACTAATTGTGGCACACATACTTGTGATTGGCTTTAAATACTGGTGGCGGGGTATAATTAAAATTTATTATTATTATTATTATTATTATGGGGGGGGGGGTTGCAGCTGGATAGTGGGAGTTGTAGTTCACCAACATTCAAACTACACAGATAATGGATCTGGACTAATTGTGGCACACATACTTGTGATTGGCTTTAAATACTGGTGGCGGGGTATAATTAAAATTTATTATTATTATTATTATTATTATTGGGGGGGGTTGCAGCTGGATAGTGGGAGTTGTAGTTCACCAACATTCAAACTACACAGATAATGGATCTGGACTAATTGTGGCACACATACTTGTGATCGGCTTTAAATACTGGTGGCGGGGTATAATTAAAATTTATTATTATTATTATTATTATTATTATTATTATTATTATTATTATTTCTGGGGGGGGTTGCAGCTGGATAGTGGGAGTTGTAGTTCACCAACATTCAAACTACACAGATAATGGATCTGGACTAATTGTGGCACACATACTTGTGATCGGCTTTAAATACTGGTGGCGGGGTATAATTAAAATTTATTATTATTATTATTATTATTGGGGGGGGTTGCAGCTGGATAGTGGGAGTTGTAGTTCACCAACATTCAAACTACACAGATAATGGATCTGGACTAATTGTGGCACACATACTTGTGATCGGCTTTAAATACTGGTGGCGGGGTATAATTAAAATTTATTATTATTATTATTATTATTATTATTATTATTATTATTATTTGTGGGGGGGCAGGTTGCAGCTGGATAGTGGGAGTTGTAGTTCACCAACATTCAAACTACACAGATAATGGATCTGGACTAATTGTGGCACACATACTTGTGATCGGCTTTAAATACTGGTGGCGGGGTATAATTAAAATTTATTATTATTATTATTTGGGGGGGGGGGTTGCAGCTGGATAGTGGGAGTTGTAGTTCACCAACATACAAACTACACAGATAATGGATTTGGACTGACCGGCTTGTCGTGACCGGCTTTAAATACTGGTGGCGGGGTATAATTAAAATTTATTATTATTATTATTTGGGGGGGGGGGTTGCAGCTGGATAGTGGGAGTTGTAGTTCACCAACATACAAACTACACAGATAATGGATTTGGACTGACCGGCTTGTCGTGACCAGCTTTAAATACTGGTGGCGGGGTATAATTAAAATTTATTATTATTATTATTATTATTATTATTATTATTATTTTGGGGGGGGGGGTTGCAGCTGGATAGTGGGAGTTGTAGTTCACCAACATACAAACTACACAGATAATGGATTTGGACTGACCGGCTTGTCGTGACCAGCTTTAAATACTGGTGGCGGGGTATAATTAAAATTTATTATTATTATTATTATTATTTGGGGGGGGGTTGCAGCTGGATAGTGGGAGTTGTAGTTCACCAACATTCAAACTACACAGATAATGGATTTGGACTGATTGTGGCACACATACTTGTCGTGATCAACTTTAAATATATGGTGCACTTTGGTGGCAATGACAAACGATGGGAGTTGTAGTGCTCCCACATCCTTATGGATTTTTTTAATGCATCCCAACAATGGATATTTCCTATGTTTATCATTATGGAACCCCTAAGCTGGGCATTAATGGGTTCCAAAGCTGGAAATACGTGCTGATTTGCCCCATTTCTGCTTTGGATATCAAGCGGGGTGACTTACGGGATTGAGCCGACTCTTCTCTGCCAGACCCTCTTCCTCTTGCATTTTGGAATGGAGCCAGTAGAACCGGAAATCAGTCTACGGGAGGAAGAGGAGGCACAGTAAACAAACAAACAGAAAGCAAAAGATTCCTCGGTCCTAAATAACTACTGGCCAATTTCTAACCTCCCTTTCTTGGGCGAGGTTCTAGAGCAGGTGGTTGCCTCCCAACTCCAAGGATTCTTGGACAAAGGAACTTAGGGGTTCTCCTGGACTCGACGCTGTTGCTTGAGGCTCAGGTGTCGGCGGTGGCACAACTCAAACTCGTGCACCAGCTGCGACCATATCTTGGGAAGTCTGACTTGGCCAGCGTGGTCCACGCCTTGGTTACATCCAGACTGGACTACTGCAATGCGCTCTATGTGGGGCTGCCCTTGAAGACAGCCTGGAAGTTTCGCCGGGTTGTCTCGTTAGATCAGGCATCGTTTAGACTGAGGCATTACCTTGGCAGATTTCCCTGTTTCCCGTGGCCTACATCCCAAGAGGCTTCTAGTGCTCCAAGTACGGTTAGTGGATTGCTAACAGGTTCCAGGTTTTTACAGTGTTGCTTTTGGATGTTCATGGATATTCTGACTGCTGAATTTTACAGTGGCTTTTTGACTTTGCATTTTCCTCTATTTTGTAACCATTTTTCATCAATAAAAAGGGATTGTTTTTCCCCACAGTCAAGTGTGGTGGATTGTTATCTTATGGTCTCGTTTCCTGCTCTGGGTTGCAACACCTCCTTTCGCTCCCACCATCGTCACAAGTACGGTTGGTGGGGACGAGAGAGAGGGCCTTCTTGGTGGTGGCCCCTCGCCTCTGGAACACCCTTCCTAGGGAAATAAGACAGGCCCCATCCCTCTCCTCCTTTCGTAGAAGACTTGGTGGCTTCAACAAACCTTTGAGAAAGACTCAGCCCCAAACATTGTTGAATATGGCCTATGTGTTGTTGTGATAATTGTGTTGTTTTGTTAATTTTATGTTATGCCGTTTTGGTGATGTTACTTGGAAACCGCCCTGAGTCCCCCTCGAGGAGATAAGAGCAGTATCGAGTCCTTCGGGAGATGCTAGCGGGGTACAAATAAAGTTTAATAATAATAATAATAATAATAATAATAATAATAATAATAATAATATATAAATAAATAAAACTTTTATTATTTGTATTATTATAAAGTGTTGCTATCTTGTCCATGGACAAGGAATGCTTAACCTGTATCCATGCAGAGATGCTTTCCAAAGGGATTCGTTGCCTATGGAACAATATTAGAAGGGAAACTGCATCCAAATGTGTGGATGTGGGGAGAAGAAGAGGGATATTATCCTCACCGGGCAGTCGTACACAGGATGCCCTCGCCAACACATGACGTCCAGGATGTAGTATGTCTGCTTGGCCTCATTGAAGATGCAGTCCAGGATGGTATAGTCTGAATGCAGCCAAGAGGAAAAGCATTAATCCACACATTTGGCCCCAAGCATGTCTTATGCTCAAGGGTTTGCTCTGATCTAGAAGCCCCAAATCATTGTTTGTTGCTACTCCAGATGCCCTGCCGTGGGGCATTCTTAGCAAGAATAGTTCAGAGAGAAACTGCCGATGCCTTCTTTCCAGTTCAATATTTATTTATTTATTTATTTATTTACTGCATTTATTGACCGCCGCTCTCAGCCCTAGGGCGACTCGCGGCGGTGCACAACATATAAAAACAGTTTACAAAAAGGGCAAAACAGGGAATCAATACAACAATAATACACTATAATCTAGTTACACTAAATAATCCGCTCCGTCACATCATAGAATCATAACCAATATCGTAATCCGTATTCCGTTCCAGTTGTCAATTACCAGTTGCCGTAGCGCTCAGTTGAATGCCTTCTCAACTAGCCAGGTCTTCAGGCTCTTACGGAAGGACAGAAGGGAAGGCGCCTGTCTGATGTCAGCAGGGAGGTCGTTCCACAGCCGGGGGGCCACCACCGAGAAGGCCCTTTCTCTCGTCCCCGCCAGACGTGCCTGTGAAGCAGGCGGGATCGAGAGAAGGGCCTCCCCAGACGATCTCAAGGTCCTCGTGGGCTCATAGGCCGAGATGCGGTCCGAAAGGTATTTTGGGCTGGAACCGTTTAGGGCTTTGTAGGATAACACCAGCACCTTAATTGGGCCCGGTAGCAGATCGGCAGCCAGTGGAGCTGGAACAGCAAGGGCGTTGTATGCTCCCTGCGTCCCGCTCCTGTTAGTAACATGGCTGCCGCGCGCTGGACTAGCTGAAGCTTCCGGGCTGTCTATATGCATATCTTTGATGCAACTTCATTTTAATGTGTGTGTTTATAGGATTTTTGCAATGTTTGCATGTTTTGATTATGCTGCAAACTGCCTCGAGTCACAAGGAGAGGTGGGTAAGAAAAACAACAACAACAACAACAACAATAATAATAATAATAATAATGCCACCAAAGTTCCGCTGCTAAGGGAATAATAATAATAATAATAATAACAACAAAGTTCTGCTACTAAGGGAATAATTATAATAATAACAACAACACCAAAGTTCAGCTGCTAAGGGAATAATAATAATAATAATAATGCCACCAAAGTTCAGCTACTAAGGGAATAATAATAATAATAATAATAATGCCACCAAAGTTCAGCTACTAAGGGAATAATAATAATAATAATAATAATAATAATAATAATAATAATAATGCCACCAAAGTTCAGCTGCTAAGGGAATAATAATAATAATGCCACCAAAGTTCAGCTACTATAGGAATAATAATAATAATAATAATAATAATAATAATAATAATAATGCCACCAAAGTTCAGCTACTAAGGGAATAATTATAATAATAACAACAACACCAAAGTTCAGCTACTAAGGGAATAATGATGATGATGATGATGATGATGATGATGATGATGCCACCAACGTTCAGCTGCTAAGGGAATAATAACAATGCCACCAAAGTTCAGCTACTAAGGGAATAATAGTAATAATAATACCACCAAAGTTCAGCTACTAAGGGAATAATAATAACAATGCCACCAAAGTTCAGCTACTAAGGGAATAATAATAATAATAATAATAATAATGCCATCAAAGTACAGCAGCTAAGGGAATAATAATAACAATGCCACCAAATTCTGGCTGCTAAGGGAATAATAATAATAATACCATCACCAAAATTCTATAAATAAATGTATTTCTACAACGCTGAAATTTGGCATCCTCTTTGCTTTTGGTTTCACCCATCACAACAATAACAACAACAAAATAATAACAATAATAATAATACAGTAATAATAATTTTATTTCTTACCCGCCTCACCTCGTGGCTCATAAACACATAAACATTGTACAAATTCTATAAATAAGCATATTTCTATTAAAAAGATATATATTAAAATATATTTCTATAAAACACACATTAAAATACACAGAGCAGAGATGAAACACAAGGCACGAATTGAAAATTCAGGCTTAAAACTGGCTCAATAACATCTCTTGTTATTCCCTCCCCCCAATTTCATTCAGACCTTTTCCAGTGGCGGAATTGCGGCGGTTCCCTCCTGGCAAGAGAGACGGGAATCGATTGACACAGAATCCGCTCTTGGTGTAAGCGGCAGTGGAACCCTGGAAGAGGAGAGAAGCATTACAAAGGGACCATTTTGCATTAAAATTGCATAAGGTACAGATAACCACTGCCTCCTCCTGAGAAAAATGTATAGTATCACCAAGGACTCCCACCTCATAGGAAACCTGCTACAAAAACAGGAGCTTTTTTGTTGAGTTCCAGGGCCAGAGAAGCGGATGGCGGAAACAGAAGAACGGCCTGCCTCAGGGGAGCGTGCTTGCCCCATCCATGTTCAACATCTACACAAATGACCAGTCACTGCCAGAAGGGACGGAGAGCTTCATCTATGCTGATGATCGTGCCATCACCACTCAAGCAGGGAGCTTTGAGATAGTTGAACAGAAGCTCTCCGAAACTCTAGGTCAGTGTTTCTCAACCTGGGGGTCAGAGGGGTTGCCAAAGACCATCATGATACACAGTATTTTCTGTTGGTCATGGGAGTTCTGTGTGGGAAGTCTGGCCCAATTCTATCGTTGGTGGGGTTCAGAATGCTCTATAAATCCCAGTAACGACAACTCCTAAATGTCAAGGTCTATTTCCCCCAAACTCCATCTGTGTTCATATATGGGCATATTGACTATTCATGCCAAGTTAGGTCCAGATCCATCATTGTTTGCACAGTGCTCTCTGGATGTAGGTAAAGTGCAACTCCAAAACTCAAGGTCAATGCCCACCAAACCCATCCAGTATTTTCTGTTGGTCATGGGAGTGCTTGTGCCAAGTTTGGTTCCATTCCATCTTTGATAGGGTTCAAAATGCTCTTTGATTGTAGGTGAACTATAAATCCCAGCAATGACAACTCCCAAACGTCAAGGTCTATTTTTCCCAAACTCCAATAGTGTTCACGTTTGGGCATATTGAGAACTACAACTCCCAACCTCAAGGCCAATGCTCACTTAACCCTTTCATTATTTTTTGCTGGTCATGGGCGTTCTGTGTGCCAAGTTTGGGTCAATTCCATCTCTGGTGGAGTTCAGAATGCTCTTTGATTGTAGGTGAACTATAAATCCCAGCAACTACAACTCCCAAACGTCAAGGTCTATTTTCTCCAAACAACAGTGTTCACATTTGGGCATATTGAGTATTCGTGCCAAGTTTAGTCCAGATCTATCATTGTTTGAGTCCACAGTGCTTTCTGGAGATAGGTGAACTACAACTCCCAAGCTCAAGGCCAATGCTCACTTAACCCTTTCATTATTTTTTGCTGGTCATGGGCATTCTGTGTGCCAAGTTTGGGTCAATTCCATCTCTGGTGGAGTTCAGAATGCTCTTGATTGTAGGTGAACTATAAATCCCAAGGTCCAGAGAATGAAAATAAATCCTGCCTATCAGGTATTTACATGACGATTCATAACAGTAGCAATACAGTTATGGTGTAGGAACAAAATAATTTTACGGTTGGGAGTCACCACAACATGAGGAACTGTATTAAGGGGTCATGGCATTAGGAAGGTTGAGAACCACTGCTCTAGGCGCTCTTACTGCCTATTACAGGGAAAACCAGCTGATCCCTAATCCATCTAAAACACAGACATGTGCCTTTCATCTCAAGAACAGACAAGCATCCCGAGCTCTGAGGATGACCTGGGAAGGAATCCCACTGGAGCATTGCAGCGCACCACATACCTGGGAGTCACTCTGGACCGTGCTCTGACCTACAAGAAGCACTGCCTGAACATCAAGCAAAAAGTGGGTGCTAGAAACAATATCATACGAAAGCTGACTGGCACAACCTGGGGATCACAACCAGACACAGTGAAGACATCTGCCCTTGCGCTATGTTACTCTGCTGCTGAGTACGCATGCCCAGTGTGGAACACATCTCACCACACTAAAACAGTGGATGTGGCTCTTAATGAGACATGCCGCATTATCACAGGGGTGTCTGCGCCCTACACCACTGGAGAAATTACACTGCTTAGCCGGTATTGCACCACCTGACATCCGCCGGGAATAGTGAAAGGACCAAGGCAGTGACATCTCCAGCTCATCCCGTTTGGGTATCAGCCAGCACGTCAACGACTTAAATCAAGAAATAGGTTTCTAAGATCTACAGAGACACTCGCTGGAACACCTCAGCAAAGAGAGTCCAAAAGTGGCAGGCTCAAACCCAGAACCTCAATCAATGGCTGATACCAAATGAGAGACCCCCCCTGGGCACACAGAAGACTGGGCGACTTGAAGGCGCTGAACAGACTGCGCTCTGGCACCACAGCGTTGTCCGTAGACACCTCCAAGGTCATGTGGCCGGCATGACTGCATGGTGCGCCGTTACCTTCCCACCGGAGCCGTACCTATCGATCTACTCACATATTTCTGGTTTATTGGGAAAGTGAGAGTATGCGTCCATGCAGAGAAACAGATCCCAAAGGATCCTATAAGCCATCCATAATATTTATTCATTTATTTATTTCAGATATTTGTACCCCGACCTTCTCGACATAATAATTACATACATTTGAAACATTAAATTACATTAATTAATTAAAATCTGTTTCTGATTTTAACAACAACAAAATGTGCGATATTCTGGGATGTAAGGCTGTGTGAAAAATACTGGAGGTCTTTGGGGGAAATGCACCTTGATTTGTGGGAGTTGTAGTTCGCCTGCATCCAGAGAGCACTGTGAACCCAATCACCTATGGATCTCGACCAAACTTGGCACACATATCCAATATGATGAAATTTGGTTACTGGAGGGGTTTGCGTGAAACTGACCTACTTTCCTGGGAGCTGTAGTTCACCCACAACAAGAAATATGGTGACCACCATTGGTGATGGACCTGAATCAAACTTGGCACACAGAGCCCCCATGACTAACCCAACCTACTTTGGGGAGGGGGGGGGATTAGGGGACTGACTTGCCACAGTGGGAATTGTAGTTTACCCTAGAGCCACACTGAACACTACTGATGATGCATCTAGAGCAAACTTGCCCAACATAACAAACTTTAAGTACTGATGGAGTTTCAGGGAGGTTAACCTGGCACAATGGCAGTTGTAGTTCACCTACAACCAGAAAAACGGTGACCACCACTAGTGATGGACCTCGACTAAACTTGGTACACAGAACACCCATGACTAATATTAAGTACTGATGGGAGTTTCAGGGGGGTTAACCTGGCGTGATGGGAGTTGTAGTTCACCCACAACCAGAAAAACGGTGACCACCACTGGTGATGGACCTCAACCAAACTTGGCACACAGAACCCCCATGACTAACCCAACGTACTTGGGGGTGGGGGTGATGCTGAGGGGACTGGACCAAACTTAGTACACAGAACCCCCACGACTAATCTTAAGAACTGATGGGAGTTTCAGGGGGTTTAACCTGGTATGATGGGAGTTGTAGTTCACCCACAACCAGAAAAATGGTGACCACCACTGGTGATGGACCTGGACCAAACTTGGTACACAGAACCCCCATGACTAATCTTAAGTACTGATGGGAGTTTCAGGGGGTTTAACCTGGCGTGATGGGAGTTGTAGTTCACCCACAACCAGAAAAATGGTGACCGCCACTGGTGATGGACCTGGACCAAACTTGGTACACAGAACCCCCATGACTAATCTTGAGTACTGATGGGAGTTTCAGGGGGTTTAAGCTGGCGTGATGGGAGTTGTAGTTCACCCACAACTAGAAAAATGGTGACCACCGCTGGTGATGGACCTGGACCAAACTTGGTACACAGAACCCCCATTACTAACCCAACCTACTTGGGGGTGGGGGGTGATGCTGAGGGGACTGGACCAAACTTAGTACACAGAACCCCCACGACTAATCTTAAGTACTGATGGGAGTTTCAGGGGGGTTAACCTGGCGTGATGGGAGTAGTAGTTCACCCACAACCAGAAAAATGGTGACCACCACTGGTGATGGACCTGGACCAAACTTGGTACACAGAACCCCCATGACTAATCTTAAGTACTGATGGGAGTTTCAGGGGGGTTAACCTGGCGTGATGGGAGTTGTAGTTCACCCACAACCAGAAAAATGGTGACCGCCACTGGTGATGGACCTGGACCAAACTTGGTACACAGAACCCCCATGACTAATCTTGAGTACTGATGGGAGTTTCAGGGGGTTTAAGCTGGCGTGATGGGAGTTGTAGTTCACCCACAACTAGAAAAATGGTGACCACCGCTGGTGATGGACCTGGACCAAACTTGGTACACAGAACCCCCATGACTAACCCAACCTACTTGGGGGTGGGGGGTGATGCTGAGGGGACTGGACCAAACTTAGTACACAGAACCCCCATGACTAATCTTAAGTACTGATGGGAGTTTCAGGGGGGTTAACCTGGCGTGATGGGAGTTGTAGTTCACCCACAACCAGAAAAATGGTGACCACCACTGGTGATGGACCTGGACCAAACTTGGTACACAGAACCCCCATGACTAATCTTAAGTACTGATGGGAGTTTCAGGGGGGTTAACCTGGCGTGATGGGAGTTGTAGTTCACCCACAACCAGAAAAATGGTGACCGCCACTGGTGATGGACCTGGACCAAACTTGGTACACAGAACCCCCATGACTAATCTTAAGTACTGATGGGAGTTTCAGGGGGGTTAACCTGGCGTGATGGGAGTTGTAGTTCACCCACAACCAGAAAAATGGTGACCACCACTGGTGATGGACCTGGACCAAACTTGGTACACAGAACCCCCACGACTAATCTTAAGTACTGATGGGAGTTTCAGGAGGTTTAAGCTGGCGTGATGGGAGTTGTAGTTCACCCACAACCTTATGCATTTGGTACAATTTTTAAAAATGACTTTTCCAAATAACCCCGGGCAACGCCAAGCTAGTTATTAAGAAAGTATTTTTAGAAAATCCCTCAACCGCCAACCCGTGGGTCAAAGCGAAACCCGCGCGGCAAAAATTTGCAAAGCAAAGGCCTCTCGAACCCTCGGAGGCGGAACGGCTTGTGGTTAAAAGGCTGCCTCTTTCGAGAGAAGGTGGCTAATTCTCAGAAAGCTGCAGGAAGCCGGCTGATGAAGGGAGGATCGGATAAGGATCTGGCAAGGAGGAGGCCCAGACCGCAGCCACTTTACCTTCGATGCCACAATCAGGGCCCGCTTGCCCATGGGGCACACCACCAGGATCCAGTCCTGCACCAAATCCTGCGGGACGTCAATCAGCCATTCGGACAGCATCAGCTGTAGGGGAAGAACAAGCCATATAAATAAAAATGGAGAAATTACACTGTTTAGCTGGTATTGCACCACCTGACATCCGCCGGGAAATAGCAGCCAATAGTGAAAGGACCAAGGCAGTGACATCTCCAGCTCATCCCCTGTTTGAGTATCAGCCAGCATGTCAAGAAATAGTTTTCTCAGGTCTACAGAGACACTTGCTGGGACACCTCAGCAAGCGAGAGTCCAAAAGTGGCAGGCTCAAACGCAGAACTTCAATCAATGGCTGATACCAAATGAGAGACTCCCCCCTGGGCAAACAGAAGACTGGGCGACTTGGAAGGCGCTGAACGGACTGCGCTCTGGCACCACGAGATGCAGAGCCAATCTTAAGAAATGGGGCCACAAAGTGGAATCCACGACATGCGAGTGTGGAGGAGAGCAAACCACAGACCACCTGCTGCAATGCAACCTGAGCCCTGCCACATGCACAATGGAGGACCTCCTTGCGGCAACACCAGAGGCACTCCAAGTGGTCAGATACTGGTCAAAGGACATTAAATCAACTACCAAGCTTGCAAACTTTGTGTTTTGTTTGTTTGTTTTGTAAAAAATGTAATACAACTGTCTGGTTGCTCCTGACACAATAAATAAATATTATTATTATTATATTATTATATTTCTAGCTGTACCCGCCACGCGTTGCTGTGGCCAACCTTCCCTCCTTCTTTCTTTCTTTCTTTCTTTCTCTCCTTCTTCCTTCCTTCCTTCCTTCCTTCCTTCCTTCCTTCCCTCCCTCCCTCCCTCCCTCCCTCTTTCCTTCCTTTCCTCTTTCCCTTCTTCTTTCTTCCTTCTCTACCTGTTTCTTTTCTTGCTTCCTTTGCTCTTTGGTTCCATCCTTCCTTGTCTCTTTCCTTCCTTCCTTCCCTCCCTCTTTCTCTCCTTCACTTTTCTTTCCCTTCTTCTTTCTTTCTTCCCTACCTGTTTCTTTTCTTGCTTCCTTTCCTCTTTGGTTCCATCCTTCCTTGTCTCTTTCCTTCCTTCCTTCCCTCCCTCTTTCTTTCGTTCCTTCTCTCTTTCCTTCCCTTTTACTCCCCTTTTCCTTCCTTCCTTCTCTCCTTCCTTCCTTCTCTACCCCTTTCTTTCCTTCTTTCTCTCCTTCCCTACTTCTTTCTCTCCTTCTTTCCCTTCTTCTCTCCCTCCTTCCTTCTCTCCTTCCTTTCTCTCCCTCCTTCTCTCCTTTCCTTCTCTACCCTTCTTTCTTTCCTTCTTTCTTTCCTTCCCTCCTTCTTTCCCTCCTTCCTTCCTTCTCTACCCTTCTTTCTTTCCTTCTGTCCTTCCCTTTCTCTCCCTCCTTCTCTTTTTCCTTCCTTCTCTATCCTTTTTTCCTTCCTTCCCTCCTTCTTCTCTCCCTCCTTCCTCTCTACCTTTCTTTCTTTCCTTCTTTCTCTCCTTCTTCTCTCCCTCCTTCCTTCTCTACCCTTCTTCACTTCCTTCTCTCCCTCCTTCTCTTCCTTCCTTCCTTCCTCTTTTCTGTGTATGTTTTGTGTGTGTATATATGTTGTTTGTGCATATATATGTGGTTTTGTGTGTGCATTGAAATGTATAGTTTTTGCTTTTTTAAGTCCCTTCTACTGTGTTTTTCAGTGTTTTTATGAGTGATGGTCACTCGTTGGCCTGAGAGGTGTCTTGTGTCCAAATCTGGCGTCAATTCGTCCAGTGGTTTTTGAGTTCTGTTAATCCCACAAACGAACATTACATTTTTATTTATATAGATTGTGCCTCGGCAAAAGATCCGATAAACCAGGGGATTTACGATGCAACGAAATGGAAGAGAAATGGAGAAAGACAGCTGTGGGCAATCATTTGCAGAAGCCGAGAGGCCGCTGTGCAAATGACCTTGGCACTTGGTGCTCACCTCCGTGGACGATAAGTCTCGGTGAACTGATAAGGGCAGCCTTGTTTCGGTTCTATTCCCAGCCAAAATAATAATTACAACCATAATGAGTCTGCACCTGTTTCGGAGACAATATGAAATCTACAGTTTTCCAAGGGCAGAAGCTGCTTCTAATTCGTCAGTAATGTGAGAGGCCAAAGAAGCCCTTTCTGGATTTCTTAAATAGATCAGACACAGGACTAAAGTTTCGCAACCTTTTGTTAAAGATTTTCCCTTTATTTATTTAATACCCCGCCACCATCTCCCCAATGGGGACTCAGGGCGGCTTACATGAGGCCAAGCCCAACAGCATATTAAGGTAAAGGTAGTCCCCTGACATTAAGTCCAGTCATGTCTGACTCTGGGGTGTGGTGCTCATCTCCATTTCTAAGCCGAAGAGCCAGCGTTGTCCGTAGACACCTCCAAGGTCATGTGGCCGGCAGGACTGCATGGAGCGCCGTTACCTTCCCGCCGGAGCGGTACCTATTGATCTACTCACATTTGCATGTTTTCGAACTGCTAGGTTGGCAGAAGCTAGGGCTGACAGCGGAAGCTCACGCCGCTCCCCGGAATCGAACCTGTGACTTTCGATCAACAAGCTCAACAGCATATTACCATAAAGTAAAACCAAAACACAATAACAACACAGTAAAATACATACAACATATGAGTACAAAGACGATAAAGCAAAATCATACACAGTAAACTAAAATAACATAACAATGAGCAGGCCGCATGTGCAAGAGAAAAACTAAGATTGTTTATGTCACTATTATTTTTTGTTTATGTGATTTATATGATTTGTATATAAGAGACCTCTTCCAGAAAATTAGAAACATTGGAGATAAATTTCAGGCAAAAATTGGTACGATAAGAAACAAAGATGGCAAGGACCTAACAGAAGCTGAAGAGATCAAGAGAAGGTGGTGAGACTATACAGAAGATCTGTATAGGAAGGATAATAATATCGAGGATAGTTTTGACAGTGTGGTGAGTGAATTAGAACCAGACATCCTGAGGAGTGAGGTTGAATGGGCCTTAAGAAGCATTGCCAACAACAAGGAAGCAGGAGACGACGAGATCCCAGCGGAACTGTTTAAAATCTTAAAAGATGATGCTGTCAAGGTGATGCATGCCATATGCCAGCAAATATGGAAAACACAAGAATGGCCATCAGACTGGAAAAAATCAACTTATATCCCCATACCAAAAAAGGGAAATGTGAAAGACTGCTCAAACTTCCATACAGTGGCCCTTATTTCTCATGCCAGTAAGGTAATGCTCAAGATCCTGCAAGGAAGACTCCAGCAATACATGGAGCGAGAGTTGCCAGATGTTCAAGCTGGGTTTAGAAAAGGCAGAGGAATGAGAGACCAGATTGCCAATATCCGCTGGATAATGGAGAAAGGCAGGGAGTTTCAGAAAAACATCTACTTCTGCTTCATTGACTACTCTAAAGCCTTTGACTGTGTGGATCATAATAAATTGTGGCACGTTCTTGGTGGGATGGGCATCCAAAGCCACCTTGTCTCTCTCCTGAGGAATCTGTACAAGGACCAAGTAGCAACAGTAAGAACTGACCACGGAACAACAGACTGGTTCAAGATTGGGAAAGGCGTACGGCAAGGCTGCATACTCTCACCCAACCTTTTTAACTTGTATGCAGAACACATCGTGCGAGGATGTGCGGGGCTTGATGAATGCAAAGCTGGGGTGAAAATTGCTGGAAGAAACATTAACAACCTCAGATATGCAGATGACACCACTCTGATGGCCGAAAGCGAGGAGGAGCTGAGGAGCCTTCTAATCAAGGTGAAAGAAGAAAGCGCAAAAGCTGGGTTGCAGCTAAACATCAAAAAAACCAAGATTATGGCAACAAGAATGATTGACAACTGGCAAATAGAGGGAGAAAATGTGGAGGCCGTGACAGACTTTGTATTTCTAGGTGCAAAGATTACTGCAGATGCAGACTGTGGCCAGGAAATCAGAAGACGCTTCCTTCTTGTGAGGAGAGCAATGTCCAGTCTCGATAAAATAGTAAAGAGTAGAGACATCAGACTGGCAACAAAGATCCGCCTAGTCAAAGCCATGGGATTCCCTGTAGTAACCTACGGATGTGAGAGCTGGACCTTAGGGAAGGCTGAGCGAAGGAAGAGAGATGCTTTTGAGCTGTGGTGCTGGAGGAAAGTGCCCTCGCTGCAGGAGAAGATGCAGATCAAGAATAGGGCTCCACAGTCACCTATGGACCCACCACCAGGACACTACACTTGGAGAACCATCATCCTCGGACTACAAGGAAATGCCTAAGTAAGTAAGTATATGGCAGTGTAAAAGGGCAACAATTCTGAATGATTTTGCTCAAACTTAAAAAGCTGCACATGTGTTGCAGCATCAAATACAGCCTTGTTGAATATGTCAACACACACACACACACACAAATCCCATAAACACAACTGTCTATTTTTATAGTGTTTCCAAAACAACATCACGTTGAGGCTCATGACCCACCAAGTTCCAGGAAAGCCAATTTGGTTCCCTTTCAGGTCCCAATGAAAAAGAGTTCTGTTTGTATAAGTTCGGGAAACGAGTAAGAAATTATTATTTTGCAATGTTACCTAAATATTAAGGAGTTTCATATTTAAACTGAATGATAAATACTATTACTTTGATATATTATTCAAATATTAAAATGCATTAAATTAAATGTCAAATTTAAAAATATTTAATTATTATTAATATTTAGGTAACATTGCAAAATAATATTGGTTTATTTAATTATTAAGGAAACAAATATTATTTTGCATTGTTTCCTCAATATTAAGGAGTTACATATTTAAAATAAATTAAATAATAATACTTTGCTATATTACTCAAATATTTCAGAATGCCTTAAATGAAATGGTAAATTGAAATTTAATTTGACATTTAATTTAATGCATTTTAATTTAATGCATTTTAAATATTTTTTAATATATGCCTCTCTCTCTCTCTGTATATATATATATATACCTTAAATGAAATGGTAAATTAAATATCAAAATACTTTATTTTTATTTATTTGTTACTTTATTATTTATTATTTTATTACTTTATTATTATTATTATTATTACTTTATTATTATTACTTTATTATTACTTTATTATTACTTTATTATTATTATTATTATTATACTTTATTATTTATTATTTATTTTTATTTATTTGTTACTTTATTGTTATTGCATTATTATTATTATTATTATTATTATTATTAGAAATACATTAAATAGCATATTAAATGCTAGAAATACATTTAAATTAAATTAAAAATAAATAATATTTTGTTGGGTTTTTAAAATTATATTTTTATTAAACACTCCAAAAAGGATATTATTATATAAAGAGAGGTAGAACAACATGATAAGAGAGAAAGTGGGAATTACAATTATACATTTTTTGTTATTTAAACTAAATATTGCGAAATTATGGTTTTTTTTCTTGAAGTGACACACCACCTGAATTATGCTCAGTTTTTTGGCGAATTTTGACACACCACGCTCAAAAGGTTGCCCATCACCGGTCTAGAGGCATTCTCCCCTGACGTTTCGCCTGCATCTATGGCAAGCATCCTCAGAGGTAGTGAGGTCTGTTGGAACTAGGAAAAAGTTATTATTATTGTTATTATTATAATTGATCTGTGTGTCTGTATTTTACCAGAATTTTGGGGAGATATATGTCTGTCTGTCTTTCTGTCTGTGTGTGTGTGTGTGTGTGTATGTATATCTATATAAATAAAAATGTAATGTTCGTTTGTGGTATTCACAGAACTCGGAAACCACTGGGGCAATTGACACCAAATTTGGACACGATATACCTAACAACCCAATGTATGTCCTTCATTCATAAAAACACTGAAAAACACACCAGAAGGGACTTAAAAAGCTCCAAAAAGCTGAATGACAATACAGAAAAAAGGGATGAAAGAGGGAGGGAAGGGGAGGAAAAAAAGAAAGAAGGAAAAGAAAAGGGAAAGAAAGAAGGAAAGGGAGGAGAAGGAAGAGGAAGAAGGAAAGAGAAGGAAGAAAGGAGAGAAAGAGGGAGTAGGAAAGAAAAAGGGAAGGAAGGAAGAAAGTTAGAGAAGGAAAGAAAAAGGGAAGGAAGGAAAGAGGGAGCGAAGGAAAGGGGAAGATGTAGAGAAAGAGGGAAGGAAGGAAAGAAGGAAAAGAGAGACAAAAAGAGAAAGAAAAAGGGAGGAAGGAAAGAGACAGAGAAGGAAGGAAGAGAGAAGGAAGGAAGAGAGAGAAAGAAGGAAAGAGGGAAAGGAAAAGGAAGGAAAGAGGGAGTGAAGGAAGGAGGGAAAGAAGGAGAGAAAGAGGGAAAGTTGGCCACAGTAACGTGTGGCGGGTACAGCTAGTCTATATAAATAAAAATGTAATGTTTGTTTGTGGGATTAATAGAACTCAAAAACCACTGGACGAATTGACACCAAATTTGGGCACAAGACACCTAACAATCCAATGTATACCCTTCACTCAAATTGATTTTGTCATTTGGGAGTTGTAGTTGCTGGGATTTATAGTTCACCTACAATCAAAGACCATTCTGAACCCCACCAACGATGGACTTGAACCAAACTTGGCACACAGAACCAACAGAAAATACTGGAAGGGTTTGGTGGGCAGTGTCCTTTGGTTTTGGAGTTGTAGTTCACCTACAGCCAAAGATGACCGTGGACTCAAACAATGATGGATCTGGACCAAACTCTACATGAATACTCAATATGCCGAAATGTGAACACTGGTGGAGTTTGGGGAAAATAGAATCTTGACATTTGGGAGTTGTAGTTGCCGGGATTTATAGTTCGCCTACAATCACAGAGCATTCTGAACCCCACCAATGATAGAATTGGGCCAAACCTCCCACACAGAATTCCCATGTGGGCCACAGCAACACGTGGCAGGGGACAGCTAGTCTATATAAATAAAAATGTAATGTTCGTTTGTGGGATTAACAGAACTCAGAAACCACTGGACAAATTGACACAAAATTTGGACAGCACACTCCTAACAGACTAATGAGTGTTCATCACCCCTAAAATTACAAAACAACAACAACAAAAACCCCCAGCAGAATAGACTTAAACCCCCCAGAAATACACTATATATACACACACACACACAGTCACTCATGTACATATACATATGCACACATACATACACATGTGTATATATGTACATGAGTGTGTGTGTGCATATATATACACATACATACTCATGTACATATACACATGCACACATACATACCCAAGCACACACATACATCTACATACACACATATATATTTATATATACCACAAATACACACATGCACACATACATGCACACATATATAAACACAAATATGCATATAGACAAGCACACACATATACACAATATACATATACACATATAAACACACAAATATATACACACATATATATACATCTTCACACACACATTATGCACACACATATATACACCCCCCCACACACACATATATATACACACAAACACACATATATACACAGATACACAAATATATCATAGAATCAAAGAGTTGGAAGAGACTTCATGGGCCATCCAGTCCAACCCCATTCTGCCAAGAAGCAGGAATATTGCATTCAAATCACCCCTGACAGATGGCCATCCAGCCTCTGTTTAAAAGCTTCCAAAGAAGGAGCCTCCACCACACTCCGGGGCAGAGAGTTCCACTGCTGAACGGCTCTCACAGTCAGGAAGTTCTTCCTCATGTTCAGATGGAATCTCCTCTCTTGTAGTTTGAAGCCATTGTTCCATTGCATCCTAGTCTCCAGGGAAGCAGAAAACAAGCTTGCTCCCTCCTCCCTGTGGCTTCCTCTCACATATTTATACATGGCTATCATATCTCCTCTCAGCCTTCTCTTCTTCAGGCTAAACATGCCCAGCTCCTAAAGCCGCTCCTCATAGGGCTTGTTCTCCAGACCCTTGATCATTTTAGTCGCCCTCCTCTGGACACATTCCAGCTTGTCAATATCTCTCTTGAATTGTGGTGCCCAGAATTGGACACAATATTCCAGGTGTGGTCTAACCAAAGCTGGAATATTGTGTTCAATTCTGGGCACCATATAAACACATACATATACACACAAAAAACACATATACAGACTGGGCCACAGCAACACATGGCAGGGGACGGCTAGTATATATATAGTGTGTGTGTGTATATATGTGTGTGTGTGTGTGTGTGCATATATAGTGAGTTTAAAGCTGAATCTACTCTGTGAAACTGATGCAGTTTGACACTGCTTTAAATAAAATCTCATGGCTCTATGTTATCAAATCCTGGGAGTTGTAGGTCCCTTCTACATTGTCGTATAAAATCCAGATTATCTGATTTGAGCTAGATCATATGGCAGTGTAGACCCATATAATTCAGTTCAAAGCAGATCATGTGGACTATCTGCTTTGATAACCTGGATTATATGTCAGTGTAAAAGGGACCTTAATGGCAGTGTAGACCACGGGTCCTCAAACTATGGCCCGAGGGCCGGACACGGCCCTCCAAGGTCATTTACCCGGCCCTCGCTCAGGGTCAACCTAAGTCTCAAAAGCACACAACAACAACAACAATCCTATCTCATCAGCCAAAAGGAGGCCTACACTTCCATTAAAATATTATTTATATTTGTTAAAATTGCTTTTCATTTTAATTATTGTATTGCTTTAAAGAATTTTTAGCACTACAAATAAGATAGTAATTCATTCATGTTTGTTTTCAAATCATTATTATAATATAATATAATTATAATATTATATATAATATATATAATTATAATATAAAACAAATCAAAGGAATACAAAACAAAATAATGCAATAAGAAAGGGCCCTTAATGGCACTGTAGACCCATATAATCCAGTTCAAAGCAGATCATGTGGACAATCTGCTTTGACAACCTGGATTATATGGTAGTGTAATAATAATAATAATAATAATAATAATAATAATAATAATAATAATTTTGTGATACAAAATCCAACATATAGATCTCGTTTGCTGTGACATACTGTGCACAATAATAATAATAATAATAATAATAATAATAATAATAATAATAATAATCTTTATTAATACCCCGCCACCATCTCCCCAAAGGTGACTTGGGATGGGTTACATGAGGAAATAAATTACAGCAAAATACATAATAAAACCAAAACAATTTAGGAATGCAATAAAACGAAGCAAAGTAAAACAAAACAAAATAATGCAACGAGAAAGGGCCCTTAATGGCAGTGTAGACTCATATAATCCAGTTCAAAGCAGATAATGTGGATTATCAAATTTGACAACCTGGATTATATGGCAGTATAGAAGGGCCCTTTATGGCAGTGTAGACACATATAATCCTGTTCAAACCAGATCGTGTGGACTATCTGCTTTGACAACCTGGATTATATGGCAGTAGAAGGGTCATTAATGGCAGCGTAGACTCATATAATCCAGTTCAAAGCAGATCATGTGGATTATCTGCTTTGACAACCTGGATTATATGGCGGTGTAGAAGGGTTATTAATGGCAGCGTAGATTCATATAATCCAGTTCAAAGCAGATATGTGGATTATCTGCTTTGACAACCTGGATTATATGGCAGTGTAGACACATATAATCCAGTTCAAAGCAGATCATGTGGATTGTCAGGTCTGACAACCTGGATTATATGGCAGTGTAGACACATATAATCCAGTTCAAAGCAGATCATGTGGATTATCAGGTTTGACAACCTGGATTATATGGCAGTTTAGACTCATATAATCCAGTTCAAAGCAGATCATGTGGATTATCAGGTTTGACAACCTGGATTATATGGCAGTTTAGACTCATATAATCCAGTTCAAAGCAGATATTGTGGATTATCAGGTTTGACAACCTGGATTATATGGCAGTGTAGTCACATATAATCCAGTTCAAAGCAGATCATGTGCACCATCTGCTTTGATAACCTGGATTATATGGCATTGTAGAAGAGCCCTTAATGGCAGCGTAGACTCATATAATCCAGTTCAAAGCAGATAATATGGATTATCAAATTTGACAACCTGGATTATATGGCAATGTAGAAGGGCCCTTAATGGCAGTGTAGACCCATATAATCCAGTTCAAAGCAGATCATGTGGACTATCTGCTTTGATAACCTGGATTACATGGTGGTGTAGAAGGGTCATTAATGGCAGTGTAGACTCATATAATCCAGTTCAAAGCAGATAATATGGATTAACAGGTTTGACAACCTAGATTATATGGCAGTGCAGAAGGGCCCTTAATGGCAGTGTAGACACATATAATCCAGTTGAAAGCAGATCATGTGGACTACCTGTTTTGACAACCTGGATTATATGGCAGTGTAGAAGGGCCCTTAATGGCAGTGTAGACTCACATAATACAGTTCAAAGCAGATTGTGTGGATTATCTGATGTGACAACCTAAATTATATGGCACCATCGAAGGGTCATTAATGGCAGTGTAGACTCACATAATCCAGTTCAAAACAGATCATGTGGACTATCTGCTTTGACAACCTGGATTATATGGCATTGTAGAAGAGCCCTTAACGGAAATGTAGTCTCAAATAATCCAGTTCAAAGCAAATAATGGAATTTGGTGATATACTAGCATTCTTTGGCCAAGAAGACTTTGTAAAACTACAACTTCTATAGTTCCACAGCACTGAGCCATAGCAGTTAAAGTGGTCTCAAACCGCATTAATTCTACAATGAAGACCCACCCATTTTGTGCATATGCGCACAACCATTCCAAGATGCAACCAAAGGCATTTCAAATAAAGGATGCCTATATTAACCAATACCAGTAAGAGGAAAGCAAAAAGATAGAGGAAATAGGGACCCCCAAATCCCACGACTCACCTGGTTGGCGTATCGCTTTGGCAGCTTCTTTGTGAGCTCGACCTCCATGTCTTCCTTCTCGTCCTCTGCCTTCTCCTTTTCCTCTTCTTCGTCCATTCCCGTCCAGTCATCCTCGGCCAGTCTCCTCGCATGGTTTATATAATCTAATCGCTTACTTGACATGTGTGGGAGAAAAGAAAATAAAGATTACATCCCTCCCTATCCTTCAAACCCAAAAAAGAAGGGCCAATTTGCAGGAAAATGTCCAACATACAATGAGAAATATTTTCATCATAATACACCTACTTTTTTTTAAATCCTCAAATTGACTGAAGTTGCTTTTGTAGGTGATGACACAATATATAGTGTTATATTTTTAATATCTTTAGGGGTCCCTTTCAAATCTATGATACTATATCGCTCTCTGAGTGAATCATA
>NW_026844367.1:30570311-30594271 GCF_025583915.1 Anolis sagrei ordinatus | reverse complement strand
ATAATAATAATAATAATAATAATAATAAATCCAGCATAGAGATCTCATTTGCTGTGACATGCTGTGGTTTTGTGTCAATAAAATAATAATAATAAAAATAATTTGGGTCTCAATTGATTAATTGCATTAATTAAATAATAATAATAATAATAAATCCAGCATAGAGATCTCGTTTGCTGTGACATGTGGTTTTGTGTCAATAAAATAATAATAATAATAATAATAATAATAATAATAATAATAATTTGGGTCTCAACATGGCTTAGGGTGCATCTACAGTGTAGAATTAATGCAGTTTGGCACCACTTTTAACTGCCACATAGCTCAATAGCAAACTCCAAATGCTAGGATTGTATATAATATAATATGATTGTATATACATATAATATTGATAATATTATAATGTAATACAATATACTACTATTAATAAAAATAAAATGATATTATAATTATATATATTTATATTAAATGCAATATTATTAATAATATTACAATATAACGCTATAGTACAATGTAATGTATAATATTAATATTGTGCTTTGATAATAAAATAATATATTGTATTTACTTTTTACTTGTAAGCCACTCTGTGTCTTTGGGGTGAGAAGGGCGGCATATAAATGTCGTAAATAAATAAATAAATAACATAGCAATGGTCTGTTACAAGTTAAACTAGTGTGAAACTGCATTAATTCTACAGTGTAGATGTACCCTATGACTCCTGCTTGGCAGAATGGGGTTGGACTGGATGACCTTTGGAGATCACTTCAAACTCTAGAATACTATGATTCCTGGGATTAGTCTAGATGACCTTCAGGGTGCCCTTCCAACTCTTCTATTTTTGTATGAGGACTGCATGGCAGAATGGGGTTTGACTGGGTGATCTTTCGGGCTCTCTTCCAGTGTTATGATTCCTTGCATGGCAACTCTCTGGTTTCTTTCTTTTTGCAAATACATTGCAACTGCATCCTTGGTTCACTCCTGATAAGATAAATAAATAATTTTACAGTTTTATGATGCCTATATAAACAAATGGGGGGTTGACCGGATGACCTTTGGGGATCTCTTCCCATTCTATTTGGAAAAAAGGGGTTGGACTGGATGACCTTTGGTACTCTTTTCCAATTATTCTGATTGCTAAATAACAAAATTGGGTTGGTCTGGATGACCTTTGGGAACCCCATCCAACTCTATAATTTTATGATTTCTATATGGCAGAATGGGGTTCGAATGGATGACCTTTGGGACTCTCTTCCAATTGTTTGATTAGTCTGGATGACCTTTGGGGACCCCTTCGAACTCTATAATTCTATGATTTCTATATGGCAAAAGGGGGTTCGAATAGATGACTTTTGGGACTCTCTTCCAATTGTTCTGATTGCTTAATAACAAATTTAGGAATGACCTTTGGGGACCCCATCAAACTCTATAATTCTATGATTTCTATATGGCAGAATGGGGTTCGAATGGATGACCTTTGGGGCTCTCTTCCAATTGTTTGATTAGTCTGGATGACCTTTGGGGACCCCTTCGAACTCTATAATTCTATGATTTCTATATAGTAAAAGGGGGTTCGAATAGATGACCTTTGGGACTCTCTTCCAATTGTTTTGATTCCTAAATAACAAAATTAGGTTGGTCTGGATGACCTTTGGGGACCACTTCCAACTCTATAATTCTATGATTTCCATATGGCAGAATTGGGTTCGAATGGATGACCTTTGGGACTCTCTTCCAATAGTTCTGATTACTAAATAAGAAGATTGAGTTGGTCTGGATGACCTTTGGGGACCCCTTCCAACGCTATAATTCTATGATTTCCATATGGCAGAATGGGGTTCGAATAGATGACCTTTGAGACTCTCTTCCAATTGTTCTGATTGCTAAATAACAAAATTGGGTTGGTCTGGATGACCTTTGGGAACCCCTTCCAACTCTATAATTCTATAATTTCTGCTTGGCAGAATGGGATTCGACTAGATGACCTTTGGAACTCTCTTCCAATTGTTTGTTTAGTCTGGATGACCTTTGGGGACCCCTTCCAACTCTATAATTCTATAATTTCCATATGGCAGAATGGGGTTCGATTGTTTGATTAGTCTGGATGGCCTTGAGCGACCCCTTCGAACTCTATAATTCTATGATTTCCATATGGCAGAATGGGGTTTGCATAGATGTCCTTTGGGGCTCCCTTCCAATTGTTTGATTAGTCTGGATGACCTTTGGGGACCCCATCCAACTCTATAATTTTATGATTTCCATATGTCAGAAGGGGGTTCGAATGGATGACCTTTGGAACTCTCTTCCAATTGTTCTGATTGCTAAATAACAAAATTGGGTTGGTCTGGATGACCTTTGGGGACCCCTTCCAATTCTATAATTCTATAATTGCCATATGGCAGAATGGGGTTCGAATGGATGACCTTCGGAACTCTCTTCCAATTGATCTGATTCCTTCATATCAAAATTAGGTTGGTCTGGATGACCTTTGGGGACCCCTTCCAATGCTATAATTCTATGGGGGAATGGGGTTCGAATGGATGACCTTTGGGGCTCTCTTCCAATTGTTTGATTAGTCTGGATGACCTTTGGGAACCCCCTCCAACTCTATAATTCTATGATTGCCATATGGGAGAATTGGGTTCGAATGGATGACCTTTGGGGCTCTCTTCCAACTCTTCCATAATCATAAATAGGTTGGTCTGGATGCCCTTTGGGGTTCCCTCCAGCCTGTATATAGATTCCACCCCTTTTTCTCCATTTATCAGGTGCGTTTCATTAGCAGGGCTCTCACCCCCCCTGTAACTTGCAATGGTTCAGTCCAATGCTCCGGAGAGCGCTGCAGAGCCTGGACCAAACCAAATTGCAAAGACAATACAAAGAGGGGAGAAATTCTGATCCGGAGATGCTTGGAGCGGCCTGTAGAGGGCAGCAGCGTCCTCCTTTCTCCTCCTGGCTTTGCTGGTGGGAAAACTTTGGAGCCAGAAGAAGAGAAGGAAGGAAGGAAGGATCCTTTTGCGTCACTGAAGAAGAAGAAAGACAGGAGGGAGGAAGAAGGAGGAGAAGGAGGAGAGGAAGAAGAGGGAGAGAGAGAGGTCTGCAAGGACGGGAGAGAGCCAGAGGGATTTGGGGAGACCCAGAGGCCAAACGAGGACAACCTGTGCTTTGCAGGTAAAGCAGGATGAGCAAAAAATATTGATTATTGTTGGGTTGTGAGTTTCTTCTTGTTGGGTTGTTGTGATTGTGATTGTTATTTTGGGGGCCATGTTCCAGCAGCATTCTCTCCTGACGTTTTGCCTGCATCTACAGCAGGTTGGGATTGTTATTATTGTTATTTTGGGAGGACATGTTCCAGCAGCATTCTCTCCTGACGTTTCGCCTCGATCTATGGCAGGTTGTGATTGTTATTATTGTTATTTCGCGGGCCATGTTCCAGCAGCATTCTCCCTTGACGTTTCGCCTGCATCTATTGCAGGGTGGGATTGTTATTTTTGTTATTTTGGGGGGACATGTTCCAGCAGCATTCTCTCCTGATGTTTCGCCTCGATCTATGGCAGGATATGATTGTTATTATTGTTATTTTTGCGGGCCATGTTCTAGAAGTATTCTCCCCATACATTTCGCCTGCATCTAGGGCAGGTTGGGATTGTTATTATTGCTATTTGGGGGGCCATGTTCCAGCAGCATTTTCTCCCGACGTTTTGCCTGCATCTACGGCAGGTTGTGATAGTTATTGTTGTTTTGGGAGCCTTGTTCCAGCTGCATTCTTTCCTGACATTTCGCCTCGATCTATGGCAAGTTGTGATTGTTATTATTGTTATTTTGGGGGCCATGTTCTAGCAGCATTCTCTCCTGACGTTTCGCCTGCATCTGTGGCAGGTTGTGATTGTTATTATTGTTATTTTGCGGGCCATGTTCCAGCAGCATTCTCTCCTGTCGTTTCACCTGCATCTATTGCAGGGTGGGATTGTTATTATTGTTATTGGGGGGGGGGTGTTCCAGCAGCATTCTCTCCTGATGTTTCGCCTGCATCTACGGCAGGTTGTGATAGTTATTGTTGTTTTGGGAGCCATGTTCCAGCAGCATTCTCTCCTGACGTTTCACCTGCATTTATGGCAGGTTGTGATTGTTATTATTGTTATTTGGGAGACCATGTTCTAGAAGCATTCTCTCCTGATTTTTCGCCTGCATCTACGCCAGGTTGTGATTGTTATTATCGTTATTTTGCAAGATAGCATGTTGCAAAAATAACAAAATACGGCAGGTTGTGATGGTTATTATTGTTATTTGGGGGGGGGCATGTTCCAGCAGCATTCTCTCCTGATGTTTCGCCTGCATCTAGGGCAGGTTGTGATTGTTGTGATTGTTTTTTTGAGGGCCATTTTCTGGCAGCATTCTCTCCTGACGTTTCGCCTGCATCTATGCCAGGTTGTGATTGCTATTATTGTTATTTTGCAAGATACCATGTTTCAAAATAACAAAATACGGCAGTAAGTAAGTGGCAAAATAACAAAATACGGCAGGTTGCGATTGTTATTATTGTTATTTTGCAAGGTACCATGTTGCAAAATATTTTGCAAGTTCCCATCTTGTTATTTTGCGAGATCCTATTTTGAATCCCCCCAAAAAGGTGGAGAAAAAAAACCCAAACCCTAATTCCTGGGTCTCATTTTGCAAGAATAGCAATCTTTTGTATGCACAGGAATAATAATAATCTCATGTTTTCCTTGCATTACTTCCCTTCTTTCTCCAAAAGAAAAACAGCTTACATTGTGCATTTTTCCCCTTGTGTGCGGTGAGACGCAGGAATGTTTGGCTTTCTTTCTCCTTGCCTCTTTCTCTCTCCTTCCTTTCTTTTCCTCCTTGCATTTTTTCCTTCCTTCCTTCCTTCCTTCCTTCCTTCCTTCCTTCCTTCTTCCTTCCATTTTCCTCGGTGGTATATTTTCCTTCCCTTTTTCATGTGGCACATGAAAAAGCAAGAAGCAGATGGAGACTCACTCAGGGATGGACTTTGCCTTCTTTTCTCTTTTCTCTCTCTTTTTCCTGTCTGACATTTCAGTGGTTTGGACTTTTTCTTTTCTTTTCTCCCAACTGAAAAGACTCCCAATCGCATGGCCTTCCCTTCTCAGAAGAGGATTTTACGCTTGGCTGGTGGATCTGAATAACTTCTGTAGGGCTGAGAGGTTGAGATGGAACTTTGCATTCCCTGCCTTCCCCCAAAACCAACATTCCCAGTCCTAGAAAGACTTCTTCTTCTTCTTCTTCTATTATTATTATTATTATTATTATTATTATTAGTCGTAATTATTTACAACATTTATATGCCGCCCTTCTCACACCAAAGGGGACTCAGAGTGGCTATATATATATATATATACACACACACACACACATATACACACATATTAACTAGCCGTTCCCTGCCATGCATTGCTGTGGCCCACATGGGGGTTCTGTGTGGGAGGTTTGGCCCAATTCTATCATTGGTGGGGTTCTGAATGCTCTGTGATTGTAGGTGAACTATAAATCCCAGTAACTACAAATCCCAAATGTCAAGGTCTATTTCCTCCAAACTCCATCTGTGTTCATATTTAGGCATATGGAATATTTGTGTCAAGTTTGGTCCAGATCCATCATTGTTTGAGTCCACAGTGCTCTCTGGATGTAGGTGAACTACAACTCCCAAACTCAAGGTCAATGCCCACCAAACCCTTCCAGTGTGTTCTGTTGGTCATGGAAGTCCTGTATGCCACGTTTGGTTCAATTCCATCATTGGTGGAGTTCAGAATGCTCTTTGATTGTAGGTGAACTATAAATCCCAGTAACTACAAATCCCAAATGTCAAGATTCTATTTTCTCCAAACTCCACCAGTGTTCACTTTTGGGCATATTTAGTATTTGTGTAGAGTTTGGTCCAGATCCATCATTGTTTGAGTCCACAGTGATATCTGGATGTAGGTGAACTACAACTCCCAAACTCAATGTCAATGCCCACCAAACTCTTGTAGTATTT
Source organism: Anolis sagrei ordinatus (assembly GCF_025583915.1). Classification (NCBI taxonomy): domain Eukaryota; kingdom Metazoa; phylum Chordata; class Lepidosauria; order Squamata; family Anolidae; genus Anolis; species Anolis sagrei. The sequence continues at coordinate 30,588,258 of NW_026844367.1, read as the reverse complement.
TCTGTTGCTCATGGGAGTTCTGTGTCCCAATTTGGTTCAATTCCACCATTGGTGGAGTTCAGAATGTTCTTTGATTGTAGGTGAACTATAAATCCCAGCAACTACAACTCCCAAATGACAAAATCAATTTTTTTGAGTGATGGACATACATTGGCCTGATAGGTGTCTTGTGTCCAAATTTGGTGCCAATACGTCCAGTGGTTTTTGAGTTCTGTGAATACCACAAACATTACATTTTTATTTATATAGATACACACAAACACACACAACACATATATACATATACATACATACATACACTATATTATATTATTAGCATAGTACAGTATCAGTATTATATATTATTATATTGTACTACACTATTATATTGTAATATTATTAGTAAAACAACAGAGAGTAAACAATCAGGCACAACTAATCACCTCTCAACAAAAGATTCCCCCAGGCACTGCCAAGCCATCAAATGCTAATTAAGGTGGTCAGTTGAAACATTCACACCTAGCTCCAGCAGACAAGAGTCCTTTGTCCCACCCTGGTCATTCCACAGATATATAAACCCTTTTTCCTAGTTCCAACAGACCTCACTACCTCTGAGGATGCTTGCCATAGATGCAGGCGAAACGTCAGGAGAGAATGCCTCTAGAACATGGCCATATAGCCCGAAAAAACCTACAACAACCTATCATCTATTTTCCTTAATGTTTCCAGCAGTTTTAATTTCCAACTATTGGAGAGAAAAAAACTACAACAACCCAGTAATATTACATGCAATTTAAAATATATAATTATAATATCCTAATATAATTGTTACTATTATATTGTATTACATTATCTATCTATCTATCTATCTATCTAAATGCTCTGTGCATAATGAGTACCTTAAAACAAAAGAACCAATGAACGAAATCACACCAAATTTGGCAACAAAACGTCTCACAACACAAGGAGTGACCATCACTCAAAAAATTATGATTTTGTCATTTGGGAGTTGTAGTTGCTGGGATTTATAGTTCACCTACAATCAAAGAGCATTCTGAACTCCACCAACGATGGAATTGAACCAAACTTGGCACACAGAACTCCCACGACGAACAGAAAATATTGGAAGGTTTGATGGGCAGTGTCCTTTGGTTTTGGAGTTGTAGTTCATCTACATCCAGAGAGCACTGTGGACTCAAACAATGATGGATCTGGACCAAACTTGGCACATACTCAATATCCCTAATATAAACACAAATGGAGTTTGGGGAAAATATTATCTTGACATTTGGGAGTTGTAGTTGCTGGGATTTATAGTTAACCTACAATCAAAGAGCATTCTGAACCCCACCAATGACAGAATTGGGCCAAACTTCCCACATAGAACCCCCATGACCACCAGAGTGGGCCACAGCAAGGCATGGCAGGGAACGGCTAGTCTATATAAATTAAAATGTAATGTTCGTTTGTGGGTTAACATAACTCAAAAACCACTGAACAAATTGACACTAAATTTGGACACAGTATACCTAAGAGTCCAACGAGTGTCCATCACCATAAACACACACGCGCGCATGCACACACACACAAAACCCCAGCGGAACAGACTTAAAAACCCAAAAAATACACCATATATACATATACACAGACACTCATATACATATGCACATGCACACATTCATACACACATGTATGCACAAACACACACAAATATACACACATATACATATACACATGCACATATGCATGCACACATATACATGTGCACACACATACATATCCACATACATACATATATACACACAAATATGCACATAGACAAGCACACACACATACACATATTACATGTACACATATAAACACACAAATATACAAATATATACATGAATATATACACACATATATATACCCATATATATATATATACACACGCAAACACACATATATACACAAATATATACACACGCATAAATATATATATATACACACACAACACATATATAAAAACTGGACCACAGCAACGTGTGGCAGGGGACAGCTAGTAATGTTATAAATATTATCATATGGATATTTTTTCCACGATTGTGAGTATTGTGCTCCAAAACACTTAGTTTTAGTATAGAGTATTATTATTATTTGAAACTCAACAAGATGAGTCCACAATAAACAAGATCACTCTGCTGGCTGTTGTATTGGATCACACGTCAGACATTTCCCAAGTGTCTAGTATTGTGTAATGTATCGGCAAATAATGCGTGCAGATCCCAGTAAGGTGGCCTTCTGCAGCTTGCAGACGGTAATTTTGTCGGCGCTGATTGTGTTTAAGTGCAAGCCAAGGTCTTGAGGCACTGCACCCAGTGTGCCAATCACCACTGGGACCACCTTTACTGGCTTGTGCCAGTGTCTTTGCAGTCTTTTGCAGCCATCAGTCATCTTTAAATCCTCATATTGCGTCAGCTTTTCCAATTGTTTCTCTTCGATCCAGCTGTCACCTGGGATTGCGACATCGACAATCCATACTTTGTTTTTTAACACAATTGTGAGGTCAGGAGTGTTGTGCTCCAGAACTCTGTTAGTCTGAATCCAGAAGTCCCAGAGTAGTTTGACATGTTCATTCTCTGTGACTTTTTCCGGCTTGTGATCTCACCAGTTCTTTGTCGCAAGCAGATGGTGTTTGTGGCAGAAGTTCCAATGCATCATCTGAGCAACGGTGTTGTGCCTCTACTTGTAGTCTGTCTGCGCGATCTTCTTGCAGCAGCTGAGGATGGGATCTATTGTTTCATCTGCTTCCTTGCAGAGTCTACACTTGGGATCTGTCGTTGACTTTTCAATTCTGGCTTGGATGGCCTTGGTTCGAATGGCTTGTTCTTGGACTGCCAGAATCAGGCATTATTATTATTATTATTATTATTATTATTATTATTATTGTTATAAAGTGCTGGCGTTGGCCTTTAAAGCCCTAAACAGTTCAGGCCCAAGCTACCTATCTGACCGCATCTCTGCCTATGAACCCACCAGGACTTTGAGATCTTCCGGGGAGGCCCTGCTCTCGATCCCGCCTGCTTCTCAAGCTCGGCTGGCGGGGATGAGAGAGATAGGGCCTTCTCAGTGGTGGCTCCTCGGCTGTGGAACGCCCTTCCTACGGACATTAGACTAGCACCATCTCTAATGGTATTCCGCAAAAAGGTGAAGACCTGGATGTTTCAGTGCAGGCGTTTGAGTAATTTAGTGCAATCTGGTAATGGAACATAGGAATGGAACAATGGACGACGAACCTGGACTACGCTTGGATGATGAGAAGATGGGGTACGGTTGTTTTTTGTAATAATTGTGCATTGTAATTGCTTATTGGTAATTTATGGATAATGTGTTAAGTCAATTGTTATATGTTGTATGGAACCACTGCTGTTTCTACTGTTTTTACTGTTTGTGAACCGCTGTGAGTCGCCTTCGGGCTTGAGATACAGCGGTATATAAGCAAAGTAAATAAATAAATAAATAAATAAATATTATTATTATTATTATTATTGTTATTATTTTCTGCAAAAGGGGGAAAACATTAACTGGAGGTGAACTTTGTCTCTCTCCCCTTGCACCGGGAGGAGCTTTGCGCGGAGTGTTTGTGTTGTGCCCCAGACTCCCAAGGCGTGACCCATTCTTGTTTGGATTGATTTGCAGCTTTGGCATGTTTTATTTGAAAAGAAAGCCATCCCTCCACCCTTCTGGCCAGTGCTGAATTTTGTATCTGGCCCCGGAGGGATTTTCCAGGCTTGCAAAACATTTCAGATCAGTAATAACATTGCATCTTTCTTTTTTTTTCTTTTCCTCTCTCCATTCCCGGCTTCCCGAAGGGCATTTTGGAAAAACAGCTTCATTGTGCATCCAATGGATTGCCTCGTCAGAAGATCTGTATGAAAGCCAAACATGTGGATGTGTCTCTTTGGATGAAGATTGCTGAAGAATGCATAATTTTATTAGAAGGCAAACGGTTCAGGAATAACCTGTTTGCAAGATAAATCTGACATAGACATGACAGTGTTTTGGCTCTGCGTGGATCCGGCGGAGGCCTATATAACATGAAAATTTTTTTGAAATAAACCAAAAATGTTGTTCGTCTGGCCCTAAGCACGTCGTTCCGGATACCTCCAGACTGTGAGTTCCAGGAAAGTCTGCTCAACTCACCTTTTAAACATACAGTTCCTATATAGCAACCAAAGTGTAATGGACCTGCAGATTGGGTTCCTTCCAGGAAACTCTGTCCAACGCTCAACTCTTCCTGTACAGATCGAGGTGTAACCTACCCGCGGAAGTTTTCCATATCTGGAGGAGACACCGCACACTGGGGATTTATAGTCCTGGCCATGGCTTTGAAAGCGAGGGCACTCTACGACTTCCAGAGCGAAAACAAGGAGGAGATCAGCATCCGAGAGAACGAGGAGTTGGTCATCTTCAATGAGAACTCCTTGGACGGTTGGTTGCAGGGGACCAACAGCCGCGGAGAAACGGGTCTGTTCCCCGCTTCCTACGTGGCGGTCCTCCGTCCACGGTCGGCCTCAGCGTATACGGATTACTCCAACAGCCCTTCGGGTTCTCCTGGAAATCACTCGTCCATTTCCGTCCCGCCGTCCAACACTAGTGTCTCCCATCAGGGTAGCTTTGAAGATGACGACGATGACGACTGGGACGATTGGGATGATGGTTGCACGGTGGTGGAGGAGCCTCGGAGCGGGCCGGGTACCAACGGCCACCCGTCTCCGAACTCGTCCTACCTGAGGCCGTACTCCTATCCGAACCATCAAGGCTACCGTCCGAAACCGTCTCTGGAAAGGCAGGACAGCATTGGGTCTTCCAAACGGGGTAGCGTGGTGGGACGCAACCTCAACCGCTTCTCCTCCTTCGTCCGCTCCGGAGTGGAGGCCTTCATCTTGGGGGACGTCCCCATGATCTCCAAGATCGCCGAGATGTATTACGTCGATATGGGACCCAAAGGTCCCCAATGGAGGCCCAGCCCGCACCCGTTGGTGTGTTCGGTGGAGGACCCCACCAAGCAGACCAAGTTCAAGGGCATCAAGAGCTACATCTCCTACCGGCTGATGCCCAGCAACACCCAGTCGCCCGTCTACCGGCGGTACAAGCACTTCGATTGGCTCTACAACCGGCTGCTGCACAAGTTCACCGTCATCTCAGTGCCCCACTTACCCGAGAAGCAAGCCACGGGGCGCTTCGAGGAGGACTTCATCGAGAAGCGGAAGCGGAGGCTGATCTTGTGGATGGACCATATGACCAGCCACCCAACCCTCTCCCAATACGAGGGCTTCCAACACTTCTTGACTTGCCGGGACGACAAACAGTGGAAGATGGGCAAGCGCCGGGCGGAGAAGGACGAGTTGGTGGGTGCCAGCTTCCTCCTGACCCTCCAGATCCCCACCGAACACCAAGACCTCCAAGACGTGGAGGACAGAGTGGACACCTTCAAGGCCTTCAGTAAGAAGATGGACGACAGCGTCCTCCAGCTGACCAACGTGGCTTCGGAGCTGGTGAGGAAGCACGTCGGGGGTTTCCGGAAAGAGTTCCAGAAGTTGGGGAACGCCTTCCAAGCCATCAGTCAGTCCTTCCAGATGGACCCACCATACAGCTTCGATGCCCTCAATGGTGCCATCTCTCACACGGGCAAGACTTACGAAACGGTGGGCGAAATGTTTGCCGAACAACCCAAGAATGACTTATTCCTCATGTTGGACACGCTTTCCTTGTACCAAGGACTCCTCTCCAACTTTCCTGACATTATCCATCTTCAGAAAGGTAAGAAACTACATCTCTCTCTGTATACAAGAGTCTGTTGAGCGAGTAGGCTTCTTAACAGAAGATAAATACAAAAAACTGCAGATTGTAAATCACAATTTCTATATTACAGGAAAATCTTCATTAAACGTAACGTGGGGACAGTTAACACTACTGATTTTTTTTTTTGGTCGTGTCAGGAGCGACCTGAGAAACTGCAAGTCGCTTCTGGTGTGAGAGAATTGGCCGTCTGCAAGGACGTTGCCCAGGGAACGCCCGGATGATTTGATGTTTTATCATCCTTGTGGGAGGCTTCTCTCATGTCCCCGCATGAGGAGCTGGAGCTGATAGAGGGAGCTCATCCGCCTCTCCAGAGATTCGAACTTAGATTACTACTGATTAGTAATCTATATAAATAAAAATGTAATGTTTGTTTGTGGGATTAGCATAACTCAAAAACCACTGGACAAATTGACACCAAATTTGGACACAAGACACCTAACTACCCAATGTATGTCCTTCACTAAAAAAAATTGATTTTGTCGTTTGGGAGTTGTAGTTCCTGGGATTTATAGTTCATCTACAATCAAAGAGCATTCTGAACCCCACCAACAATGGAATTGAAAATACTGGAAGGGTTTGGTGGGCAGTGTCCTTTGATTTTGGAGTTGTAGTTCACCTACATCCAGAGATCACTGTGGAATCAAACCATGATGGATCTGGACCAAACTCTACACAAATACTCAATATGCCCAAATGTGAACACTGGTGGAGTTTGGGGGAAAGAGAAGGGTTTGGTGGGCATTGACCTTGAGTTTTGGAGTTGTAGTTCACCTACATCCAGAGAGCACTGTAAACTCAAACAATGAAGTATCTTGAGCAAACTTGCCACAAGAACTCAATACGCCCAAATATGAACACAGATGGAGTTTGGGGAAAATAGAATTTGACATTTGGGAGTTGTAGTTGCTGGGATTTATAGTTCACCTACAATCACAGAGCATTCTGAACCCCACCAACGGTAGAATTGGGCCAAACCTCCCACACAGAACCCCCATGTGGGCCACAGCAATATGTGGCAGGGGACGACTAGTCTATATAAATAAAAATGTAATGTTCGTTTGTGGGATTAGCATAACTCAGAAACCACTGGACGAATTGACACGAAATTTGGACACAATACAGCTAACAGTCCAATGAGTGTTCATCACCCCTAATCATACAAAAAAAAAAATCCAGCAGAATGGACTTAAAACCCCCAAAAATACACCATATATATATACACACACACCATACACACACACATACACATGCACTCATACATACACATACGTATATATATATATCCAAGCACACACAAATATACACACACATACCTCTACATACACATATATATACATGCACACATACATACACACAAATATAAGCACAAATGCGCATATAAAGAAGCACACACATATACACAATATACATATACACATAAAAACACACAAATATATATATACATAAATAAATAATTTTACACACACACATATGCGCACACATATATACCTATATATATACATATATACATACGTGTGTGTGTGTGTATATATATATATGCAAACACACATATATACACACACAAAACACATATATACAGACTGGGCCACAGCAATGTGTGGCAATGGTATCCGCCATTGATTGAGGTTCTGGGTTTGAGCCTGCCACTTTTGGACTCTCGCTTGCTGAGGTGTTCCAGCGAGTGTCTCTGTAGATCTTAGAAAACTATTTCTTGATTTTATTTATTTATTTATTTACTTTATTTGTATACCGCTCTTCTCAGCCCTTAGGCGACTCAGAGCGGTTCACAACAACAGTTTCAATATACACAGTACAAAATCATTAGACATTTAAAAGCATAACGATTAAACATCAAACATCAATACATCAATATAACAAATCCATCACGTCTCATCAATAGAATCAGAATCCAGTCTCGATATCCATTATTGCATGTTCCAATAATCAATTATCAATTGCACTGCCTAGTTGAATGCCTGTTCGAACAGCCAGGTCTTCACTCTCCTCCGGAATGCCAGTAGGGAGGGGGCCGATCTAATATCCGTAGGAAGGGCGTTCCACAGCCGAGGGGCCACCACTGAGAAGGCCCTGTCTCTCGTCCCCGCCAGGCGTGCTTGTGAAGCCTGCGGGATCGAGAGCAGGGCCTCCCCAGACGATCTTAATGTCCTAACTGGTTCATAGGAGGAGATGCGTTCGGACAGATAGGTCGGGCCAGAACCGTTTAGGGCTTTAAAGGCTAAAGTCAGCACTTTGAATTGTGCCCGGTAGCAAATTGGCAGCCAGAGGAGTAGTATGCTCCCTGAGTGCTGCTCCTGTTAGCATCCTGGCTGCCGATCGTTGAACCATTTGAAGCTTCCGAGCAGTCTTCAGAAGCAACCCCACGTAGAGAGCGTTGCAGTAGTCTATACGGGATGTGACCAGATTTAAGTCATTGACGTGCTGGCTGATACCCAAACAGGGGATGAGCTGGAGATGTCACTGCCTTGGTCCTTTCACTATTGGCTGCTACTTCCCGGCAGATGTCAGGTGGTGTGATACCGGCTAAACAGTGTAATTTCTCCAGTGGTGTAGGGTGCAGACACCCCGTGATAATGTGGCATGTCTCATTAAGAGCCACATCTACTGTTTTAGTGTGGTGAGATGTGTTCCACACTGGGCATGCGTACTCAGCAGCAGAGTAGCATAGCGCAAGGGCAGATGTCTTCACTGTGTCTGGTTGTGATCCCCAGGTTGTGCCAGTCAGCTTTCGTATGATATTGTTTCTAGCACCCACTTTTTGCTTGATGTTCAGGCAGTGCTTCTTGTAGGTCAGAGCACGGTCCAGAGTGACTCCCAGGTATTTGGGTGCGCTGCAATGCTCCAGTGGGATTCCTTCCCAGGTGATCCTCAGAGCTCGGGATGCTTCTCTGTTCTTAAGGTGAAAGGCACATGTCTGTGTTTTAGATGGATTAGGGATCAGCTGGTTAGCTGGATAGGAAATAAAACAATATACAAACACAAAAGGTATATTAAAATGCCCAAATATCCCAATTTTAAGGGGATTTTCAAAACCCATGTTTTGAAAATAGTTTAGGCTCCGTAGTGAGAGGAGTTCTGTAACGAGCAATTGTAATGGTAACAGGGTGGCTCTTTTAAGTAAGACTGAGTGTAACAGGAAGCAAGTGTAATCTATTCTATCATTAAGCCCTTGGGCGATGAGTGTTTGTAGTTTGAAAGTCCAAAATGACTCTCTCTGTAATAAGTACCTTTTAACATCAGTATTAAGTTTAGGTGTTACCTTCTCCAAAGCACAACATTTCAAGCTATGGCAAGTGTGTGCCTTTTCTTGGAAATGTGAATATAAAGAAGAGTCAGTGGACCCATTTCTTATGCGAGAGCAGTGTTCACTAATTCTGATTTTCAGGAGTCTGGTGGTCATCCCAACGTATCATAATTGGCATGGACATTGAATTACGTAAACTACATTGTCCGTGGAGCACATAGTAAAATGCTGTAAGGTGATGTGGATGTTTAATGTTTACGTAATTCATGCCAATAATTATATGTTGAGATTACCACTAGTCTTTACACTGGAGCTTCTCTCACACAATGGCCTTCAACCTGGGGCTTCTCTCACACAATGACCTTCAACCTGGGGCTTCTCTCACACAATGGCCTTCAACCTGGGGCTTCTCTCACACAATGGCCTTCAACCTGGGGCTTCTCTCACACAATGGCCTTCAACCTGGGGCTTCTCTCACACAATGGCCTTCAACCTGGGGCTTCTCTCACACAATGGCCTTCAACCTGGGGCTTCTCTCACACAATGGCCTTCAACCTGGGGCTTCTCTCACACAATGGCCTTCAACCTGGGGCTTCTCTCACGGAAGCTTCTCACACCAGGCCGGAGCCCTCGGTGGCGCAGTGGGTTAAAGCACTGAGCTGCTGAGCTTGTTGACTGAAAGGTCGCAGGTTCAAATCTGGGGAGCAGTGTGAGCTTCTGCTGTCAGCCCCGCTTCTGCCAACCTAGCAGTTCGAAAACATGCAAATGTGAGTAGATCAATAGGTATCGCTCTGGTGGGAAGGCAACGGTGCTACATACAGTCATGCTGTCCACATGACCTAGGAGGTGTCTACGGACAATGCCGGCTCTTTGGCTTAGAAATGGAGATGAACCAAACACCAGGCCTTCTCACACTGAGGCTTACCAACGCTGAAGCCTTCTCATACTAAGACCTTCTAACACACTGAGGCCCATCTCCCACAGAAACCTCTCACAAACTGTAGGCGAGCTAATACTGAGGCCTTCTCACACCAAGGCCTGTCACAGACTGAGGTCTTTCTCCCACTGAGACCTCTTGCAGACTGATGCCTACTAAATTACAGGCACACCGGCTTATATTGAACTGCAGCTTTTGCTGAGTCATTGCATCCATGTAAGCCTTTCAGTACTCAACTCATATTTTGTAATTAAAAATACCTAATGAATATTTAATATTTCTGACAGAGCCAACATTTATTTATGTTTGGATCCACAAAGGCTCTTACGTAGTTTGATGAATCTGGATCAAACATACTCATTATGATCCAACTTAAATTTAAATTCGAGGATGGATCTGGACCAAACTTGACACATATGCCTTGATCTGGTTTGGGGTTGGGTATGTTTTATGTGATTAAGGATGATGGGAGTTGTAGTCCACCTTCATCTGGCCAGCCATGTTAATCCCACCAATGACGGATCTTGCCGAAACCTGGCACACATACCCATCATGACCAACTTAAAATACTGGTGAGGTTTCAAGACGATTGTGAGAGGATGATGGGAGTTGTAATGTCTACTCACGTTCGGAGAGCTGTGTAAATCCCACCAATGTAAATAGATCTGGACCGAACATGAGACACATGCCAAGATATGACTTAAAACAATTGAAGGGTTGGGTGTGTGAGAGATTGAGGATGATGGGAGTTGTAGTCCACCCGCATCTGGAGAGCCATGTTAATCCCACCAATGATGGATCTGGCCGAAACCTGGCACGCATACCCATCATGACCAACTTAAAATACTGGTGGGATTTCAACACCCATCATGACCAACTGGTGGGGTTTCAAGACGATTGGAAGAGGATGATGGGAGTTGTAATGTCTACCCATGTCCAGAGAGCTGTGTAAATCCCACCAACGTAAATAGATCTGGATCGAATATGACATACATGCCATGATATGACTTAAAACAATTGAAGGGTTGGGTGTGTGTGAGAGAGAGATTGAGGATGATGGGAGTTGTAGTCCACCCACATTTGGCGAGCCGTGTTAATCCCACCAGTGATGGATCTGAGCAAAACCTGGCATGCATACCTATCATGACCAACTTAAAATACTGGTGGGGTTTCAAGACGATTGGAAGAGGATGATGGGAGTTGTAATGTCTACCCATGTCCAGAGAGCTGTGTAAATCCCACCAACGTAAATAGATCTGGATCGAATATGACATACATGCCATGATATGACTTAAAACAATTGAAGGGTTGGGTGTGAGAGAGAGATTGAGGATGATGGGAGTTGTAATGTCTACCCATGTCTGGAGAGCTGTGTAAATCCCACCAACGTAAATAGAACTGGACCAAATATGACATAATGCCGTGATATGACTTAAAATAATTGAAGGGTTGGGTGTGTGTGTGAGATTGAGGATGATGGGAGTTGTAGTCCACCCACATCTGGAGAGCTGTGTTAATCCCACCAATGATGGATCTGGCCGAAACCTGGCACACATACCCATCATGACCAACTTAAAATACTGGTGGGGTTTCAACACCCATCATGACCAACTGTTGGAGTTTCAAGACGATTGGAAGAGGGTGATGGGAGTTGTAATGTCTACCCGCGTCCAGAGAGCTATGTAAATCCCACCAACATAAATAGATCTGGACCCAACATGACATACCTGCCATGATATGACTTAAAATAATTGAAGGGTTGGGTGTGTGTGTGAGATTGAGGATGATGGGAGTTGTAGTCCACCCACATCTGGAGAGCTGTGTTAATCCCACCAATGATGGATCTGGCCGAAACCTGGCACACATACCCATCATGACCAACTTAAAATACTGGTGGGGTTTCAACACCCATCATGACCAACTGTTGGAGTTTCAAGACGATTGGAAGAGGATGATGGGAGTTGTAATGTCTACCCACATCCGGAGAGCTGTGTAAATCCCACCAATGTAAATAGATCTGGTCCGAACATGATATACCTACCATGATATGAGTTAAAACTATTGAAGGGTTGGGTGTGTGTGTGATTGACGATGATGGGAGTTGTAGTCCACCCACATCTGGAGAGCTGTGTTAATCCCACCAATGATGGATCTGAGCAAAACCTGGCACACATACCCATCATGACCAACTTAAAATACTGGTGGGGTTTCAACACCCATCATGACCAACTGGTGGGGTTTCAAGACGATTGGAAGAGGATGATGGGAGTTGTAATGTCTACCCACGTCCGGAGAGCTGTGTAAATCCCACCAACGTAAATAGAACTGGATTAAACATGACATACATGCCATGATATGAGTTAAAACAATTGAAGGGTTGAGTGTGTGTGTGTGTGAGAGAGATTGAGGATGATGGGAGTTGTAGTCCACCCACATCTGGAGAGCTGTGTTAATCCCACCAATGATGGATCTGACCAAAACCTGGCACACATACCCATCATGACCAACTTAAAATACTGGTGGGGTTTCAACACCCATCATGACCAACTGGTGGGAGTTTCAAGACGATTGGAAGAGGATGATGGGAGTTGTAATGTCTACCCACGTCCGGAAAGCTGTGTAAATCCCACCAACGTACATAGATCTGGACCGAACATGACATACATGCCATGATATGATTTAAAACCATTGAAGGGTTGGGTGTGTGTGAGTTTGAGGATGATGGGAGTTGTAGTCCACCCACATCTGGAGAGCTGTGTTAATCCCACCAATGATGGATCTGAGCAAAACCTGGCACACATACCCATCATGACCAACTTAAAATACTGGTGGGGTTTCAACACCCATCATGACCAACTGGTGGGGTTTCAAGACGATTGGAAGAGGATGATGGGAGTTGTAATGTCTACCCACGTCCGGAGAGCTGTGTAAATCCCACCAACGTAAATAGAACTGGATTAAACATGACATACATGCCATGATATGAGTTAAAACAATTGAAGGGTTGAGTGTGTGTGTGTGAGAGAGATTGAGGATGATGGGAGTTGTAGTCCACCCACATCTGGAGAGCTGTGTTAATCCCACCAATGATGGATCTGACCAAAACCTGGCACACATACCCATCATGACCAACTTAAAATACTGGTGGGGTTTCAACACCCATCATGACCAACTGGTGGGGTTTCAAGACGATTGGAAGAGGATGATGGGAGTTGTAATGTCTACCCACGTCCGGAGAGCTGTGTAAATCCCACCAACGTAAATAGAACTGGATTAAACATGACATACATGCCATGATATGAGTTAAAACAATTGAAGGGTTGAGTGTGTGTGTGTGAGAGAGATTGAGGATGATGGGAGTTGTAGTCCACCCACATCTGGAGAGCTGTGTTAATCCCACCAATGATGGATCTGACCAAAACCTGGCACACATACCCATCATGACCAACTTAAAATACTGGTGGGGTTTCAACACCCATCATGACCAACTGGAGGGAGTTTCAAGACGATTGGAAGAGGATGATGGGAGTTGTAATGTCTACCCACGTCCGGAAAGCTGTGTAAATCCCACCAACGTACATAGATCTGGACCGAACATGACATACATGCCATGATATGATTTAAAACCATTGAAGGGTTGGGTGTGTGTGAGTTTGAGGATGATGGGAGTTGTAGACCACCCACATCTGGAGAGCTGTGTTAATCCCACCAATGATGGATCTGGCCGAAACCTGGCACACATCCCCATCATGACCAACTTAAAATACTGGTGGGGTTTCAACACCCATCATGACCAACTGGAGGGAGTTTCAAGACGATTGGAAGAGGATGATGGGAGTTGTAATGTCTACCCACGTCCGGAAAGCTGTGTAAATCCCACCAACGTACATAGATCTGGACCGAACATGACATACATGCCATGATATGATTTAAAACCATTGAAGGGTTGGGTGTGTGTGAGTTTGAGGATGATGGGAGTTGTAGACCACCCACATCTGGAGAGCTGTGTTAATCCCACCAATGATGGATCTGGCCGAAACCTGGCACACATCCCCATCATGACCAACTTAAAATACTGGTGGGGTTTCAACACCCATCATGACCAACTGGAGGGAGTTTCAAGACGATTGGAAGAGGATGATGGGAGTTGTAATGTCTACCCACGTCCGGAAAGCTGTGTAAATCCCACCAACGTACATAGATCTGGACCGAACATGACATACATGCCATGATATGATTTAAAACCATTGAAGGATTGGGTGTGTGTGATTGATGATGATGGGAGTTGTAGTCCACCCACATCTGGAGAGCTGTGTTAATCCCACCAATGATGGATCTGGCCGAAACCTGGCACACATACCCATCATGACCAACTTAAAATACTGGTGGGGTTTCAACACCCATCATGACCAACTGGTGGGGTTTCAAGACGATTGGAAGAGGATGATGGGAGTTGTAATGTCTACCCACGTCCGGAAAGCTGTGTAAATCCCACCAACGTAAATAGATCTGGATCGAACATGACATACATGCCATGATATGATTTAAAACCATTGAAGGGTTGGGTGTGTGTGATTGACGATGATGGGAGTTGTAGTCCACCCACATCTGGAGAGCTGTGTTAATCCCACCAATGATGGATCTGGCCGAAACCTGGCACGCATACCCATCATGACCAACTTAAAATACTGGTGGGGTTTCAACACCCATCATGACCAACTGGTGGGAGTTTCAAGACGATTGGAAGAGGATGATGGGAGTTGTAATGTCTACCCACGTCCGGAAAGCTGTGTAAATCCCACCAACGTACATAGATCTGGACCGAACATGACATACATGCCATGATATGATTTAAAACCATTGAAGGATTGGGTGTGTGTGATTGATGATGATGGGAGTTGTAGTCCACCCACATCTGGAGAGCTGTGTTAATCCCACCAATGATGGATCTGAGCAAAACCTGGCACACATACCCATCATGACCAACTTAAAATACTGGTGGGGTTTCAACACCCATCATGACCAACTGGTGGGGTTTCAAGACGATTGGAAGAGGATGATGGGAGTTGTAATGTCTACCCACGTCCGGAAAGCTGTGTAAATCCCACCAACGTACATAGATCTGGACCGAACATGACATACATGCCATGATATGATTTAAAACCATTGAAGGATTGGGTGTGTGTGATTGATGATGATGGGAGTTGTAGTCCACCCACATCTGGAGAGCCGTGTTAATCCCACCAATGATGGATCTGGCCGAAACCTGGCATGCATACCCATCATGACCAATTGGTGGGGTTTCAAGAGGATTGGAAGAGGATGATGGGAGTTGCAGTGCCTACCTACCAATGTAAATAGTGAATCCCACCAATGTAAATAGTGAATCCCACCAATGTAAATAGTGAATTTGGTCATAATTATTTGTGCAAGTCTTCCTTCCAGAGCCACAAGAGCATTCAAAGACTATTTATAGATTGAATTAGGCGATGTTAACAAATCAGCGAGTGTTTAGAAAACCAAGGAGAGGCTTGTTCTGTTGAATTTGGGGCAAAAAACAACCCACAGTTGGCTTCCCATCTGTTATCAGTACAGTTAAATGTGAATTTCATACAGTTATATCAGAAGACTTAGAGAAAGTTGTGGGTTATTTTGTGGCTTACATAAAATAGCATATTCCTGCATCAATTGATATATTATCCATACTGCCGAACAGGCATGGACAAACATCGACCTTCCGGGTGTTTTGGACTTCAACTCCCACAATTCCTAACAGCCGTAGACATATATAATCTATATGTAGAAGGGTATAGATATAGATTGATAGATTCTGTATTGATCAATCAATTGACTGATACATTCTATATATGTATTTATATCTATAGATAGATATGTTCATATAGATTTATTTATTTATTGTTTCATAGGCAACCAGACATTTGTATTACATTTTTAACAAAAACAAACAAACAGACAAAACACATAATTTTCAAGCTTGGTAGTTGATTAAATGTCCTTTGACCAATATCTGGCCACTTGGAGTGCCTCTGGTGTCGCTGTGAGAAGGTCCTCTATTGTGCATGTGGCAGGGCTCAGGTTGCATTGCAGCAGGTGGTCAGTGGTTTGCTCTTCTCCACACTCGCACGTCGAGGATTCCACTTTGTAGCCCCATTTCTGAAGGTTGGCTCTGCATCTCGTGGTGCCAGAGCGCAGTCTGTTCAGTGCCTTCCATAGAATCAAGAGTTGGAAGAGACCTCATGGGCCATCCAGTCCAACCCCATTCTGCCAAGAAGCAGGAATATTGCATTCAAATCACCCCTGACAGATGGCCATCCAGCCTCTGCTTAAAAGCTTCCAAAGAAGGAGCCCCCACCACACTCCGGGGCAGAGAGTTCCACTGCTGAACGGCTCTCACAGTCAGGAAGTTCTTCCTCATGTTCAGATGGAATCTCCTCTCTTGTAGTTTGAAGCCATTGTTCCACGTCCTAGTCTCCAAGGAAGCAGAAAACAAGCTTGCTCCCTCCTACCTGTGGCTTCCTCTCACATATTTATACATGGCTATCATATCTCCTCTCAGCCTTCTCTTCTTCAGGCTAAACATGCCCAGCTCCTTAAGCCACTCCTCATAGGGCTTGTTCTCCAGACCCTTGATCATTTTAGTTGCCCTCCTCTGGACACATTCCAGCTTGTCAATATCTCTCTTGAATTGTGGTGCCCAGAATTGGACACAATATTCCAGGTGTGGTCTAACCAAAGCAGAATAGAGGGGTAGCATGACTTCCCTAGATCTAGACACTATGCTCCTATTGATGCAGGCCAAAATCCCATTGGCTTTTTTTGCCGCCACATCACATTGTTGGCTCATGTTTAACTTGTTGTCCACGAGGACTCCAAGATCTTTTTCACACGTCCTGCTCTCGAGCCAGGCATTGTCCCCATTCTGTATCTTTGCATTTCGTTTTTCCTGCCAAAGTGGAGTATCTTGCATTTGTCACTGTTGAACTTCATTTTGTTAGTTTTGGCCATCTCTCTAATCTGTCAAGATCGTTTTGAATCCTGCTCCTGTCCTCTGGACTATTGGCTCTCCCTCCCAATTTGGTGTCGTCTGCAAACTTGATGATCATGCCTTCTAGCCCTTCATCTAAGTCATTAATAAAGATGTTGAACAGGACCGGGCCCAGGACGGAACCCTGCGGCACTCCACTTGTCACTTCTTTCCAAAATGAAGAGGAAGCATTAGTGAGCACTCTCTGTGTTCGTCCTTCCAAGTCTCCCAGTCCTCTGTGTGCCCAGGGGGGAGTCTCTCATTTGGTATCAGCCATTGATTGAGGTTCTGAGTTTGAGCCTGCCACTTTTGGACTCTTGCTTGCTGAGGTGTTCCAGCAAGTGTCTCTGTAGATCTTAGAAAACTATTTCTTGATTTAAGTCGTTGATGTGCTGGCTGATACCCAAACAAGGGATGAGCTGGAGATGTCTCTGCCTTGGTCCTTTCACTATTGGCTGCTACTTCCCAGCGGATGTCAGGTGGTGCAATACAGGCTAGACAGTGTAATTTCTTCAGTGGTGTAGGACGCAGACACATCCACTGTTTTAGCGTGGTGAGATGTGTTCCACACTGGGCATGCATACTCAGCAGCAGAGTAGCAAAGTGCAAGGGCAGATGTCTTCACTGTGTCTGGTTGTGATCAGCTTTCGTATGATATTGTTTCTAGCACCCACTTTTTGCTTGATGTTCAGGCAGTGCTTCTTGTAGGTCAGAGCACGGTCCAGAGTGACTCCCAGGTATTTGGGTGCGCTGCAATGCTCCAGTGGGATTCCTTCCCAGGTGATCCTCAGAGCTCGGGATGCTCCTCTGTTCTTGAGATGAAAGGCACATGTCTGTGTTTTAGATGGATTAGGGATCAGCTGGTTTTCCCTGTAATAGG
>NW_026844367.1:30540311-30567811 GCF_025583915.1 Anolis sagrei ordinatus | reverse complement strand
ATAGATCTTGTTTGCTGTGACATACTGTGATGATAATAATAATAATAATAATAATAATAATAATAATAATACGCTTGGGTAGTGTTCAATTTGTGCTTTTGTGATAAGCAATCCAGCATATAGATCTTGTTTGCTGTGACATACTGTGATAACAACAACAACAACAACAATATGCTTGGGTAGTGTTCGACTTGTGATTTTGTGATATGCAGTCCAGCATATAGATCTCGTTTGCTGTGACATACTGTGATGATAATAATAATAATAATAATAATAATAATAATAATAATAATAATACGCTTGGGTAGTGTTCGACTTGTGATTTTGTGATACACAATCCAGCATATAGATCTCATTTGCTGTGACATACTGTGATGATGATAATACTAATACTACTACTACTAATAATAATAATAATAATAATACGCTTGGGTAGTGTTCGATTTGTGATTTTGTGATACGCAATACAGCATATAGATCTCATTTGCTGTCATATACTGTGATAATAATAATGATAATAATAATAGTACACTTGGATAGTGTTCGACTTGTGATTTTGTGATAAGCAATCCAGCATATTGATCTCATTTGCTGTGACATACTGTGATGATGATGATAATAATAATAATAGTAGTAGTAATAATAATAATAATAATAAGCTTGGGTAGTGTTCGACTTGTGATTTTGTGATACACAATCCAGCATATAGATCTCATTTGCTGTGACATAATAATAGAATAATAATAATAATAATAATACAACATAAGCAAAAATAACAATCACAGCAACTTAAGTATAGAACCTGGAGGGCTGAAATTTGCCCATGCCTGATGTAGAATGAAAATAGCTTGACACTTGCAATGTCTCAGTGCTATAGAATCCAGAGAGTTGTAGTTCACACAATTTGGCAGAGAAGGCCTTGCAAAAACAACAATTCCCAGGACTCTGAAATTTAAAGTGGCATCAAACGGCATTTGTTCTGCAATGTAGATGCACCTCGTCGAGCATAAAGCAGTCGATCAGAGAGCCATACACGAGAGAGACATGTGGGTTGAGCAGCGGGCACAACTGCCCTCGTTCCTTTCTGTGCTCCAGAAATTCCTTTTCTCGTCCTCTTCGCTGGCGCTTTGCCCAGCCGTCGAGAGAAAGACCCAACATTTTTGCACAGAGACGGGCCGTTCATGGGGACGGCGGGGACGGGTTGCGCAGAGTGCCAGCCACAAAGAACAGAGCCAGCGTCACGCTTGGACCCGGTGCCAAGGCCTGGTGAGGACACGGGCACGGAGCGACCCTGAGCTCATTTCTCCGAGCTTTGCAGAGATTGCAGAAGAGAATCCTGTTTGGGAAACCAGGGTGCGTCTGCACTGTCAAATAAATGCAATTTGGCACCACTGAACTCAGTGCGGTGCAATGCTGAGAGCTGTAGTTTTGCAGTATCTTTAGTGACATACTGTGATAATAATAATAATAATAATAATTTATATTTATCGTGTCCTCAGCAACCATTGTATCACAATTCTAACAGAGCAAAACAAACACACAGATTAAAAAGAAAAAGTAAAAAAACACACACAGATTTTGCAAATTTGGTATTTGGTTAAATGTCCTTTCACCAGTATCTGGCCACTTGGAGTGCCTCTGGGGTTGCCGCAAGAAGGTCCTCCATTGTGCATGTGGCAGGGCTCAGGTTGCATTGCAGCAGGTGGTCAGTGGTTTGCTCTTCTCCGCACTCGCATGCCGAGGATTCCACCCTGTAGCCCCATTTCTTAAGATTGGCTCTGCATCTCGTGGTGCCAGAGCGCAATCTGTTTAGCGCCTTCCAAGTCGCCCAGTCTTCTGAGTGCCCAGGGGGGAGTCTCTCATCTGGTATCACCCATGAATTGAGGTGCTGGGTTTGGGCCTGCCACTTTTGGACTCTCGCTTGCTGGGGTGTTCCAGCGAGTGTCTCTGTAGATCTAAGAAAACTATGTCTTGATTTAAGTCGTTGACGTGCTGGCTGATACCCAAACAGGGGAGGAGCTGGAGATGTCTCTGCCTTGGTCCTTTCAATACTGTGATAACAACAACAACAATAATAATATGCTTGGGTAGTGTTCAAGTTGTGATTTTGTGATAAGCAATCCAGCATATAGATTTCGTTAGCTGTGACATACTGTGATGATGATGATGATGATGATGATAATAATAAAAATAATAATACGTTTGGGTAGTGTTCAACTTGTGATTTTGTGATAAGCAATATAGATCTCGTTTGCTGTGACATAATAATAATAATAATAATAATAATAATAATAATAATAATAATAATAATAATACAACATAAGCAAAAATAACAGTAACACCAACATAAGTATAGAATTAATATAGTGACATACTGTGATAACAATAATAATAATAATAATAATAATAATAATAATAGTATGCTTGGGTAGTGTTCAAGTTGTGATTTTGTAATAAGCAATCCAGCATATAGATTTCGTTAGCTGTGACATACTGTGATGATGATGATGATGATGATGATAATAATAATAATAATAATAATACATTTGGGTAGAGTTCAACTTGTGATTTTGTGATAAGCAATATAGGTCTCGTTTGCTGTGACATAATAATGATAATACAATAATAATAATAATAATAATAATAATAATAATCCAACATAAGCAAAAATAACAGTAACACCAACATAAGTATAGAATTAATATAGTGACATACTGTGATAATAATAATAATAATAATAATAATAATAATAATAATAGTATGCTTGGGTAGTGTTCAAGTTGTGATTTTGTAATAAGCAATCCAGCATATAGATTTCGTTAGCTGTGACATACTGTGATGATGATGATGATGATGATGATGATGATGATAATAATAATAATAATAATAGTATGCTTGGGTAGAGTTCAACTTGTGATTTTGTGATAAGCAATATAGGTCTCGTTTGCTGTGACATAATAATGATAATACAATAATAATAATAATAATAATAATAATCCAACATAAGCAAAAATAACAGTAACACCAACATAAGTATAGAATTAATATAGTGACATACTGTGATAACAATAATAATAATAATAATAATAATAATAATAATAGTATGCTTGGGTAGTGTTCAAGTTGTGATTTTGTAATAAGCAATCCAGCATATAGATTTCGTTAGCTGTGACATACTGTGATGATGATGATGATGATGATAATAATAATAATAATAATAGTATGCTTGGGTAGAGTTCAACTTGTGATTTTGTGATAAGCAATATAGGTCTCGTTTGCTGTGACATAATAATGATAATACAATAATAATAATAATACAACATAAGCAAAAATAACAGTAACACCAACATAAGTATAGAATTAATATAGTGACATACTGTGATAACAATAATAATAATAATAATAATAATAATAATAATAATAGTATGCTTGGGTAGTGTTCAAGTTGTGATTTTGTAATAAGCAATCCAGCATATAGATTTCGTTAGCTGTGACATACTGTGATGATGATGATGATGATGATGATGATGATGATGATAATAATAATACATTTGGGTAGTGTTCAACTTGTGATTTTGTGATAAGCAATATAGATCTCGTTTGCTGTGACATAATAATGATAATACAATAATAATTATAATAATAATACAACATAAGCAAAAATAACAGTAACACCAACATAAGTATAGAATTAATATAGTGACATACTGTGATAACAACAACAACAATAATAATATGCTTGGGTAGTGTTCAAGTTGTGATTTTGTGATAAGCAATCCAGCATATAGATCTCGTTTGCTGTGACATAATAATAATAATAATAACAATAATAATTATAATAATAATACAACATAAGCAAAAATAACAGTAACACCAACATAAGTATAGAACCTGGAGGGCTGAAGTTTGCCCATGCCTGATGTAGAATTAATATAGTTTGACACTTACAATGTCTCTTTAGTTTGCTGTGCCAAATGACAGCTCCCAGGGGTCAAACTGCATTCATTCTGCAGTGTAGATATACCAAAGTCTCACTGGAGGATGTATCTCTAAGTAAATGCACATTACTTTGCAAGGTTAAGATTTCTGGAATTGGATGACATTCTATAACAGTGTTTCTCAACCTGGGGGTCGGGACCCCCGTGGGGGTCGCGAGGGTATGCCAGAGGGGTCGCCAAATAGCATCAGAAAACACAGTCTTTTCTGTTGGTCATGGGGGTTCTGTGTGCCAAGTTTGGTCCAATTCTATCATTGGTGGAGTTCAGAATGCTCTTTGATTGTAGGTGAACTATAAATCCCAGCAACAACAACTCCCAAATGTCAAGGCCTATTTCCCCCAAACTCCAACAGTGTTCCCATTTGGGCATATTAAGTATTTGTACCAAGTTTAGTCCAGATCCATCATTGTTTGCATTCACAGTGCTCTCTAGATGTAGGTGGACTACAACTCCTAAACTCAAGGTCAATGCCCACCAAACCCTTCCAGTATTTTCCGTTGGTCATGGGAGTTCTGTGTGCCAAGTTTGGTTCAGTTCTGTTGTGAGTGGAGTTCAGAATGCTTTTTGATTGCAGGTGAACTATTAATCCCAGCAACTACAACTCCCAAATGTCAAGGCCTATTTCCCCCAAACTCCACCAGAGTTCACATTTGGGCATATTGAGTATTCGTGTCAAGTTTGGTCCAGATCCATCATTGTTTGAGTCCACAGTGCTCTCTGGATGTAGGTGAACTACAACTCCAAAACAAGGTCAATGCCCACCAAACCCTTCCAGTATTTTCCGTTGGTCATGGGAGTTCTGTGTGCCAAGTTTGGTTCAATTCCATCATTGGTGGAGTTCAGAATGCTCTTTGATTGTAGGTGAACTATAAATCCCAAAAACTACAACTCCCAAATTGGCACACAGAACCCCCATGACCAACAGAAAATAGTGATTTCTGATGGTTTTTGGCTACCCTTCTGACACAGTCATGCTTCCCCCAGGGATTGCGACCCACAGGTTGAGAAACGCAGTGTAGGTGCTCCCCTTCCAGTGCTCTTGCAAGATTCGAACTAGAGCTTTCTATTCCACACCAGCATAGTACTTTTTTATTTTTTTGCTTTGTAAAATGGACTTTGCCTGACCTGCCACCACTTTGTATGGCTGTATTGTTTGCCTATCCCTGTGGTGACGGACTGACGCATCCATACCCAAGCCACACCTGTGGATTAAAGGTGGGGCTTGGAGTCACCCGATGCCTGCCGAAAGGGAAGGAATCAGTGTGAATGGAAAGGGAGAAAAGGATTTGGAGTTCAATAAGGAAAACTGGTGTGTATTGGGGGGGGGGGGGGGGGGATGCATCTACCCTGCAGAATTAATGCCTCCGGTGGCGCAGTGGGTTAAACCATTGAGCTGCTGAACTAGAAAGATGGATAGAAAGACAGAAAAATAGATGGAAAGATGGAAAAAAGGAAAGAAAGAAAGAAAGAAAGAAAGAAAGAAAGAAAGAAAGAAAGAAAGATGAATAGATAGATGAATAGATAGAAAGAAAGAGGTAAAGAAGGATAGATAGACAGACAGACAGACAGACAGACAGACAGATGATAGATAGATGAATAGATAGGAAAGAAAAAGGTAAAGGAAAGATGATAGATAGATAGATGGATAGAAAAAAGATGGAAAGATAGATACATAGAAAGAAAGATATATAGATGAATAGATAGATGAATAGATAGAAAGAAAGAAAGAGGTAAAGAAGGATAGATAGATAGACAGAGACAGACAGACAGACAGATGATAGATAGATGAATAGATAGGAAAGAAAAAGGTAAAGAAGGAAAGATGATAGATAGATAGATAGATAGATAGATAGATAGATAGAAAAAAGATGGAAAGATAGATACATAGAAAGAAAGATAGATAGATGAATAGATAGATGAATAGATAGATGAATAGATAGATGAATAGTTAGATAGATAGAAAGATAGATAGATGGAAAGATAGACGGACGGACAGACAGACAGACAGACAGACAGATAGATGATGGAAAGAAGGATAGATACATAGAAAGAAAGAAAGAAAGAAAGAAAGAAAGAGAAAGATGAATAGATACATAGAAAGATAGATAGATGAATAGATAGATTGATCGATCGATCAATAGATAGATAGATGGAAAGATAGATGGAAAGATAGATGGAAAGATAGATGGAAAGATAGATGGAAAGATAGATAGATAGATAGATAGATAGATAGATAGATAGATAGATAGATGGAAAGATAGATACATAGATAGGTAGAAAGAAAGAATAGATAGATAGATAGATAGATAGATAGATAGATAGACAGACAGACAGACAGACAGACAGACAGACAGATGATAGATAGATGAATAGATAGGAAAGAAAAAGGTAAAGGAAAGATGATAGATAGATAGATAGATAGATAGAATAGATAGATCGATAGAAAAAAGATGGAAAGATAGATACATAGAAAGAAAGATAGATAGATGAATAGATAGATGAATAGATAGATGAATAGTTAGATAGATAGAAAGATAGATAGATGGAAAGATAGACGGACGGACAGACAGACAGACAGACAGACAGATAGATGATGGAAAGAAGGATAGATACATAGAAAGAAAGAAAGAAAGAAAGAGAAAGATGGATAGATAGATACATAGAAAGATAGATAGATGAATAGATAGATTGATCGATCGATCGATAGATAGATAGATGGAAAGATAGATGGAAAGATAGATGGAAAGATAGATAGATAGATAGATAGATAGATAGATAGATAGATAGATAGATAGATAGATAGATGATAAGATAGATGAAAGATAGATGAAAGATAGATGAAAGATAGATGAATAGATATAGATAGATAGATAGGTAGAAAAAAGAAGAATAGATAGATAGATAGATAGATAGAATAGATAGATGAAAGATAGATAGAAAGATACATAGATATAAATAAAGAAAGAAAGAAAGAAGAAAGATGGAAAGAAGGATAGATACATAGAAAGAAAGAAAGAAAGAAAGAGAAAGAGATAGATACATAGAAAGATAGATGAATAGATAGATAGATATAAAGAAAGATACATAGATACATAGATAGATAGAAAGAAGGAAAGATAGATAGATAGATAGATAGATAGATACATACATACATACATACATACATAAATAGATAGATAGAAAGATAGATAGAGAGATAGAAAGAGAGAGAGATGGAAAGAAAGAAAGACGCATGCATACATACATACATAGATACATAGTGGGTAAAGGTGGTGGTTAGGAGCCCCTGGTGACGCAGTGGGTTAAACCGCTGAGCTGCTGTACTTGCTGATTGAAAGGTTGCAGGTTCAAATCCAGGGAGAGGAGTGAACTCCCGCTGTTAGTCCCAGCTTCTGCCAACCTAGCAGTTTGAAAACATGCAAATGTGAGTAGATCAATAGGTACCACTCCGGTGATAAGGTAACGGCGCTCCATGCAGTCATGCTGGCCACATGATGGTATATAAATATAGTAAATAAACAAATAAAATAAAATAATTAATCAATTAGCTTAACAAGGCGAAAGGCCTTGTTAAGCTACAACTCCAAAGTGGGGCCAAACTTTATTCATTCTCCAGTGCCAATGCATTCTAAGTGGCCCTAAGATACCTGCTGATTTCATCCATATGGTAAAGGTAAAGCCTTCCTCTTGACATTAAGTCCAGTCGTGTCCAACTCTGGGGGTTGTTGGTCATCTCCATTTCCAAGCCGAAGAGCCGGCGTTGTCCGTAGACACCTCCAAGGTCATGTGGCCGGCATGACTGCATGGAGCTCCGCTACCTTTCCCACAGAAGTGGTACCTATTGATCTACTCACATTTGCATGTTTTTGAACTGTTAGGTTGGCAGAAGC
This sequence comes from Anolis sagrei ordinatus, assembly GCF_025583915.1. Taxonomy (NCBI): domain Eukaryota; kingdom Metazoa; phylum Chordata; class Lepidosauria; order Squamata; family Anolidae; genus Anolis; species Anolis sagrei. The sequence goes on along the minus strand of NW_026844367.1, from coordinate 30,559,923 downwards.
TGGGGCTAACAGTGGGAGCTCACCCCACTCCCTGGATTCGAACCACCGACCTTTCAGTCAGCAAGTTCAGCAGCTCAGCGGTTTAACCCACTGCGCCACGAGAAGGTTATATATATATATTTATATGTTCCCATAGATGTGTCTTTTTTAAAAGCCTCACAATTATGGGATGTATTTGCCAGGAATGCGGATGCTCGGAGACGGAGTGCAACCCAGACAGGATGCCCTCCAAGAATATTTAGCGGCGTCTTAATCGCATACCTTGTGAACCCGAAGAACCAGCTTAGCGTTTAAATAAATAGAGGAGACAGGGCTGCGGCAAAGTTGTCGTCATTGCAATCATTCGCATAATATTAACACATTATCGTGTTGTCGTCAAGATTCTGGGAGTTACAGTCTAGCAAACAAACTTTTCCCAAGTTCTGTGTTGGTGAAGGATTTCGTGGCCGGAATCACTGGGTTGTTGTGGGTTTTCCGGGCTGTATAGCCATGTTCCAGAAGCATTCTCTCCTGACGTTTCTCCCGAATCTATGGCAGGCATCCTCAGAGGTTATGAGATCTGTTGGAAACTAGAGTTTCTATATCTGTGGAATGATGTCCAGGGAGGGAGAAAAGACTCTTGTCTGTTGGAGGCAAGGGTGAATGTTGCAATTGGCCTGCTTGATTACCATTAAATGCATTTGCAGCTTCAAAGTCTGGCTGGTTGCTGCCTGGGAGGATCCTTTGTTGGGAGGTGTTAACTGGCCCTCATTGATGCTTGTCTGGAATCCATCTGTAGTTCCCAGGCAGCAACTAGCCAAGCAATAAATCTTGCAATTGGCTACCTTGATTAGCATTGAATGGCCTTGCAGCTTCAAGGCCTGGCTGGTTGCTGCCTGGGAGGATCTTTTTTTGAGAGATGTTAGCTGGCCCTGATTGATTCATGTCTGGAATTCCCCTGTGTTCCCCAAGCAGTAACAGCCTGGCAATTAACTGTTGCAATTGGCCACCTTGATTAGCATTGAATAGCCTTGCAGCTTCAAAGCCTGGCTGCTTGCTGCCTGGGGATCCTTTGTTGGGAGGTGTTAGCTGCACACTTATACACACACAAAGGACATATATACAGATTGGCCACAGCAACACATGGCAGGGGATGGATAATAATAATAATAATAATATGCTGTATATAATAATAATAATAATAATAATAATAATAATAATAATATGCTGTATATAATAATAATAATAATAATAATAATAATAATAATATGCTGTATATATAATATAATATGCCACAGCAACACATGGCAGGGGATGGATAATAATAATAATAATAATATGCTGTATATAATAATAATAATAATAATAATAATAATAATATGCTGTATATAATAATAATAATAATAATAATAATAATAATAATAGTAATAATAATAATATGCTGTATATATAATATAATATGCCACAGCAACACATGGCAGGGGATGGATAATAATAATAATAATAATAATAATAATAATATGCTGTATATAATAATAATAATAATAATAATAATAATAATAATAATAATAATATGCTGTATATATAATATAATATGCCACAACAATAATAATAATAATAATAATATGCTGTATAATAATAATAATAATATGCTGTATATATAATAATAATAATAATAATAATATAATATGCTGCATATATAATATAATATACCACAGCAACACATGGCAGGGGATGGCTAATAATAATAATAATAATAATAATAGTAATAATAATAATAATATGCTGTATAATAATAATATGCTGTATATATAATATAATATGCCACAGCAACGCATGGCAGGGGATGGATAATAATAATAATAATAATAATAATAATAATATGCTGTATATAATAATAATAATAATAATAATAATAATAATAATATGCTGTATATATAATATAATATGCCACAGCAACGCATGGCAGGGGATGGATAATAATAATAATAATAATAATAATAATAATAATATGCTGTATATAATAATAATAATAATAATAATAATAATAATAATATGCTGTGTGCTCCAGGGTACTTAGTGTCCTTTGCTACTTGGCTGCCATGTATTTATGGATTGTCCTCTTGCAATGTTTTGATGAGGAAGGCCAGCAAAGCCCAAATATGCCGGGCTTTGGAGCTAATAAAAGCCTCATCTTCCCGCAACCGCAGGGATGTTTTCTTTCCCTTCTTTTTGCTCGACTTCTCAAAGCCTTGGGTTTGATTTTAATGAGTAGCAGGCCAAGAGTCGGAAGACGTTTGCGTCCATCCGGTCCCCGTGTAGACGATCTTAATATGTTTCCGAAATCCGCCTTGGCGTGTGTGGCAGAATTGGGGAAAAAAAGGAGACTCCTTCCAAAGTGGGGAATGTCAAAAAATAAAATGTCTAGACAGACAAGGGATTGAGCAAGATTTTGCAAAACCCGGTGCTTCCTTGCCATTTTTCTTCAAGTATGGGCAAACCCATGCCCGGAGGCCGTAAGCGGCCCTTTGGACTCTTTTCTCAGGATCTTATCTCTCTCACCATCCTATCTTTCCTCCTCTCCCCCCTTTTTCTTCTTCTCTTCCACCCTTTCATCCTTCCTTCTCTCTTTCCTCCCTCTTTCCCTCCCTCTCTCCTTTCACGACTTCCCTTTTCTCCTTCCCTCCTTCCTTCCCTTCCACTCTTCCTTCTTTCCCTCTTTCTCCTTCCTTCCTTTATCTTTCCTTCTCTCTTTTCTCCCTACCTCCATTCCCTTCCACCCTTTCGTCCTGCTTTCTTTCCTTCCTCCTGCCCTCCTTCCCTTCCACCCCCCTCCTTCCCTTCCCTTTTGTCTTCCTTCCTTTTCTTCTTCCTCCTTAACTCCCTCCCTTCCCATCCTTCCTTCCATCCTCTTTCCTTCCTTCCTCCCTCTCTCCCTCTTTCCCCTTCCTTCCTTTTGTCCTTCTCTTCCTCTTCTTTCTTTCCCTTCCTCCTTCCTTCCTCTTCCCTTTTTCTCCTTCCATCCTTCCCCTTCCTTTTTTTCCTTCCTTCCTTCTCTCTTCCTTTCTTCCTTCCTTCCTCCTTCTTTCTCCCTTTCTTCTTTCCTTCTGTTTTTTCCTTTCTTCTTCTTTTTTTTCTTTCCTTCCTTCTTTCCTTCCTCCTTTCTCCTTCTTCCCTCTTTCCTTCCTTCCTTTCCTTTCCTTTTCTCTTTCCTCCTTCTCTCTTTCCTTCCTTCCTCCTTCCTCCTTTTTCTTTCCTCCCTCCCTCTTTCTCTCCTTTCTTCCTTTTCTTCCTCATTCCTTCCTTCTTTCTTTCCCTCCCTCTTTTTCCTTCCTTCTCCCTTCCTTCCTTCTTTCGTTTTTCTTTTCTTCTTCTCTTTCCTTTCCTTCCTTTCCTTTCTCTTCTTCCTTCCTTCCTTCCCTCCCTTCCTTTCTTTCCTTCCTCTTTCCCTTTTTTCTTCCCTCTTTTCTTCCTCCCACCTTCCCTCTCCTCTCTTCCCTTCCCTTTTCTATTTCTCCTTCTCTCTTCCTTTCTCCCTCCTTCCTTCCTTCCTTCCTTCCTCCTTCCTTCCTTCCTTCCTTCCTTCCTTCCCTCCCTCCCTCCTCCTCCCTCCCTCCTTCCCTCCCTCCCTTCTCTTTTTTCCTTCTTTCCTCTTTCCTTCCTCCCACCTTCCCTCTCCCTCTTCTTCTTCCTTCCTTCCTTCCCTCCCTCCTTTCTTTTTTCTTTTTCTTCTCTCTTTCCTTTATCCTTCCGTTCCTTTCCATTCTCCTTCTCTTCCTCCCTCCCTCCCCTTTTTTTTCCTTCCTCCTTTCCTTCTTTCTGTTTTTTCTTCTCTCTTTTCTTCCACCTTTCGTCTCTCCCTCATTCCCCTCCCTCCCTCTCTTCCTTCCCTTTTCTCTTTCTTTCTTCTCTCTTTCTTTTATCCTTCCCTTCCTTCCATCCATTCAGTCATCCATCCTTCTCTTCCTCCCTTTCTTCCTTCCTTTTCTTTTTTCTTCCTCCTTCCCTTCCTTTTCTATTTTCTTCCTTCCCTCCTTCCCTCTTTCTCTCTTTCCTTTCCTCCTCCCTCCTCCCTTCCTTCTTCCTTTCCTTCCTTCCTTCCTCTCTCTCCTTCTTTCCCTTCCTTCCTTCCTTCCTTCCCTTTTTCCTTCCTTCCTTCCTTCCTTCCTCTTCCTTCTCTCTTCTTTCTTCCTTTCTTATTTTTCTTTCCTTTCCTTTTTTTTTCCTTCCCTCTTTCCTCTTTCCTCCTTCCTTCCTCCTTCCTTCCTTCCTTCCTTCCTTCCTTCCTTCCTTCCTTCCTTCCTTCCTTCCATTTCTCCTTGCAGGGAGTGCTAGCATGCAACCCCCAAGTTAGAAAGTTTGCCGATGTCTGATCTACACTGTATCACATAAGCAGTTTGATACCACTTGCTGTGGATTCTTGGAAGTTGTCATTTTACAAAGCCTTTCGCCTTCTCTGCAAACTATATATCCTAGGAACCCATAGAATTGAGCTGTGGCGGTTAAAGTGGCGTCAAACTGCATTAATTCTACATTGTAGATGCACCTGAAGCTTAAGCCTTCCTGCTCTGTGTCTTCTCTTCTTTTAGCCTCGCCTGGCATGTAAACAGGATCTCAGAGTTTATCTCCTTGCGCAGCTCAGCTGACGCTATAATCCTTTAACGGCGGCAGGTAACGGCTACAAAGCAAAGCACAGAAACTAGGGCTGCATCTACACTGTGGATTTAATGCAGTTTGACACCAATTTAACAGGATGCTCAATTGGAAGTGGGAGCAGGCTTGTTTTCCGATGCCCTGGAGACTAGTGGGGTCTGACCATATATATAAGGGCATTATTATACGGCAGTGTTGATCCCACCTGTATTTGGACGGCACCGCGATCCAGAATGGGCCCAAGGCAAGTGGCCAATTAATTATAGAAGTCCATATTCAGCTTAGACTGGTCTCACGAGCAGATGACCTGGATTTTCGATGCTGGGAATGTCATGACAGCTTGGTGCATTAAGGAATCGATCTGAATTATTTATGGCTCTTACAAGAAGGGAGGAAAAAAAACAACAGGTTCTTTCGTTTGCTTTCATGGGACTGTCATCTGAGTCATTGGGATCTGCGTAGAAATTTCCAAGTCCTAAGCTTCCCAGGAAAGTTGGTCAGAATGAGACCGAGGGCCCCATCTACATTGCATTATATCTGTGTTTCTCAACCTGGGTGTAGTGAAATTGCTACTCTATGTTAAAGTTTTGGTGTATAGCTCTATGTTTACATATGGCAGATAGGGAAGAATAGGCACAGACAGGGTAGCAACAGCAGAGATAGGATTCATTTGCATATGTGAAGCCGATTGGTCATATGCAGATTAGTGTAGGCCCAGGATTTGAAAAGGCTGCTAGGCCAAAATGACAGTTGGGGGGAGCAGAGCTGAACATTCCAAAGGGGCGGAGCCAAGGTTCTGAAAGAGGCAGTTAGAGAGTGAGGGAGTTTGAAAATGACAGTTAGGAATCTGTGTGTGAAGAGGAGAGTTGGTTTTTGAGTGCCTGATAGAAATAAGCAGTTATGAAGATGTGTTAAAGACTTCTGATATAGAGAAGCAGTTCGTTAAATAGAGCTCGAGTTTTAAGGAACATAAAGAAGGCTAGTGTTGCCTTAGTTCAGAATATAATTCAGCCAAGAGTGTGTAAAGCAAGTAACATGTTTGTGAATGTGAAACATTGATAGTTTATTCAGAAAAGTTAACCAAGCAAATGATACTGACTGTAAGCCTCAAGATTGCAACAAAACACAAATGTAACCACAAGCGTTGGAGCCAGAAGTTATAAATAAACTGTGTTACTTTGTTATACACAAGAGTGTTTCATTGCCTGTGATATAAAGTACAAAGGTTTAACAGCACACAGAAAGTCCCAGCCAATATAAAAGAAGAAACTGAATCAGTATAAGGCAGCAAAGAGGTTTTTAAAGAGGAAATAGTCTCTCTCCCTCGCCTCACTGGGGGTCGGGACCCCTGGAGGGGTCGCAAGGAGGTGTCAGAGGGGTCACCAAAGACCAGCAGAAAACACAGTATTGACTGTTGGTCATGAGGGTTCTGTGTGGGAAGTTTGGACCAATTCTATCATTGGTGGGTCAGAATGCTCTTTGATTGTAGGTGAACTATAAATCCCAGCAACTACAACTCCCAAATTCAAGGTCTATTTTCCCCAAACTCCATCTATGTTCATATTTGGGCATATGGAATATTTGTGCCAAGTTTGGTCCAGATCCATCATTGTTGAGTCCACAGTGCTCTCTGGATGTAGGTGAACTACAACTCCCAAACTCAAGGTCAATGCCCACCAAACCCTTCTAGTGTTTTATGTTGGTCATGGGAGTCCTGTGTGCCATTTGGTTCAATTCCATCATTGGTGGAGTTCAGAATGCTCTTTGATTGTAGGTGAACTATAAATCCCAGCAACTACAACTCCCAAATGACAAAATCATAATTTTTGAGTGATGGTCACTCCTGTGTTGTGAGACGTTTTGTTCCCAAATTTGGTGTGATTTCGTTCATTGGTTCTTTTGTTTTTAAGGTACTCATTATGCACAGAGCATTTTTATAGATATAGATAGATTATTATTATTATTATTATTATTATTATTATTATTATTATTATTATCCAGGGTGGGAGAAAGAACCCTTGTCTGTTGGAGTCAGGTATGACTCTTGCAGTTGGCTACCTTGATTAGCATTGAATGGCCTTGTAGCTTCAAAGCCTGGCTGGTTGCTGCCTGGGGAAAACAAAGAAATTCCAGAGAAGAGTCAGTCAGGGCCAGCTAATATCTCCCATCAAAGGATCCCCCAGGCAGCAAGTAGCCAGGCTTTGAAGCTGCAAGGCCATTCAGTGCTAATCAAGGTAGCCATTTGCAACATTTAACACCTCCCAACAAAGGATCCTCCCAGGCAGCAACCAGCCAAGCTTTGAAGCTGCAAGGCCATTCAATGCTAATCAAGGTAGCCAACTGCAACATTCACACTTGCCTCAAGCAAAGAGCAACACTTAAAAAGCAGGGGAATTCCAGAAAAGAATCAATCAGGGCCAGCTAACACCTCCCAACAAAGGATCCTCCCAGGCAGCAACCAGCCAGGCTTTGAAGCTGCAAGGCCATTCAATGCTAATCAAGGTAACCAACTGCAACATTTAATTGCCTGGCTGGTTGCTGCCTGGGGAAAACAGCGGGATTCCAGACATGAACCAATCAGGGCCAGCTAACACCTCCCAACAAAGGAATCTCCCAGGTAGCAAGCAGCCAGGCTTTGAAGCTGCAAGGCCATTCAGTGCTAATCAAGGTAGCCAACTGCAACATTTAATTGCCTGGCCAGTTGCTGCCTGGGGAAAATGGGGATTCCAAACAAGAATCAATCAGGGCCAGCTAACACCTCCCAACAAAGGATCCTCCCAGGCAGCAAGCAGCCAGGCTTTGAAGCGGCAAGGCCATTCAATGCTAATCAAAACAAGTTCCCAGCCAGCTGAAGCAAATCATGGGGGTATTTTGCAATTTTTAGCTTTCCAAACTGAGATGAGTAAACGGGTTGAAGTCACTGCAAATATCATTTTAATCATTACTGAACCGGAATGTGGGACGAGAGGATGTTTGCACGTCTGTGAGTACATTTCTGAAAAGTGTAAGATAAGAACGCCTTGGGATCGGATCAGGAGGATGAACATCAGACACGCTTAAGGCCGCTGAACTTGACTTTTGTGTACATATACACAGATGCAGATATTCCAAAATCTGGGGGGGAAAATCCAAGGGTTTTTTGTTCCCAAGGCTTTCAAATAAATGAAGGGATTCTCAACCTGTACCATAAGGGCAGTTGCTAGGTGAAGTAGCCTTCTATGATGTCACTGGACTGGCTGTTGCTAGGTAAAGGATTGACTGTCGCTAGGTGAAGTGGCCCTCTGGTGCCACCAGACTGGCTGTTGCTAGGGAAAGGATTGACTGTCAGTAGGTGAAGTGGCCCTCTGATGTGTCTGGATTAGTTTTTGCTAGGTGAAGTGGCCCTCTGATGTCACTGGACTGACTGTTGCTAGGTAAAAGATTGGCTGTCAGTAGCTGAAGTGGCCCTCTGATGTGTCTGGATTGGCTGTTGCTAGGTAAAGGGTTGACTGTCACTAGGTGAAGTGGCCCTCTGGTGTGACTGGACTGGCTGTTGCTAGGTGAAATGGTCCTCTGATGTCACTGTACTGGCTGTTGCTAGGTAAAAGATTGGCTGTCAGTAGGTGAAGTGGCCCTCTGATGTGTCTGGATTAGTTTTTGCTAGGTGAAGTGGCCCTCTGATGTCACTGGACTAGCTGTTGCTAGGTAAAAGATTGGCTGTCAGTAGGTGAAGTGGCCCTCTGATGTGTCTGGATTGGCTGTTGCTAGGTAAAGGGTTGACTGTCACTAGGTGAAGTGGCCCTCTGGTGTGACTGGATTGACTGTTGCTAGGTGAAGTGGCCCTCTGATGTCACTGTACTGGCTGTTGCTAGGTAAAATTTGGCTGTCAGTAGGTGAAGTGGCCCTCTGATGTCGCTGGACTGGCTGTTGCTAGGTAAAGGATTGACTGTCACTAGGTGAAGTGGCCCTCTGGTGTGACTGGACTGGCTGTTGCTAGGTGAAATGGTCCTCTGATGTCACTGTACTGGCTGTTGCTAGGTAAAAGATTGGCTGTCAGTAGGTGAAGTGGCCCTCTGATGTGTCTGGATTAGTTTTTGCTAGGTGAAGTGGCCCTCTGATGTCACTGGACTAGCTGTTGCTAGGTAAAAGATTGGCTGTCAGTAGGTGAAGTGGCCCTCTGATGTGTCTGGATTGGCTGTTGCTAGGTAAAGGGTTGACTGTCACTAGGTGAAGTGGCCCTCTGGTGTGACTGGATTGACTGTTGCTAGGTGAAGTGGCCCTCTGATGTCACTGTACTGGCTGTTGCTAGGTAAAATTTGGCTGTCAGTAGGTGAAGTGGCCCTCTGATGTCGCTGGACTGGCTGTTGCTAGGTAAAGGATTGGCTGTCACTAGGTGAATTGGCCCTCTGATGTTGCTGGACTGGCTGTTGCTAGGTAAAGGATTGGCTGTCAGTAGGTGAAGTGGCCCTCTGATGTCCCTGGACTGGCTGTTGCTAGGTAAAGGATTGGCTGTCACTAGGTGAAGTGGCCCTCTGATGTCACTGTACTGGCTGTTGCTAGGTAAAAGATTGGCTGTCAGTAGGTGAAGTGGCCCTCTGATGTGTCTGGATTAGTTTTTGCTAGGTGAAGTGGCCCTCTGATGTCACTGGACTAGCTGTTGCTAGGTAAAAGATTGGCTGTCAGTAGGTGAAGTGGCCCTCTGATGTGTCTGGATTGGCTGTTGCTAGGTAAAGGGTTGACTGTCACTAGGTGAAGTGGCCCTCTGGTGTGACTGGATTGACTGTTGCTAGGTGAAGTGGTCCTCTGATGTCACTGGACTGGCTGTTGCTAGGCAAAGATTGACTGTCACTAGGTGAAGTGGCCCTCTGGTGTGACTGGATTGGCTGTTGCTAGGTGAAGTGGTCCTCTGATGTCACTGAACTGGCTGTTGCTAGGTAAAAGGCTGGCTGTCACTAGGTGAAGTGGCCCTCTGATGTCACTGGACTGGCTGTTGCTAGGTAAAGGATTGACTGTCACTAGGTGAAGTGGCCCTCTGGTGTGACTAGATTGACTGTTGCCAGATGAAGTGGTCCTCTGATGTCACTGGACTGGCTGTTTCTAGGTAAAGATTTGGCTGTCACTAGGTGAAGTGGCCCTCTGATATCACTGGACTGGCTGTAACTAGGTAAAGAATAGGTGAAGTGGCCCTTTGATGTGTCAGGATTGGCTGTTGCTAGTTGAAGTGGCCCTCGGACGCCACTGGACTGGCTGTTGCTAGGTAAAGAATTGGCTGTCAGTAGGTGAAGTGGCCCTCTGGTGTGACTGGATTGGCTGTTGCTAGGTGAAGTGGCCTCTGATGTCACTGGACTGTTGCTAGGTAAAAGATTGACTGTCACTAGGTGAAGTGGCCCTCTGGTGTGACTGGATTGACTGTTGCTAGATGAAGTGGTCCTCTGATGTCACTGGACTGGCTGTTTCTAGGTAAAGATTTGGCTGTCACTAGGTGAAGTGGCCCTCTGATATCACTGGACTGGCTGTTGCTAGGTAAAGAATTGGCTGTCAGTAGGTGAAGTGGCCCTCTGATGTGTCTGGACTGGCTGTTGCTAGGTAAAGAATTGACTGTCACTAGGTGAAGTGGCCCTCTGGTGTGACTGGATTGACTGTTGCTAGGTGAAGTGGCCCTCTGATGCCACTGGACTGGCTGTTGCTAGGTAAAGGATTGACTGTCAGTAGGTGAAGTGGCCCTCTGATGCCACTGGACTGGCTGTTGCTAGGTAAAGGATTGACTGTCAGTAGGTGAAGTGGCCCTCTGATGCCACCGGACTGGCTGTTGCTAGGTAAAGAATTGGTTGTCACTAGGTGAAGTGGCCCTCTGATGTGTCTGGATTAGTTTTTGCTAGGTGAAGTGGCCCTCTGATGTCACTGGACTGACTGTTGCTAGGTAAAGGATTGGCTGTCAGTAGGTGAAGTGGCCCTCTGATGTGTCTGGATTGGCTGTTGCTAGGTAAAAGATTGACTGTCACTAGGTGAAGTGGCCCTCTGGTGTGACTGGATTGACTGTTGCTAGGTGAAGTGGTCCTCTGATGTCACTGGACTGGCTGTTTCTAGGTAAAGATTTGGCTGTCACTAGGTGAAGTGGCCCTCTGATATCACTGGACTGGCTGTTGCTAGGCAAAGATTGACTGTCACTTGGTGAACAGGATTGGCTGTTGCTAGTTGAAGTGGCCCTCGGACGCCACTGGACTGGCTGTTGCTAGGTAAAGATTTGGCTGTCACTAGGTGAAGTGGCCCTCTGATATCACTGGACTGGCTGTTGCTAGGCAAAGATTGACTGTCACTTGGTGAAGTGGTCCTCTGATGTTTCTGGATTAGCTTTTGCTAGTTGAAGTGGTCTTCTGATGTCACTGGACTGGCTGTTGCTAGGTAAAGGATTGCCTGTCACTAGGTGAAGTGGCCCTCTGATGTCACCGGGAAGGAAAGGTGACATAAGTATGAAGGGAAGGGAGGGAGGAAGGAAATAGTCATATTGACGTGGGGAGGTTGGCCTTTTCAGAGCTGTAGAAGGGAGAAAGAAGGCCGGCAGTGATCGCAATGCCGGTCCCGAGGATTTCGGATAAGGGACACTCAACCTGCTTATTTGGGGGGGAGATGAAAGCGTTCCCCTCCTTTTGACGACCTTGTTGTCCTTTTCAGGAGCCTTTGCCAAGGTGAAGGAGAGCCAGCGGATGAGCGACGAAGGCCGGATGGAGCAGGACGAGGCGGACGGGATCCGGAAGCGCTGCCGTGTGGTGGGCTTCGCTCTCCAGGCGGAGATGACCCACTTCCACGAGCGGCGGGTCTCGGACTTCAAGAAGATGATGCAGTCGTACCTCAGGCAGCAGATCCTCTTCTACCAGAGGGTCAGCCAGCAGCTGGAGAAGACCCTGCGCATGTACGACAACCTCTAGCCACCCCCTCCCGGAATAAACAAACGCCGGCCCTTTAAGGCCAGGGACGTCGTGCTCTCAACTTGGGCAACCTTCGGCCCTCCAGGTGTTTTGGACTACAACTCCCACAATTCCTAACAGCCGGTAGGCTGTTAGGAATTGTGGGAGTTGAAGTCCAAAACACCTGGAGGGCCGAAGGTTGCCCATGCCATGTTCCAGAAGCACTCTCTCCTGACGTTTTGCACACATCTATGGCAGGCATCCTCAGAGGTTGTGAGGTCTTTTGGAATCTAGGAAAATAAGTTTTAATATCGGTGGAATGATGTCCAGGGAGGGAGAACGGACTCTTGTCTGTTTGAGGCAAGTGTGAATGTTGCAATTGGCCAGCTTTATTAGCATTGAATGGCCTTGCAGCTTCAAAGCCTGGCTGGATGTTGTCTGGGAGGATCCTTTGTTGGGCCTGATTGATTCATGTCTGGAATTCGCCTGTGTTCCCCAGATAGCAACCATTGGCAATTAAATGTTTGAATTGGCGACCTTGATTAGCATTGAATAGACTTGCAGCTTCAAACCTGGCTGGTTGCTGCCTGGGAGGATCATTTGTTGGGAGGTGTTAGCTGGCCCTGATTGATTCTTGTCTGAAATTCCCCTGTGTTCCCTAGGTAGCAACCAGCCAGGCAGTTAACTGTTGCAGTTGGTGACCTTGATTAGCATTGAATGGCTTTGCCTCTTCAAAGCCTGGCTGGTTGCTGCCTGGGAGGATCCTTTGTTGGGATATGTTAGCTGGCCCTGATTGATTCATGTCTGAAATTCCCCTGTGTTCCCCAGGCAGCAACCAGCCAGGCAATTAAATGTTGCAGTTGGCTACCTTGATTAGAATTGAATGGCCTTGCAGCTTCAAAGCTTGGCTGCTTGCTGCCTGGGAGGATCCTTTGTTGGGAGGTGTTAGCTGGCCCTGATTGATTCTTGTCTGAAATTCCCCTGTGTTCCCCAGGTAGCAACCAGCCAGGCAATTAAATGTTGCAGTTGGTGACCTTGATTAGCATTGAATGGCCTTGCAGCTTCAAAGCCTGGCTGGTTGCTGCCTGGAAGGATCATTTGTTGGGAGGTGTTAGCTGGCCCTGATTGATTCTTGTCTGAAATTCCCCTGTGTTCCCCAGGTAGCAACCAGCCAGGCAGTTAACTGTTGCAGTTGGTGACCTTGATTAGCATTGAATGGCTTTGCCTCTTCAAAGCCTGGCTGGTTGCTGCCTGGGAGGATCCTTTGTTGGGATATGTTAGCTGGCCCTGATTGATTCTTGTCTGGAATTCCCCTGTGTTCTCTACGCAGCAACTAGCCAGGCAATTAAATGTTGCAATTGGCTACCTTGATTATCATTGAATGGCCTTGCTGCTTCAAAGCCTGGCTGGTTGCTGCCTGGGAGGATCCTTTGTTGGGAGGTGTTCACTGGCCCTGATTGATTCAATTCTGGAATTCCCGTGTTCCCCAGGCAGCAACCATTAAGGCAATTAAATGTTCGAATTGGCCACCTTGATTAGCATTGAATAGCCTTGCCTCTTCAAAGCCTGGCTGCTTGCTGCCTGGGGCATCCTTTGCTGGGAGGTGTTAGCTGGCCCTGTTTTATTCTTCTCTGGAATCCCCTTGTTTTCCAGACAAAAATAGATCAGGGTCGTCTTAACACCTCCCAACAAAGGATCATCCCAGGTAGCTACCAGCCAGGCTTTGAAGCTGCAAGGTCATTAAATGCTAATCAAGGTGGCCAACTGCAACAGTCATACAAAGAGTTCTTTCTCTCACCCTGGACATTATTCCACAGATACATAAACCCTATTATCCTAGTTTCCAACAGACCTCACAACCCTTACCATAGATGCAGGTGAAACGTCAGGAGAGAATGCTTCTGGAACATGGCCAGATAGTCCGGAAGACTCACAGCGACCCAATGGTCACGACGGATTGGAGGAGGACGAATGGGACACAAGGGCGATCCCAAGGAATGGGACTTCCTTCCATGTCAAGACAGGGTCTTCCAGCTTTCCCGGCTGCAGTGTTTACAAAAAGAGACCTCAAAGCGAACCTGTATCAGGAACTTCGAAACGGGACGCTGTATTCGTTTTATTCGGATTGGGGACCCCCCTTCTCCACTTCCCTCTCTTTCTTCTCAGGCTTGATTTTTCTAGAATGACACCATTGAAGAGATCATAAACACCCCCTTCTTCTCTTTCCCCCAAATCAGTGGAATCAGGATCACTTTGCACACTTGGAGATCTAGAACATTTGTGAGGGCAAAGGGTAGATTTCTATTTTTGGCGCACCAAAACGGATCTTTTAAAGAACTGCCACACATCTTTGTACATGGAGATAACTGTGGAATTGTTGTTATTTTTTTTTTGTATCCTGAGTTCAAAAACAACACTTGGAAATGGCTTTTGTATATTTTCCTTTATTTCTGGGGTTCGGTTGCAGGTGAGATTGTTTCGTTGCTTTTTGCACCAAAGCAGCGATGAATGTGGAACAAGGCAAAACAAACAAACAAAACAAACAAACAAAAACAAATAAGGTAAAGTACAGGTTTCCCCTTGATGTTAAGTCTACTCCAGTGTTTCTCAACCTGGGGGTCGGGAACCCTGGGGGGGTCGCGAGGGGGTGTCAGAGGGGTCGCCAAAGACAATTAGAAAACACAGTATTTTCTGTTGGTTGTGGGGGTTCCGTGTGGGAGGTTTTGCCCAATTCTATCTTTGGTGAGGTTCAGAATGCTCTGTGATTGTAGGTGAACTATAAATCCCAGCAACGCCAACTCCCCACATGTCAAGGTCTATTTCCCCCAAACTCCATCTGTATTTAGATTTGGGCATATTGAGTATTTGTGCCAAGTTTGGTCCAGATCCATCATTGTTTGAGTCCACAATGCTCTCTAGATGTAGGTGAACTACAACTCCCAAACTCAAGGTCAAACCCTTCTAGTGTTTTCAATTGGTCATGGGTGTCCTGTGTACCAAGTTCGGTTCAATTCTATCATTGGTGGAGTTCAGAATGCTCTTTGATTATAGGTTAACCATAAATCTCAGCCACTACAACTTCCAAATGTCAAGGTCTATCTTCCCCAAACCGCACCAGTGTCCAATTTTGGGCATATTGAGTATTCACTTCACTTTATTTCTTAATTAGTCGCTCTCCACCAAGGTGCTCCGAGCAAACTTACAATCTAAAATAGCATTTACACAATATAAAAACATTCAACATAAAAACATTCAACAGTGACTATTTGGCAAATTAGATCTGATTACTTAAATGCACAACCAAACAGCCAAGTCTTGAGTGCCTTTACAAAAGGTCGCAACTCCGACATTGCTCTAATGTATGGAGGCAATGAGTTCCACAGAATTGGAGCATAGGTCGAAAAAGCTCTACGCCTTGTAGCTTCCAAGTGTGCCTCCCTAGGACCGGGGATGTATAGGAGATTTTCCTGGGTGGATCGAGGTGACCACTGATGGAGAAAAGGAATGAGGCGGTCCCTAAGATAGAAAGGTCCTTGGCCATTTTGAGCTCTAAATGTCAGGATCAGTATCTTGTAAGAGATCCGATGTTCTATTGGTAGCCAATGCAGTCGTTGCAGAATCGGTGTGATATGGGATCTTATAGATGATCCCGCTAGCAGCCTGGCCGCTGCATTTTGGACCATCCGAATAAGGCATTGCAATAGTCCAACCTCGTGGTGACTTGCGTGGATTACTGTTGCGTGGATTACTGTTGCCAATAGGTTCTTGTGGGTTTCTTCAGGCTATAGGGCCATGTTCTAGAGGCATTTCTTCTGACGTTTCGCCTGCATCTATGGCAAGCCAACCTCGTGGTGACTGTTGCGTGGATTACCGTTGCCAATGCTTCTACCGAAAGGTAGGATGCCAATTTCCTTGCCTGGCGAAGATGAAAAAAGGCCTGCTTCCTTATGGCAGTGATCTGGGCCTCCATCGTCAGCGATGAGTCCAACACAACCCCAAGGCTTTTAACAGTGGCAGACGGAACCAGAGCTTCCCCATCGAAATCAGACAGAGACTGGGTTAATTCTGGTGGCTGGCCGGGCCAGAGTATCTCTGTTTTTGCAGGATTCACTTTTAGTCTTCTCGCTCGCAGCCAACTCATCACTGCTTCCAAACACAGCCTAAAGTTCTCAGGAATCGCGGTTGTCCCAGGTTCGAGACGCAAGAGTAGCTGGGTATCATCTGCATACTGGTAGCACTCTATGCCAAAGCTCCGCACCAGTCCAGCAAGTGGTCGGATGTAGATGTTAAATAACAGGGGTGAGAGGATAGCACCCTGGGGAACTCCACAGCAAAGGCAGGAGCTCTCAGAGCTTTGGCCTCACCACTCCACCCTTTTGTCTCTGGTCCTGGAGGAACAAATTGAACCATTTCAGGGCTAAACCTTGTACACCAGACAGAGCCAATCGATGAATCAGCAAGTCATGGTCCACGGTGTCGAATGCAGCTGTGAGGTCCAAGAGTACCAATAGCGCTGATCCACCTTGGTCTAACTGACGACGAATTTCGTCAGTAATAGCTACCAAGACAGTCTCTGTCCCATGACCTGAACGAAAGCCTGATTGAAAGGGGTCCAAACCTGCAGTCTCACCTAAGAATTGCTGCAGCTGCCCCGCCACTGTCCGTTCAGTCACCTTGCCCAAAAATGGAAGGTTTGAAACTGGGCGATAGTTACTAGGTATGGCGGCATCTAGGCTTGGTTTTTTCAAGAGAGGGTGGACCACTGCTTCTTTAAGGCAATCTGGAAAAATTCCTTGCTCCAAGGAACTGTTGATGTTCCTTAAGGGATCTCGCAGTCCCTCCCAGCACTCCTTAACCAACCGGGAGGGGCAAGGATCGAGGGAGCAGGTGGTTGGTCTTGCTATTCATGCCAAGCTTGGTCCAGATGTGGGTAAACTACAACTCCAAAACCCAAGGTCAATGCCCACCAGATATTTCTAGTATTTTCTGTTGGTCATGGTAGCTCTGTGTCCAAAGTTTGGTTCAATTCCATCGTTGGTGGAGTTCAGAATGCTCTTTGATATTGTAAGTGAACTATAAATCCCAGCAACTACAACTTCCAAATGACAAAATCAATCCTCCCCTCAATCCCAAATTTGGGCGTATTGAATATTTGTGCCAAATGAATGAAAATACATCCTGCATATCGGATATTTACAAGATGATTCATAACAGGAGCAAAATTATAGTTGTGAAGCAGCAATGAAAATAATGTTATGGTTGGGGGTCATCACAACATAAGGAACTGTATTAAGGGGTCCCGGCATAAGGAAGGTTGAGAACCACTGGTCTAGTCGAATCCGATTCTGGGACTTCGGTGCTCATCTCCATTTCTAAGCCAAAGAGTTGGCATTGTGTCACGAATGACTTTTCAATGACTTTAAAGCAGGGGTCCCCAAACTTTTTGAACAGAGGGCCGGGTCACAGTCCCTCAAACCGTTGGAGGGCCAGATTATAATTTGAAAAAAAACCAAACATGAATGAATTCCTATGCACACCTCACATATCTTATTTGTAGTGCAAAAAAACTCTTTAAATAATACAATAATTAAAATGAAGAACTAGTTTAACAAATATAAACTTAGCAGTATTTATTTGTCGTGTCAGAGCAACCAGTCCATTATATTACATTTCTAACAGAACAAAGCAAACAAATAGAAAAATACAAAACTTGTGAGTTTGGTAGTTGGTTAAATGTCCTTTGACCAGTATCTGGCCACTTGGAGTGCTTCCGGTGTTGCTGCAAGAAGGTCCTCCATCGTGCATGTGGCAGGGCTCAGGTTGCATTGCAGCAGGTGGTCAGTGGTTTGCTCTTCTCCACACTCGCATGTCGAGGATTCCACTTTGTAGCCCCATTTCTGAAGGTTGGCTCTGCATCTCGTGGTGCCAGAAGCGCAGTCTGTTCAGTGCCTTCCAAGTCGCCCAGTCTTCTGTGTGCCCAGGAGGGAGTCTCTCATTTGGTATCAGCCATTGGTTGAGGTGCTGGGTTTGAGCCTGCCACTTTTGGACTCTCGCTTGCTGAGGTGTTCCAGCGAGTGTCTCTGTAGATCTTAGAAAACTATTTCTAGATTTAAGTCGTTGACGTGCTGGCTGATACCCAAACAGGGGATGAGCTGGAGATGTCTCTGCCTTGGTCCTTTCACTATTGGCTGCTACTTCCCGGCGGATGTCAGGTGGTGCAATACCAGCTAAGCAGTGTAATTTCTCCAGTGGTGTAGGGCGCAGACACCCCGTGATAATGCGGCATGTCTCATTAAGAGCCACATCCACTGTTTTAGTGTGGTGAGATGTGTTCCACACTGGGCATGCATACTCAGCAGCAGAGTAGCACAGCGCAAGGGCAGATGTCTTCACTGTATCTGGTTGTGATCCCCAGGTTGTGCCAGTCAGCTTTCGTATGATATTGTTTCTAGCACCCACTTTTGCTTGATGTTCAGGCAGTGCTTCTTGTAGGTCAGAGCACGGTCCAGAGTGACTCCCAGGTATTTGGGTGCGCTGCAATGCTCCAGTGGGATTCCTTCCCAGGTGATCCTCAGAGCTCGGGATGCTTGTCTGTTCTTAAGGTGAAAGGCACATGTCTGTGTTTTTAGATGGATTAGGGATCAGTTGGTTTTCCCTGTAATAGGCAGTAAGAGCACCTAGAGCTTCGGAGAGCTTCTGTTCAACCATCTCAAAGCTCCCTGCTTGAGCAGTAATGGCACGATCATCAGCATAGATGAAACTCTCTGTCCCTTCTGGCAGTGGCTGGTCATTTGTGTAGATGTTGAACATGGATGGAGCAAGCACGCTCCCCTGAGGCAAGGCCGTTCTTCTGTTTCCGCCATCTGCTTCTCTGGCCCTGGAACTCAACAAAAAAGCTCCTGTTTTGTAGCCGGCCACATGACCTTGGAGGTGTAAAAAAGCCCATAAAAAAAACAAATAGGAATTTCAAACGCAGTGACACGTTGCATTGTTTTGCCAAGTTGCAAAGGAAAGATTACCGTTCTCTCTTGCGCATACTATCGATTCATTCCAAGGAGCTAGTCCTCACTGTTGCCACAATTTTAGGCATATTTAAAGCTATCCAGGTTGCAATTCAGGAAGGCATTTTTGTTGAAAAGTGTGTGGAGCGTAACGTCTTTCTTTCTGATGTTTTGTTTCTTCGAGACTCCTTAACCAAAGGAAGGAATTTTTGGAAAGGCATCCGGAGCAAGGGCACGTCCTTTAACATAAATTGTTTTCGGCCTTCGGGGAGAGAAAGGAGCCGTTGCTGTCAACACCCACTGGTTCATAAATGGGCCGAGTGCGTGGGGTTTGTTTTCACAGGGAAATGTTGGGAATCAATTGAAAGCACAGAAAGGAAACCAGGCTTGGATTTCGTCCAGAACGTCATTCCGAACCAGAAAAACAGCAGCTCGAGAGGCCTGAAAAACATAACAGTGATCAGAAGAAGAGCGGAAGAATAAGAAGAGCCGTTTTGCACCACATTAAACTGCCATGGCTCAATGCCGTGGGATCGTGGGAGTTGTAGTTTTACCACTGATTTAGCCTTCTTTGCCAAAGAGTGTTGGTGTCACACTAAACCACGACATCCACGGTGGTTCAAGTGGTGTCAAACAGCTTCCTCCAAATAACATTTTAGGGTGCATCTCAATGCTCTTATAGAATCATAGAATCAAAGAGTTGGAAGAGACCACATGGGCCATCCAGTCCAACCCCCTGCCAAGAAGCAGAAACATTGCTGACAGATGGCCATCCAGCCTCTGTTTAAAAGCTTCCAAAGAAGGATCCTCCATCACACTCCGGGGCAGAGAGTTCCACTGCTGAATGGCTCTCACAGTCAGGAAGTTCTTCCTCATGTTCAGATGGAATCTCCTTTCTTGTAGTTTGAAGCCATTGTTCCGTGTCCTAGTCTCCAGGAAGCAGAAAACAAGCTTGCTCCCTCCTCCCTGTGGCTTCCTCTCACATATTTATACATGGCTATCATACCTCCTCTCAGCCTTCTCTTCTTCAGGCTAAACATGCCCAGCTCCTTAAGCCGCTCCTCATAGGGCTTGTTCTCCAGACCCTTGATCACT
>NW_026844367.1:30521232-30539995 GCF_025583915.1 Anolis sagrei ordinatus | reverse complement strand
GTATTGGCTATCCCTCCCAATTTGGTGTCGTCTGCAAACTTGATGATCCTGCCTTCTAACCCTTCATTCAAGTCATTAATAAAGATGTTGAACAGGACGGAACCGTGCGGCACTCCGCTCGTCACTTCTTTCCAGGATGAAGAGGAAGCATTTGGGGAGAATCACCCTCTGGGTTCGTCCATTTAACCAATTACAGATCCACCTTACCGTAGTTTTGCCTAGCCCACATTGGACTAGTTTCCTTGCCAGAAGGTCATGGGGGACCTTGTCGAAGGCCTTACTGAAATCCAGGTACGCTACATCCACGGCATTCCCCGCATCTACCCAGCTTGTAACTCTATCGAAAAAAGAGATCAGATTAGTCTGGCATGACTTGTTTTTGATAAATCCATGTTGACTATTAGCAATGACCACATTTGTTTCTAAGTGTTTGCAGACCACTTCCTTAACAATCTTTTCCAGAATCTTGCCTGGAATTTTCCAGAATCACCCCTGACAGATGGCCATCCAGCCTCTGTTTAAAAGCTTCCAAAGAAGGAGCCTCCACCACGCTCCGGGGCAGAGAGTTCCACTGCTGAACTGCTCTCACCGCTAGGAAGTTCTTCCTAATGTTCAGGTGGAACCTCCTTTCCTGTAGTTTGAAGCCATTGTTCAGCATCCTAGTCTCCGGGGCAGCAGGAAACAAGCTTGCTTCCTCCTTGTGCTGGCACGGCTCTGCCAGGAGATTTGATTCTTTTTCTTGCACTGTTAGTTTGTTTGAATTTATTTGGGCCATGCATTTTGCAATTGGGTAGCTTTCCCCAGGTTGCAGTCATAGGCAGAGGCGGCCCTAGGTAATTTTCAATGCTAAGCGGAGTTGGGAGATACCTCCAGCCAGAGGGGCTCTCTCTCTCTCTCTCTTGGTCCGAATGGTTGAGGAGAAAGTCAGGAGAAGAGGTGACTTTTGGTGCGTACGCTGGGGTCTTCAGACATGCCTCCAGACCCGAAGCGGGCCAGCTAAGGGATCAAGTGCGGCCCGGCAGCTCTGCCCCTTGGCCCACCCACGGATTGGGGAGAGGAGGCGGGTGGAGCGCCGGGGGATCAGGAAAGGGAGCCGGCCATGGGAAGGGATCGAACGCGGAGAATGATTGAGCGCCTTCGGGAAGAGGATCGCCCGGCAGTGAGGCAAGAAAGCCAAGGCTCCCCCTGGACTGCTAGGGCTGTTGTGAGCCAAGGGGGCGCTCCTCAAGTGGCGGTCGAGGGGCATTTACAGAGGCGCCTCTGCACCCCTGGCAAAAAAAGTGTACTGCGATCGCTTACTTTGCGTAATGGATGAGCCGCCCCTGGCTGCATCACATTGTTGGCTCATGTTTCACTTGTTGTCCACGAGGACCCCAAGATCTTTTTCACATGTACTGCTCAGGCCCTTTCCTTTCCTTTCCCCCCTCTGCCACTTCAGTTGAGTGCCGGGCCCATAACCAATATTAGGTCAGTGAGTAGACCAGGCATGGGCAAAATTAGGACTGCAACTCCCACCATTTCTAACAGCCTCAGGCCCTTTCCTTTACCCCCTCAGCTGCTTAAGCTGAGTGCTGGGCCCATAACCAATGTTAGGTCAGTGTGTAGACCAGGCGTGGTCAAACATGGGCTTTCCAGATGTTTTGGACTTCAACTCCCACCATTCCTAACAGCCTCCGCCTTCCTTTCCCCCCCTCAGTCACTTAAGCTGAGTGCTGGGCCCATAAGCAACGTTAGATCAGTGATTAGATTAGGCATGGGCAAAATTTGGCTCTCCAGATGTTTTGGACTGCAACTCCCACCATTCCTAACAGCCTCAGGCCCTTTCCTTTACCCCCTCAGCCGCTTAAGCTGAGTGCTGGGCCCATAACCAATGTTAGGTCAGTGTGTAGACCAGGCGTGGTCAAACATGGGGCTTCCAGATGTTTTGGAATCCAACTCCCACCATTCCTAACAGCCTCAGGCCCTTTCCTTTACCCCCTCAGCCGCTTAAGCTGAGTGCTGGGCCCATAACCAATGTTAGGTCAGTGTGTAGACCAGGCGTGGTCAAACATGGGCTTTCCAGATGTTTTGGACTTCAACTCCCACCATTCCTAACAGCCTCCCACGCCTTCCTTTCCCCCCCTCAGTCACTTAAGCTGAGTGCTGGGCCCATAAGCAACGTTAGATCAGTGATTAGATTAGGCATGGGCAAAATTTGGCTCTCCAGATGTTTTGGACTGCAACTCCCACCATTCCTAACAGCCTCAGGCCCTTTCCTTTACCCCCTCAGCCGCTTAAGCTGAGTGCTGGGCCCATAACCAATGTTAGGTCAGTGTGTAGACCAGGCGTGGTCAAACATGGGCTTTCCAGATGTTTTGGACTTCAACTCCCACCATTCCTAACAGCCTCCGACCCCTTCCTCCCCCCCTCAGTCACTTAAGCTGAGTGCTGGGCCCATAAGCAATGTTAGATCAGTGAGTAGATTAGGCATGGGCAAAATCTGGCTCTCCAGATGTTTTGGACTGCAACTCCCACCATTCCTAACAGGCTCAGGCCCTTTCCTTTCCCCCCACAGCCGCTTAAGCTGAGTGCTGGGCCCATAACCAATGTTAGGTCAGTGTGTGGACCAGGCGTGGTCAAACATGGGCCTTCCAGATGTTCTGGACTTCAACTCCCACCATTCCTAACAGCCTCCGGCCCTTCCTTTTCCCCTTCTACCACTTAAGCTGAGTGCTGGGCCCATAACCAATGTTGGGCTCTGATGCTTGTGTGGAGTGCCAGGCGGTTGTTAGGAATGGTGGGAGTTGAAGTCCAAATCACCTGGAGGAAGGGCCCAAGTTGACCAGATCCTAATGCCGTGACCCCTCAATACAGTTCCTCATGTTGTGGTGACCCCCAACCATAACATTATTTTCGTTGCTACTTGAGGACTGTAATTTTGCTACTGTTCTGAATTGTAATGTAAATATCTGATATGCAGGATGGATTTTCATTCCCTGGACCAAATTTGGCACCATATGCCCAAATTTGTATACTGGTGGGGTTGTGGTTGATTGATTTTGTCATTTGGGAGTTGTAGTTGCTGGGATTTATAGTTCACCTACAATCAAAGAGCATTCTGAACTCCACCAATGATGGAATTGAACCAAACTTGGCACACAGAACTCCCATGACCAATAGAAAATACTGGAAGGGTTTGGAGGGCATTGATCTTGAGTTTTGGAGTTGAAGTTCACCTATATCCAGAGAGCATTGTGGACTCAAATAATGATAGATCTCGGCCAAACTTGGCAAAGAATACTCAATATGTCCAAAAGAGAATACTTTGGGGAAAATAGACCTTGACTATTTGTGTCTTAATATTTGCACTGTTTTTTTGTTTTTTGTTTGTTTGTTTGTTTTGTCGTGTCAGGAGAGACTTGAGAATCTGCAAGTCACTTCTAGTGTGAGAGAACTGGCCGTCTGCAAGGACGTTGCCCAGGGGACGCCCAGATGATTTGATGTTTACATTGGAGCCCCCGGTGGCGCAGTGGGTTAAACCCCTGTGCCGGCAGGACTGAAGACCGACAGGTCGCAGGTTTGAATCCAGGGAGAGGCGGATGAGCTCCCTCTATCAGCTCTAGCTCCTCATGTGGGGACATGAGAGAAGCCTCCCACAAGGATGATAAAAACATCAAATCATCCGGGCGTCCCCTGGGCAACATCCTTGCAAACGGCCAATTCTCTCCCAGGGGCCCCGAAGAGAAGCTCTTAGGGATTTTCCACCACAAACAGTCTTTAGAGGGCTTGTGAAATATAACAAAGTCTTTTATTGAGGAACAATCAAACAGAAACTTCTCTTGTCTTCAAAAGGTTAAACAAATGCTTCCAGGCTTTTGTGCAACTGGTGGCTACTAACTGTTACTTTACTTTAAAGGAAAATCCCTTTCTAACTTCTCCCAGGCTGACTGTGAACCTAAACCTAACTGATGTGGGCTCCACTACCGGGTTGAACTGCGTCTCAAAGCACCGAGTGGACCTACCAGCAAGGCCTGTAGTCTCTTCAGCTGGAGTTCTTTGATGTTCAAAGCTGTTTTTCCCTCCGAAATTCCTCAGAGCTTTAGGGCTGTTTCCCTGGGAATCTTTGGGAATCTTTGGATGCTCTTAAGACCGTTTTCCCCTGGAAAGTCTTAAGGGTTGAAGCTTTTGTACACGGGAAGCTTGCACACGTCCTGTACATTAGCTTTCCTTGCTGAGACTAACTAACTTCCCAATTGCCCTGAGCAAGGGGCGGAACCAAAACTTAACAATGATGGACAGGTGACTTGCCCTATGAATGCAACTAAAGGAAGCCACCTATCTGCAGAATTCCTGGAACCTTGGACTGCAAGCAAACATTTAATACAAAGCAAATAAAATTGGAGCTCCTGGTACAGCCGTACCAGCACAAAGGGACACCGATTCCATATTAACCCCGAAACAAACGGAACAATCGATACAATCAATAGAGGAATTGGCACGAGCTTGCATTGTGAGCCAATCGATTGGACAGAAATGTCAAAGGAAACCGGCTCAAACTGTTCCCTCTAATACGCAAGGCATGGTAATGAGGCCGGAGCAATCATGCTCCAATCCAGCCTGCTGTGAATCGACGGAATAACAAAAGTTTGAGCCTGAATAATGCACAAAGCCTATACAGGTTGAGCATCCCTTCTCCGAAATCCTTTTCAAGAAAGCATCCCTTGCCTACAGGGAAGAGCTACAAGCCCAGCTGGCCTCCCAAAGCCCAAAATAGGAATGCAAAGTGTGGTGCGAGCCTGTTTCCGTTTAACATTCCTTCCAGCTCCCTGTTATTTGTGGCCTGGCTTTTAGAGAGAATTTCGGTTGCTATCCTGCCTGAAAAATACTCTGTGCTTGAAGACAAAAGAAGGCAGCAATTCAAGGATGGAGGATAGGATGCATCTACACCAGGCACGGGCAAACTTGGACCTTCTAGAAGTTTTGGACTTCAACTCCCACCATTCCTAACAGCCTCAGGCCCTTTCCTTTCCCCTCTCAGCTACTTAAGCTGAGTCCTGGGCCCATAACCAATATTAGGTCAGTGTGTAGACCAGGTATCAGCAAACTTGGACCCTTCAGATGTTCTGGACTTCAACTCTCACCGTTCCTAACAGCGCCAAGTCCTTTCCTTCTTCCCCTCAGCTATGTAAGCTGAGTGCTGGGCCCATAACCAATGTTAGGTCAGTGTGCAGACCAGGCATGGACAAACTTAGGCCCTACAGATGTTTTGGACTTCAACTCCCACCATTCCTAACAGCTTCAGGCCCATTCCTTTCCCCCCTCAGCTGCTTAAGTTGAGTTCTGGGCCCATAACCAATGTTAGGTCAGTGTGTAGACCAGGAATGGGCAAACTTGGGGCCACCATTCGCTTACGTTGAGTTCTGGGGCCATAACCAATGTTAGGTCAGTGTGGAGACCAAGTATCAGCAAACTTGGACCCTTCAGATGTTTTGGACTTCAACTCCCACCATTCCTAACAGCCTCAGGCCCATTCCTTTCACCTCTCAGTTGCTTAAGCTGAGTGCTGGGCCCATAACCAATGTTAGGTCAATGTGTAGACCAAGTATCAGCAAACTTGGATACTTCAGATGCTTTGGACTTCAACTCCCACTATTCCTAACAGCCTCAGGCCCTTTCCTTTTCCACCTCAGCTGCTTAAGCTGATTGCTGGGCCCATAACCAATGTTAGGTCAGTGTGTAGACCAGGAATGGGCAAACTTGGGGCCTCCAGTTGCTTAAGCTGAGTTCTGGTCCCATAACCAATGTTAGGTCAGTGTGTAGACCAGGAATGGGCAAACTTGGGGCCTCCAGTTGCTTAAGCTGAGTTCTGGTCCCATAACCAATGTTAGGTCAGTGTGTAGACCAGGAATGGGCAAACTTGAGGCCTCCAGTTGCTTAAGCTGAGTTCTGGGCCCATAACCAATGTTAGGTCAGTGTGTAGACCAGGAATGGGCAAACTTGAGGCCTCCAGTTGCTTAAGCTGAGTTCTGGGCCCATAACCAATGTTAGATCAGTGTGTAGACCAGTTATCAGCAAACTGGGACCCTTCAGATCTTTTGGATTTCAACTCCCACCATTCCTAACAGCCTCAGGCCCTTTCCTTTTCCCCCTCAGCCACTTAAGCTGAGTGCTGGGCCCATAACCAATGTTAGGTCAGTGTGTAGACCAGGCATGGGCAAACTTGGGCCCTCCAGAAGTTTTGTACTCCAACTCCCACCATTCCTTACAGCCTCAGACCCTTTCCTCCCCCCCCCCTCAGCCGCTTAAGCTGAGTTCTGGGCCCATAAGCAATGTTAGGTCAATGTGTAGACCAGGTATCAACAAACTTGGACCCTTCAGATGTTTTAGACTTCAACTCCCACCATTCCTAACAGCTCCAGGTCCTTTCCTTCTTCCCCTCAGCTATGTAAGCTGAGTGCTGGGCCCATAATATTAGGTCAGTGTGTAGACCAGGCATGGGCAAACCCGGGCCCTCCAGATGTTTTGGACGTCAAGTCCCACCATTCCTAACAGCCTCAGGCCCTTTTTTACCCCCGCAGCTACGTAAGCTGAGCGCTGGGCCCATAACCAAGGTTAAGTTGAGTGCTGGAGGGCCCAGGTTTGTCTATGCCTGGTCTACACACTGACCTAACATTGGTTATGGGCCCAGCACTCAAGCAGCTGGGGGGGGGGGGAGGGCCGGAGGCTGTTAGGAATGGTGGGAGTTGAAACCCAAAACAATTGGAGAGCCTAAAGTTTGCCCATGCCTGGTGTAGACCCATATAATACACTTCCAAGCAGTGTGGATCCATTCTTAGCAGTGGAATAATAAGACCATTTGTTCCAGATAGTCAGGAATGTTGTTTGCATCAGAACCTCAAACCCAGGAGGGTGTCAAGAGGAAGGATGCAATCCATCAGGTCTGGACGCTTCTCCTTTCTTGCTGACTTTTCATTATTGTAGAGGATTTCGTCCTAGCAGATAACATCCCTGAGATTATTTTACCAAAGGGTTGAAGGACCTCCGGGACGGAAGAGCCATCCAGAGACAGGAAAAATGGGTCAAGGAGGGCCTGGAGTTGGAACAACATGTTGTACTTCATGGCCACTTCCTATTGAATAAAGGCTGATTGGTGGAAGGGTGCGTCTACGTAGCAGAGCTGATGCAGCTTGGTGCCACTTTAATTGCCGTGGCTCAATGTGTTTGGGAAGGGAAGGATGGAAGGAGAAAGAGGGAAAGAGGGAAGGAGGGAGGAAAGGGGGGAGGATGGAAGGAGAAAGAGAGAGAGAGGGAGGCAAGAGGGAAGGAAGGTAGGAGGAAAGGGTGGAATGGATGGATGGAAGGAGAAAGTGGAAGAGATCGAAGGAGGGAGGAAAGAGTGCAGGAAGGAAAGACAAAAAGGAAGGAAGGAAGAATTAAAGGGTGGAAGGGAAGGAGGAAAGAGAGAAGGAAGGACGAAAGGGAGGAAGGGAAGGATGGAAGGATAAGAGAAAGAAAGGGAAGCAGGAGAAAGGAGGAAGGGAAGGATGAAAGAAGAAAGAGAAGAGAAGGAAGGAAGGAAGGAAGGATGGGAATGAAAGGTTGGAGGGGAAGGATGGAAGGAGAAAGAAGGAGGAAAGTGAGGGAGGAAAAAAGGAAAGAAGGAGAAAGAAGGAAAGACAAAAGGAGGGGTGGAAGGGAAGGAAGGGCAGGAGGAATGAAAGAAGGAAGGAAGGACAAAAGAGGGAGGGAAGGATGAAAGGAGAAAGAGGGAGAAAGCAAAGGAGAGAGGAAAGAGGGCAGGAAGGAAAGACAAAAGGGAAGGAAGGATTAAAGGGTGGAAGGGAATGATGGAGAGAGGGAGGAAAGGGAGGGAAGGAAGGAGGAAGGGAAGAGAGAAAGAAGAAAAGACAAAAGGGAAGGAAGGACAAAAGAGTGGAGGGAAGCATAGATGGATGGATGGAAAGAAGGAAGGAAGGAAGGGAAGAAGGAAGGAAGGACAAAAGGGTGGAATGGAATGGAGGGAGGGAGAAAAAGGGAAGGGAGGAAAGAGAAGGAAGGAAGGAAGGAAGGAAGGAAGGAAGGAAGGAAGGAAGGAGAAACAGAAAGAGAGAGGGAAGGAAGGATGAAAGGGTGGAAGGGAAGGGAGGGAGAAAAAGGGAGGTAAGGAGGCAGGAGGGAAGGATGGAGGAAAAGAGGGGGAAGGGGGAAGTAAGGAGGGAGGAGTAAGGAGGAAGGAAAGAGAAAGAATGAAAGACAAAAGGGAGGGAAAGGGTGGAAGGGGAGGGGAGGAAGGAAGGACAGGAGGTAGGAAAGAAAGAAAGAAAAGGATGAAAGGGTGGAAGGGAATGTAGGGAGGGAGAAAAAGGGAGGGGAGGGAGGAAAGAGAAAGAAGGAAGGAGAAACAGAAAGGAAAGGAAGGATGAAAGGGTGGAGGAAGGAAGAAGGAGAAGGGAGGAAAAAGGGGAGGAAGGGGGAGAAGGGAAGGATGGAAGGGGAAAGAGGGAAGGGGGAAGGAAGGAAGAAGGAAAGAGAAAGAATGAAAGAAAAGGGAGGGAAAGGATGGAAGGGGAGGGGAGGAAGGAAGGGAGGGAAGGAGGGCAGAAGGTAGGAAAGAAAGAAGGAAGGATGAAAGGGTGGAAGGGAATGTAGGGAGGGAGAAAAGGTTAGGGGAGGGAGGAAACAGAAAGAAGGAAGGAGAAACAGAAAGAGAAAAGGAAGGAAGGATGAAAGGGTGGAAGGGAAGGAAGGAAGGGAGGGAGAAAAAGGGAGGTAAGGGAGGCAGGAAGGGAAGGAGAAAGAGGGGGGGAAGGGGGGAACATAAGGAGGGAGGAAGGTAAGGAGGAAGGAAAGAGAAAGACAAAAGGGATGAAAGGGTGGAAGGGGAGGGGATGAAGGAAGGAAGGAAGGAGGGAAGGAAGGAGGGAAGGGCAGGAGGTAGGAAAGAAAGAAGGAAGGATGAAAGGGTGGAAGAGAATGTAGGGAGGGAGAAAAAGAGAGGGGAGGGAGGAAAGAGAGAAAGAAGGAAGGAGAAACAGAAAGAGAAAGGGAAGGAAGAATGAAAGAGTGGAAGGGAAGGAAGGAAGGAGGGAGAAAAGGGAGGTAAGGGAGGTAGGAAGGGAAGGAGGAAGCAAAGAGAGGAAGAAAGGATGAAAAAGTGGAAGAGAAGGAGAAAGAGGGAGGGAACGAGGAAGGAGGGAAAGAAGGAAAGATAGGATGGTGAGAGAGAGGAGGGCCTGAGAAAGCAACCTAAGGGGCTGCATCCACCCCCTGGGCCTGGGTTGGCCCATACCTGGTGTAGATGCAGTCTAAAGCTTCAGCTCGTAGCTAAACCTCTGCCTTGTCCTCCCATCCTATGTAAAAATAGCTTTATTTTGCATTCCACACTTCGGGAACCTGGAAAAAGACTTGAGCTGCCTGGCTAGACCTCAAAGGAAGTAATATTTGGCCAGAAAATTGAATGGACCAGTGCAATGGAACAAGTGAAAGGCTCCTTTTGGTGTGTTTTCATTCCTCTAAAAGAAGGGCTTAAGCGATGTTTGTATTTTAGGGACGAGCCATCCCCTTCCTTGCCTTGTTCTAACAAACAGCCCTGTTCACGCATGCCACTTTTTGCTTCCTTGAACAGCCTATTTCTTGAGGATGCATGTTGGCCAAAGGGTGCGTCTACACTGCAGAATTAATGCAGTTTGGCACCACTTCTAACTGCCATGCTTCAATGACGAAAGACCTTGCAAAAGTACATATCCTAGGATTCTAAGACATTGAACCATGAGAATTAAAGTGGCATCAAACTGCATTAACTCAACAATGTAGACACGTCCTTTGTTGGGTCTTGCAAGACTGCAACGACAAACAAAAAGAAACCCTATCTGGATATATATATATATATATATATATATATATATGGAAGGAGGGTGGGATAGATGGCTTTTGGGTCCCTTCTGACTATATATATGGAAGGAGGGTGGGATAGATGGCCTTTGGGGTCCCTTCTGACTATATATATGGAAGGAGGGTGAGATAGATGGTCTTTGGGGTCCCTTCTGACTATATGTATATGGAAGGAGGGAGATGGATGGTCCTTTGGGGTCCCTTCTAACTATATGTATATGGAAGGAGGGTGGGATAGATGGCCTTTGGGGTCCCTTCTAACTATATGTATATGGAAGGAGGGTGGGATAGATGGCCTTTGGGTTCCTCCTAACTATATATATATGGAAGGAGAGTGGGCTAGATGGCCCTCCTAACTATATATATATATGGAAGGAGGGTGGGATAGATGGCCTTTGGGGTCCCTTCTGACTGTATATATATGGAAGCAGGGTGGGATAGATGGCCTTTGGGGTCCCTTCTGTATATATATATGGAAGCAGGGTGGGATAGATGGCCTTTGGAGTCCCTTCTGACTATATATATATGGAAGGAGGGTGGGATAGATGGCCTTTGGGTTCCTCCTAACTATATATATATATGGAAGGAGGGTGGGATAGATGGCCTTTGGGGTCCCTTCTGACTATATATATATGGAAGGAGGGTGGGATAGATGGCCTTTGGGTTCCTCCTAACTATATATATATATGGAAGGAGGGTGGGATAGATGGCCTTTGGGGTCCCTTCTGACTGTATATATATGGAAGCAGGGTGGGATAGATGGCCTTTGGAGTCCCTTCTGACTATATATATATGGAAGGAGGGTGGGATAGATGGCCTTTGGGTTCCTCCTAACTATATATATATATGGAAGGAGGGTGGGATAGATGGCCTTTGGGGTCCCTTCTGACTGTATATATATGGAAGGAGGGTGGGATAGATGGCCTTTGGGTTCCTCCTAACTATATATATATATGGAAGGAGGGTGGGATAGATGGCCTTTGGGGTCCCTTCTGACTGTATATATATGGAAGCAGGGTGGGATAGATGGCCTTTGGGTTCCTCCTAACTATATATATATATGGAAGGAGGGTGGGATAGATGGCCTTTGGGTTCCTCCTAACTATATATATATATGGAAGGAGGGTGGGATAGATGGCCTTTGGGGTCCCTTCTGACTGTATATATATGGAAGCAGGGTGGGATAGATGGCCTTTGGGTTCCTCCTAACTATATATATATATGGAAGGAGGGTGGGATAGATGGCCTTTGGGGTCCCTTCTGACTGTATATATATGGAAGGAGGGTGGGATAGATGGCCTTTGGGGTCCCTTCTGACTATATATATGGAAGGAGGGTGAGATAGATGGCCTTTGGGTTCCTCCTAACTATATATATATATGGAAGGAGGGTGGGATAGATGGCCTTTGGGGTCCCTTCTGACTGTATATATATATGGAAGCAGGGTGGGATAGATGGCCTTTGCAGTCCCTTCTGACTATATATATGGAAGGAGGGTGGGCTAGATGGCCTTTGGGGTCCCTTCTGACTATATATATGGAAGGAGGGTGGGATAGATGGCGTTTGGGTTCCTCCTAAATATATGTATATGGAAGAAGGGTGAATAGATGGCCTTTGGGGTCCCTTCTGACTATATATATAGAAGGAGGGTGGGATAGATGGCCTTTGGGTCCCTCCTAACTATACATATATGGAAGGAGGGTGGGATAGATGGCCTTTGGACAATCCAGGGTTAACATACTAATCCAATATGGAAAAGGCAAGCAAAAACAACTCATCAGCTAAGATGTCTTTCAGCTTAGCTCACTTCTGGGCCCTCGGGATCATGATGCAATGGCCAACGAATGCATAAAAAGCGCACATTATCTCTGTTTCGTTGCTTTATTTCCCAAATGGACAGTAAAAACAAGCATTTGTGGTTGTTGTGTGCCTTCGACGTGTTTCCGAACAACAACAACCCAAAGGAGATATCGTCCCGGGGTTTTCTTAGCAAGGTCGGTTCAAAGCATGCTTGGCATTGCCTTCTTCTGAGACTGAGAGGGTGTGACTATCTCCTCTCATCCTTCTCTTCTTCAGGCTAAACATGCCCAGCTCCTTAAGCCGCTCCTCATAGGGCTTGTTCTCCAGACCCTTGATCATTTTAGTCGCTCTCCTCCGGACACATTCCAGCTTGTCAATATCTCTCTTGAATTGTGGTGCCTAGAATTGGACACAATGTTCCAGTTGTGCTGAGTGCTGGGCCCATAACCAATGTTAGGCTCTGTTGACTGTGCAGAGTGCAAGAAAGCTTCCTCTACAGCAGGCATGGGCCAACTTCGGCCCTCCCTCCAAGTGTTTTGGACTCCAAGTCTCACAATTCCTATCAGCCTCAGGCCATTTCCTCTCCCTCTCGGCCGCTTAAGCTGAGTGCTGGGCCCATAACCAATGTTAGGCACTGTTGACTGTGAGGAGTGCAAGGAAGCTTCCCCTACAGCAGGCATGGGCGTGATTTGGCCCTCCCTCCAAGTGTTTTGGACTTCAACTCCCATAATTCCTAACAGCCAGTCCTTGAGCCCTTTCCTTCCCTTGCTCAGCCATTTAAGCGGAGTGCTGGGCCCATAACCAACATTAAGTTCTGTTGCAAGGAAGCTTTCTCTATAGCAGGCATGGGCAAGCTTTGGCGCTTCCTCCAAGTGTTTTGGACTTCAACTCCCATAATTCCTAACAGCCGGTCCTCGAGCCCTTTCCTTTCCCCGCTCAGCCGTTTAAGCTGAGTGCTGGGCCCATAACCAATGTTGGACTCTGTTGACTGTGCGGAGTGCAAGGAAGCTTCCTCTATAGCAGGCATGGGCAACCTTTAGTCCCGCCTCCAAGTGTTTTGGACTTCAACTCCCACAATTTCTAACAGCCGGTCCTCAAGCCCTTTCCTTCCCCTGCTCAGTCGTTTAAGCTGAGTGCTGGGCCCATAACCTATGTTAGGTTAGGCATAACCAATCTGTTGCCTGCGCGGACTGCAAGGAAGCTTCCTCTACAGCAGACATGGGCAAACTTTGGCCCTCCTTCTAAGTGTTTTGGACTTCAACTTCCATAATTCCTAACAGCCGGTCCTCAAGCCCTTTCCTTCCCCCACTCAGTCGTTTAAGCTACGTGCTGGACCCATAATCAATGTTAGGCTCTGTTGACTGTGCGGAGTGCAAGGAAACTTCCTCTACAGCAGGCATGGGCAAGTTTCATCCCTCCCTCCAAGTATTTTGGACTTCAACTCCCACAATTTCTAACAGATGGTCCTCGAGCCCTTTCCTTCCCCCGCTCAGCCGTTTAAGTGGAGTGCTGGGCCCATAAGCAACATTCGGTTTTGTTGCAATAAAGCTTCCTCTACAGCAGGTATGGGCAAGCTTCATCCCTCCCTCCAAGTGTTTTGGACTTCAACTCCCATAATTCCTAACAGCCGGTCCTCGAGTCCTTTCCTTCCCCCGCTCAGCCATTTAAGTGGAGTGCTGGGCCCATAACCAACATTAGGTTCTGTTGCAAGGAAGCTTTCCCTACAGCAGGCATGAACAAGCTTCATCCCTCCCTCCAAGTGTTTTGGAGTTCAACTCCCATAATTCCTAACAGCCAGTCCTCGAGCCCTTTCCTTCCCTTGCTCAGCCATTTAAACGGAGTGCTGGGCCCATAACCAACATTAAGTTCTGTTGCAAGGAAGCTTTCTCTATAGCAGGCATGGGCAAACTTCGGCCCTTCCTCCAAGTGTGTTGGACTTCAACTCCCATAATTCCTAAGAGCTGGTCCTCAAGCCCTTTCCTTCCCCCGCTCAGTCATTTAAGCTGAGTGCTGGGCCCATAACCAATGTTAGGATCTGTTGACTGGGAGGAGTGCTAGGAAGCTTCCCCTACAGCAGGCATGGGCAAACTTTGGCCCTTCCTCCAAATGTTTTGGACTTCAACTCCCACCATTCCTAATAGCCGGTCTTCGGCCCCTTTCCTTTCCCTGCTTAGCTGTTTAAGCGGAGTGCTGGGCCCATAACCAACATTAGGCTCCATTGCCTGTGCGAAGTGCAAGGAAGCAGACATGGGCAAGCTTCGGCCCTTCCTCCAAGTGTTTTGGACTCCGACGCCCACAATTCCTAACAGCCATAAGCCCTTTCCTTTCCCCGCTCATCCACTTAAGCTTGATCTATTCACATTACTGATTTTGAACTGCTAGGTAGGCAGAAGCTAGGGCTGACGGCAGGAGCTCACCCCAACCGGCGGCTTGAACTGCCCACCATCTGGTCGGCAAGATTTTCTGCGGTTTAACCCATTGTGCAAGGTTTGTAGCTTTCTCTGCCAAAGAGTGCTGGTGTCTAACCAAACTACAAATCCCAGGACTCCATAACATTTAGCCAAAGTGGCGTCAAACTGTTTTCTTTGCCAAATCGGGACAGTGGGATAGGGAAATACGCTTTCGACGCACACGATTTCAATGCTTAACAGACAAGAGGATGGCTGGAATTCCTTGCCAATCCTGTCCATTAGGCCTCTCTCTAATTAGCACAGAAAGCGATGGAGGGAAAGAAAGAAAGAAAGAAAGAAAGAAAGAAAGAAAGAAAGAAAGAAAGAAAGAAAGAAAGAAAGAAAGAAAGAAAGAAAGAGATAAGAATGAGTGAAGGAAAGGCAAATCAATGCAAATCTCTCCAGGCCTGAATGACATCAGGAAGAAGGTATGCGACCCAGCAAGAAAGCGCACAAAGCCACAGGCTGAGACATGCAAAGGAGAGAAAAGACTCACATAAAAGCAGATTATTTCTTTCGGATTCACGTGGGCAAGGCAGGGGGCTGGGTATTTCTATATGTGTATGTATATATCCATTTATTTGGTAAATAAAGTTTTTTTTATTAGGCTAGGAACACAAGTTTGGACAGTTCCGTCCTCTGAAATATACCCTGGTCTCCCATCCAAGGACTAACCAAGACTGGACATGCTTAACATCCAGAATTAGGAACCTTTGGGGGGTATTTCGGCCTCATTTATTTGGTTTAAAAGGGTTTTCTTATTAGGCTAGGAACACTCAGAGGTGGCTTGGCCAGTTTCTTCCTCCGAAATATACACTGGTCTCCCATCCAAGGACTAACCAAGGCTGGCCCTGCTTKACATCCGAGATTGGGAACCTTTGGGGGGTATTTCGGCCTCATTTATTTGGTTTAAAAAAGTTTTCTTATTAGMCTAGGAACACTCAGAGGTAGCTTGGCCAGTTTCTTCCTCCGAGATATACCCTGGCCTCCCATCCAAGGACTAACCAAYGCTGGCCCTGCTTAACATCCGGAATTAGGAACCTTTGGGGGGGTATTTCGGCCCCATTTATTTGGTTTAAAAAGGTTTTCTTATTATGCTAGGAACACTCAGAGGTGGTTTGGCCAGTTCCTTCCTCCGAGATATACCCTGGTCTCCCATCCAAGGACTAACCAAGGCTGGCCCTGCTTCACATCCAGAATTAGGAATCATTGGGGGGGGGGGTGTTTCGGCCCCATTTATTTGGTTCAAAAAGGTTTTCTTATTAGGCTAGGAACACTCAGAGGTGGCTTGATCAGTTCCTTCCTACGAAATATACCCTGGTCTCCCATCCAAGGACTAACCAAGGCTGGGCATGCTTAACATCCAGAATTAGGAACCATTGGGGGGTGTTTTGGCCCCATTTATTTGGTTTAAAAAGGTTTTCTTATTAGGCTAGGAACACGCAGAGGTGGCTTGGCCAGTTCCTTCCTCTGAAATATACCCTGGTCTCCCATCCAAGGAGTAACCAAGACTGGCCCTGCTTCACATCCGGGATTAGGAACCTTTGAGGGGTATTTCGGCCCTTTAGACCAACACATGGATTCCATAGAGCAACATTTGCTTTTGCTTTCATCTGAGGCTGAGAGAGTGCAACTGTTGTAGAAATCAGTGCAATGTGACATTGCTTTGCGGAAGCCTTTGCCTCTGTCTGTGCACTGTCTCTCTTTGTTGTGAACTGTATAATGCAGTATTTCTCGACGTTGGGGTCAGGACACTTGGGGGGTTGTGAGGGGTGTCAAAGGGGTCACCAAAGACCATCAGGAAACACAATATTTTCTGTTAGTCATGGCAGTTCTGTGTGCCAAGTTCGGCCCAATTCTATCGTTGGTGGAATTCAGAATGCTCTTTGATTGTAGGTGAACTATAAATCCCAGCAACTACAACTCCCTAATATCAAGGTTTGTTTTCCCCAAATTCCACCAGTGTTCACATTTGGGCATATTGAGTATCTGTGCCAAGTTTAGTCCAGAACCATCATTATTTGAGTCCACAGTGCTCTCTGGATGTAGGTGAACTACAACTCCAACACTCAAGGTCATTGCCCACCAATCCCTTCCAGTATTTTCTGTTGCTCGTGGGAGTTCTGTGTGCCAAGGTTGGTTCAATTCCATCATTGGTGGAGTTCAGAATGCTCTTTGATTGTAGGTGAACTATAAATCCCAGCAATTACAATACTGTTTGAGTTGCATTGCAGGAAGCACATAGTCAAGCTGACCTCCATGAAAGCCAAGAAGATGGATTTGGAAGTCCTTGGAAGGGAGGCAGGGGGTCCACACTTTTGAATTAATTCAGTTTGATACCACTTTAAACTGCCCTGGCTCGGTGCTATGGGATACTAGGAGTTGTCATTTGGGGAGACACCAGCCCTCTTAGGCAGAGAAGGTCAGGGACTTTGAGAAACTACAATTCCTGGGATCTTATAGCCTTGAGCCAGGGCAACTGAAGCAATCATATTCTTTATTTATACTAGGAAAATAGGGTTTATATATTATATAATTGGGTTTAAATTTGAGTTTATATATATAACTAGCCATCCCCTGCCACGCATTGCTTTGACCCACATGGGGGTTCTGTGTGGGAGGTTTGGCCCAATTCTATCGTTGGTGGGGTTCAGAATGCTCTACAACTACAACTCCCAAATGTCAAGATTCTATTTTCCCCAAACTCCACCAGTGTTCACATTTGGGAATATGGAATATTCGTGCCAAGTTTGGTCCAGATCCATCATCGTTTGAGTCCACAGTGTGCTCTAGATGTAGGTGAACTACAACTCCAAAATCCAAGGTCAATGCCCACCAGACCCTTCTAGTGTTTCCTGTTCATCGTACATGAGCAAACATTCAATGCCATTATACAATTAATCACAAAGGCAGACAGTACACAGGGAAAGGCAAAGGGTTACTGGTCAGGCTAGGGAGGGATTGATTTTGTCATTTGGGAGTTGTAGTTGCTGGGATTTATAGTTCACCTACAATCAAAGAACACTCAGAACTCCACCAACTATCGAATTGAACCAAACTTGGTACACAGAACTCCCATGGCCAACAGGGTGGCAACCTGTACTAAACGGGGTTGCACTCTCCCTGAAGTCACAGGTCCGCAGTTTGGGAGTCCTCCTGGATTCTTCACTTACGTTTGAGGCTCAGGCGTCGTCGGTCGGTGGTGGCCAGGAGGGCCTTTGTGCAATTAAGACCCATGCGCCAACTGCGACCGTACCTCAGGAAGGCGGATCTGGCCAAAGTGGTCCACACCTTACTCACCTCTAGACTGGATTACTGCAATGCACTCTATGTGGGGCTGCCCTTGAAAACAGCCCGGAAATTTCAGGTGATCCAACGGGCGGCAGCCAGGTTGTTAACTGGGGCTCCTTATAGGGAGAGGTCATCCATCCTGTTCAAGGAGCTCCACTGGCTGCCATTCATCTACCGGACCCAATTCAAGGTGCAGGTTCTTACCTACAAAGCCCTGAACGGTTTGGGACCCGCCTACCTGAGTGATCGCATCTCTGTATACGAACCCACACGATCCCTTCGATCATCTGGAGAGGCCCTGCTCTCGATCCCACCAGCATCGCAGGTGCGATTGGTGGACGAGAGAGAGGGCCTTTTCGGTGGTGGCCCCTCGACTCTGGAACTCACTCCCTAAAGACATCAGACAGGCTCCAACTCTGGCAGTCTTCAGGAGGAGCTTGAAGACGTGGCTGTTCCAGTGTGCCTTCCCGGAATAATGACCCCATAGCACTTTGTCCTCCAAAGCACTTTACATTTCTTTAGGTCTGCTCGTATGCCCTTCCACAAACACCAGTATCACCTTTCGTCCATGTCCCAGCATTATTTCCAATTTTAACTCTACATTTGGCCTTCCCACTGTTTTTAATTGTGTGTTGTCTTATTGATAATGTTGCATATTTTATTGTCTATGTTTTTTATTTTATTGTTGTGATTATTGCTTGTATTGTGTTTGGGCTCGGTCTCATGTAAGCCGCACCGAGTCCCTTGGGGAGATGGCAGTGGGGTACAAATAAAGTTATAGAACTCCAGCATGCTGATGACAATGTCGTCTGTGCACATTCAGAAGAAGATCTACAAGCCACTCTCAACACCTTCGCAAAAGCATACACGAAGCTCGGCCTGTCACTGAACATCGAGAAAACCAAAGTGCTGTTCCAGCAGTCACCAGCCATCCCCTCCCCAATGCCAGAGATACAGCTTAATGGTGTAACATTAGAAAATGTGGACCATTTCCGCTACCTTGGCAGCCACCTCTCCACCAAAGTCAACATCGACACCGAAATACAACACCGCCTGAGCTCTGCGAGTGCAGCATTTTCCCGAATGAAGCAGAGAGTGTTTGAGGACCGGGACATCCGTAGGGATACCAAGGTGCTTGTCTATAAGCTATTCCCCTCCCAACCCTGCTATATGCCTGCGAAATGTGGACTGTCTACAGACGTCACATGCAACTCCTGGAACGATTCCATCAGCGCTGCCTCCGGAAAATCCTGCAAATCTCTTGGGAAGACAAGCGGACAAATGTCAGCGTGCTGGAAGAAGCAAAGACCACCAGCATTGAAGTGATGGTCCTCTGCCATCAACTCCGCTGG
>NW_026844367.1:30500377-30518855 GCF_025583915.1 Anolis sagrei ordinatus | reverse complement strand
ATCCACTTTATCTGCTTTGAACTGGACAATCTGGATTGTATATTGCAGTTTGGAAGGGGCGCCGTTCTCTGATGGAACAGGTCGATGCAACCTTTTCCTTTCCATCCGTGGGTCCGATATTTACCTTTGCATTAACCATATGCCTTCCTCTTTCAAGCACACGATATCTCCTTGAAAGCCCTTCCAATGGACTTCTGCAAAAAAAGATATATATATATTTGCACCTGGTATCTATTAAGGTTATCAAGCAGGTATCAAACCAGTCCTGTTGCTCCGGCTGCTTGTTTCCGGCCCGAATCCCGGGCCTGAGGCTTGGCCACCTTCCTGGAATTTCTGCTCCAATTTTCCCTCCGTTTCCTCCCTTCCCTTGACTTCCCTTTCTGTGCCAAAGCCAAAGGAGAAGTTCGTAAAAATTGCATGTGATTGGGAAACCTGATGTGCTGCGGAGATGTTGTTGACATCTGTAGCAGACCTCCTTTCGTCTTTTGAGGGTGTGAGATTGGGTTGGCCAATGAGAATGTAGAGAAGTGTTTATTATAAAGGGTTTAATGTACTGTGTTTAAACTGTATTTATGTTTTACATGCGTGGCCATGGCCTAGCTGTGAGAGATAGGTTGCCATGGTGACAAGGCAGAAGAGAAGGTGGGCGGAGCTTAAGGAGATAAAGGTTTGAAAGTAACAGTTAAGAGTCAGTCAGGAGGATGAGACCCTGAGAAGAGGAGCGGAGTCAGTTAGGGCTCTGTGTGGTGAAGCAGTATAAATTCAGTTAGTTCTTAGCATTTGTGAATATTTCTTCAGCAAGGGAGCTGAAGGTGAAACCTTGTTAGATTGCTTGTGTTAAAAAGAATCTAACAAAGGGGGTTTTAGGGATCCCAGTAGTGAAAGACTGGAGATCGGTGGTTTGATCTGGTATAGGACAAACAGAGTGAATATTCACAACAGGGAACACTGAAATAATAAAGTACTTCACTGAAGAAGGAGTTTAAAGGATTGTAACATCAGAAGCCTGAATGTATCTCTACCAAGCCATATTGTAACTATCAAGTTTGTGCCAAGTTCAACATCTTAGTATTGCAACAATTACGCTCTGTTAACAATAAACTTGTTCTCTCTGTGTTATAAATCTGCCTCCTCCATTGATTTTACATTTGGTGCAATCCACTCTACCAAAGTTGCCTCACAACGCAGATTGGGATAAACAGAGACTTCAATTCCAACATCTCTTTATATATATAATGGTGGCA
Organism: Anolis sagrei ordinatus; assembly: GCF_025583915.1. NCBI lineage: Eukaryota > Metazoa > Chordata > Lepidosauria > Squamata > Anolidae > Anolis > Anolis sagrei. The sequence goes on along the minus strand of NW_026844367.1, from coordinate 30,517,611 downwards.
GTGTAATCAAGCAGTATTGGGACTTCCTTATAATTTATGCTGAAATTAGGTGGATCAACATACATATTTACTTAATTTTGGTAATCCCATTTAGGTGGGATTACGCTTCCTTACAGAAGGGTTCCCTTAAGGTCGCTTAAACTGGGCACTGGGCCCATAACCAATTGTAGGTCAGTGTGTAGATCAGCCCTGGGCCAACTTTGGCCCTTCAGGTGTTTTGGACTACAACTCCCACAATTCTTAACAGCCTCAAGATCTTTCCTTTCCCCCCCACAGCCATTTAAGCATGAATACTCAGTATTTGGCACACAGAACTCCCATGACTAACAGAAAATACTGGAAGGGTATGGTGGTCATTGACCTAGAGTTTGGGAGTTGTAGTTCACCTACATCTAGAAAGCACTGAGGACTCAAACAATGATGGATCTGGACCAAACTTGGCATGAATAATCTGAACACTGGTGGAGTTTGGGGAAAATAGACCTTGACATTTGGGAGTTGTAGTTGCTGGGATTTATAGTTCAGCTACAATCAAAGAGCATTCTGAACCCCACCAACAATGGAATTGAACCAAACTTGGCACACAGAACTCCCATGACCAACAGAAAATACTGGACGGGTTTGGTGTACATTGGCCTCAAGTTTGGGAGTTGTAGTTCACGTACAAATAGAGAGTACATTGCTGGGATTTATAGTTCACCTACAATCAAGGAGCATTCTGAACCCCACCAATGATGGAATCGAACCAATCCTAGCACACAGAAATCCCATGACCAATAGAAAATACTGGAAGGGTTTGGTGGTCATTGACCTGGAGTTTGGGAGTTGTAGTTCACCTACATCCAGAGAGCACTGTGGACTCAAACAATGATGAATCTTGACCAAACTTAGCACAAATACTCCACTGAACACTGGTGAAGTTTGGGGAAAATAGACCTTGACATTTGGGAGTTGTAGTTGCTGGGATTTATAGTTCAGCTACAATCAAAGAGCATTCTGAACCTCACCAACAATGGAATTGAACCAATCCTAGCACACAGAACTCCCATGACCAATATAAAATACTGGAAGGGTTTGGGGGGCATTGGCCTCAAGTTTGGGAGTTGTAGTTCACGTACATATAGAGAGTACATTGCTGAGATTTATAGTTCACCTACAATCAAAGAGCATTCTGAACCCCACCAATGATGGAATTGAACCAATCCTAGCACACAGAACTCCCATGACCAATAGAAAATACTGGAAGGGTTTGGTGGTTATTGACCTTGAGTTTGGGAGTTGTAGTTCACCTACATTCAGAGAGCACTGTGGACTCAAACAATGATGGATCAGGACCAAACTTGGCACAAATACTCAATATGCCCGAATGTGAATGTAGAGTTTGGGGAAAATAGACCTTGACATTTGGGAGTTGTCGTTGCTGGAATTTATAGTTCAGTACTATCAAAGAGCATTCTGAATCCCACCAAGGATAGAATTGAACCAAACTTAGCACACAGAACTCCCATGACCAACAGAAAATGCTGGACAGGTTTGGTGTGCATTGGTCTTAAGTTTGGGAGTTGTAGTTCACGTACAAATAGAGAGTACATTGCTGGGATTTATAGTTCACCTACAATCAAACAGCATTCTGAACTCCACCAACAATGGAACTGAACCAAACTTGGTATACAGAACTCCCATGACCACAAAAATTTTTTGGAAGGTTTGGTGGGTATTGACCTTGAGTTTGGGAGTTGTAGTTCACCTACATCCAGAGAGCACTGTGGACTCAAATAATGACAGATCTGGAGCAAATTTGGCACAGATACTCAATATGCCCAAATGTGAACACTGGTGAAGTTTGGGGAAAATAGACCTTGACATTTGGGAGTTGTAGTTGTTGGGATTTATAGTTCACCTACAATCAAAGATCATTGTGAACCCCACCAACGATAGAACTGGGCCAGACCTTTCACATAGAACCCCATGACCAACAGAAAATATTGTATTTTCTGGTGGTCTTTGGCGACCCCTCTGATACCCTCTCACGGGACCCCCAGGTTGAGAAAAACTGCTCTAGTGCCATGTTGTCCTTCCAGACTGTAATGGAAAGGCATCTTGGTTGCTGGCAGCCGTTCCACGCAGTACCTTTTGTGGCTTCCAAAGCTATTTCGGATCAAGAGGCTTCGTTGTGGCAAAAACCAAGTAGGCGTTGGCTGTCAGATCCTGCTTAGGCGATGCCACATGGCTTTTTCTTGCTTGTGAGTCAACGAGACAGATATAGGACAAGGTTCCTCTAGGAAATAGACCGTCACTTGCCCGGGAAATGAGACGTACAAGTACATTGGGGACAGAAAATGAATTAGTGACACTACAAATACGAGCAAGAGCTGCTTTCCTGTTAGGTTGATGATTGCAAGGAGACGATTGGGATGGGAGAAAGTCTTCCATAGGGATCTTTAGAGCTGGATTGTTCCATGTTCCAGAAGCATTCTCTCCTGACATTTCGCCCACATCTATGGCAGGCATCCTCAGAGGTTGTGAGGTCTGTTGGAAACTAGGAAAATGAGGTTTATGTATGTGGAATGATGTCCAGGGTGGGAGAAAGAACTCTTTGTCTGATGGAGGTAAATGCAGGAAGCAGCCAGGCTTTGAAGCTGCAAGGCTATTCAATGCTAATTAGGTGACCACCTTGATTCGCGTTGAATAGCCTTGCAGCTTCAAAGTCTGACTGCTTCCTGCCTGGGGGAATCCTTTGTTGGGAAGTGTTAGCTTTATTTATTGCAGGAAGCAGCCAGGCTTTGAAGCTGCAAGTCTATTCAATGCTAATTAGGTGACCACCTTGATTTATGTTGAATAGCCTTGCAGTTTCAAAGCCTGGCTGCTTCCTGCCTGGGGGAAATCCTTTGTTTGGGAGGTGTTAGTTGACCCTGATTGTTTCCTATCTAATTCCCCTGCTTACTGAATGTTGTTCTTTATTTATTACAGGAAGTAGCCAGGCTTTGAAGCTGCAAGGCTATACACCTTGATTCGTATTGAATAGCCTTGCAGCTTCAAAGTCTCACTGCTTCCTGCCTGGGGGGATCCTTTTTTTGGGAGGTGCTAGCTGTCCCTAATTGTTTCCTGTCTGGAATTCCCCTATTTACTGAGTGTTGTTCTTTATTTATTGCAGAAAGCAGCCAGGCTTTGAAGCTGCAAGGCTATTCAATTCTAATTAGGGCAGTGACCACCTTGTTTTGTATTGAATAGCCTTGCAGCTTCAAAGCCTAGCTGCTTCCTGCCTGGGGGAATCCTTTTTTTTTTTGGAGGTATTAGCTGACCCTGATTGTTTCCTGTCTGGAATTCCCCTGTTTACTGAGTGTTGTTCTTTATTTATTGCAGGAAGCAGCCAGGCTTTGAAGCTGCAAAGCTATTCAGGGCTAGTTAGGTGACCACCTAGATTAGTGTTGAATAGCCTTGGAGCTTCAAAGCCTGGCTGCTTCCTGACTGGGGGAATCATTTGTTGGGCGGTATTAGATGACCCTGATTGTTTCCTGTCTGGAATTCCCCTGTTTTCTGAGTATTTTTCTTTATTGATTGCAATGCTATTTAACACAAATCAATGTAGTCACCACCTTAATTAGCATTGAATAGCCTTGCAGCTTCAAAGCCTGGCTGCTTCCTGCTTGGGGGAATCCTTTGTTGGGAGGTATTAGCTGACTCTGACTGTTTCCTGTCTGGAATTCCCCTGTTTTCTGAGTGTTGTTCTTTATTACAAGAAGCAGCCAGGCTTTGAAGCTGCAAGGCTATTCTGTGCTATTCAAAGTGGCAGCTTCAAAGCCTGGCTGCTTCCTGCCTGGGGGAATCCTTTGTTGGGAGGTATTAGCTGACCCTGATTGTTTCCTGTCTGGAACTCCGCTGTTTACTGAGTGTTGTTCTTTACTTATTACAAGAAGCAGCCAGGCTTTGAAGCTGCAAGTTTATTCAATGCTAATTAGGGCGATGACCACCTTGATTAGCATTGAACAGCCTTGCAGCTTCAAAGCCTGGCTGCTTCCTGCCTGGGGGAATCCTTTGTTGGGAGGTGTTAGCTGGTCCTGATTGTTTCCTGTCTGGAATTCCCCTGTTTTCTGAGTGTTGTTCTTTATTGATTGCAGGAAGCAGCCAGGCTTTGAAGCTGCAAGGCCATTCAATGTTAATCAAGGTGGCAAAGTGCAACATTCACAACTGCCTGAAGCAGACAAGAGTTCTTTCTCCCACCCTGGACATTATTCCATGGATATATAAACCCCACTCGCCTGGTTTCCAACAGACCTCACAACCTCTGCCATAGATGTGGGTGAAATGTCAGGAGAGAATGCTTCTGGGACATGGCCAGACATCTCAGAAAGCTCACAGCAACCCAGTGATTCCGGCCACGAAAGCCTTCGACAACACACCTCTGTTTTTTGTCGCTCTGCAAATGCAACATCTGTTCTCTCTTTCAGTGTGAAGCGTTCAGCTCGAGGCCGCGGAATACAAAGCCTGGAAGGCTTTGCGAATATAAAAACGGCACGCCGCCTGGGTTCTGGCCACACCAAAACCCACATGGAAATACATAATCTGCAAAACATGCGCAGGAATGTCTTCTCCCCTCCCCGTCTCCTATCTGGGCCCCAGAAAACATCCACAGACGTCGTAATTTCTCCCCAGAGAGAGAAAGAAATCCATGGCAGTGAAGACTGGGCTGATTTGCCAGGAGGAACATTGCCTCTGAGCATGTGCAAAGAGTTCATCCTCCAGTTATAGCTCAAATGCAGAGAGGCAAACACATAGAAGAATGTGCATCAGACCTTGCAGGATCTGCTTTTCTCTTTAGTGATGAATCATTGATGACATGGGTTGTGGTGTTGTGTTCCTCCTGAACACAGCCAGCCAAATGTTAGCTTGGGTCGGTTGTTTATTTAGGGTATTATCTTTCCACCGATGGATGTACAGGAAAAGGATACCACTCACAGCCCTGCAATACAGACATATAACCCAAGGCAATATCCCAAAGTCCATGCCCTTCTCTTGGTGCATTTACAGTAGGGGATGAGTGCCATTATTATTATTATTATTATTATTATTATTATTATTATTATTATGCCATGTCTCCATGATGTGCAGTTCTGGGAGTCATAGTTTCCCAAAGTCCATGCCCATCTCTTGGTGCATTTACAGTATGGGAGGAGTGCTATTATTATTATTATTATTATTATTATTATTATTATTATTATGCCACGTCTCCATGATGTGCAGTTCTGGGAGTCATAGTTTCCCAAAGTCCATGCCCTTCTCTTGGTGCATTTACAGTATGGAATGAGTGCCATTATTATTATTATTATTATTATTATTATTATTATTATTATTATGCCACGTCCCCACGATGTGCAGTTCTGGGAGTCATAGTTTCCCAAAGTCCATGCCCTTCTCTTGGTGCATTTACAGTATGGAATGAGTGTATTATTATTATTATTATTATTATTATTATTATTATGCCACGTCTCCATGATGTGCAGTTCTGGGAGTCATAGTTTCCCAAAGTCCATGCCCTTCTCTTGGTGCATTTACAGTATGGAATGAGTGCCATTATTACTATTATTATTATTATGCCACGTCCCCACAATGTGCAGTTCTGGGAGTCATAGTTTCCCTAAAGTCCATGCCCTTCTCTTGGTGCATTTACAGTATGGGATGAGTGCCATTATTATTATTATTATTATTATTATTATTATTATTATTATTATGCCATGTCTCCATGATGTGCAGTTCTGGGAGTCATAGTTTCCCAAAGTCCATGCCCTTCTCTTGGTGCATTTACAGTATGGGATGAGTGTCATTATTATTATTATTATTATTATTATTATTATTATGCCACGTCTCCATGATGTGCAGTTCTGGGAGTCATAGTTTCCCAAAGTCCATGCCCTTCTCTTGGTGCATTTACAGTATGGGATGAGTGCCATTATTATTATTATTATTATTATTATTATTATTATTATTATGCCATGTCTCCATGATGTGCAGTTCTGGGAGTCATAGTTTCCCAAAGTCCATGCCCTTCTCTTGGTGCATTTACAGTATGGGATGAGTGCCATTATTATTATTATTATTATTATTATTATTATTATTATGCCACGTCTCCATGATGTGCAGTTCTGGGAGTCATAGTTTCCCAAAGTCCATGCCCTTCTCTTGGTGCATTTACAGTATGGGATGAGTGTCATTATTATTATTATTATTATTATTATTATTATTATTATGCCATGTCTCCATGATGTGCAGTTCTGGGAGTCATAGTTTCCCAAAGTCCATGCCCTTCTCTTGGTGCATTTACAGTATGGGATGAGTGCCATTATTATTATTATTATTATTATTATTATTATTATTATTATGCCATGTCTCCATGATGTGCAGTTCTGGGAGTCATAGTTTCCCAAAGTCCATGCCCTTCTCTTGGTGCATTTACAGTATGGGATGAGTGTCATTATTATTATTATTATTATTATTATTATTATTATTATGCCACGTCTCCATGATGTGCAGTTCTGGGAGTCATAGTTTCCCAAAGTCCATGCCCTTCTCTTGGTGCATTTACAGTATGGAATGAGTGCCATTATTATTATTATTATTATTATTATTATTATTATTATTATTATTATGCCACGTCCCATGATGTGCAGTTCTGGGAGTCATAGTTTCCCAAAGTCCATGCCCTTCTCTTGGTGCATTTACAGTATGGGATGAGTGCCATTATTATTATTATTATTATTATTATTATTATTATTATTATTATTATGCCACGTCTCCATGATGTGCAGTTCTGGGAGTCATAGTTTCCCAAAGTCCATGCCCTTCTCTTGGTGCATTTACAGTATGGGATGAGTGCCATTATTATTATTATTATTATTATTATTATTATCCCACAATGTGCAGTTCTGGGAGTCATAGTTTCCCTAAAGTCCATGCCCTTCTCTTGGTGCATTTACAGTATGGGATGAGTGTCATTATTATTATTATTATTATTATGCCACGTCCCCACAATGTGCAGTTCTGGGAGTCATAGTTTCCCCAAAGTCCATGCCCTTCTCTTGGTGCATTTACAGTATGGAATGAGTGCCATTATTACTATTATTATTATTATGCCACGTCCCCACAATGTGCAGTTCTGGGAGTCATAGTTTCCCTAAAGTCCATGCCCTTCTCTTGGTTCATTTACAGTATGGGATGAGTGCCATTATATTATAAGTATTATTATTATTATTATTATTATTATTATTATTATTATTATTATGCCATGTCTCCATGATGTGCAGTTCTGGGAGTCATAGTTTCCCAAAGTCCATGCCCTTCTCTTGGTGCATTTACAGTATGGAATGAGTGCCATTATTATTATTATTATTATTATTATTATTATTATTATGCCATGTCTCCATGATGTGCAGTTCTGGGAGTCATAGTTTCCCAAAGTCCATGCCCTTCTCTTGGTGCATTTACAGTATGGGATGAGTGCCATTATTATTATTATTATTATTATTTATTATTATTATTATTATTATGCCATGTCTCCATGATGTGCAGTTCTGGGAGTCATAGTTTCCCAAAGTCCATGCCCTTCTCTTGGTGCATTTACAGTATGGGATGAGTGTCATTATTATTATTATTATTATTATTATTATTATTATTATGCCATGTCTCCATGATGTGCAGTTCTGGGAGTCATAGTTTCCCAAAGTCCATGCCCTTCTCTTGGTGCATTTACAGTATGGAATGAGTGCCATTATTATTATTATTATTATTATTATTATTATTATTATGCCACGTCTCCATGATGTGCAGTTCTGGGAGTCATAGTTTCCCAAAGTCCATGCCCTTCTCTTGGTGCATTTACAGTATGGAATGAGTGCCATTATTATTATTATTATTATTATTATTATTATTATTATGCCACGTCTCCATGATGTGCAGTTCTGGGAGTCATAGTTTCCCAAAGTCCATGCCCTCTTGGTGCATTTACAGTATGGGATGAGTGCCATTATTATTATTATTATTATTATTATTATTATTATTATTATTATGCCATGTCTCCATGATGTGCAGTTCTGGGAGTCATAGTTTCCCAAAGTCCATGCCCTTCTCTTGGTGCATTTACAGTATGGAATGAGTGCCATTATTATTATTATTATTATTATTATTATTATTATTATGCCATGTCTCCATGATGTGCAGTTCTGGGAGTCATAGTTTCCCAAAGTCCATGCCCTTCTCTTGGTGCATTTACAGTATGGGATGAGTGCCATTATTATTATTATTATTATTATTATTATTATTATTATTATTATTATGCCACGTCTCCATGATGTGCAGTTCTGGGAGTCATAGTTTCCCAAAGTCCATGCCCTTCTCTTGGTGCATTTACAGTATGGGATGAGTGCATTATTATTATTATTATTATTATTATTATTATTATTATTATTATGCCATGTCTCCATGATGTGCAGTTCTGGGAGTCATAGTTTCCCAAAGTCCATGCCCTTCTCTTGGTGCATTTACAGTATGGAATGAGTGCCATTATTATTATTATTATTATTATTATTATTATTATTATTATGCCACGTCTCCATGATGTGCAGTTCTGGGAGTCATAGTTTCCCAAAGTCCATGCCCTTCTCTTGGTGCATTTACAGTAGGGGAATTATTATTATTATTATTATTATTATTATTATTATTATTATGCCACGTCCCCACGATGTGCAGTTCTGGGAGTCATAGTTTCCCAAAGTCCATGCCCTTCTCTTGGTGCATTTACAGTATGGAATGAGTGCCATTATTATTATTATTATTATTATTATTATTATTATTATTATGCCACGTCTCCATGATGTGCAGTTCTGGGAGTCATAGTTTCCCAAAGTCCATGCCCTTCTCTTGGTGCATTTACAGTATGGGATGAGTGCCATTATTATTATTATTATTATTATTATTATTATTATTATGCCACGTCTCCATGATGTGCAGTTCTGGGAGTCATAGTTTCCCAAAGTCCATGCCCTTCTCTTGGTGCATTTACAGTATGAATCACCATATTATTATTATTATTATTATTATTATTATTATTATTATTATTATGCCACGTCTCCATGATGTGCAGTTCTGGGAGTCATAGTTTCCCAAAGTCCATGCCCATCTCTTGGTGCATTTACAGTATGGGATGAGTGCCATTATTATTATTATTATTATTATTATTATTATTATTATTATTATGCCACGTCCCCATGCTGTGCAGTCCTGGGAGTCACAGTTTCCCAAAGTCCATGCCCTTCTTTTGGTGCATTTACAGTATAAAATGAGTGACCTTGCGCCCCACTTTTAATGCCATGGCTCCATGCGATGGAGTCCTCCTGGGAATTATAGTTTCCCAAGGGCCATACCCTTTTCTGGGTGCATCTGCGCTGGAGACTAAATACAGTTGGGACCCATTTAAAATGCAATATTATTAATAATAATAACTATTATTATTATTATGCCATGTCTCCATGATGTGCAGTCCTGGGAGTCATAGTTTCCCAAAGTCCATCCCCTTCTCTTGGTGCATTTATAGTATGTAATGAGTGACCTTGAGCCCCACTTTAAATGCCATGGCTCCATCTGATGGAGTCCTCCTGGGAGTTATAGTTCCCCAAGGTCCATACCCTTCTGGGTGCATCTACACTGGAGAATAAATACAGTTGGGACCCATTTTAATTGTCATCATCATCATCATCATCATTATTATGCCATGTCCCCATGCTGTGCAGTCCTGGGAGTCATAGTTTCCCAAAGTCCATCCCCTTCTCTTGGTGCATTTATAGTATGGAATGAGTGCCCTTGAGCCCCACTTTAAATGCCATGGCTCCATGTGATGGAGTCCTCCTGGGTGTTATAGTTCCCCAAGGTCCATACCCTTCTGGGTGCATCTACACTGGAGAATAAATACAGTTGGGACCCATTTTAATTGTCGTCATCATCATCATCATCATCATCATCATCATCATTATGCCATGTCCCCATGCTGTGCAGTCCTGGGAGTCATAGTTTCCCAAAGTCCATGCCCTTCTATGGTACATTTACAGTATGGAATGAATGCCCTTGCACCCCACTTTAAATGTCATGGCTCCATGCGAAGGAGTCTTCCTGGGAGTTATAGTTCCCCAAGGTCCATACCCTTTTCTGGGTGCATCTGCGGTGGAGAGTAAATACAGTTGGGACCCATTTTAAATGCCATTATTATTATTGTTATAATAATAATAATAATAATAATAATGCCATGTTTCCATGATGGGCAGTCCTGGGAGTCATAGTTTTCTATAGTCCATCCCATTCTGGGTGCATCTACACTGGAGAAAAAATACAGTTGGGACCCATTTTAAATGTCATTATTGTTATTTTTATTGTTATTATTATTATTATCATTATGCCATATCTCCATGACGTGCAGTCCTGGAAGACATAGTTTTCCAAAGTCCATACCCTTCTGGGTACATCTACGCTAGAGAATAAATGCAGTTGGGACCCATTTTAAATGCTATTATTATTATTATTATTATTATTATTATTATTATTATTATGCCATATCTCCATGACGTGCAGTCCTGGGAGTCATAGTTTTCTAAAGTCCATGCCCTTCTGGGTGCATCTACACTGGAGAATAAATGCAGTTGGGACCCATTTTAAATGTCATTATTATTGTTATTATTATTAATATGCCAGATCTCCATGACGTACAGTCCTGGGAGTCATAGTTTTCTAAAGTCCATCCCCTTCTGAGTGCATCTACACTGGAGAATAAATGCAGTTGGGACCCATTTTAAATGCTATTATTATTATTATTATTATTATTATTATTATTATTATTATGCCATATCTCCATGATGTGCAGTCCTGGGAGTCATAGTTTTCTAAAGTCCATCCCCTTCTGAGTGCATCTACACTGGAGAATAAATGCAGTTGGGACCCATTTTAAATGCTATTATTATTATTATTATTATTATTATTATTATTATTATTATGCCATATCTCCATGATGTGCAGTCCTGGGAGTCATAGTTTTCTAAAGTCCATGCCCTTCTGGGTGCATCTACACTGGAGAATAAATGCAGTTGGGACCCATTTTAAATGCTATTATTATTATTATTATTATTATTATTATTATTATGCCATATCTCCATGACGTGCAGTCCTGGGAGTCATAGTTTTCTAAAGTCCATGCCCTTCTGGGTGCATCTACACTGGAGAATAAATGCAGTTGGGACCCATTTTAAATGTCATTATTATTGTTATTATTATTAATATGCCAGATCTCCATGACGTACAGTCCTGGGAGTCATAGTTTTCTAAAGTCCATCCCCTTCTGAGTGCATCTACACTGGAGAATAAATGCAGTTGGGACCCATTTTAAATGCTATTATTATTATTATTATTATTATTATTATTATTATTATGCCATATCTCCATGACGTGCAGTCCTGGGAGTCATAGTTTTCTAAAGTCCATCCCCTTCTGAGTGCATCTACACTGGAGAATAAATGCAGTTGGGACCCATTTTAAATGCTATTATTATTATTATTATTATTATTATTATTATTATTATTATGCCATATCTCCATGATGTGCAGTCCTGGGAGTCATAGTTTTCTAAAGTCCATGCCCTTCTGGGTGCATCTACACTGGAGAATAAATGCAGTTGGGACCCATTTTAAATGCTATTATTATTATTATTATTATTATTATTATTATTATTATTATGCCATATCTCCATGACGTGCAGTCCTGGGAGTCATAGTTTTCTAAAGTCCATCCCCTTCTGAGTGCATCTACACTGGAGAATAAATGCAGTTGGGACCCATTTTAAATGCTATTATTATTATTATTATTATTATTATTATTATGCCATATCTCCATGACGTGCAGTCCTGGGAGTCATAGTTTTCTAAAGTCCATCCCCTTCTGAGTGCATCTACACTGGAGAATAAATGCAGTTGGGACCCATTTTAAATGCTATTATTATTATTATTATTATTATTATTATTATTATTATTATGCCATATCTCCATGATGTGCAGTCCTGGGAGTCATAGTTTTCTAAAGTCCATCCCCTTCTGAGTGCATCTACACTGGAGAATAAATGCAGTTGGGACCCATTTTAAATGTCATTATTATTGTTATTATTATTAATATGCCAGATCTCCATGACGTACAGTCCTGGGAGTCATAGTTTTCTAAAGTCCATCCCCTTCTGAGTGCATCTACACTGGAGAATAAATGCAGTCGGGACCCATTTTCAATGCCATTATTACTATTACTATTATTACTATTATTATTATGATTATTATTAATATGCCAGATCTCCATGATGTGCAGTCCTGGGAGTCATAGTTTTCTAAAGTCCATGCCCTTCTGGGTGCATCTACTCTGGAGATTAAATGCAGTTGGGACCTATTTTAAATGCTATTATTATTATTGTTGTTGTTGTTGTTGTTGTTATGCCATATCTCCATGACGTGCAGTCCTGGGAGTCATAGTTTTCTAAAGTCCATCCCCTTCTGGGTGCATCTACTGGAGAATAAATGCAGCTGGGACCCATTATTATTATTATTATTATTATTATTATTATTATTATTATGCCAAGTCTCCATGACGTGCAGTCCTGGGAGTCATAGCATGACTCATCTCCAGCCAGTGGGATTGCATCTACACTGGAGAATAAATGCAGCTGGGACCCTATTATTATTATTATTATTATTATTATTATTATTATTATTATGCCAAGTCTCCATGACGTGCAGTCCTGGGAGTCATAGCATGACTCATCTCCAGCCAGTGGGATTGTGTCAGAGCCCGGAGGCGCCACTTCAGAGCCGGCCTCCGCAAGGCCGCACCAGCCGAGAGGATGTGGAAGGCATGGTTTTTGCATCACGGGCGTATATATAGAACCATAGAATGATTCCCTCCTCCTCCACTGGCCCTGCGAAGGAAGAGCGCCTCCTTCACCAGCTATAGCCGGTTCCATAGTTCCATTCCTCTTGAGATTTGATCCCAAGAATTCACCCCCTCTCGAGATGTTTCCTTGCCCGGAATGGGAAGAATGCGATCTCTCACCCTGCTGTGAAGTTTCAAAACACACAGAGCAGGGGCACAAGGCAATCGCAGGCGCAAGAGCCGTCTGGCTGGGGATTTGTTGCCATTGGGGTTTTTTTGGAGGCTGAGAGTGTGTGACTCTCCTATGGATTCAACACCAAGGCTCAAGTGACAAAATGGAACTGTAGAGGAGAGTCTACTGAACAGGCCAGTCCCTGCCACATACCAGTACTGCCATCTGTTGAAGACACACCAACTCTTGAAGAATGGGAAACCTAACTTGCCACCAAAGTAGGAAAGAAACCAATAGCCAGACAACAAGAGATTGAGAACAACAACCTTCATGAACCCTTTACATCTACTGAATTGGACATGGCTCTCAATAAATGTAAGAATGGCAAAGCAGCTGACTTGGATGATCTACGGATGGAGCAAATCAAGAACTTTGGTCCAAAAGAAAGGGGCTGGCTGCTGGAGCTGATGAACGACGGCACTGCATCCTGTCAGATCCCCAAAATCTGGAGGAAAGCAAGAGTCATCGCCATCTTGAAGCCAGGCAAAGACCGTAATGACCCAAAAAGCTACAGACCAATCTCCCTGTTGTGCCACCTCTACAAAGTTCTGGAGAGACTTATTTTGCATAGAATTACTGGAAAAAATAGACCCATGTCTGATCCCACAGCAAGCTGGCTTCAGAAAAGGCAAAAGCTGCACATCGCAAGTGTTGAACCTGACTCAGCACATAGAAGATGGCTTTGAAAGGCAGCAGATCACAGGAGCTGTCTTCATAGACCTGTCAGCAGCCTATGATACTGTGAACCACCGCCTCCTCCTGAGAAAAATGTATAATATCACAAAGGACGACCACCTCACCCGCCTCATAGGAAACCTGCTACAAAACAGGAGCTTTTTTGTTGAGTTCCAGGGCCAGAGAAGCAGATGGCGGAAACAGAAGAACGGCCTGCCTCAGGGGAGCGTGCTTGCTCCATCCATGTTCAACATCTACACAAATGACCAGCCACTGCCAGAAGGGACAGAGAGCTTCATCTATGCTGATGATCGTGCCATTACTGCTCAAGCAGGGAGCTTTGAGATGGTAGAACAGAAGCTCTCCGAAGCTCTAGGTGCTCTTACTGCCTATTACGGGGAAAACCAGCTGATCCCTAATCCATCTCAAACACAGACATGTGCCTTTCACCTTAAGAACAGACAAGCATCCCGAGCTCTGAAAATCACCTGAGAAGGAATCCCACTGGAGCATTGCAACACACCCAAATCTCTGGGAGTCACTCTGGACCGGGCTCTGACCTACAAGAAGTACTACTTGAATACCAAGCAAAAAGTGGGTGCTAGAAACAATATCATACGAAAGCTGACTGGCACAACCTGGGGATCACAACCAGACACAGAAGACATCTGCCCTTGTGCTATGCTACTCTGCTGCTGAGTACGCATGCCCAGTGTGGAACACATCTCACCACACTAAAACAGTGGATGTGGCTCTTAATGAGACATGCCGCATTATCACAGGGTGTCTGCGCCCTACACCACTGGAGAAATTACACTGCTTAGCCGGTATTGCACCACCTGACATCCGCCGGGAAGTAGCAGCCAATAGTGAAAGGACCAAGGCAGAGACATCTCCAGCTCATCCCTTGTTTGGGTATCAGCCAGCACACCAACGACTTAAATCAAGAAATAGTTTTCTAAGATCTACAGAGACACTCGCTGGAACACCTCAGCAAGCGAGAGTCCAAAAGTGGCAGGCTCAAACCCAGAACCTCAATCAATGGCTGATACCAAATGAGAGACTCCCCCCTGGGCACACAGAAGACCGGGCGACTTGGAAGGCGCTGAACAGACTGCGCTCTGGCACCACGAGATGCAGAGCCAACCTCAAGAAATGGGGCTACAAAGTGGAATCCACGACATGCGAGTGTGGAGAAGAGCAAACCACTGACCACCTGCTGCAATGCAACCTGAGCCCTGCCACATGCACAATGGAGGACCTCTTGCGGCAACACCAGAGGCACTCCAAGTGGCCAGATACTGGTCCAAGGACATTTAATCAACTACCAAGTTCGGAAAATTTGTGTTTTTTTAAATCTGTTTGTCTGTTTTGTTCCGTTAGAAATGTAACACAATGGTATGGTTGCTGATGACACGATAAACAAATCTGTTGAGGAGTTACAAAGGTGGAGGCGTTACTTTTCATTCAACCTTCGTATTTATTTACAGTATTTATATTCCAGCCTTCTCACCCCAAAGGGGACTCAGGGCGAATCACAGAACACATACATGGCAAACATTCAATGCCGTTAAAGAGACAGGACAGGCAATGGGTAGAGGTATATATAGATATAGGCATTTTCCCCAACTTAGGCATCCTGGAGGTTGTGCTCAATTCTGGCCACAGGGGGTGCTATCACCCCATCCTCTATGACAGAGAGCTCTTGATCACAGACTTCCTCCTTCCTTTGATCGTTGGCATGAAATTTCTTTTTTATGGTGTCATAAAATACTTCCCTCTCTCTACTCACAGCAGTTTTCGAACTGCTTAGGTCCGCATTTCTCAACCTGGGGGTCGGGACCGCTGGGGGGGGGGGTCGTGAGGGGTTTCAAAGGGGTCACCAAACACCATCAGAAAACATCTATTTCTGATGGTCTTCGGAACCCCTTTGGGAGAGGAGGCTGAAGATCCCTCCGCATGTCCTTCTCTTCCCTTTTGGAAACAGATGGCGAATCCTCCCACCAAAAACCCTCCTCCGCTGTGATTGGCCAGCCTCTCAGTCAAGGGAAGGGCTGTTTCTGAGACTCCAAGCAGTGAGGGGAGAGCATGCATGCTCAACACATGGCAGCGTGGTGCGCATGCGCGAGCGAGGGAGAGCATGCGAGGTTGGAGAGAGACTTGTGCCAGCAAGTCCCTTCAAAACATGAGGGTTCTATGTTGGAAGTTTGGACCAATTCTATCACTGGTGGAATCCAGAATGTTCTTTAATTGTAAGTGAACTATAAATCTCAACAACTACAACTCCCAAATGTCAAGGTCTATTTACCCCAAACACCACCTGTGTTTGCATTTGGGCGTATTGAGTATTCATGCCAAGTTTGGCCCAGATCCATCATTGTTTGAGTCCACAGTGCTCTCTGGATGAAGGTGAACTACAACTCCAAAACCCAAGGTCAATGCCTACCAAACCCTTCCAGTATTTTCGGTTGGTCATGGGAGTTCTGTGTGCCAAGTTTGGTTCAATTCCATCGTTGACAGAGTTCAGAATGCTCTTTGATTGGAGGTGGATTATAAATCCCAGCAACTACAACTCCCAAATGATAAAATCAACCCACCTCCCAACTCCAACCAGTATTCAAATTTGGGTGTATTGAGTCATCTTCAGGGTGAAAAGGGCAGTATAAAAGTGTGGTAAATAAATAAATAAATAAATAAATAAATAAATATTTGTGCCATATTTAGTCCAGTGAATGAAAATACATCCTACCTATCAGGTATTTACATTACGATTCAGAACAGTAGCAAAATGAGTTATGAAGTAGCAACTAAAATAGTTTTATGGTTGGGGGTCACCACCACATGAGGAACTTTATTAAGGGGTCGCAGCATCAGGAAGGTTGAGAAACACAGGTTTAGGTGGGCAGTGAACTGGGCTGAATGTTAGGTGCTCACCCCACCCGGGCCTCGAACTGCCAACCTTTCGATTGGTAAGAAGTGTTGCTGCTGGTGATTAACCAGCTGGGCTAAAGCCCAGCTGTGGAAACCTGGGAGTTGTAGTTTGGATGAAGGCATGATGAAAATACATGACACACATATTGGAAAATATATTGGATGTAGCCATATTAGAAATAGGAATTAGAAAATGCATGAAATCACAAAGGGAGATGTATGTATGCATGAACTTCGCTTCATTTGGGTAAATTAGATGTCACAGAGAGGCCAGGGTCCAGGAAAGGAATGTCTAAAGGCTTCTGGCAAATTTCAAGAGACTCTTCCATTTTGGTACCAAGCAGGGCTTACTGTAAGATTAATGAGCCTGGCTATCAAGATGGATCTATCTCAAGATGGATGGAAGCTCTTGCTATCAGTAGCCTGGTAGACATTCTGGCGCTATGGGGTATAGGAT
>NW_026844367.1:30497236-30498526 GCF_025583915.1 Anolis sagrei ordinatus | reverse complement strand
CTGTCCGATACAAACACTCTTCTTTATTATATATATAGATATAGATATAGATATAGATATAGATATAGATGATTCATACACAGAGAGATATAGTATCATAGATTTGAAAGGGACCCCCTAAAGAAAGACTATGATATGTTGCATGTTCCAGAGTAGGCAAACCAGACACTCTCCACATCAACACTGACAAAGAAACAGCAAGAAATACTGTTTACCCACAAGCAGAAAGGCATTACATATATTGGAAACCAACACTTTCAACAGATTGGGCCACAGCAACACATGGCAGGGGACAGCTAGTATCTTTATATATTCACTTCTATCAAAATCTCTTTGGTATTTTATCATAATCATGTATTTTTTTTAATCAAATAAGGATTATTAAAGAAATTACAGGATACCTTCATCTGCCAGACTGTAAGACCAGGAGGAGGGAGCCACCATCATCCATAGTGAACATTGTATGATGAATTATCTGGAATGAATTTTGAATGGTCCAGGCTCTAAAATAATTGTATGAGATTAAAACCTGACAACATGAAAGTCACTTACGTTCATCACAAGCACACATTTTACTGTGAATTCTAAATTAGTTCCCATGAGGTCTCCTGGCAAAGTATGAAACGATCTAAATCCCCACTTACTTTGGTGGAGTTTGGCAAATAAAGCAAACTCGCTGGAGGGCACAAAGTGTAACTTTAGCCTGTAGGGATCCGTTCATAATGGGCATGTTTGTTTCTTAAGAAAATAAATGTTTATTGCAGAACGCAATGTGGGAAAGGGTATAACTTGGTACAAATAAACATTTTCATAAAGTATAGCATGACATTAAACTTTTTAGAACTTTTCCTCTCCTGAAATTTAAAATGAGAATGAGAAGGGAAGAGAAAGGAATTATATTCTACTAACTGTCCCCTGCCATGCGTTGCTATGGTCCAGTCTGTGTATAGGTTTATTAGGCTTGGGCGACCCAGTTCGTTAATTTCGTAATTCGTTATTAATTCGTATTTAAATTAGCTTACGATCCAATATCAAACCATGCAGGAATAGTGTGAGGAGTAATTAAGAATCGAAACAATTTTTCCAATTTTCGTAATTATTTCGTAATTATTTCGTAATTATTTTCGTATGTCTGGTGCAAGTTTTACAATCTCGCATTTACCCCACTTCCGGTCCCTTTGCTCTGCTGCTTCCCTCCTCTTTCCTCATGCTTCTTCTTGCCTCACTCTAATATACAATACTATAGTATAATATATAATATAATAAAATTATAAGAATATAATATATATA
>NW_026844367.1:30487236-30494736 GCF_025583915.1 Anolis sagrei ordinatus | reverse complement strand
TAGGCCTGAGTTCCCTGATTCTTGTTCCCAGTCAGACTATGGTTTTGGATTTAAGTATCCTGGAAGTTTTCTATATTCTTGTTTATATATCCCTGTTCAAGTTTTACTAAGTATGCCTTTTGCTTGTGGACTATGTTGTACTTGTGGTTTTTGGCTATTCCTGGACTGTGTTACCTTTGGAACTGTATGAAACATTTGGATTGCTGTTTGGTTCTCACCTATTGATATCCCTTTTCTGGATTATAAATCTTCTTTTGTTATTGCTGATTTTTTTCATATATTTTATGTGTTTCTACAATAAACTGTTTGCTCATACTCTGGACTCTTGTGTAGTGTCGTAAACCAAAGCAGGAACACTTCTGACTTTAAACACCACATCAGCTTGGTAAAATCAGCAAGCATTTTATTGTAGAATATATGTAGACAAAGCAGTAAACAATAGCAAAACAGTTTTACAAATCCAAAATATTCCATGAGCTTTAAAAGGAAACAAGATCCAGGAGTACATAGAAATCCATGAAAGAAGGCACTTGATACCATGAAACAAAACAGCAGGAAAATCCCAAATTTAGGATTGGCAACAATTTGGTACATGAAACTCAGAGTACTTGAGAGCAAGACTGTGATAAAATAACAACGTTGCCTCAACTGAGGCAATTGTCCCCCATGAATCATTATAAACCTTTTCCAGAATTCAAAACTGAAAGGAAAGCATTTTTCTTGACTTTCCCACCAGATAACAGTTTGTTATCTTTCTTTTGCTGTGGATGAACTGATCACCTCAGTCTCTGAAAGTTCTGACTCTGTTTAGTAAAACTTTGCTTTCTGTCCAAGGTTTCACTATTCCCTCCCTCACTAACTCCTGCACCTGGCAAATCAATCTCAGCATCATTTTCAGACAGTTGTTGTGAGAAAAGTGGTGAAAGGTCTCTCCCAGGAACGTGGCCTTGCTCAGGCCTCTCTTCTGAACTTAACTCAGGCCCGAGCAAACCCTCATCCCCAGGCCCATCATCAGGAACACCATCTGCATTCCCATCATGAACACCAACATGAACATCATTGGGTTGTTGTAGGTTTTTTCGGGCTATATGGCCATGTTCTAAAGGCATTTTCTCCTAACGTTTTGCCTGCATCTATGGCAAGCATCCTCAGAGGTAGTGAGGTGATTCCAGTATTTTCTGTTGGTCATGGGAGTTCTATGTGCCAAATTGGGTTCAATTCCATCGTTGGTGGAGTTCAGAATGTTCTTTGACTGTAGGTGAACTATAAATCCCAGCAACTCCAAATCCCAAATGTCAAGATCTGTTTTCCCCAAACTCCAACAGTGTTCACATTTGGGCATATTGAATATTTGTGCCAGATTTGGTCCAGATCCAACATAGCTTGAGTCCACAGTGCTCTATGGATGTAGATGAACTAGAACTCCAAAACTCAAGGTCAACTCCCATTAAACTCTTCCAGTATTTTCCGTTGGTCATGGGAGTTCTTTGTGTCAAATTGGGTTCAATTCCATCGTTGGTGGAGTTTGGAGTGCTCTTTGACTGTAGGTGAACTATATATCCCAGCAACTACAACTTGCCATAGATGCAGGCAAAACGTCAGGAGAAAATGCCTTTAGAACATGGCCATATAGCCCAAAAAAACCTACAACCCAGTGATTCCGGCCATGAAAGCCTTCAACAATACAATGAACATCATTCCCCTCATGAACATCATGATGAACAAACCAACATACAACATGTGATGCTGTGGTCATAGATGTTTCCAGACCTGGGGTGCAACAACCCCTAAAAGGAGTTGATCTTTCAGTATTTAAAGTTGGGTAATGAAGAGTGTGTGCCAACGAAAATAGTACATGCATTATCCATTGCACCGCAAAAGACAACTAGCTCTGCGACTCAGAGTTTGTGCCTTCAAACATAGTACCTATCGCTGTTATTTATTTCATGTCGGTGCAAAAAGGAAAATCTGTCCAAGTCCCAGAATATAAAAAGGAGCAACCAGAGAGATGGAAATCCTATTCCAACGAGCCAAATGGTGCAATCCGAAGGCCAGGCTGCAAGAGGAGAGGGTTTGAAATTGCAGCCCTGCTGTGGCTTGCAAAAAGCCATGCTCAAAAGCATTTCCAGGGAGCAAACCTCTTGCTATGTAATATTCAAGAGGAGACGAGGAGGAAGAGGCAGGCGATTCGTCTGAAAAAAAAGAGGAGGGAGAGTGCTTGTATGCATGCAGCGCATCCGAAAACGGATGCTGTGTCAACGTGAATGTGTTTTACAGTAAAATTGAGTGTCATAGCCAAAGTGGATCCAATGTTTCTCCGCTGGCTGGTGCAGCTGCAGCAGGCAGCAATTGAGTGGAGTTGTCACCGCTACTGATGTTTGGTTTCAATAAGAGAGGCCCAGCATCGGAGGATGAGATGGGGAGACGTTCTGGAAAGCTAGGAATGCTCAAAACTCAAAGCTTGTTCTCTCCTTCTCTCAAAGTAGATACAAAGGCAGGCACCTTTCTTCTTTCTCTCCCTTCTCATTTACATGCGTCACTTTTTAATTAATTGATTGATCTTAAAATGATACCTCTTGTCCCATGAATTATGGCAGGCAGGTCACATTCTACAGCACAAAAAATACAAAAACCTATACGCCACAGTTAAACTGTATCAACATGATAGTAATTGAGTAGCGTAGTATGGTAAACCTTTGGAGAGAGGCACAAAACCAATGGTTCTCAACCTTCCTTAATATGGTTCCCCATGTTGTGGTGACGCCCAACCATAACATTATTTTCGTTGCTACTTCACAACTGTAATTTTGCTACTGTTATGGATCATCATGTCAATATCTGATATGCAGGATGGATTTTCATTCACTGGACCAAATTTGGCACAAATACCCAATACGTCCAAATTTGAATACTGGTGCTGTTGTCATTTGGGAGTTGTAGTTGCAGGGATTTATAGTTCACCTAATATCAAAGAACGTTCTGAACTCCACCAATGACGGAATTGAAGCCAATTTGGCATACAGAACTCCCATGACCAACAAAAAATACTGGAAGGGTTTGGTGGGCATTGACCTTCAGTTTGGGAGTTCTAGTTCATCTACATCTAGAGAGCACTGTGGATTCAAGCTATGTTGGATCAGGACCAAATCTGGCGCAAATATTCAATATGCCCAAATGTGAACACTGGTGGAATTTGGGAAAAACAGACCTTGATGTTTGGGATTTGGAGTTGCTGGGATTTATAGTTCATCTACATTCAAGGAGCACTCCGAACTCCACCAACAATGGAATTGAACCCAATTTGGCACACAGAACTCCCATGACCAACAGAAAATACTGGAAGAGTTTGGTGGGAATTGACCTTAAGTTTGAAGTTGTAGTTCATCTACATCCAGAGAGCACTGTGTACACAAACAATGTTGGATCTGGACCAATCTTGGCACAAATATTCAATATGCCCAAATGTGAACACTGGTGGAGTTTGGGGAAAACAGACCTTGACATTTGGGAGTTGGAATTTCTTATTTATTTATTTATTTACTACGCTTATATACCGCAATTCTCAGCCCCTTAGGGGCGACTCATTGCAGTGTCTTAGGAGCGACTCATTGCGGTTTCTGGGATTTATAATTCACCTACAGTCAAAGAGCATTCTGAACCCCACCAACGATAGAATTGGGCCAAACCTCCCACACAGAACCCCCAGACAGGCTCCCACAACTCAGGAGAAAGCAAGGAAGGGAACAAAGGTAAGAAAATACACAGCAGAAAAGTCAGCACCGACTTGCGAGGAAGTTGCTGAGCCGACGCCTGCCAGTTAAGCAGACTTTGGAATGAATAAGTGGGGAAGGAGTGGGAGAAAATCTTCGGCTGGGGAGAACTCTCTGTTTATCTCAAAGAGTTCCCCATCTGTGAAAAGATTTCTGTGGGACCCTCGGCGCGCGCCAGCTGCAAGGGAAAGGGGGGGGGCGGCCTTCACGCATCACACATCTCCACTCTTCTGTGACTTTCCCATTTAGCTAGGACAGTCGCAGGACAGCTCCAGCGGAGGCCGTTGGGAACGCGGAACAGGCCCAACGCTGCGAGTCGCGTTTGCGGGGAGATGTTCGGAAGTGACAGCTTGGCAGGTCAAGAGGACCTCGGCCTCCTACCAGCCGGGAGCGGGCTGCAAGGGTGACTCGAGAATTGGATGGCTACCCGGTGTCCATGCCCTTTGGGGGATTCTGGTTTCCTAGAGCAGAGCGGAGGATCCAAACAGAGAAATGACAACAGGAATGGATGCCAGAGTCAAGTTCAAGGGAGTGCACAACTCCTTTCTGAATTAGTTTGCTTACAGAGTTGTGCTGGAAGACCTAGACCAGTGGTTCCCAACTTTCCTAATGCTGCTAATACAGTTCCTCATATTGTGGTGACCCCCCAAGCATGACATTATTTTCATTGCTACTTCATACTACTGTTACGAATCATAACGTAAATGCGAGGGTTGAATGAAAAGTAATGCCTCCACCTTCGTTACTTGGGTTTGGATGGGAATATATTAATAAATCAAATGCAGAAATAATCCTTAGAGTGTGCTCTTTAACTACCACTATTCACCACTCTCACAACCACCATGTCAAACTACACAGAGAAGCCATTGAAATCTTCAAACATGTGGACAATTTCAACAGAAAGGAGGAAACCATGAAATGAACAAAATCTGGCTACCAGTATTTTTTAAAAAAACTCTAAAATTACAACAGCAAAACAACAGAGAGGAAACAAACAAGGACATCTAATCACCTCTCAACAAAAGTTTGCTCCAGGCACTGTAAGGCCATTATATGCTAATCAAGGTGGTCAGTTGAAACATTCACACCTAGCTCCAGCGGACAAGAGTCCTTTGTCCCACCCTGGTCATTCCATAGATATATAAACCCTTTGTCCTAGTTCCAACAGACCTCACTACCTCTGGGGATGCTTGCCATAGATGCAGGCGAAACGTCAGGAGAGAATGCCTCTAGACCATGGCCATATAGCCCGAAAAAACCTGCAACAACCCAGTGATTCTGGCCATGAAAGCCTTCGACAATATATTACCACTATACAAGCCAGTACTTGCCGCATTCTAGTACTGCCATGTGTTGAGGAGTTATGAAGGTTGCGGCATTACTTTTCACTTTAAAAACACAACCATTCAATGCTAAGGTTTTCCGCCAAAATGGAACTGTAGAGGGGAGTCTACTGAACAAGCCAGTACCTGCCAAAATGGAACTGTAGAGGAGAGTCTACTGAACAAGCCAGTACCTGCCGCATACAGTGCTTAAGTCGCATTGACTGACGTCTGCGCAGGGTTCCATACTTTGCACTCTAACAACACAACCGTTCAATGCTAAGACTTCCCACCAAAATGGGACTGTAGGGGAGAGTCTACTGAACAAGCCAGTACCTGCCGCATACGGTGCTTAAATCGCATTGACTGACCGTCTGCGCAGGGTTCCATACTTTGTACTTTAACAACACAACTGTTCAATGCTAAGGCCTCCTGCTAAAATGGAACTGTAGAGGAGAGTCTACTAAACAAGCCAGTACCTGCCGCATATGGTGCTTCAGTCGCATTGACTGACCGTTTTCGCAGGTTCCATACTTTGCACTTTAACAACACAACTGTTCAATGCTAAGGCTGCCTGCCAAAATGGAAGTGTAGAGGAGAGTCTACTGAACAAGCCAGTACCTGCCAAAATGGAACTGTAGAGGAGAGTCTACTGAACAAGCCAGTACCTGCCGCATACGGTGCTTAAGTCGCATTGACTGACCATCTGTGCAGGGTTCCATACTTCACACTTTAACAACACAACCGTTCAAAGCTAAGGCTTCCTACCAAAATGGAACTGTAGAGGAGAGTCTACTGAACGAGCCAGTACCTGCCACATACCAGTACTGCCATCTGTTGAAGAGTTACGAAGGTGGAGGCATTACTTTTCATTCAACCCTCGTATCTGGTATGCAGGATGTATTTTCATTCACTGGACCAAATTTGGCAGAAATACCCAAATTTGGCACATGCTTTGATTGTGCTTTTCCTAGGTGGCCCAACTCTATTATCCTATGATTCTGTGAAATGGAAACAACAACCACACTGTAGTTATTCTTGTAGGTCGACGGCTTGGGAAGAAAACACAAAAGGCAAGTAAATTCACAATGAACCTCTGCTGAGTGCATTGAAAAATTACATTCCATAAAAAAGGAAAAACCCTGGATTTGGTTCAAGGTTATTTCACCAGCTCCTTCCTCACCTGCATAAACGTTCCCCCCTCATTTGACAGCGCTGGTTATTAATCGGTGCAAACAATGCTAATTGGAGCATGCTGACGAATGCATGGCTGTTTCCCCACCCCAAATTATTTATTTTTTTAACTGCCGGGTTTGTAATATTACCCAATTAGACCAAGTCCCATGATTCAAGTGACATCAAACCCCCCAACTTGCAAATCTGCAGATGTTACAACTTGGCTGTAAATCTCACGACGACTCTCCAAAGCTAAATATATTCAGGAAGGAGAAGGAGAAATAAAAATTATTCATCTTCTGCAGAGTCTGGGGAAGAGGAGAATCGCCCTTTGGGGACTATAACTTCAAGAATCCCCCAATAGTCAGAGGCAGGAACTGACAGAAATGGACATTTGTTCCACCTGAAAGCACTTCTGAGTTCCAGAAATGGCTGGAGAAAGCCAAACTGACCAGTTGCAATCCCTTGGTAACGGGTTGCTATACGTTTTTCGGGCTGTATGGCCATGTTCCAGAAGCATTCTCTCCTGACATTTCACCTACACCTATGGCAGGCATCCTCAGGGGTAGTGAAGTCTGTTGGAAACGAGAAAGGAGGAAACCATGAAAATGAACAATATCTGGCTACCAGTATTAAAAAAAACTCTAAAATTACAACAGAACAACAACAGAGAAGAAACAAACAAGGACATCTAATCACCTCTCAACAAAAGATTGCTCCAGGCACTGCCAGGCAATCAAATACTAATCAAGGTGATCGGTTAAAACATTCTCAAAAACCACTGGACGAATTGACACGAAATCTGGCTACCAGCATTAAAAAAACTCTAAAATTACAACAGCACAACAACAGAGAGGAAACAAACAAGGATATCTAATCACCTCTCAACAAAAGTTTGCTCTAGGCACTGCCAGGCAATCAAATGCTAATCAAGGTAGTCAATTGAAACATTCACACCTAGCTCCAGCAGACAAGAGTCCTTTGTCTCACCCTGGTCATTCCACAGATATATAAACCCTTTTTCCTAGTTCCAACAGACCTCACTATCTCTGAGGATGCTTGCCATAGATGCAGGCGAAACGTCAGGAGAAAATGCCTCTAGACCATGGCCATGTAGCCTGAAAAAACCTACAACAACCCAGCGATTCCAGCCATGAAAGCCTTCAACAATACAATAATAATAATAATTTATATATCTGTAGAATAATGTCCAGGGTGGGAAAAAGAACTCT
>NW_026844367.1:30457228-30478770 GCF_025583915.1 Anolis sagrei ordinatus | reverse complement strand
CTCCTCTCCCTCCCTCCTTCCCCGTATCCGCCCCGTCCGTGCCCCCCCCTTCCTTTTCCTCTCCTCCTTCCCCCCCCCCCCTTTTCTTTCCCTTTCTCTTTCTCCCCTTTCTTCCTTCTCTCCTTCTCCTCCTCTTCTTCCATCTTCTTCTCTCCTTCTCCTTCCTCCCCCCCCTCCCCCCCCCCTTTCCCCCCCCCCCCCCCCCCTCTCCCTTCCCTCCTTCCTTCCTTCCCCCCCCCCTTCCTTCCCCTCTCCTTCCCTCCCCCTTCCCTCCTTCCCTCCTTCCTTCCTTCCTCTCCCTCTCCCTCTCCCTCCCTCCCTCCTCTCTTTCTCCTTCTCTCCTTCTCTCCTTCTCCTTCTCCCTCTCCCTCTCCCTCTCCTCCTCCTTCTCCTTCTTCTAAGAATCCTGATCCCGAACCCACTATTATTTTAATCAATTTCTCTGGCGGGCAGGGGGTGGGAAGGGATGCTTGATGTGAATTTCTTTGGATTCCTATATTTCCCCATGTATTTTTCCTTATTTTTGCCCTGACACCCAACCCATCACCCCTTCCACTCCCTCTTGGGGAAACTCATCCAGGAAGCTGCCAGCTGTTGAAAAGGCAATCAGCAATCACAATAAGAACCCTTATCATGATCTTCGTGCATGGAAACATAATCTGAGGGTCTTCTGTTCAGTTTTGGAGTTGGGCCACTGAACAAAGGATCCCATTTGGCATCTTTGCTCACATCACAATGGGGGGCAGGAAGACCCTTGTAAGGTTTTCCCCCCGAAACTGTTTTTCTTTGTAAACTTGGCACAACAAACATTCACCCCAGCCTTTTCATTGTGTCATATCTGATGGCGACAGGAAGACCAGGATAAAGCAATCAACAAGACCCATCAAAAGACAATAGACTGGCATCCTTTGCAGGCCAGAGTCTCGGACTCAGGATTCCCCCAGGCATGAAATCCATTAATCCATTCATGAACCCATTGATTCTTCTTCGTCCCGCCTCCCCTCTCCTGATTCGCCAGAGCGCTGAGGCGGTAGGAGCTCTCCACTTGGTTCCTGCACAGCGGAGGAGCTCTGTGATTGGCTTTGGCCCCCTCCCAGCTGGAATCGCGTCAGCCAATTACCTGCGAACCGGGAGGAGGGTGGGAATTTTGAAACTTCTAAGCCTGTAAACCCTATAAAAATGTCTCTGATCTTTGTACTGGCAGGCTTTGTAGGCGAATGATTGCTACATTGCATCCTTTTCAGCTGAATCGCTAATAAAAACACCTCGGTGCCTCTTCGTCAACTTTGGTGAGATTTATCTTGAATTATTTTAATTCCATTAAATTGCTGAAATCAGGCTTCTCTAGCTCGCCAAAGTAGCAATCCCTCTTTGGTGGGGTCTCAGAGTCCCTCCTCCTGGGGACGACCCTCCTAAAGTTCCTATGGATTTCACATCTACATTAGTGTTTCTCAACCTGGGGGTCGGGACCCCTGTGGAGATCGCGAAGGAATTTCTGAGGGGTTGCCAAAGACCATCACAAAACATATATTCCTGATGGTCTTAGGAACCCCTTTGGCAGAGATGGTTGAAGAGCTCTCTGCTTATCCTTCTCTTCCTTTTTAAGGCTGGTGAACTAGAACTCCTAGAAGTCAAAAACAGCCCCCTAAACCCCACCAATATTCGATGTTGACCATGTAGATAATGTGCCAAGTTTGGGGCAGATCCATTGTGGGATGGGCAGAGGCAGCCCTAGGTAATTTTCAATGGTAAGGAAACAGTATTTTGTCCCCCCTGCCCCCCAACCAATCACTCATATATATTTTCTGTTCGTCGTGGGAGTTCTGTGTGCCATATTTGGTTCAATTCCATCATTGGTGGAGTTCAGAATGCTCTTTGATTGTAGGTGAACTATACATCCCAGTAACTACAACTCGCATATGTCAAGGTCTATTTTCCCCCAAGAGTGCCTCAGGAGCGCCCCTGGGCAAAATCAACTTTACCGCAAAGGCTTACTTTGCGTAATGGGTTGAGCTGCCCCTGGGGATGGGTTCAGAGTGCCCTTTGATTGTTGGTGAATTATAAATACCAACAACTAGAACTCCCAAATGACAAAATCAATCCCCCTGCCATAGAGCAGCATTTCTCAACCTGGAGGTCGGGAACTCTGAGTGGGTTGCAAGAGGGTTTTAGAGGGATGGTCAAAGACCACCTGAAAACACTGTATTTTTGGTTGGTCATGGGAGTTCTGTGTGGGAAGGTTGACCAAAATCTATCATTGGTTGAGTTCAGAATGCTCTCTGATTGTAGGTGAACTATAAATCCCATCAACTACAACTCCCCAATGTCAAGGTCTATTTTCCCTAAACGATACCAGTGTTCACATTTGGGCATATAGAGTATTAGCGCCAAGTTTGATCCAGATCTACCATTGTTCGAGTACACAGTGCTCTCTGTTTGTATGTGAACTACGACTCCCAAACTCAAGGCCAAGGCACACCAAAACTGCATTATATGGCATAATATAGCCAGCCAGAGACAATGGTAGAAGAGCTGCATTGTATGGTCAAGGGTAAACCAGGCATCGGCAAACTTTGGCCCTCCAGGTGGGTTGGACTTCAACTCCCACAATTCTTAACAGCCTACTGGAAGCCCAAAACATCTGGAGGGCCCAAGTTTGCTCATGCCTGGTCTACACAGTGACCTAACATTGATTATGGGCCCAGCAGTCACCTTAAATAGCTGAGGGAGGAAAGAAAAGGGTGTGAGGTTGTTAGGAATGGTGGGGGTTGAAGTCCAAAACATCTGGAGGGCCCAAGTTTGCCCATGCCTAGTCTATACATTGACCTGGCATTGGTTATGGGCCCAGCAGTCACCTTAAGTGGCTGAGGGGGGAAAGAAAAGGGACTGGGGCTGTTAGGAATGGTGGGAGTTGAAGTCCAAAACATATGGAGGTCCTAAGTTTGCCCATGCCTGGTCTACACACTGACCTAACATTGATTATGGGCCCAGCAATCACCTTAAATAGCTGAGGGGGAAAGGAAAGGGCGTGATGTTGTTAGGAATGGTGGAAGTTGAAGTCCAAAACATCTGGAGGGTCCAAGTTTGCTCATGTCTGGTCTACACATTGACCTAACATTGGTTATGGGCCCAGCAGTCACCTTAAATAGCTGAGGGAGGAAAGGAAAGGGCGTGAGGTTGTTAGGAATGGTGGGAGTTGAAGTCCAAAACATCTGGGAGGCCCAAGTTTGCCCATGCCTGGTCTACACATTGACCTAACATTGGTTATGGGCCCAGCAGTCACCTTAAATAGCTGAGGGAGGAAAGAAAAGGGTGTGAGGTTGTTAGGAATGGTGGGGGTTGAAGTCCAAAACATCTGGAGGGCCCAAGTTTGCCCATGCCTAGTCTATACATTGACCTGGCATTGGTTATGGGCCCAGCAGTCACCTTAAATAGCTGAGGGGGAAAGGAAAGGGCGTGAGGTTGTTAGGAATGGTGGGAGTTGAGGTCCAAAACATCTGGAGGGCTCAAGTTTGCCCATGCCTGGTCTACACACTGACCTAACATTTGTTATGGGCCCAGCACTCCGTTAAGAGGTTGTGATGAGAAAGAAAAGGCCCTGGGGATGTTAGGAATGGTGGAAGTTGAAGTCCAAAACACCTGGAGGTTCTAAGTTTGCCCATGCCTGGTCTACACATTGACCTAACATTTGTTATGGGCCCAGCAGTCACCTTAAATAGCTGAGGGAGGAAAGGAAAGGGCGTGAGGTTGTTAGGAATGGTGGGAGTTGAGGTCCAAAACATCTGGAGGGCTCAAGTTTGCCCATGCCTGGTCTACACACTGACCTAACATTTGTTATGGGCCCAGCACTCCGTTAAGAGGTTGTGATGAGAAAGAAAAGGCCCTGGGGATGTTAGGAATGGTGGAAGTTGAAGTCCAAAACACCTGGAGGTTCTAAGTTTGCCCATGCCTGGTCTACACATTGACCTAACATTTGTTATGGGCCCAGCAGTCACCTTAAATAGCTGAGGGAGGAAAGGAAAGGGCGTGAGGTTGTTAGGAATGGTGGGAGTTGAGGTCCAAAACATCTGGAGGGTCCAAGTTTGCTCATGCCTGGTCTATACATTGACCTAACATTGGTTATGGGCCCAGCACTCAACTTAAGCAGCTTAGAGGGGAAAGGAAGGGGCCTGAGGCTGTTAGAAATGGTGGGAGTTGAAATCCAAAACATCTGGAGGGCCCAAGTTTGCTGATACCTGGTCTACACATTGATCTAATATTGGATTTGGGCCCAGAATTAAGCTTAAGTGACTGGAGGCCTCAAGTTTACCCATTCCTGGTCTACACATTGACCTAACATTGGTTATGGGCCCAGCTCTCAGCTTACATAGCTGAGGGGAAGAAGGAAAGGACCTGGAGCTGTTAGGAATGGTGGGAGTTGAAGTCCACAACATCTGGAGGGTCCAGGTTTGCCCATGCCTGGTCTACACATTGACCTAACATTGGTTATGGGCCCAGCACTCCGTTAAGAAATTGTGGTGAGAAAGAAAAGGGCCTGGGGCTGTTAGGAATGGTGGAAGTTGAAGTCCACAACATCTGGAGGGTCCAAGTTTGCCCATGCCTGGTCTACTCACTGACTTAATATTGGTTATGGGCCCAGCACTCAGCTTAAGTAGCTGAATGGGAAAAAGAAATGGTCCTGGGACTGTGAAGAATGGTGGGAGTTGAAGTCCAAACATCTGGAGGTCCTAAGTTTGCTCATGCCTGGTCTACACAGTGACCTAACATTGGTTATGGGCCCAGCAGTCACCTTAAATAGCTGAGTGAGGAAAGGAAAGGGCGTGAGACTGTTAGGAATGGTGGAAGTTGAAGTCCAAAACATTTGGAGGGTCCACGTTTGCCCATGCCTGGCCTACACACTGACTTAACATTGCTTATGGGCACAGCACCCAACTTAAGCGGCTGAGGGGGAAAAGGAAACGGTGTGAGGATGTTAGGAATGGTGGGAGTTGAAGTCCAAAACATTTGGAGGTCCTAAGTTTGCCCATGCCTGCTCTCCACACTGACCTAACATGGTTTATGGGCCCAGCACTCAGCTTAAGTAGCTGAATGGGAAAAAGAAATGGTCCTGGGACTGTGAAGAATGGTGGGAGTTGAAGTCCAAAACATCTGGAGGGTCCAAGTTTGCCCGTGCCTGGTCTACACACTGACCTAACCTTGGTTATGGGCCCAGCAGTCACCTTAAATAGCTGAGGGAGGAAAGGAAAGGGCGTGAGGTTGTTAGGAATGGTGGGAGTTGAAGTCCAAAACATCTGGAGGGTCCAATTTTGCCCGTGCCTGGTCTACACATTGACCTAACATTGGTTATGGGCCCAGCACACAGCTTAGGTAGCTGAATGGGAAAAAGAAATGGTCCTGGGACTGTGAAGAATGGTGGGAGTTGAAGTCCAAACATCTGGAGGTCCTAAGTTTGCCCTCCCTGGTCTACACACTGACCTAACATTCGTTATGGGCCCACCACTCAACTTAAGCGGCTGATGGGGGAAAGGAATGGGCCCGAGACTATTACGAATGGTGGGAGTTGAAGTCCAAAACATCTGGAGGTCCTAGGTTTGCCCGTGCCTGGTCTACACACTGACCTAACATTGGTTATGGGCCCAGAACTCAACTGATGCAGCTGATGGGGGAAACGAATGGGCCCGAGGCTATTATGAAT
Organism: Anolis sagrei ordinatus; assembly: GCF_025583915.1. Taxonomy (NCBI): domain Eukaryota; kingdom Metazoa; phylum Chordata; class Lepidosauria; order Squamata; family Anolidae; genus Anolis; species Anolis sagrei. The sequence goes on along the minus strand of NW_026844367.1, from coordinate 30,473,075 downwards.
GGTGGAAGTTGAAGTCCACAACATCTGGAGGGCCCAAGTTTGCCCATGCCTGGGGTAGACCCATAAATTTCATTATATGGGTCTACCCTGTTGCTATGATGCAGAACCAGCCTCTGACGAAAGGATGTTGTCCCTCTGGATCTGGCAGGTGCATCTTCAGGAAATCATGATGGGATTTGTCTCCTGGAGACTTCCAGCCCTCGCCTCATTCATTTCGTGCCTGACGCCGATCCCACATCTCTGCTCTTGGCTCCCGCCGGCGAGAGGAATGCGAGCTATGCTCCAGTAACCTTGGGAAGGCCTTTCAAGAGCCGTGGCTGTTGTTTTGCATTTAGCCCTGCAATGTTTTCATGCCCACCCACCCACTCAAGCCTCAGGCTTCGGGCAGAGGGAAAAATTTAGCATCTAAATAAACACATCAACCAAAGAAATAGTCATTTTTGCAAAAGATCTCATGCAAAAACACGGAGGGAGGCAAACAGGGCCATGCATTGTGTGCAAACTGGATTCATTCTACTGTATTACAGTAGTGTATTACATGTATATTAAGACCCCTGGTGTCACAGCAGATTAAATCGCTGAGCTCCTGAACTTGCTGACCAAAAGGTTGGCGGTTTGAATCCGGGGAGCAGGGTGAGCTCCCGCTGTCAGCCCCAGCTTCTGCCAACCTACGTAATGAAAACATGCAAAGGTGAGTAGATCAATGGGTACCACTTCTGCGGGAAGGTAACGGTGCTCCATGCAGTCATGCTGGCCACATGACCTTGGAGGTGTCTATAGACAACGCCGGCTCTTCGGCTTAGAAATGGAAATGAGCACCACCACCCCAGAGTTGGACACAACTAGACTTCCCTATGGGTAGCTAAATCAGGCAATTCAACCAGATGTGCCTCCACAAGGGTTTTTGTCCAGGGACAAACCAAGAATAGGAAACGTGGAAGTCCCTGAACAGACTCCGAAGCAGAGCTGGCAGATCAAAAGACAACCTGGCAAAATGGCACAACCTTGAAGAATCCTCCACTTTGTGCAACTGTGGAGCAGAACGAACAATGCGGCATCTGTGTGCTTGCCCACCATGTCCTGCCTCATGCACAGAAGAACTTTTTCAAGCTCCAGACAATGCAGTCGCTGTTGCCCGTTTTTGGTCTTAAACCATGTAGCTGCATGTGATCCCTTTTTTATTGTATCAGTTTTAAACTTATTTATTTTTGCAATGCTTTGGACACTAAATAAATAAATACATTATTGTTATTATTTGAAGCACAACAGGATGAGTCCGCAGCAAACAAGGTCTCTCTGCTGGCTGTTGGATCACACGTCGGACACTTCCCAAGTGTGTAGGACTGTGTGATGTATTGACGAATAATGCGTGCAGATCCCAGTAAGATGGCCTTTTCCAGTTGGCAGATGGTAATTTTGTCAGCAGTGATTTTGTTTTTAAGTGCAGGCCAAGGTCTTTAGGCACTGTACGTAGTGTGCCGATCACCACTGGGACCACCATCAATAATAATAATAATAATAATAATAATAATAATAATAATAATAATAATAATATAAATTGTATAAAATTATATAAATATTATATACATTATATACATTATATGTGTTATTGTTTACATGTGAGTTATATTAATTGTATTGTTTTTTGTTTTATTGATGTGTTGTCGGGCTTGGCCTTATGTAAGCCACTCCGAGTCCCCTTGGGGAGATGGTGGAGGGGTATAAATAATGTTTTATCTTATTATTATTATATAATTATATATAAAAATTATATAAAATTTTGGGCAAGGTGATTAAACGGACAGTGGCGGGGTAGCTACAGCAATTCTTAGATGAGACTGCGGGTTTGGACCCCTTTCAATCAGGCTTTCGCTCAGGTCATGGGACAGAGACTGTCTTGGTAGCTATTACTGACGAAATTCGTCGTCAGTTAGACTGAGGCGGATCAGCGCTATTGGTACTCTTGGACCTCACAGCTGCATTCGACACCGTGGACCATGACTAGCTGATTCATCGATTGGCTATGTCTGGTGTACGAGGTTTAGCCCTGAAATGGTTCAGTTCGTTCCTCCGGGACTGGAGACAGAGGGTGGAGTGGTCAGGCCAAAGCTCTGAGAGCTCCTGCCTTTGCTGTGGAGTGAGTTCCCCAGGGTGCTATCCTCTCGCCCCTGTTATTTAACATCTACGTCCGACCGGTGCGGAGCTTTGGCATAGAGTGCTACCAGTATGCAGATGATACCCAGCTACTCTTGCGTCTCGAACCTGGGACAACCGCGATTCCTGAGAACTTTAGGCTGTGTTTGGAAGCAGTGATGAGTTGGCTACGAGCGAGCAGACTCAAAGTGAATCCTGCAAAAACTGAGATACTCTGGCCCGGCCAGCCGCCAGAATTAACCCAGTCTCTGCCTGATTTCGATGGGGAAGCTCTGGTTCCGTCTGCCACTGTTAAAAGCCTTGGGGTTGTGTTGGACTCATCGCTGACGATGGAGGCCCAGATCACTGCCATAAGTAAGCAGGCCTTTTTTCATCTTCGCCAGGCAAGGAAATTGGCATCCTACCTTTCGGTAGAAGCATTGGCAACAGTAATCCACGCAACAGTCACCACGAGGTTGGACTATTGCAATGCCTTATATGCCGGCCTTCCGAAGTCAACGACCCAGAAGATTCGGATGGTCCAAAATGCGGCGGCCAGGCTGCTAGCGGGATCATCTATAAGATCCCATATCACACCGATTCTGCAACAACTGCAATAGAACATCGGATCTCTTACAAGATCCTGATCCTGACATTTAGGGCTCAAAATGGCCAAGGACCTTTGTATCTTAGGGACCACCTCATTCCTTTTCTCCATCAGTGGTCACCTCGATCCACCCAGGAAAATCTCCTATACATACCGGGCCCTAGGGAGGTACACCTGGAAGCTACAAGGTGTAGAGCTTTTTCGACCTATGCTCCAATTCTGTGGAACTCATTGCCTCCATACATTAGAGCAATGTCGGAGTTGCGACCTTTTGTAAAGGCACTCAAGACTTGGCTGTTTGGTTGTGCATTCAAGTAATCAGATCTAATTTGCCAAATAGTCACTGTTGAATGTTTTTATGTTGAATGTTTTTATATTGTGTAAATGCTATTTTAGATTGTAAGTCGCTCGGAGCACCTTCGTGGAGAGCGACTAATTAAGAAATAAAGTGAATAATTAAGAAATGAAGTGAATAATAATAATAATAATAATAATAATAATAATAATAATAATAATTTACTGCATTTTAGGCTATAATAAAGGTAAAGGTTTCCCTTGACATTAAGTCCAGTCACGTCCGACTCTGGGGTGTGGTGCTCATCTCCGTTTCTAAGCCGAAGAGCCGGCGTTGTCCGTAGACACCTCCAAGATCAAGTGGCCACTGGCATGACTACATGGAACGCCGTTACCTTCCTGCTGGAGCGGTACCTATTGATCTACTCACATTTGCATGTTTTCGAACTGCTACGTTGGCAGAAGCTGGGGCTAACAGCGGGAGCTCACCCCGCCCCACGGATTCGAATATGCAACCTTTTGGTCAAGAAGTTCAGCAGCTCAGCCATTTTAGGCTGCATTCCCCAGACAAGGAATGCCAAAATGCATTTGGAGACGCCTTCCTTGTTTCCATTCTCTCAATGTCAAAGACAAACGTCAGCCAACCTCGGCATGAATTTCCCAAAGGACGACATCCGTTAAAAAGAATAACCTGCTTTATTTCAACCATCTTTACAAAGTCGGCCATCTTTGCTATAAATTATTCAATCAAGACATTTGATAGACATTTTTGATTTAAAAAACTCTTCTAAATATTCAGGCCCGGCGTGACACCTGATTTGGGTTGCTTTGGATAGACCTTGAGGTGCATCTACACCGTTGAATGTATGCAAGGCTGTCGCATGCTGGGAGTTGTAGTTTGGCGAGGCACCCGTTGCCTTTGGTAAAGAAAGCTACCCCCATTTAGACATACCCTACTTCTGTTCACACCCAGTATTTTAACATTTTTAATCTACTACATCCAGCCCTGCCCATGTGGTGTTTTAAATCTCTCTTGTGTTACTGCTCATATGTTATATATGATATTTGTATTGTGTTTTACTCGCTTGCTTGCTTTGCTGTTTTTACTGATGTAAAACCATTATCTGCTTGTAAGGGCAAGAGAAATGCTTTCCTTTCAATTCTGGGGTCAGGAAACGCTTTATATTGATACAAGGGAAATAACTGTTTAAGTCTCGTCAGTGCTGAAATTTCATGACGGTCTTGTTTCCAAGTGTTCTAGATTCATGTACCAGGCTTTGCCAGGCTCCTGATCTGGGTATTGGATTTTGATGCTGACTTGTTCTATGGATTTTGTACCTTTGAATCTTGTGTTTTACCTTATGCCTTGAAGCTCATGGACTATTTTTATCCTGGGACTATAATGTTTTTACCATTTTTACTCCTTTGCCTGTTGTTCATTCGTTCAGTCGTCTCCGACTCTTCGTGACCTCATGGACCAGCCCACGCCAGAGCTCCCTGTCGGCCGTCACCACCCCCAGCTCCTTCAAGGTCAGTCCAGGCACTTCAAGGATGCCATCCATCCATCTTGCCCTTGGTCGGCCCCTCTTCCTTTTGCCTTCCACTTTCCCCAGCAAAATTGTCTTCTCTAGGCTTATTCTGGGATATAGTACTCCAGAGGACAGGAGCAGGATTCAAAACGATCCTGACAGATTAGAGAGATGATGGGCCAAAACTAACAAAATGAAGTTCAACAGGGACAAATGCAAGATACTCCACTTAGGCAGGAAAAACGAAATGCAAAGATACAGAATGGGGGACAATGCCTGGCTCGAGAGCAGTACGTGTGAAAAAGATCTTGGAGTCCTCGTGGACAACAAGTTAAACATGAGCCAACAATGTGATGCGGCAGCAAAAAAAGCCAATGGGATTTTGGCCTGCATCAATAGGAGCATAGTGTCTAGATCCAGGGAAGTCATGCTACCCCTCTATTCTGCCTTGGTTAGACCACACCTGGAATATTGTGTCCAATTCTGGGCACCACAATTGAAGAGAGATATTGACAAGCTGGAATGTGTCCAGAGGAGGGTGACTCAAATGATCAAGGGTCTGGAGAACAAGCCCTATGAGGAGCGGCTTAAAGAGCTGGGCATGTTTAGCCTGAAGAAGAGAAGGCTGAGAGGAGATATGATAGCCATGTATAAATATGTGAGAGGAAGCCACATGGAGGAGGGAGCAAGCTTGTTTTCTGCTTCCTTGGAGACTAGGACGCGGAACAATGGCTTCAAACTACAAGAGAGGAGATTCCATCTGAACATGAGGAAGAACTTCCTGACTGTGAGAGCTGTTCAACAGTGGAACTCTCTGCCCTGGAGTGTGGTGGAGGCTTTTAAACAGAGGCTGGATGGCCATCTGTCAGGGATGCTTTGAATGCAATATTCCTGCTTCTTGGCAGGGGGTTGGACTGGATGGCCCAAGAGGTCTCTTCCAACTCTTTCATTCTATGAATCTATGATCCTATGATTCTATGGGAGAGCCGTTCAGCAGTGGAACTCTCTGCCCCGGAGTGTGGTGGAGGCTCCTTCTTTGGAAGCTTTTAAACAGAGGCTGGATGGCCATCTGTCAGGAGTGCTTTGAATGCAATATTCCTGCTTCTTGGCAGGGGGTTGGACTGGATGGCCCATGAGGTCTCTTCCAACTCTGATTCTATGTGAGAGCAGTTCAGCAGTGGAACTCTCTGCCCCGGAGTGTGGTGGAGGCTCCTTCTTTGGAAGCTTTTAAACAGAGGCTGGATGGCCATCTGTCAGGGGTGATCTGAATGCAATATTCCTGCTTCTTGGCAGAATGGGGTTGGACTGGATGGCCCATGAGGTCTCTTCCAACTCTTTGATTCTATATTCTAATAAACTGCTTGCTGATTTTACCAAGTTGGTGTGATGTTTAAGGTCAGAGGTGTTCCTGCTCTGGAGTACAATACTATTTTTCTTAATTCAATAAATATTTTTGAATCTAAAGTTCTGACTCTGCAAATCAGAGGCGGCCCTAGGTAATTTTCAACGGTAAGCAAACAGTATTCCCCCCCCCCAATCACTGATATATATTTTCTGTTCGCCATGGGAGTTCTGTGTGCCATATTTGGTTCAATTCCATCATTGGTGGAGTTCAGAATGCTCTTTGATTGTAGGTGAACTATACATCCCAGTAACTACAACTCGCATATGTCAAGGTCTATTTCCCCCCAAGAGTGCCTCAAGAGCGCCCAGGGCAAAATCAACTATACTGCAAATGCTTACTTTGCGAAATAGGTTGAGCCACCCCTGGATTGAGTCTAAGAGCCTTGTCTAAGAGCCTCCCCAGAAAAAAATATAGTGGAGGGTTGAAAATTTCGGGGGGGGGGGTTGAAAATTTCGGGGGGGGGGTTGAAACCTGCCTCCTAGCTCACACTGAAGCAAAGAGCACAGCAGGGGGCAGAGCAGCCTTCAATAGCCTGTAGCTCCACCCTTGTCAACCACCTCTACCAAGTCTGGCCTCCTTAATGAAAGCATTAAATCTTGCCCACGAAGGACAGGCAACTGTCTTCAATAACTTCTTCTTTAAAGGAAAATCCCCTTTTTAACTTCTCCCAGGCTGACTGTAATCTAACCCTTACTGATGTGGGCTCCGCTACCGGGTCGAACTGCATCTCGAACGCTGAGTGGACCTACCAGCAAGGCAGTAGATGTTCTCCAGCTGGAGTTCTTTGGTCTTTAGGGCTGTTTTCCTGGAAATTCTTTGGAGACTCTTAAGACCTTTCTCCCCCGGAAGGTCTTAAGGGTTGAAGCTTTTGTACAGGGGAAGCTTGCACACATCCTATACATAAGCTTACCTTGCTGAGACTAACTAAAAATGGCCCCCTTCCCTTCCCAATTGCCCTGAGCAAGGGGCGGGACCAAAACTTAACAATGATGGACAGGTGACTTGCCCTATGACTGCAACCAAAGAAGCCACCTATCTGCAGAGTCCCTGAAACCTAGGACTGCAAGCAAACATTTAATACAAAGCAAATAAAGTTGGAGCTCCTGGTACAGCTGTACCAGAACAACTACATCGGCTATTGCTGCAAGTAATGACAGTGTGAATAAATTGCAATATTTGCTTGAGATAGTGCTTGCAGTTCTGGAGGGACTCTTATTTTTTGCATCTCATAGACTTAGCATGGGGATTTGGTTAACCAGTTAAAATTCATGAGTAAACCAGTTTTTTAAAAAAAATCTGAAACATTTCGGGGGGGGTTGAACCCCTAAAACCACCCCCTCGCTACAGGCCTGGTTGAGGGGCATTTACAGAGGCGCCTCTGCACCCCTGGCAAAAAAAAGTGTACTGCGACCGCTTACTTTGCGTAATGGATGAGCCGCCCCTGGGTGGAATTACCCCAACGGAGGGTCGTTTTGGAGCCTAACATCTCAGATTCCCCAACAGTATCAAACTGAATTCTTTTCACAGTGTAGATGCAACTACATCACTTTCAAGCGCCATATTCTAGGAGATATGGACCTGATTCAAAGACTAAATATTCATTTTCCTGGTTTGTTGACACTCTGGTCCTTTTTTCAACCTGTTTTTTTTGCTCAGTTGCTCAGCCCTAAGGAAAATATTGCAGCTCTCATTCGAGTATAGTGCAAGTTCTTCCTCATCTTCCAGACTTGGAGAAACGTCTGTAGGAATCTTTACTCTGGGGGCTGGAACGGATGATTCAGAATGATCCGGCATATTCTGCAAGGACAGCTCAATGTTTGGCTTGTCGAAACAAAACCTACCCGCCTTTCCGCCTCAACGTCACCAGACATTTCATTGCTTCGATGCCCCAAAACATTTCCCTGGAAAATTAAAAAAATACCCACAATGGAAAGTGGTATTTTGTTTTGGAATTGCCCAGCATGTTTGACTCATGTTCAGAAGTTATTTCCTTTAGCAGTAGCCTAAATTCTAAATCGGGTGAAAATTCAGCACCAGGCTCTATTCTGCAAACAAAATTCTGCAACCTGCATAAATTAGACCACCGGACATGCATTTGTAGTACAAATGGTTCTGCAATAGTTATTATTCTATATTGTCGAAGGCTTTCATGGCTGGAATCATTGGGTTGCTGTAGTTTTTTTCAGGCTATATAGCCATGATCTAGAGGCATTCTCTCCTGACGTTTTGCCTGCATCTATGGCAAGCATCCTCAGAGGTTGTGAGGTCTGTTGGAACTAGGAAAATTGGGTTTATATATCTGTGGAATGACCAGGGTGGGACAAAGGACTCTTGTCTGTTGGAGGTGGGTGTGAATGTTTCGACTGATCACCTTGATTACCATTTGATTGCCTGGCAGTGCCTGGAGCAATCTTTTGTTGAGAGGTGATTAGAGGTCCTTGTTTGTTTCCTCTCTCTTGTTGTGCTGTTCAGACTATATGGCCATGTTCTAAAGGCATTCTCTCCTGACGTTTCGCCTACATCTATGGCAAGCATCCTCAGAGGTTGTGAGGTCTGTTGGAACTAGGAAAATGGGTTTATATATCTGTGGAATGTCCAGGGTGGGACAAAGAACTCTTGTCTGTTGGAGCTAGGTGTGAATGTTTCAACTGACCATCTTGATTAGCATTTATTTATTTATTTACGACATTTATATGCCGCCCTTCTCACCCCAAAGGGGACTCAGAGCGGTTTACAAGTAAAAAGTAAATACAATATATTATATTATTATCATAGCACAATATTAATATTATATATTACATATATAACATTATACTGTAATATTATTCGTAATATTACATTTAATATAAAATATTTAATTATAATATCATTTTATTATTATTAGTAGTATATTGTATTACATTATAATATTATCAACATTTGATGGCCTGGCAGTTTTTTTGTCTGGCTTGTTAGTGCCTGGGGCGATCTTTTGTTGAGAGGTGATAAGCTGTCCCTGATTGTTTCAACAGAAAGGAGGAAACAATGAAAATGAACAAAATCTGACTACCGGTATTAAAAAACCTCTAAAATTACAACAGCAAAACAATAGAGAGGAAACAATCAGGGACATCTAATCACCTCTCAACAAAAGATTGCCCCAGGCACTAACAAATTCTGGCTACTTGTATTTAAAAACTCTAAAATTATAACAGCAAAACAACAGAGAGGTTTTTCTTTTTTGGTCATGTCAGGAGCAACTTGAGAAACTGCAAGTTGCTTCTGGTGTGAGAGAATTTGCCGTCTGCAAGGACGTTGTTCAGGGGACGCCCGGATGATTTTTTGATGTTTTATCATCCTTGTGGGAGGCTTCTCTCATGTCCCCACATGAGGAGCTGGAGCTGATAGAGGGAGCTCATCCGCCTCTCCCCGGATTCGAACCTGCGACCTGTCGGTCTTCAGTCCTGCCGGCACAGGGGTTTAACCCGCTGCGCCACCGGGGGCTCCTAACAGAGAGGTAACAATCAAGGACATCTAATCACCTCGCAACAAAAGATTGCCCCAGGCACTAACAAGCCACGCCAAAAAACTACCAGGCCATCAAATGCTAATCAAGGTGGTCAGTTGAAACATTCACACCTAGCTCCAACAGACAAGAGTTCTTTGTCCCAGCCTGGACATTGCACAGATATATAAACACAATTTTCCTAGTTCCAACAGTCCTCACTACCTCTGGGGATGCTTGCTATAGATGCAGGCGAAACGTCAGGAGAGAATGCCTCTAGAACATGGCCATACAGCCCGGAAAAAACCTACAACAACCCGTCATTATTCTGCTTTAACATTCTTTAGACTTTTGCTCGTCATATGGCGGAGCAAGGCCTTGCAACCCCACCGCTCCGAACATCTGAATAATGTCCTTTCCTTTTAGTTCTCTCGTTCACAAGAGCTTGACAATTGGATGAGTCTTTGGCTCTTTTCGAAAAGAAGAAATCTTTGGTTCTCTAGAAGATAAATTGTGCTTTTCTATATAAGAGTTTTGCCTGTTTTCCTTGAAATTTTCCCTTGATGAAGGCAATATCCTTGAGGAAACCAAGATAAATAGGACAATCCTGTAAAGTTTCGGCCCATTGCATGGAATTCCTTGCATCTAAAGAACTGTCAACAAAGAGGAGGACAAGGAGAAGAAAGAAGAGGTGGAAGGTCCTCTACTTGAAGACAGTGACACAGTTGAGTCTTTGTTCCCAGCCCTCAGACCCAGTATTGGCTGTTCTTTAAGGCCGGATTGGATGTCCTACAATACTGTAGAAGTTCTGGCTCCTGTTGTCCACCTGGCCCTAAACCTTTTGAGTTGAGTCCTCCTTCTTTGGCCTCCAGTGTGCTGACTGTCGATAAAGGAATGCCTTGGTTGGGCTCGGTCTTCCGGAAGGTCTCCTGGTCAACGACGGTCCCGTTCTTGTATTTGGGGGGCGTCCCTTGGACGTTGTGCTTGCCCGTCTTGTTCCGCTTGTGGAGGTAGAAGAGCAAGGGCAGGATCAAGGCCAGGAGCAGAAGAATGAGGCAGATGGGCAGGATGATGCTGAACATGTTGGCTTCGATGAAACTGAGAAACGTTCCCCTTTCTGCTGGAGGGGACATGGTGGTTAATATCCCTTGGTCCAGTAATGCTGTTGGATGAACTGGTTGCTCACTGGGATTCTGGCTGGATGGTTTGGACTCAAAAGGGCTGTTGGTTAATGTTTGGGGAGAAGAAGTTCTGTCTTGGTGAGTGGAGCTGGAGTCCTTCTCTCGTAAACTGGGCACTTTCAGGAGCGTTACTCCATAGGACTTTGTGGAGTTGAAGGCCTCAGTGGTGTACTCCAAAAACTCCAGAGCTGGGGGAACTCCCTCAGCTGCCAACTCAAACTGGAAACTGTCTTGTTCTCGCCTTTCTTCAGAGTCCTCCACCTCCCAGATTTCTAAGCCAACCAGACCTTGCTCAAGATCATGCTGAGTGAAGGTATCAATGGGGACAATTTGGTTTGTAGGATCTCTGGAGACTTTGACAAACTGGCTTCTTTGGGGACCTTGAAGGATTTTGAACTCAGGATTACTCTTGGTCTTGTTGGCCAGTTCACGTGCATCAAGGATGCTGGTGTCAAGCTGGATAGTGGTTCCTCTTGGCCAGAGAGCATCTTGTTGAGTTTTGACCAAGGCCTTCACTGTGACGCTCACCACACCTGATATATTGACCTCTCCTGATGTGGCAAGGAACTGGAAACCATCCTCAGAGGAGACAAAATCAGTGAAAGTAAACAATACTTCTCCATTATCCACTTGCTCCTGTGAAAATTCCTTCACGGGTTTTTGGTTGACCTCGATTTGGCCAAATTGGGGGTCTCCAATGATTCTATAGAGAGCATTGTCCTCCCCTTCATCCAAAGTCCCTAGAAGATGGTCATGGGACAACGAGGCCACATTAACGTCCTGTGGTATCTCCAAAAGTGTCTGATTGGTTGCCCAGATGATTGCTGGAATAACCATGATCTCCAAGGAAGTAAAAATGGTTGGATTGTGTCCATCAGAGATAGCAAGATCTAAAGTCCCAGAAGAGCTAGTTCCATTGGCGATGAACATTATGCGCCCTGTGTTGATGTCTGCTTGTGTAAACTGGGCAACAGGCACTTGCTTATTGTGGACATGGGTCACAAACCCGCTGGATGATCCAGAAAGGATGTCATATTTGATTTCCTCTGGGGAGCTGTCAGGATCCTTGACATTCAAGTGCTCTTGGGAGATCACCAAAGATGAACCGTGAAGGACTCGCAGAACATGTTCTTGGCTGACCAGTCGTGGAGGGACCTCATTACTGTCCTTCACTGTGATGTTGAATATTCCAGAAATGACAGGTCCTTCTTCCTTTTGTGGAGGCTGAATTGATTTCACATCAAGAGGCCGGAGCCAAGCGCTAAATCGGAAATGGTCATCCAGGGTTCCGGGTCCATGGTGAGCATACTCCAAACCACCTGCAGCAAGGTCAGATTGTAGGAAATAGGGGTGCTCTCTATTGACTGGACCATCTGGTACAGACAGGGTTCCATAAGCAGGTAGCTGGGTGACCAGAAACAACACATCATAGGACGGTTTCTTGGCATCGGGTTCTTTAAAGGCAAGGAGGTTGGAAGCATCCAGTAATGAGATGTCTATCGCTCTGCTTTGAGCTTCTGGAAGAGTGAGACCTGAAAAAGAGCATGAAGGGATAGGTCATTGTATGATCTCAGTATGTGCATTCACAACTAGATTTTGGAAGGGATGTTACACATGTAACACAACTACGAGGGTTGAATGAAAAGTAATGCCTCCACCTTTGTTACTTGGGTTTGGATGGGAATATTTTAATAAATCAAACGCAGAAATAATCCTTAGAATGTGCTCTTTAACTACCACTATTCACTTTTCCACATAATCACCAGACAATTGGATACATTTCTGCCAACGATGAACAAGATTCTTTTCCACATAATCACCAGACAATTGGATACATTTCTGCCAACAATGAACAATTTTTCTGAAGTCACGGAAGAAGTCGACACTCTGTTTCCACAACCAGCGTCTCACAGTTCTTTCAACCACTATTTGCTTTTCCACATAATCACCAGACAATTGGATACATTTCTGCAACAATGAACAAGTTTTCTGAAGCCGTTGCGGAAGAAGTCAACACTCTGTTTCCGCAACCAGCGTCTCACAGTTCTCTCAACCACTATTCACTTTTCCACATAATCACCAGACAATTGGATACATTTCTGCCAACAATGAACAAGTTTTCTGAAGCCGTTGCGGAAGAAGTCAACACTCTGTTTCCGCAACCAGCGTCTCACAGTTCTCTCAACCACTATTCACTTTTCCACATAATCACCAGACAATTGGATACATTTCTGCCAACAATGAACAAGTTTTCTGAAGCCGTTGCGGAAGAAGTCGACACTCTGTTTCCGCAACCAGCGTCTCACAGTTCTCTCAACCACTATTCACTTTTCCACATAATCACCAGACAATTGGACACATTTCTGCCAACAATGAACAAGTTTTCTGAAGCCGTTGCAGAAGAAGTTGACACTCTGTTTCCGCAACCAGCGTCTCACAGTTCTCTTAACCACTATTCACTTTTCCACATAATTGGATACATTTCTGCCAACGATGAACTGGTTTTCTGAAGCTGTCACGGAAGAAGTTGACACTCTATAGCCTGAAAAAACCCACAAGAACCTAGTTGACACTCTGTTTCTGCAACCCATCGTGCACAGATCTTCCAATAGCCAAGCAAAGCAATACACTTGAAATTTCACTCTGAGTGATATGATGATCGTCCTGAATCAATCTGTCAACTTTTTGCTTGTGAAACTCAGTGGTTGCTGTCACAGGACATCCAACTCTTTGTTTGTCATGCAAGTCAGATGTTCCCACCTCAACATCTTTAAACTTACTCGGCCAACGATGCTCAGTACTCACATCAACACAATCATCATAAACAGCTTGCATTCTCTGATGAATCTCCTTTGAGGTGACACCATCTTCTGTCAAGAATTCAATGACTGCACGTTGCTTAAGTTGCATTGACCAACTGTCTGCGCAGAGTTCCATACGTCACACTTTAACAACACAACTGTTCAATGCTAAGGCTTCATCCAAAATGGAACTGTAGAGGAGAGTCTACTGAACAAGCCAGTACCTGCCACATACCAGTACTGCCATATGTTGAGGAGTTATGAAGGTGGAGGCATTACTTTTCATTCAACCCTGGTAGTATATAACAGTGATGGCCCCTGGTCTCTATGTTGATCAAATTATGAATGTCCTCCAGGATTTAGTCTAGACCAGTGGTTCTCGACCTTCCTAATGCCGCGACCCCTTCATACAGTCCCTCATGTGGTGGTGACCCCCAACCATAACATTGTTTTTGTTGCTACTTCATAACAGTCATTTTACTACTGTTATAAATCATAATGTAAATATCAGATATGCAAGATGTATTTTTATTCACTGGACCAAACTGGGCACAGATACCCAATGCAACCACATGTAAATGCTAGTGGGGTTGGGGGAGGATTGATTTTGTAATTTGGGAGTTGTAGTTGCTGGGATTTATAGTTCACCTATAATCAAAGAGCATTCTGAACTCCACCAGCGATGGATTTGAACCTAATTTGCCACACAGAACTCCCATGACCAACGGAAAATACTGGAAGGGTTTGGTGGGTATTGACCTTGAGTTTGGGAGTTGTAGTTCACCTATATCCAGAGAGCACTGTGGACTCACGCAATGGTGGATCTGGACCAAACTTGGCACAAATACTCAATATGCGCAAATGTGAACACTGGTGGAGCCTGGGGAAAATAGACCTTGACTTTTGGGAGTTGTAGTTGCTGGGATTTATAGTTCATTACAATCAAAGAACATTCTGAACTCCACCAATGATAGAATTGGCTCAAACTTCCCACATGGAATCACCATGACCATCAGAAAATACTGTGTTTTCTTATGGTCTTTGGCGACCCCTCTGACACCCCGTCGTGACCCCCTCAGGGGTCCCGACCCCCAGGTTGAGAAACACTGGTCTAGATTTTAATGCTGGTGGACTGTATCCTTAGAACAGGTCCAACCCTACTTCAGTGTCTCACTGGCATGGAAGTTTGGCCATGGGCAAGTCACACTTTCTCAGCCTCAGAGGAAGGCAATGGCAAAACTTTCCTGAACAAATATCACCAAGAAAACTTTGTTAAAAGATCATAGGTCAGAAATGGCTTCAAACTACAAGAGAGGAGATTCCATCTGAACATGAGGAAGAACTTCCTGACTGTGAGAGCCGTTCAGCAGTGGAACTCTCTGCCCTGGAGCGTGGTGGAGGCTCCTTCTTTGGAAGCTTTTAAACAGGGGCTGGATGGCCATCTGTCAGGGGTGATTTGAATGCAATATTCCTGCTTCTTGGCAGAATGGGGTTGGACTGGATGGCCCATGAGGTCTCTTCCAACTCTTTGATTCTATGATTCTATGATTCTATGAAATGATTTGAAGGAACACAGCAGCAATCTCACAGGAGCTTTTGTGCTCTATTCTATGCTCAACGGGTCTATATGCTGTGAATGTGGACATTGGCTTTACCTTTGTTCCTCCACAATCGAGTGGAGCTCTGTGGACAGCTGTTCTCAAATGATACCGACACGCCGAGGACGTATGGATCCGTTGTTATGGATGGGGTAGAAAGGCGGAAATTGAAGGAATCTTCAAGGCTCCAAAAAGGTTCAGACGGCATTTCGTGATGGTATGATATCACTCCATTGTCCACCTGGATGGATGTGTGGAAAGAAGAGGGTTGAATTAGTTATAATGAATTTTTTCCCTCCTGTTGCACTCCAGAACAGAAACGATACCCTCTGACTTTAAAACACACCACACGTTGAGTGAAAAACCAATCCTTTTTATTGAAGCTGAGTAAAACAGCCAGTAGAAAGAAATGCTTGTAAAAATAGGAAAATTTCAAAATGTAAAAGATCAGTAAAATGCAGTAATTCAAAGCAATGTCCACAAAAGATATAAAAACAACCCAAGGCAGTATTTATCCAGGCAGGAAACAACAGGTTGCAAAGATAATCCAGAAGGTGCTAGACCACAGCAAAATGCTAAAAAAATAAGAAGACCCCTTGAACAGGATTTTCAAGGCACATGAACATGATTTCCAAATGATGCCTGATCTAACAGGCTTTCCCTTGAAGCAGATCTTATATCCCAAAAATTGGTTTTGTTTTCCCCCACTCTTGCCTCTTATCTGACAAAGCTTTTTGGAGCGACGTAAACATTGGGAAGTCTGACTTGGCCACGGTGGTCCATGCTCTGGTTACATCCCATTTAGACTACTGAAA
>NW_026844367.1:30377138-30457128 GCF_025583915.1 Anolis sagrei ordinatus | reverse complement strand
AATGATGGGATTTGCAGTACCTTCACCCAATTCACGTCCCACAGAACATTGTAGCCCCTACAAATCACAGACCAGACCCAAACTTGGCACACAGAGTTCTCATGACTCACTCTACATCCTGATACAGTTCTAAGGGGGATGGACCATGGATGATGGGATTTGCAGTACCTTCACTCACTTACTGAAACCACTGCGACCCTCATCCAATGACTGATCAAGACCAAACTTGGCACACAAACTTGACACACTCTACATCATGCTGCACTTTGCAGGAGGGTTGACCATGGATGATGGAACTTTCAATACCTTCACTCACTTACTGAAACCACTGCGACCCTCATCCAATGACAAATAAAGGCCAAACTTGGCACACAGAGCCCCCATGACCCACTCTACGTCCTGCTGCCATTTGGAGGAGGGTGGACCATGAATGATGGGACTTGCAGTACCTTCACTCACTTCCTGAAAACAATGCAACCCTCATCCAATGACCAATAAAGAACAAACTTGGCATACAGGACCCCCTTGACCCACTTTCTCTAATAACCCGGGCAGCGCCAGGTCCCCAAGGTAGTCAAATAATAAAATAAACAAATACCTGGACAGACGGCCAGATCTTCCTTGTTTTCCAGAATGAGAGTCAGTTTCTTTTGGGCCCTCACAGCAAAGAAATGCCCCGGAGACATGTTCTCTCCATCCGATAGATCAAATGAGAAGCCTCCATCCAGGGCTCCTAAGGAAGAGATTTGGATGAACGTGACCATACCTGAGTCCACATATTCTCCTCTTAAATTACAGTGATCAGAGTTCAGGTGGGATTTCATTTCCTGCAATTTGAATTCATGGCTCCATTGTGTCCTAGTTCTCCAGAGCAGCAGAACAACAAGCTAGCTCCATCTACAATATGGTCTCCTTTCAAATATGTAAACATGGTGATCATGTCCCTCTTGATCTTCTATTACCCAAGCTAAACACACTCAGCTCTCTGAGCTGCTCCTCATAGATATTCATGGTTTCTAACCCTTTAACAATTTGGTTGTCCTGTAGACACCTTCTAAACACCTTCTAGCTAGTCCATATCCTTCTTGAATCTAGATATTTATTTATCGTGTCAGAGGCAACCAGACCATTGTATTACATTTCTAACAAAACAAAAACAAACAAACAGATAAAAAACACAGTGTTTGCAAGCTTGGTAGTTGATTAAATGTCCTTTGACCAGTATCTGGCCACTTGGAGTGCCTCTGGTGTTGCCGCAAGAAGGTCCTCCATTGTGCATGTGGCAGGGCTCAGGCTGCATTGCAATAGGTGGTCTGTGGTTTGCTCTTCTCCACATTCGCATGTCGTGGATTCCACTTTGTAGCCCCATTTCTTAAGATTGGTTCAGCATCTCGTGGTGCCAGAGCGCAGTCTACTCAGCGCCTTCCAAGTCGCCCAGTCCTCTGTGTGCCCAGGGGGGAGTCTCTCATTTGGTATCAGCCATGGGGTTTGAGCCTGCCACTTTTGGACTCTCGCTTGCTGAGGTGTTCCAGCGAGTGTCTCTGTAGATCTTAGAAAACTATGTCTTGATTTAAGTCGTTGACGTGCTGGCTGATACCCAAACAAGGGATGGGCTGGAGATGTCACTGCCTTGGTCCTTTCACTATTGGCTGCTACTTCCCGGCGGATGTCAGGTGGTGCAATACTGGCTAAGCAGTGTAATTTCTCCAGTGGTGTAGGGCGCAGACACCCCATGATAATGCGGCATGTCTCATTAAGAGCCACATCCACTGTTTTAGTGTGGTGAGATGTGTTCCACACTGGGCATGCATACTCAGCAGCAGAGTAGCATAGCGCAAGGGCAGATGTCTTCACTGTGTCTGGTTGTGATCCCCAGGTTGTGCCAGTCAGCTTTCGTATGATATTGTTTCTAGCACCACTTTTTGCTTGATGTTCAGGCAGTGCTTCTTGTAGGTAAGAGCACGGTCCAGAGTGACTCCCAGGTATTTGGGTGTGCTGCAATGATCCAGTGGGATTCCTTCCCAGGTAATCCTCAGAGCTCGGGATGCTTGTCTGTTCTTAAGGTGAAAGGCACATGTCTGTGTTTTAGATGGATTAGGGATCAGCTGGTTTTCCCTGTAATAGGCAGTAAGAGCACCTAGAGCTTCGGAGAGCTTCTGTTCAACCATCTCAAAGCTCCCTGCTTGAGCAGTAATGGCACGATCATCAGCATAGATGAAGCTCTCTGTCCCTTCTGGCAGTGGCTGGTCATTTGTGTAGATGTTGAACATGGATGGAGCAAGCACGTTCCCCTGAGGCAGGCCGTTCTTCTGTTTCCGCCATCTGCTTCTCTGGCCCTGGAACTCAACAAAAAAGCTCCTGTTTTGTAGCAGGAGGACATGAGAGAAGCCTCCTCGCAGGATTGCATGACATCTGGGCATCCCCTGGGCAATGTCTTAGTAGATGGCTGATTCTCTCACACCAGAAGCAACCAGAAGCGACTTGAATCTAGATGAGATCTGATCAAAACAAAACACAGTGGGACTACGACTTCTCTTGATCTATACCAGGTATGGGCAAACTTGGGCCCTCCTCACATTTCCAAAACACCCGGAGGGCCCAAGTTTGCCCATGCCCTATCAATACTATTGATTAGTTAGCATAGGACAATATGGGACCAATAAATACTAATGGTTGATTTCTCCAGTTCTGCCATTATCTGCCCACCCATTCTACCATACGTGTTCCCCTTCTTTCAGCTACAAACCTTCATGGATAAACTCAACAAGACGGCTGTTGATCTGGGCCTGGGTGAAACGCTGGGTTGTATCATTGGGTGATGGCTTCAGCACCACCTTCCCATTGATGGGTCTTCTGATGGAGTAGACCACTTCCTCAGGAGGGTTGTCTTCATCTTCGCTCAGAAGGAGCTCAGGAGTGATCTCGGCAGTGGCACCTTCTTGGATCTGGTGGGAAGAGTCAAGAAACCAAAGAGGTTCATCACCAGGTTTGCATCCACTATAGTGACATCACAGGTAATTCTTTGGTATGCTTCCACCAGAAGCTGCCTCTCTAAAACAAATCTTTAGAGAGGATAATCAGTATATAAGGTAAAGGTAAAGGTTTTCCCTCAACATTAAGTGTAGTCGTGTCCTACTCTGGTGGGTGGTGCTCATCTCTATTTCTAAGCCGAAGGGCTGGAATTGTCCATAGACATGTCCAAGGTCATGTGGCCACCATGACTGCATGGAGTGCCATTACCTTCCTGCCGAAGCAGTACCTATTGATCTACTCACAATTGTACATTTTCGAACTGCTAGGTTGGCAGAAGCTAGGGCTGACAGTGGAAGCTCATGCCGCTCCCCGGATTCGAACCTGCGACCTTTCAGTCAACAAGTTCAACAGCTCAGCAGTTCAACCCACTGCGCCACAGGGGCATACATAGAAAGCATATAATTTCAGCCTTCCCTGCTGGAATACACTGCCCAGGATCCCATAGCATTCAGCCATGACAGTTAAAGTGATGTCAAACTGTGTTAATCTGACAGTGTAGATGCAACCTTAATTTCAAGCATGTGCTGGGTTAGGCCTTTCTCACCCCCACCAACTTCTATCCTCCTTCCACAGCTTGCCTATTATACAGAATAATAATTGCTCTATGGCAGTGTTTCTCAACCTTCCTAATGCCGCAACCCTTTAGTACAGTTCCTCATATGTGATGGTGACCCTCAACCATAACATTATTTTTGTTGCTACTTCGTAATTGTAATTTTGCTACTGTTATGAATCGTAATGTAAATATCTGATATGCAGAATGTGTTTTAATTCCCTGGACCAAATTTGGCACAAATACCTGATATGTCCAAATTAAACACTGGTGGGGTTAGGTGGGGGGATTGATTTTGTCATTTGGGAGTTGTAGTTGCTGGCATTTATAGTTCACCTACAATGAAATGGCATTGTGAACTCCACCAATGATGGAATTGAACCAAACTTCCCACACAGAACTCCCATGACTAACAGAAAATACTGGAAGGGCTTGGTGGGCATTGACCTTGAGTTTTGGAGTTGTAGTTCGCCTACATCCAGAGAGCACTCTGGACTCAAACAACTATAGATCTGGACCAAACTCGGCACGAATACTCCATATACCCAAATGTGAACATTGGTGGAGTTTGGAGAAAATAGACATTGACATTTGGGAGTTGTAGTTGCTGGGATTTACACCTACAATCAAAGAGCATTCTGAACCCGACCAACAATAGAATTGGGCCAAACTTCCCAGACAGAACCCTCATGAATAACAGAAAATACTGTGTTTCCTGATGGTCTTTGGCGACCCCTCTGACACCCCCTCGCGACCCCCTCAGGGGTCCCGACCCCCAGGTTGAGATAGGCTGCTCTGTGGAAACAGCCCTAGAAAAAGCAAAGGCACTGTTTTGGTTGAAAAGAGAGGGACGAGAGTGTTGCTTTCTTTGTAGCCCACGCTGGCGCTGAATTATTCAAGCTTTATGCTTCACTTCTGCTCTTAGATGTTCCTTTTTATTATGTTTGCCCATGCTTTGCGCCGCCTGTGATCTTTGGGAGGGTCACGGGGATCCAGCCGGTGGGACGTGGCGATGGCTCCTTCTGCCTCGCTTAGCCAGAAGTGGCTTCCATATTGTGTGGGAAACAAGTGCTGATGTGTTGGATTATCCTTTGCCTTCTTCCCCCTTCACATTTTCCTTTAATCCCTTACTTGCCAATGCCCTGGGGCCGGTGTCTTCAGTATCCAAAACACCAAGCCTGATTCCCTTCTATCACTATATAACATAATGTTTGTTCCTGGGTTATGAGTGTCATTTCCTAATTGGTTCTGCCATAGAAACATGAGAAAAGTTTATTAAAATGCAAAAACCTTATTTTTGCGGGCCATCCTGCAGCACATTTTTCCTAATTTTTCCAATAAATATTGTTATTATTTATTATTAATTGAAACACAACAAGATGAGTCCACAGCAAACAAGGTCACTCAAGCTGGCTGTTGTATTGGATCACACGTTGGACAATTCCCAAGTGTCTGGGACTGTTGACGAGATATTGACAAGCTGGAATGTGTCCAGAGGAGGGCGGTTAAAATGATCAAGGGTCTGGAGAACAAGCCCTATGAGGAGCGGCTTAAGGAGCTGGGCATGTTTAGCCTGAAGAAGAGAAGGCTGAGAGGAGATATGATGAAAGCCATGTATAAATATGTGAGAGGAAGCCACAGGGAGGAGGGAGCAAGCTTGTTTTCTGCTTCCCTGGAGACTAGGACGCGGAACAATGGCTTCAAACTACAAGAGAGGAGATTTCATCTGAACATGAGGAAGAACTTCCTGACTGTGAGAGCCGTTCAGCAGTGGAACTCTCTGCCCCAGGGGTGATTTCAATGCAATATTCCTGCTTCTTGGCAGAATGGGGTTGGACTGGATGGCCCATGAGGTCTCTTACAACTCTTTGATTCTATGATTCTATGATTTTATGTGTGATATACGCACATAAATTTATTATTATTATTATTATTATTATTATTATTATTATTATTATTATTATTATTTGGAGCACCACAAGATGAGTCCACAGCAGACAAGGTCACTCTGCTGGCTGTTGTATTGGATCACACATTGGACACGTCCCAAGTGTCTAGAGCTGTGTGATGTATCGGCGTATTATTATTATTATTATTATTATTATTATTATTATTATTATTATTATTATTTGAAACACAACAAGATGAGTCCACAGCAAGATCACTCTGCTGGCTGTTGTATTGGATCACACGTCGGACACTTCGCAAGTGTTTATTATTATTATTATTATTATTATTATTATTATTATTATTATTATTATTATTTGAAACACAACAAGATGAGTCCACAGTAAACAAGGTCACTCTGCTGCTTGTTGTATTGGATCACACGTTGGACACTTCCCAAGTGTCTAGGACTGTGTGATGTATCAGCGTATATTTATTATTATTATTATTATTATTAATTATTATTATTATTATTTCAAACACAACAAGATGAGTCCACAGTAAACAAGGTCACTCTGCTGGCTGTTCCATTGGATCACATGTCGGACCCTTCCCAAGTGTCTAGGACTGTGTGATGTATCAGTGAATGTGTGCAGATCCCAGTAAGGGGGCCTTTTGCAGCTGACAGGTTGTGTTTAAGTGCAGGCCAAGGTCTTTAGGAACTGCACCCAGTGTGCCGATCACCACTGGGACCCCCTTGACTGGCTTGTGCCAGAGTCTTTGCAGTTCGATCTTTAAACCTTCATATTGTGACAGCTTTTCCAGTTGTTTCTCTTCAATCCTGCTGTCACCCATTATTGCAACATCGACGATCCAAACTTTGTTTTTTAACATGATTGTGTATTATGCTCCAAAACTCTGTCAGCCTGAATCCAGAAGTCCCAGAGGAGTTTGACATGTTCATTCTCTGTAACTTTTTCCGGCTTGTGATCCCACCAGTTCTTTGTCACAGGCAGATGGTATTTGTGGCACAAGTTCCAATGAATCATCTGAGCAACGGTGTTGTGCCTCTGCTTGTAGTCTGTCTGCAGTCTTCTTGCAGCAGCTGAGGATGGGATCTATTGTTTCATCTGCTTCCTTGCAGAGTCTACACTTGGGATCTGTCTTTGACTTTTCAATTCTGGCTTTGATGGCCTTGGTTCGAATGGCTTGTTCTTGGGCTGCCAGAATCAGGCCCTCCTTCGTCTCCTTTTTCAGAGTCCCATTTGTGAGCCACATCCATGTTTTTTCTTTGTCAATTTGGCTCTCAATTTTTCCCAGGAACTGTCCATGGAGAGCCTTCTTTTGCTAGTTTTCTCTTCTGCTCTGGATTGTGTTTTTACGGTATTCACTCTTTGTCTTTTGCACTTTAAGCAGTTTACTACTATTGACTTCCCTCAATGTTGGTTCTTGACTGCCTTTCCCATCATCTGCCAGGGCATGTTTCTCTTCTTCTACCATTTGTTTCCCTTGCAGAAGCCCTCTTCTCTCTGCCTCCTGATTTTCTGGGCAGGTCAAGTCTGTTGACATCACTACGCGGGTGTCATGAATAGTGGATTGTCATCAGTTTTCTTGTTTTTCTGTCCAGATCATCCAGCTCTGCTTGTGTTCAGTTCACAATTCCAGCAGTGTATCTAATGACGGGGATGGCCCAGGTGATTGTTGCTGTTGTTGTCGTTGTCACTATTATTATTATTATTATTATTAATTTATTTATTATTTATTTATTTGCTTTACTTCTACACCGCCTTTTTCAGCCGAAATGGCAACTCAAGGCGGTTTACATAGTAAAGATCATCACAACAATATCAAAAAGACAATTAAAAGCACATTATACAAATTACACCAAAACAAAATCATTATCATAAGCCTCAGCAAACAAATCAGAATCAGAATCCGTAATCATAATCCTTTACCAAATCCTATGTTCAGTTGTACCATCTTCGTGTATTCATTGCACTATTTAGCCAAACGCTTGTTCGTAAAGCCAAGTCTTGACCTTCCTCCGGAATGCCAGCAATGAAGGGGCCTGTCTGATGTCCACAGGTAGGGCGTTCCACAGCCGAGGGGCCACCACCGAGAAGGCCCTGTCCCTCGTCCCCGCCAACCGCGCCTGCGATGCGGGCGGGATCGAGAGCAGGGCCTCCCCAGACGATCTTAATGTCCTAGTCGGTTCATAGGTGGAGATGCGTTCGGAGAGGTTATTATTATTATTATTATTACTGTTATTGTTATTATTATTAATATTATTGTTGTTATTGTTGTTGTTGTTGTTGTTATTATTATTATTATTATTATTATTATTATTATGGTTCAGACTATAACTCATTATGGATTTACTACCTCTGTTGTAATTAATGATCCACACACAGAGCTAAAAATGGGGATTTATAGTTTATCTACAATCAAAGAGAATTTTGAACCCCCATGGCCAACAGAAAATACTGTGGGTTGTTGTAGGTTTTTTTGGGCTATATGGCCATGTTCTAGAGCAGTGGTTCTCAACCTTCCTAATGCTACGACCCCTGAATAAAGCTCCCCCCAACCAAAAAATTATTTTTGTTGCTACTTCATAACTGTAATTTTGCTACTGGATCACAATGTAAATATCTGATATGCAGGATGCATTTTCATTCACTGGACCAAATTGGCACAAATACCCAATACACCCAAATTTGAATACTGGTGGAGTTGGAGAGGGGATTGATTTTGTCATTTGGGAGTGGTAGTTACTGGGATTTATAGTTCACCTACAATCAAAGAGCATTCTGAACTCCAACAATGATGGAATTGAACCAAATTTCCCACACAGGACCCCCCAACAGAAAATACAGGATGGGTTTGGTGGGCATTGACCTTGAGTTTGGGAGTTGTAGTTCAACTACATCCAGAGAGCACTGTGGACTGAAACAATGATGGATCTAGACCAAACGTGGCACAAATGCTCAATAAGCCCAAATATGAACACTGGTGAAGTTTGGGGAAAATAGACCTTGACATTTGGACGTTGTAGTTGCTGGGATTTATAGTTCACCTATAATCAAAGAGCATTCTGAACCCCACCAATGATAGAATTGGGACAAACTTCCTGCATCCCTATAATCAACAGAAAATCCTCTGTTTTCTGATGGTCTTTGGCGACCCCTCTGACACCCCTCTCATGACCCCCTCAGGGGTCCCGACCCCCAGGTTGAGAAACACTGTTCTAGAGGCATTCTCTCCTGATGTTTCGCCTGCATCTATGGCAAGCATCCTCAGAGGTAGTGAGGTCTGTTGGAACTAGGAAAAAGGGTTTATATATCTGTGGAATGACCAGGGTGGGACACAGAATTCTTGTCTGTTGGAGCTAGGTGTGAATGTTTCAACTGACCACCTTGATTAGCATTTGATGGCCTGGCAGTTGTTTCGTGTGGCTTGTTAGTGCCTGGGGCAATCTTTTGTTGTGAGGTGATTAGATGCTAATCAAGGTGGTCAGTTGAAACATTCACACCTAGCTTCAACAGACATGATGTGGACAAAGGACTTCATCTTTGCCTGTACTATCCTTCCTCCCAATGAGCAGTTGGGCTTTTTTATTTATATAGATGACAAAACATTATGGAGGGAGGATAGTGTAACTATATGGTTCTTCAAGATGTCTTAGGGAGGTAATGCCTTCCCTTAGGCTTCCACAATTAGTCACCTCTATCCTAGAAGTGTGGCCAAAGGTCAAGGACAATGGGATTTGTAGTCCAAAGAACTGGCTAGTGCAAATTAATGTCATTTGGTAACTTAGGAAAACAAAAAACATTGTTGGCTCTCTGTCTTCCAAATACGTATCTTCTCATCCCCGAAACTGGGAATATATTTTGTTATTTTTAAAACAAGCCCTTGAATGAGGACACCGAAAACTTCCCAAAAGTCACCAAACCCTGAACTCGATCTGATCCCGAGGCACATCTGCTAAACAAGTGAGATCATGGGTTATGAGCACATCGGCTCAGCTTGTTGCTGTGGATCCTAGTCTTTCATCATCGTGTTTTGCCTTTGCTTTGTTTTCTTCCAGTTTGCACGTGGGATTCGGCGTTCTCCTCTTGAAACATCTCCATTATCCCTATCTTTCGGCTGCCCTTTGGTTGGACTCGTTCCCAATAAATGGACAGCCAGATGGGATGAATTAACCGGATCCCTTGGGATGGTGGAGCTGAATGGAAACGACAAAGACCTTTTCCATTTTGCTGTACAATTTTATTTTTGGAAGAGTAATTTTGACCTTGTGAGATACGAAGGGCGTTCATTAAAGATTTCCCTTGACCCACTTCTATTTATAAACAGGATGCAGAGTTTTTAAGGTTGGCTTTGAGCCCATCTTTCAATCTCTTTTCCTGCCCACCAACATTCCATTTTCCATTCTTGAGTTCGGAGTAGAGCAACTGCTTTGGGAGATGGTCGGGCATCCGGACAACGTGGCCGGTCCAGCGGAGTTGATGGCGGAGGACCATCGCTTCAATGCTGGTGGTCTTTGCTTCTTCCAGCACGCTGACATTTGTCCGCTTGTCTTCCCAAGAGGTTTGCAGGATTTTCCAGAGGCAGCGCTGATGGAATCGTTCCAGGAGTTGAGTGTGACGTCTGTAGACAGTCCACGTTTCGCAGGCATAGAGCAGGGTTGGGAGGACAACGGCTTTATAAACAAGCACCTTGGTCTCCCTATGGATGTCCCGGTCCTCAAACACTCTCTGCTTCATTCAGAAAAATGCTGCACTCGCAGAGCTCAGGCGATGTTGAGTTTCAGTGTCAATGTTAATGTCTGTAGACAGTCCACGTTTCACAGGCATATAACAGGGTTAGGAGGACAATGGCTTTATAAACAAGCACCTTGGTCTCCCTATGGATTTCCCAGTCCTCAAACACTCTCTGCTTCATTCAGAAAAATGCTGCACTCGCAGAGCTCAGGTGTTGTATTTCAGTGTCAATGTTAATGTCTGTAGACAGTCCACGTTTCACAGGCATATAGCAGGGTTGGGAGGGCAATGGCTTTATTAACAAGCACCTTGGTCTCCCTACGGATGTCCCGGTCCTCAAACGCTCTCTGCTTCATTCAGAAAAATGCTGCACTCGCAGAGCTCAGGTGGTGTTGAGTTTCAGTGTCAATGTTAATGTCTGTAGACAGTCCACGTTTTGCAAGTGTATAGCAGGGTTAGGAGGACAATGGCTTTATAAACAAGCACCTACGGATGTCCTGGTCTTCAAACACTCTCTGCTTCATTCGGAAAAATGCTGCACTCGCAGAGCTCAGGCGGTGTTATATTTCAGTGTCAATGTTGACTTTGGTGAGACAGGATGAGTGCACTGTCAAATTAATGCAGTTTGATGTCACTTGAACTGGCAAAGATTGTTAGCGGCTCACCAAACTACAGTTGCCAGGATTTCATAGCATTTCTGGTTAATATGGCGTCAAACTGCATTTATTTGACAGTGTCATTGCACCCTTATTGGATGAGAAAATCGACCGCACCTCAAATAACAACAGAAGTCCAGTTATTTTGGATGTCAGCTCACAGAATCCTTCACTGCTGGCCAAGCTGGTTGGGGCTTCTGGGGTTTGAAGCTCCTTGAAGGATGAAAGCTTGGGAAGCATAGCAGTAATATTTAATTGATAATTGAGGATCTGCATTTCGAAAAGGTGTCAGCGGAATGAGGCAAACAGCGTGTGCTAAGCTGGCAATCTCATTCACATTTCTAATGGAGGTTGCTGCCCTGTGTTACATAAAAAGTCAATTATTATTTTTTTCCACAGCTTCTCTTCTGACAAACTGGAAATTGTAATATGGGGGTATGCCGCCACCGTGTGTCTATGTCATGCCATAGCAAGGCAGAAGATGGGACCAGTAAACAAAACACAGATGGTGCTTTCACCATCTCCCCTTCCTTGATCATTGAATCATAGAATCAAAGAGTTGGAAGAGACCTCATGGGCCATCCAGTTCTATCTCCTGCTAAGAAGCAGGAAAATCATATTCAAAGCACCCATGACAGATGGCCATCCAGCCTCTTTTTAAAAAGCTTCCAAAGAAGGAGCCTCCACCACACTCCGGGGCAGAGAGTTCCACTGCTGAACGGCTCTCACAGTCAGGAAGTTCTTCCTCATGTTCAGGTGGAATCTCCTTTCTTGTAGTTTGAAGCCATTGTTCCGCGTCCTAGTCTCCAAGGAAGCAGAAAACAAGCTTGCTCCCTCCTCCCTGTGGCTTCCTCTCACATATTTATACATGGCTATCATATCCCCTCTCAGCCTTCTCTTCTTCAGGCTAAACATGCCCAGCTCCTTAAGCCGCTCCTCATAGGGCTTGTTCTCCAGACCTTTTATCATTTTAGTCGCTCTCCTCTGGACACATTCCAGCTTGTCAATATCTCTCTTGAATTGTGGTGCCCAGAACTGGACACAATATTCCAGGTGTGGTCTAACCAAAGCAGAATAGAGGGGTAGCATTACTTCCCTAGATCTAGACACTATGCTCCTATTGATGCAGGCCAAAATTCCATTGGCTTTTTTTGCCACCACATCACATTGTTGGCTCATGTTTAACTTGTTGTCCACGAGGACTCCAAGATCTTTTTCACACGTGCTGCTCTCGAGCCAGGCATTGTCCCCCATTCTGTATCTTTGCATTTCGTTTTTCCTACCAAAGTGGAGTATCTTGCATTTGTCACTGTTGAACTTCATTTTGTTAGTTTTGGCCAATCATCTCTCTAATCTGTCAAGATCGTTTTGAATCCTGCTCCTGTCCTCTGGAGTATTGGCTCTCCCTCCCAATTTGGTGTCATCTGCAAACTTGATGATCCTGCCTTCTAGCCCTTCATCTAAGTCATTAATGAAGATGTTGAACAGGACCGGGCCCAGGACGGAACCCTGCGGCACTCCACTCGTCACTTCTTTCCAGGATGAAGAGGAAGCATTGGTGAGCACCCTCTGGGTTCGTCCATTTAACCAATTACAGATGCTTGAATGTGAGTCAAGGACTAGTGGAAAAACACACACAAGTGTTGCATGCTTTGCTCTCATTTGGCCTCACCCTTCCTTCATCTTTGGCACTACCAGCCGCTAATGTTTATAGCTGCTGGGGTTCAGACTATCACAGCCAAACAAGGACACATATAGAATTATTCCAAGTGAGTCTGAAGGCCTTGTTGGATTCAAGACTTGGAGTTCTCCATCACCACCCAATTTCCAAGTTCATGGCACCTGGGAAACTGAATGATGATGGAGAACATCAAGGCCTGAATCCATCTGGAATGATTCCTCTTGTGTCCTCCTTGTGTTTGAGGGTATATTTTGGGGAGTACCCCTCCCAACATCCTCATCACCAATCTCATCATCGAGAAAACTGAAGTACTCTTCCAGCAGTCACCAGCCAATCCTCCTCCAATGCCAGAAATACAGCTTAATGGTGTAACATTAGAAAATGCTGACCATTTCTGCTCCCTTGGCAGCCATCTCTCCACAAAAGTCAACATTGACACTGAAATACAACACCACCTGAGCTCTGCGAGTGCAGCATTTTTCCAAATGAAGCAGAGAGTGTTTGAGGACATCCGTAGGGATACCAAGGTGCTTGCTTATAAAGCTATTGTCCTCCCAACCCTGCTATATGCCTGCGAGACATGGACTGTCTACAGAAATCACATGCAACTCCTGGAACAATTCCATCAGCTTTGCTTCCGAAAAATCCTGCAAATCTCTTGGGAAAACAAGTGGACAAATGTCAGAGTGCTGTAAGAAGCAAAGACCACCAGCATTGACGTGATGGTCCTCCGCCATCAACTCCGCTGGACAGGCCACGTTGTCCGGATGCTCGACCACCATCTCCCAAAGCAGTTGCTCTTCTCCGAACTCAAGAATGGAAAACGGAATGTTGGTGGACAGGAAAAGAGATTGAAAGATGGGCTCAAAACCAACCTTAAAAACTCTGGCATAGACACTGAGAACTGGGAAGCCCTGGCCCTTGAGTGCCCCAGCTGGAGGTCAGCTGTGACCAGCAGTGCTGTAGAATTTGAAGGGGCACAAATGGAAGGTGAAAGAGGGAAACAGGCCAAGAGGAAGGTGGGTCAAGCCAACCCCGACTGGGACCTCCTTCCACCTGGAAACTGTGGAAGAACATGAAGGTCAAGAATAGGGCTCCGCAGTCACCTACGGACCCACCTACAGTACACTGATCTTGGAAGACTATCCTACTCGGAAACGAGGGATCACCTAAGTAAGTAACTATTCAGAGTGAGTCTGAACTCACTTGGGTTCAAGACTTGGGGTTCTCCATCACCACCCAATTTCCAAGTTCATGGCAACTGGGAAACTGGATAGAGAACATCAAAGCCTGAATTCAACTGTAGCCTCTGGAATGATTCCTCTTGTGTCCTCCTTATGTTTGAGGGTATATTTTGGGGAGTACCCCTCCCAGCATCCTCATCACCACACCAGTCCCTAGGGAGAAGGAAGTACCTGTAGTCCCAAGTTGACCACCAGAATTGGGGCTTCATCATTGGTTGGGATGATGTTGATGTTGACCGTCTTGGGTTGGCTCTGCTGGTTGACCTTGGAGATGTTGGCCACCACTGTGAAGTGGTCAGTCAAGGATTCGCTCCCATCATGGACATATCGGATAAGCTGATGCTCTACCTGAACGTAAGGAGAAAATCACCATAAGGGCCTCACTTATTTATTATTTATTATTATTTATTATACTTCTACTTCACTCTTCTCACCCTGAAAGGAACTCAGTGGCTTACAGGTATTTCAAAAAGACGTTGCTACTACCAGTTGTCTCTCACATGAAACCACCAAAATGTACCATCTAGTGGTGCATTGAATAAGCTCTGAATTTTAGTCTGAACTTTGAAGGAGATATCTAGAAATCTCTAGATCCTCCAACATGACACCATGGTCAACTTCCAGTAGACATTGACCATAAAATTGTGCTTGAGGAGGTATACCTTAATCCCAGAATGAACATATTTATCAAATCCATGAATAATCTAAACCCTCAAATGTAGTGGGCTGATTCATACCTCATACCAGGAGAAGACATTCACGTCATCTTCTTCTGGTCTCTCCACGTTCTGGAAAACGCCATGCTCAGGAGCTTCAAGGATGACAAACTCCACATTAAGAGTTGTAAAATATGTGCCGGGTATATTTAGGACATCCATGGAGAGCACCTGACTGCTCCCTTCAGTCACGGTGAAGTTGTGAACTTCTAATGGGATGGAAATCGGAAGGATGTCCAGGCCCACCACGATCCCGTCCAGAGCATCAACTCCATTGGCTGTGATGTCCACTGTGAACTGGTCACCGTCTATATCTGGGCTGGATTGCAGGTAGAGGACCTTGCCTTCGTTGATGTCTTCTTGGGTGAAAGTCTGGATTGGGTCCAAGGTTATGGGTTCATCTGGAGTGTGGCCCTGAGACAAGGCCACCAGAAATCCAGAGAGGGGAGGTATGGTGACAGTGTAGAGGATCTCATGGGGAGGTATGTCTTCATGCTCAACCTGCAACAAGAGAGGAACAGGTAAGACTGCCCATGTGTTGTGGATTACTTCCTTGGTTCCCAACTAGACATTATTTCTACTTATCTAACTGGTAAGGAGATTGGGTTGTTGTAGGTTTTTCGGGCTATATGACCATTTTCTAGAAGCATTTTCTCCTGATGTTTCGCCTGCATCTATGGCAGGCATCCTCAGAGGTTGAGAATTGGTAAAGAGATTACCAATAAGTTTCCAGGCCCAAATCAAGGTGTAGGTGATTATCTATAAATCCCAATACACTTTGGGTCCAGCCTATCTTCAAGGCCACATCTCTTTCTATGAACCGGCGCAGGCTCTGAGATTGACAAGGAGGCCCCCCTCTCAGTCCCACCACCGTCTCAAGCACAGTTGGTGGGGATGAGAGAGAGGGCCTTCTCTGTGGTGACCCCCCAAGCTCTGGAATACACTTCCAAAAGTGATTAGATTAGCTCCCACCCTTCAATCTTTCCATTCCAACCTGAAAACATGGATGTTCAGACGGGCCACTGACCTTGGGTAGGCTGAATGTGAATTGTGAATTGACGACAGTTTAGTTTTATCTACTGTTGTTTTAAAATCGTATTATTTTGATTTTACGCTACATGTGTTTATGGGAGTTGTTATAATTTTATGTGACTTGTTTTATACTTTTGTACCCTTTTTTATCCTGTTGCATTGATTTGGAGATATTGGAAATATAGATATTCATACATATATTAGCGGTACCCGCCATGTGTTGCTGTGGCCAACCTTCCCTCTTTCTCCTTTCTCTCCTTCCTTCACTCCCTCTTTCCTTCCTTCCTTCTCATCTTTCCTTCTCTTCTTCCTTCCTTCTCTATCTCTTTTCTTCTTTCCCCCTTTTTCTTTCTCTTCTGCTGTCTCTTTTCTTCCTTCTCTTCCTTCTTTCCTTCCCTCCCTCTTTCTCTACATCTTCCCCCTTCCTTCACTCCCTCTTTCCTTCCTTTTCCCTTTTTTCTTTCCTTCTCTCCTTCCTTCTCTAGCTTTCCTTCCCCCCATTTCTTTCCCTTCCGCTTTCTCTCCTTTCTTCCTTCTCTTTCCTTCCTTCCTTCTCTCTTTGCTTCCATGCTTCTTTCTCCCTTTCCTTCTTTCTTTCTTTCCCTTTTTTCTCCCCTTCAGCCTTCTCTTCTCCTTAAGCCGCTCCTCATAGGGCTTGTTCTCCAGACCCTTGATCATTTTAGTCGCCCTCCTCTGGACACATTCCAGCTTGTCAATATCTCTCTTGAATTGTGGTGCCCAGAATTGGACACAATATTCCAGATGTGGTCTAACCAAAGCAGAATAGAGCATGGGGAGCATGATTTCCTTAGATCTAGACACTATGCTCCTCTTGATGCAGGCCAAAATCCCATTGGCTTTTTTTGCCGCCACATCACATTGTTGGCTCATGTTTAACTTGTTGTCCACGAGGACTCCAAGATCTTTTTCACACGTACTGCTCTTGAGCCAGGCATTGTCCCCCATTCTGTATCTTTATTTATATCCCGTCGCATCTCTTTGGAAGGGCTCGAGTGGCTTACAACATACATACAACATACACCTCACTACCTCTGAGGATGCTTGCCATAGATGCAGGCGAAACGACAGGAGAGAATGCCTCTAGAACATGGCCATATAGCCTGAAAAAACCTACAACAATCCAACATACATAAATACAATGAACAATATGGGCAAAATAAGTAGGCAAATAATAACACAACAAGTCTGTAAGAAAGAGAAATAGATTAACAATAAGCAATATAAAAACATTCGTCAAAACACAACTGTATGTTTAGAAAATGCATGACTTACCAGTAAGTAGTCGCTCTTAATTTCCACAGCTTCTCCTTGGAGGATGTGGATCCTTTCGTTGTGAACAATCTTCAACGGGTCTGTTTGGGAATCTGGATATATTGTGATTTTCAGTACCTCTTCCACAGTCACCTGATTTGCTTCGACAGAGATGTGGATTTTATCCTGGGAATTCTTGCTCCCATTATGGTGGTGGTAAAGAACGTCTCCCACAAGCAGGTCCTTCTGGGTGAAGGAAGACACTTCCTGCCCATCTCGCAACACCACACCCCACTTGGGTGGGGCTATGATGCGGAAGAGGATGTCTTCATCGTTCCTGATGTCCATGTTGGTTTCCAAGCTAAGGATGGAAGAGTCGAGGGTTGCTTGACCACCTTGGTGGACAATTAGGTCACTGCGATTGTGGATTTTGATGTAAGGGTCCGAGGCTTGGACTTCCAGAAGTGTGGCAACCTGGTGCAGGCCATCAGAAACCTGGAACTGGATCCAGCCTCGGTTAGCTCCAGAGTGGACAAAGAGAATCCTTTTCTTCCTTAGGTCATCTTGGGTGAAGCGGTAGACCTGTCGACTTCTGTCGTCAGCGGCAATGATGCTGCCAAAGAGGATGTCCTTCCTTACAAACACCAGTTGTGTGTCTGAGAAGCCCGAATCCTCATCAATAAAGGCAATGTCATTGGTTGTCATCAGGCGCTGCCCATTCCGCACCACATTGAAGACCTTGTTGACCGCCTGGACTGGGGTGTGGTCATTAACAGGCTGAATGGAGACCCGGAAGACACCTCTCACGTCCTCCGCATCTAAGTCAGAGCTTCCCTCTACCTGCTTGATGGCCACAAATGGGATATCGTCCTCCAGAGTCTCTGAATCATCATGTTGGTACACAAGACGGCCCTGGAGGATATCTTCATTGGTGAATTTTGTTATCACTTCCTTGCTGGATGGTGAAGTCTCCGACGTTCTCCACATCAGCCTCCCATTGGTTGGACCATCTATCACTTCATACAGGTAATTGGCGTTGTTAGCACTCTTGATGAACAAGTGGTCTTTGGAAATGATGGCCTGTCCTCCTTCTAAAATGGACAAAAGGACATTGGTCAGAACTGGAACTTCTGGATCTCCTCCAATCTGTATTTTGTAGGTGTAGATGGGAGAATAGTGGGCTCCAGACATGATGCGGAACTGGAAGGAATCTTCTGACTCCTTTGGGTCTCTGATGGTCACACTGTAACTCAGCTGATTGTTTTTCAGATCCTCCTGTGTAAAGCCAAAGCCTTCCACCAACCTCATGCCATGTAGCTCAAGGTTGCCCTTTTTGGGTGGCTGAATGATTGTGTAGTGGAAAGACTCCAGGCTAG
This sequence comes from Anolis sagrei ordinatus, assembly GCF_025583915.1. Taxonomy (NCBI): domain Eukaryota; kingdom Metazoa; phylum Chordata; class Lepidosauria; order Squamata; family Anolidae; genus Anolis; species Anolis sagrei. Next base: position 30,438,918 of record NW_026844367.1, on the reverse strand, counting down.
AACTTGACTCTTCCAAAGCTGCCTCCATTTCCGCAGTGGTGATGTTCATCGCTTTTTCATGTTTCATCTGGAGAGGGACCATGGTCTTCATCTTGATGGTGGCTCTCGTAATCCTGATGAGGAAGGTGTTGTTTCTCAGGATCTTCTGGCCCACTTGGACAACGAACCCCAGCTTATCAATCATGTCTTCTGTATGCTGCTCCTCATCTGTGCTGACATACTGAATGCGACCTTGCTCCACATCTTGTTGGTGGAAAGATTCTACTTTCTTCCATTCTCCACCCAGGTTCCCTTGCTTTTGGATTTCACCATACTGGAGAGGCATAGTCAAGCGATACAAGATGGGGACTTTTTGCTGGACTGCATTGGTCTCCACAGAAAGGTTGGTGGTGGTGATTGGAACAACACCTCCCTGAGCAACAAGGAGTCCCGTGTTGTTACGAACCTGGATGTCTGGCTCCACGGCAACAATTCTCAAGGTGGCCACTGGGCTCATGACCATGCCATCATTGACTTGGAGAATGAGTGATGACGTTGGTCCATTCTGGTGGATATAGGCCACGTGACCTGCTTCCAGGTCCCTGCAGGAAAACTCCTCAATGGGAACTCCAGGATGGAAATCATATTCCACGTAACCTTCTTCCATTCTTTTCCCACCAAGCAGCTGGAACCTCAAGCTGTCACAGGGGGTGTCATCATCAAGGGCTTGGAGAATGTCAGGGTTGAGATGCTTGCGCGTGTGCTCCAGGATGACTATGCGGTCTCCATGTGGGAAGATGATTTCTGGAGCATCATTGACTGGGTTGACCTTGATAGGCAGAAGATATATCTGACCTTGCCACAAACACTCTGGGATTTCTCCCCGGGCAGTGACGGTGACCTCCAAAAGCAGCTGATCCATAGGGCCCTCCGAACCGTCATGGATATACTTGACTTTCCGGTTCACAATGTCCAACAGAGTGAACTTCCTTCTGTTTCTGGCCCTGGAGATGTCCAGTTGCAGCTCTCCATGTCTGGGGTCAGTGGTTACGCTGAAGAGGACCTGAGACTGCCGGATGTTGGCGCTGCTTAGATCAATAGTAGGTTGGGTGTGACGCCACTCCAGAAAAGCTGTCCCACCTTCCGCAACCCCCAGAGGACTGACATGGAGAAGTTTGGTGAAGTTGGCAAAGACGGGGGGAAGATTTGGGTCAGGGTGGCAGGGCTCCATGACTGGTCCCTGCCAGTCGTCTAGAGGAGAGCTTGTGGTAGCCTCATCCTGCTCATAGCTATCACTGTAGTCCGAATAGTCCTCAAGCTTCCCGCATCCAGCAGTTACGTCCCTCGTGACGAGAGCATCTTGAAGGCTTCTCTTCTCCTGGTTTACCCTCAAGTCTTCGATGCAGCCAACAAAAGAGCTGTTGGAGAAGCTGTTTCCAGACACACGTGCCAACCCATGCTCTCGCACCCTGGCAGCGGCCTTCTCATTTAGACCTCCTACAAAGAGGGGTCCTTGGAGATCGAGGTGGCTGTGAATCCCTTTGTTGGAGGTCTGGGAGGCATAGTAGTCGACAAGGATCTCAAACTTCCGGACGTCCATGTAGACCTTGACCAAAGATAGGAAAGTTAGTAGAAAAGCATTAATGCATTGAATTCTTCACTCCTATCCTAGCAAAAACATTCAAATCAATTACATTTACAGTAGAAGTAGGGGGAAAGGTTAATGTTGGAGTTCAGCCTGTGTTTGTGTTTCAGGATCAAGTTGCTTCTCTGCAAAGTTCTGGAGAGACTTATTCTGCATAGAATTATGGAAAAAATAGATCCCTGTCTGATTCCACAGCAAGCTGGCTTCAGGAAAGGCAAAAGCTGCACATCGCAAGTGCTGAACCTGACTCAGCACATAGAAGATGGCTTTGAAAGGCAGCAGATCACAGGAGCTGTCTTCATAGACCTGTCAGCAGCCTATGATACTGTGAACCACCGCCTCCTTCTGAGAAAAATGTATAATATCACAAAGGACTACCACCTCACCCGCTCATAGGAAACCTGCTACAAAACAGGAGCTTTTTTGTTGAGTTCCAGGGCCAGAGAAGCAGATGGCGGAAACAGAAGAACGGCCTGCCTCAGGGGAGTGTGCTTGCTCCATCCATGTTCAACATCTACACAAATGAGCAGCCACTGCCAGAAGGGACAGAGAGTTTCATCTATGCTGATGATCGTGCCATTACCGCTCAAGCAGGGAGCTTTGAGATGGTAGAACAGAAGCTCTCCGAAGCTCTAGGTGCTCTTACTGCCTACTACAGGGAAAACCAACTGATCCCTAATCCATCTAAAACACAGACATGTGCCTTTCACCTTAAGAACAGACAAGCATCCCGAGCTCTGAAGATTACCTGAGAAGGAATCCCACTGGAGCATTGCAGCGCACCCAAATACCTGGGAGTCACTCCGGACCGTTCTCTGACCTACAAGAAGCACTGCCTGAACATCAAACAAAAAGTGGGTGCTAGAAACAATATCATACGAAAGCTGACTGGCACAACCTGGGGATCACAACCAGATACAGTGAAGACATCTGCCCTTGCGCTATGCTACTCTGCTGCTGAGTATGCATGCCCAGTGTGGAACACATCTCACCACACTGAAACAGTGGATGTGGCTCTTAATCAGACATGCCGCATTATCACGGGGTGTCTGCGCCCTACACCACTGGAGAAATTACACTGCTTAGCCGGTATTGCACCACCTGACATCCGCTGGGAAGTAGCAGCCAATAGTGAAAGGACCAAGGCAGTGACATCTCCAGCTCATCCCCTGTTTGGGTATCAGCCAGCACGTCAACGACTTAAATCTAGAAATAGTTTTCTAAGATCTACAGAGACACTCGCTGGAACACCTCAGCAAGCGAGAGTCCAAAAGTGGCAGGCTCAAACCCAGACCTCAACAAATGGCTGATACCAAATGAGAGACTCCCCCCTGGGCACACAGAAGACTGGGCGACTTGGAAGGTGCTGAACAGACTGCGCTCTGGCACCACGAGATGCAGAGCCAACCTTCAGAAATGGGGCTACAAAGTGGAATCAATGACATGCGAGTGTGGAGAAGAGCAAACTACAGACCACCTGCTGCAATGCAACCTGAGCCCTGCCACATGCACAATGGTGGACCTTCTTGCGGCAACACCAGAGGCACTCCAAGTGGCCAGATACTGGTCAAAGGACATTTAATCAGCTACCAAATTGCAAAATTTGTGGGGTTTTTTATCTGTTTGTTTGTTTTGTTCTGTTAGAAATGTAATACAATGTTCTGGTTGCGGATGACACGATAAATAAAAAGGTGCTTCTGATGTGGGGAATGATGTCACTGAGGGTCAAGATGGAGATGGTTTGGTCAATGATATTAATGCAGAGAATGACATAGGGACACCGGTTCAAAGTGTAGTTTCCCATGAGAATGTTCCTACAGGGTATAGGGATGATAGTTTACTCCCAGAGAGTTCCCAAGATTTGGGGTTTGAAAACAACTTGACACCTGGAAAAATTAATGAGCAGATAGATAATAAGCACATAGACATGAAGCCGAGCATGACCCCGCTCCCAATAAGAGATAGTAACTAGGCTTGGGTAACAACGGAAAAAATTGTTTCTAAACTCGTTTCATTTTTAGGGGTCCATCGCGTTTCGTTTTTTTAAAGAATTCCAAAATTTTCCTTTTAAAAATTTTGAAATTTACGAAATTTCGTATAATTACGAATCGATTCGTTAATGGCGACGCGATTGCGCAATATGCTAAAAAAACCTCCAAATGGGACAGGGGGAACTTCTGAAGCTTCCCTCTCCCTCTGTTGTTGACTGTTGGTGTGATAAAACAAACAACAACTATAAAACTTGCACCAGACATGCGAAAATAATGACGAAATAATTACGAAATAATTTCGAAATAATTTCGAAATAATAATGAAATAATTACGAAATAAATTGAAAAAATTGTTTCGAATCTAATTTACTCCTCACACTATTCCTGCATGGCTCAATATTGGATCGTAAGCTAATTTAAATACGAATTAATAACAAATTACGAAATTAATGAACGAAACCGCCCAAGCCTAATAGTAACTTATAGTTCTGCAAAGGGTAAGGGCACCAGACCGCACAATAGGGGTTGAGTCTTGGTCAATTTGCAAAGACACTAACAACAGCAAGGACCCTATGAGGCTTTCAGGGAGCAGAGTGGTCCCTGGGCTCCAGCCTATGGAAGGAGTTACAGTTTTCCAAGGACCATGGGACTGGCTTTCATCCCAGCGCTGCAGGGCTTTGTGTTTTGGCCCAGTGGAACTCCATAGACTCATTTTGGTGGCTTTTTGATTTCTGCCACATTCCTGGACTCTTTTCAAGGACTCACTCTCTACCCATCAACTTTCTTCAAGACAACTTATGGAATCATGTTGTGTCATGATATCGTTTGCATTTTATTATTGCTATTATTAATTCCTCTCTGGGGACCTGGATGGGAAGGTACCTGCATATGATTCCCCTGTGTATAATCTCTATATGATTTCTATGTTTCCTTGTGTTCCTGACCCTTTGCCCCATTCTCCCCCTAAAGAAATATGTAAGGGGATCACCTGGCCTTCAGGAACAAAAGCCATTAGCGATTACAGAAACCGCCCCAGCCAAAGACACTCTTGCATGGATAATAGGAAAGGATTCTTATTTCTAACTTCGGAGATGGCCCATTAGAGTAAGAATTGTTTGGCAAAGTTTCTATCACTCTTCAAGTAAGATAAGGGGAAATATTCCCCTCTGCTTTTTGTTTACTTCCCATTGATAGCATTAACCCCAGGGTGCCCTCATTGTTCTCCTGTCTCACAGCCAGGAAGGATCTAGATATTTTTACACAAGTTGATTTACAACACTCAAAACACAATAGGACAGCCCGGCTTGAGCTTTTTGTCTCGCAGACCACATGGCATTTCCTCTTTTAAAGACTCATTCACAGATTCCTTTGTGTTCTGGAGTGCAACAGTTAACTAGAAAATTCCCACTTAGGTGAAGCAACTTGACTAAAAGCATTAGCAAGATGAAACTGGGGGCAAAAAAAAGAAAAAGAAAAGAAAAGAAAAAAAAGAAAAAGCCCTTGGCGATTTTATTATATTCATTCCATTCACCTTCTTCCTTGGGAGAAAAAGAAATGGTTGAATGCATTTTTTCAAAAGCCAATTTCTCACTCGCTGGACCAAAACTCCATCTCTTTCTTTCTCATTCTTCCTCCATTATAATCTCAGCTTCTTAAGCGCCAACTTTCTTTAGCTCACAGATTCCCATAAATAAAAAAGCAATTATTTTTTTTTCACCAGAGAGAACACTTCTGGTGTTCTCTACGATCAACTTTTGTTGATCTAAGTTCTCTAGTGCATCTCTACACTCCGGGATGGGCCTTGGAGGCACAGCTCTGTTGTGGCTCCAGTCCTTCCTGGAGGTTCGATCCCAGATGGTGAAGCTGGGAGACGTCTGCTCGGACCCCTGGCCTTTCACCCTTGGGGTCCCGCAAGGCTCCATTCTGTCTCCCATGCATTTCAACATCTACTCGAAACCGCTGGGAGAGGTCATCCGGAGTTTTGGAGTTGCGTGCCATCTCTACCCACATGGGGGTTCTGTGTGGGAGGTTTGGCTCAATTCTATTATTGGTGGGATTCAGAATGCTCTGTGACTGTAGGTGAACTATAAATCCCAGCAACTACAACTCCCAAATATCAAGATTCTATTTTCCCCAAACTCCACCAGTGTTCACATTTGGTCATATTGAGTATTCATGCCAAGTTTGGTCCAGATCCATCATTGTTTGAGTCCACAGTGCTCTCTGGATGTAGGTGAACTACAACTCCAAAACCAAAGGACACTGCCCACCAAACCCTTCCAGTATTTTCTGTTGGTCATGGGAGAACCGTGTGCCAAGTTTGCTTCAGTTCCATCATTGGTGGAGTTCAGAATGCTTGTATGATTGTAAGTGAACTATAAATCCCAGCAACTACAACTCCCAAATGACAAAATCAATCCCCCCAACTCCACCAGTATTCAAATTTGGGCGTATTTGTTTCTTTAGAAGGAGTAACTTTTCCTTAACATGAGCTACTTTCCTCACACTATCCTGTAATATGTAACAGTGCGTTTCTTTGACCAGCCGCCCCTGGCTGCCTTCCAGAGTATCTAGGTTTCCCCTGGACTACTCTGACCTTTAGGGAAATAAACCCACTTGTATTCTGTCCTAATACAAGTAAACAAGCCTTCACTTTGACTGCCCTAGTCAAGCTATACAGAAGCACTTGCTCTTTAATTATTCCCTAACAGTCTAATTCCTAGCTCACTAAGAAACTCTCTTCTCCCTGTCTGAAATCCTAATCTTTTCTCTGCTAGATCAAATCCTTCTCTCCCCTAGATCAAATCCTTCTCTCTCCCTTCTGTCAGAAATGACAGCCTATTTACACTCTCATTCAACTCCTCCCCTTGGGGTCTGAACCAATCAGGAGCTAGCTGACTCCTCCCCTTGCCTCTCTGCCTATACCATCATGTCCGCCATCCTGAGCTGCCTTCCCAACATGGAGGCCAGCTCACTGACTTCCAGGCTGCGGCCTACGAATAAAAGGTACGAGTTCATTACACATTGCACTAGGGAACTAGAGATTCCTGGAAAGAGCATATTAATTAACCAAATCTGTGAGTGATCAAATCAGCAGAAGTTAAACCCACAAATATGGAGGGCCAACTCTACTCATCTCATAGCTGATACAGATTACGATCCCCCTTTATTGACTTTTGTTCCTCCCAAGCACTGACCTTGACATAGTGGTCCTGCTCGTTGCTGAGGTAGATGTTGTTGTGGAGCACCACCTGGCCATTCCCTTTCTCCACAATCCCTCTGAGACGTCCGTCAACGATATCCAGGTAGAAGAAGTCATTCTCCAGGCCTGACTGGTAAATCAGAGGGGCTTGCTTGACGCTCGTGGTGATCACAAACTCGATGGACCCTTGGTTTCTTGCACTCCAACCTGGGAACGTGATGTAAGAGTTTGGCCCAAGAAAACCAAGTGGGTCATCAGGCCCGGCGGAGAACTCGACGCTGCAACCCTCTCGGACTCCACGGGATCTCTGGCCACCAGACCCAAGAGCAGAGAGGACATCGCGGTCATTGAACGTCACCGCATGGAGACAGCCTCTGAATGGTGTGCTTACACCTACAAGATATGGCAGCTCCAGGCTCCCAGTTCCACCCACATAGAGACCATAATCAACGTCCAGCTCTTGCAGAGGTCCGGGGATTTCCACGGATGCATTGAAGAGGCCGTCCACCATCAGGGTCATCTGCCCGTCTGCCACCAACAGGTCGGCATCATGGATCACAAGGTCGTTGAGATAAGGACCTGCTGGGGACTTGATGGTCAGTTCTTCTGAGCCCAGGTCCATTCTGGCCTGGAAAGTCAAACCATAATTTTATTGATACCCAGAGGCGGCCCTAGGTAATTTTCAATGGTAAGCAAACAGTATTTTGGCGCCCCCCCCCCCCCAACCAATCACTGATATATAGGTTCTTGTGGGTTTTTTCGGGCTATAGGGCCATGTTCTAGAGCAGTGATGGGCAACCTTTTTGAGCTTGGTGTGTCAAAACTCGTCAAAAAACTGAGCATAACTCAGGTCGGGTGTCACTTCGAGGAAAAAAACCAATATAACAAAAATATATTATTGTAATATATAACGGTATTTAATAAACCAAAAACTAATTATTTAACTTACCTGCTCTTTTCTATAATGTCATATATCTCGGCATTATAGAAAAATGCTGGTGCAGGAGCTGAGGATGAAATGTCCTTCTCGGGATGCAGCCCCATTCTTCTGTGTATGTGGCTACATGTGGCCGCGTGTCATCAAAAATGGCTACGCGTGTCAGTGCTGACACACGTGTCATAGGTTCGTCATCATGGTTCTAGAGGCATTTCTCCTGACGTTTCGTCTGCATCTATGGCAAGCATTCTCAGAGGTAGTGAGGTCACTACCTCTGAGGATGCTTGCCATAGATGCAGGCGAAACGTCAGGAGAAATGCCTCTAGAACATGGCCCTATAGCCCGAAAAAAACCCACAAGAACCTAGTGATTCCAGCCATGAAAGCCTTCGACAATACACTGATATATATTTTCTGTTCGTCATGGAAGTTCTGTGTGCCATATTTGGTTCAATTCCATCATTGGTGGAGTTCAGAATGCTCTTTGATTGTAGGTGAACTATACATCCCAGTAACTACAACTCACATCTGTCAAGGTCCATTTCCCCCCAAGAGCGCCTCAAGAGCACCCCTGGGCAAAATGAACTATACTGCGAATGCTTACTGGTTGAGCCGCCCCTGTGTATACTGCTACTCCCAATTTGGCTCGGAGCGGTTTACAGCAGTAGATTAAAACAATACAATTAACTTTAAAATACAATAAAAACAAGAACAGACATAGTCCCGAGTTATTCACCCATCGAAAGCTTGTCGGAAGAGAAAGGTTTTACAGGCTTTCCGAAAAGCAAGTAGGTCTCGGATAGTTCATGTTTCAACTGGCAAGGCATTCCATAAATAAGGGGCCACGATTGAGAAGCCTCTCTGCCTAGTAGAGGACAGATGATAAGTCTGGATGTTGGGGACTTCAAGCAAATTTTCAAGTAATCTCTGGGGTTGGTAGGGGGATAAGCGGGACCTCAGGTACGCCGGCCCCAGACCATATAAGGCCTTAAAGGTTAGTACCAGCACCTTGAAAGTAATCCAGTACTCAATCGGTAACCAGCGCAGCTGTTGTAGAATTGGGGGGATACGACACTTCGCCCGCACCCCGGCGAGAAGATGAGCTGCCGCATTTGCACCAGCTTCAGTTTCCGGATCACTGACAAAGGAAGGCCAATGTAGAGGGTGTTACAGTAGTCAAGCCTTAAGATGACCGTCGTCTGGATCACCGTAGCCAGGTCGTTCCTAGATAGGAAGGGAGCCAGTCGCCTAGCCTGACGCAGATGGAAAAACGCAGATCTGCTCACAGCAGAGACCTGGGCCTCCATTGTGAGCAGAGGGTCCAATAAGACACCAAGGCTTTTTACAGAAGGTGACGGACGTAGTGTCTCGCCATCCAGGGTAGGCAGCTGGATCTCCCTCCCACCCGGACGGCCCAGCCAAAGGATCTCCGTCTTCGCTGGATTCACCCTCAACCTGCTGGCACGCAACCATCCAGTAACGGCCTCAAGGCACTGATGGAAATTTTCGGGTACAGAGTCCGGCCGGCCCTCCATCCTCAGAATGAGCTGAGTGTCATCAGCGTACTGGTGGCACTCAAGCCCAAAGCTCCGCACCAGTCGGGCAAGCGGTCGCATATAGATGTTAAATAATAGAGGAGAGAGAATAGCTCCCTGCGGGACCCCACAAGTTAGCGGAGATCTCTCGGAAACCATCCCTCCCCTCACCACACGCTGTCCCCGATTCTGGAGGAAGGAGGACACCCATTTAAGGGGTACCCCCCTAACCCCAGTCATGGCTAGGCGGAGGGTCAATAGATTGTGATCGACCGTATCAAATACTGCTGTGAGGTCCAATAACACGAGCAGCGCTGATCCGCCTTGATCCATCTGGCAGCGAAGCTGATCTGTGATGGCAACTAGCACAGTCTTCGTCCCGTGCCCACTACGGAAGCCGGACTGGAAGGGATCATCATGGTTGGAGCAATCATTTATGGAGCAATTTCTGAAGGTCCCTATTTTTTCATCTCCATCCCACCAGTGAGGTTGAGACACTATATGAGGATGTGGGTTCAGGGCCTTGTCCACTATGGAACCCCAATTACAGAATGCCTTCCCAGTGGAGGCCCAATTGGTACCAGTTCAACTCCCAAGATCTGAAGCAGAACACATGGATCTCACCCATCTAAACCAGTTGTTGTTGGGTGTCTTCAATGTGGACATGGAAAACCACAGTCCTGCCATGGGCGAGTCATATACTCTCAACCCTATAAAACCCCACAGAGCTATGAAATGATTTGGAAAAAGATTCAAAATGACCTCCAAAACTGGAATCATCTCAAATTGTCCCTACTCGGCCGAATATCATTGGTAAAAATGAATGTGCTACCAAAGTTAATATTCCTTTTTCAGAATATACCTGTAATAAGAAATCAGACTTTATTTAAAAAATGGAAGAAAGACCTACTAAAATTTGTCTGGAAGGGGAAAAGTCCAAGAATAAACTATATATATATAAAAAATAGAGGTGGTCTTGGTTTCCCAGACTTGAAAACCTATCACGAAGCATGTGCTCTCCTTTGGATAAATTTATTATTTATTTATTTATTTATTTGGTGCATTTATTGACCGCCGCTCTCAGCCCTAGGGCGACTCGCGGCGGTGTACAGCATATAAAAACAGTTTACAAAAACAGAAACAAGCAATCCACACAACAATAATATACAATACTATAAGTTACACTAAATAATCCGCTCCGTCATATCATAGAATCATATCCAATATCGTAGTCCATATTCCGTTCCAGATGTCAATTACCAGTTGCCGTAATATTCAGTTAAATGCCTTCTCGAAAAGCCAGGTCTTTAGGTTCCTACGGAAGGACAAAAGGGAGGGCGCCTGTCTGATGTCAACAGGGAGGTCGTTCCACAGCCGGGGGGCCACCACCAAGAAGGCCCTCTCTCTCGTCCCCGCCAGGCGTGCCTGTGAAGCAGGCGGGATCGAGAGAAGGGCCTCCCCAGATGATCTCAAGGTCCTCGTGGGCTCATAGGCCGAGATGCGGTCCGAAAGGTATTTTGGGCCGGAACCGTTTAGGGCTTTGTAGGATAACACCAGCACCTTGAATTGGGCCCGGTAGCAGATCGGCAGCCAGTGGAGCTGGGACAACAAGGGCGTTGTGTGCTCCCTGCGTCCCGCTCCTGTTAGTAACATGGCTGCCGCGCGCTGGACTAGCTGAAGCTTCCGGGCCGTCTTCAAGGGCAGCCCCACGTAGAGAGCGTTGCAGTAGTCAAGGCGGGATGTGACCAGAGCATGTACCACCGTGGCCAAGTCAGACTTCCCAAGGTACGGGCGCAGCTGGCGCACGAGCCTAAGCTGTGCGAATGCTCCCCTGGTCACCGCTGAAACCTGGGGATCCAGGCTCAATGATGAATCCAGGGTCACACCCAAGCTGCGAACCTGTGCCTTCAAGGGGAGTGCGACCCCGTCTGGATGACATTAAAGACTGGATGACATTAAAAAATGAGAAATATTTAAATTTGGAGGGTCATGACTTGAGGGTAGGTTGGCATGCTTATATTTGGTACGATAGAGAAATTAAAGAAAAGAGTTTTGGCAACCATTTTGAAAGAGCCTCACTACTAAGAACTTGGATGAGGTACAAAAGACTCTTCTACAAAACGACACCATTATGGGTCTCTCCAATGGAGGCTCATCAAAGGAGACTTTTAGGTTGGAGAATATGGCCGACATACAAAGATATTTTAATTAAAGGCACAATGGATATTAAGACTTTTGAACAACTGAAGACAAACTACGAAAATATAACATGGCTTCATTATTTACGTATCAAAGATTATTATAAACAAGATAAAAACAACAGGATTTGACTGGGATAAAATTTTGAAGAGGGAAAGGAAAATAGTTACAATGATCTATAATAAATTGCTAGCATGGACAACAGAAAAAAAACAGGTCAAATCTTGTATGATTAAGTGGGCGGAAAATTTAAGGAGACCAATCCAATTCAGGGAGTGGGAACAAATGTGGAACAAAAAGTTAAAATATACTTATGACATGGATTTAAAGGAAAACTGGTTTAAAATGTTCCACAGATGGTACACCACTCCAAAAAAATTAAGCCATATGTATAAAAATACATCGGATAAGTGTTGGAAATGTTGTGAAGAAGTAGGTACGTTCTATCATATGTGGTGGACATGCAAGGAAGCAACCAAATATTACTCTTTAATCCACAAGGAAACACAAAAAAACTTTAAACAAAAAGTTCAAGAAAAAACCAGAATACTATTTGTTGGGCTTTGTTGTTGTTGTTCATTCGTTCAGTCGTCTCCGACTCTTCGTGACCTCATGGACCATCCTACGCCAGAACTCCCTGTCGGCCGTCACCACCCCCAGCTCCTTCAAGGTCAGTCCAGTCACTTCAAGGATGCCATCCATCCATCTTGCCCTTGGTCGGCCCCTCTTCCTTTTGCCTTCCACTTTCCCCAGCATAATTGTCTTCTCTAGGCTTTCCTGTCTCCTCATGATGTGGCCAAAGTACTTCAACTTTGTCTCTAGTATCCTTCCCTCCAATGAGCAGTCGGGCTTTATTTCCTGGAGGATGGACTGGTTGGATCTTCTCGCAGTCCAAGGCAGTCTCAGCACTTTCCTCCAACACCACAGCTCAAAAGCATCGATCTTCCTTCGCTCAGCCTTCCCTAAGGTCCAGCTCTCACATCCGTAGGTAACTACAGGGAATACCATGGCTTTGACTAGGCGGATCTTTGTTGCCAGTCTGATGTCTCTACTCTTTACTATTTTATCGAGACTGGACATTGCTCTCCTCCCAAGAAGTAAGCGTCTTCTGATTTTCTGGCTACAGTCTGCATCTGCAGTAATCTTTGCACCTAGAAATACAAAGTCTGTCACGGCCTCCACGGTTTCTCCCTCTATTTTCCAGTTGTCAATCATTCTTGTTGCCATAATCTTGGTTTTTTTGACGTTTTTGTTGGGCTTTACTGACTTGGAATTACATTTGGAGGGAAATGAAGATAAACTATTGACATTTATTACAACAGCGGCGAGAATTATATTTGCTAAATCTTGGAAAAAAGAACAAATCCCCACGGTGGATGAGTGAGTGGATAAGGTTAAAGAGATAAGAGACATGGACGAGTTAACTTTTTTTGCTAAAGAAAAATACCGGGAAATCTATAAAAAAGACAAGAGTGGATTCTTTTTTATGTCTATGAAAAGAATAGAAAAGAGAAAGAAACGAAGAAGAGGTAAATAACAATGAAATAAAAGATAAGAAGATCCTGAGATTGGAATGGAAGTCATTTTATTTTTGTATTTTTGTATTTTTGCATTATTTTTGTATTTTTGTATTATTTTTGTATTTTTTTTTGTATTTTTGTTTTTTTGTTTTCTTTCTTTCTCCTTTTTTATTGATTGTATTTCCTACTTTTCTATCTTCTCTCTGAATATTCCCCCTCTTTCCATGTATTTATGTTTCAAACTGTTTAATAATTTTTTTTTTAACTCCCCCCCCCCCCCCCCCCCCCCCCCACAGAGCTCTGCCTTTGGGTGTCCGGTTGAAAACACCCAACAAGAACCAGGATCAGGATTATGGAGACCAGGGTTTGAATCTCCATTCAGCCATGACAGAAAGCCAATAGACAATAACAAATCTTACCAGTAAAACCCCATTACAGATTTACTCTAGGATTGCAATAAATTCCCCAACAAATAACAACAAAGTCTCCAAATTTGGAAACAGAATTCAGCACCCCAATTTAACCCAAACTGGGAGAGTTCATACATCTTCTTTAAGTGTATATAGTTGTTCAACAACTTGGTGCAATGGGTGGACATCTCACCAACCTGTAGGATGCCAGCATTGAGCTCCAGCAGGAGATAATCTGTTTGCCCTGCGGCCAGGAAAAGAAGTCCATTGCGCTGACTGGTGTAGAACTGGATGTGAAGCTGGACGGTGCTGTAGGTGCTTGCCAAGGGCATTTCTAGGTAGCCATCTCCAAAGAAGGATGCTGAAAGGAAGAAATCCATAGGTCAGACTTACCAAGACCCTTTAGGCCAATGTTTCTCAATCTGGGTGTCGGGTCATTAGGAGGTTTCAGAGGGGTCACCAAAGACCATCAGAAAACACATATTTCTGATGGTCTTAGGAACCCTTTTGACAGGGAAGGCTGAAGATGTCTCCACCTGTCCTTTTCCTCCTTTTTGGTGGTGGTGAACTACAACTCCCAGAATTCAAAAACAGTCCCCCCCCCCCCAACCTCACTAGTATTCAATGTTGGCTATGTAGGTAGTATGCCAAGTTTGGTGCAGATCCATTGTGGGCTGAGTTCAGAGTGCTCTTTGATTGTAGGTGAACTATAAATCCTAGCAACAACTCCTCCCAAATGCCAAGATCTATTTTCTGTTGGTCACGGGGGTTCTGTGTGGGAAGTTTGGCCAATTCTATCATTGGTGGGGTTCAGAATGCTCTTTGATTGTAGGTGAACTATAAATCCCAACAACTTACAACTCCCAAATGTCAAAGTCTATTTCCCCCAAACTCCACCAGTGTTCACATTTGGGCATACTGAGTATTCGTGCCAAGTTTGGTCCAAATCCATCATTGTTTGAGTCCACAGTGCTCCCTGGTTGTAGGTGAACTACAATTCCAAAACTCACGGTCAATGCCCATCAAACCCTTCCAGTATTTTCTGTTGACTGTGGGAGTTCTGTGTGCCAAGTTTGATTCAATTCCATTGTTGGTGGCATTCTGAATGCTTTTTAATTGTAGGTGAACTATAAATCCCAACAACTACAACTCCCAAATGTCAATGTCTATTTTCCCCAAACTCCACCAGTGTTCATATTTGGGCATACTGAGTATTCATGCCAAATTTGTTCCAAATCCACCATTGTTTGAGTCCACAGTGCTTTCTGCAGGTAGGTGAACTACAACTCAATCCCTTCCAGTATTTTCTGTTTGTTGTGGGAGTTCTGCATGCCAAGTTGGTTCAATTCCATCATTGGTGGAGTTCAGAATGCTCTTTGATTGTAGGTGAACTATACATCCCAGCAATTACAACTCCCAAATGTCAAAGTCTATTTTCCCCAAACTCCACCAGTGTTCACATTTGGGCATACTTAGTATTTGTGCCAAGTTTGGTCCAAACCCACCATTGTTTGAGTCCACAGTGCTTTCTGTGTATTTGTGATAAGTTTGGTTCAATTCCATCGTTGGCGGAGTTCAGAATGCTCTTTCATTGTAGGTGAACTATACATCCCAGAAACTGCAACACCCAAAAAACAAAATTGGGTATTTGTGCCAAATTTGGTCCAGTGAATGAAAATACATCCTGCAGATCAGATATTTACATTGCAATTCATAACAGTAGAAAAAGTACAGAATAATGTTATTGTTGGGAGTCAACCCAACATGAGGAAATGTATTAAGGGGTCACGGCATTCGGAAGGTTGGGAACCACTGCTTTAGGCAAATAGTGGCTGGTAGATCCCATAGCATTGAAGCCATGATCTTGAATGTTGAAGGAGCTTTCCATGATGCTGAACCTAGTTTAGAGAGAGAATTCAGCACCATGGCCAGCTCAGTTTGGGTATTCAAAGCTCTGTTGATATACAGATTTAAATAATACGGATTTAAAGATCAAGCTGCAAAGACTCTGGCACAAGTCAAGGTGGTCCCAGTGGTGATTGGCACACTGGGTGCAGAGCTAAAGACCTTGGCCTGCACTTAAAAAAAAAAAAAGAGCTGACAAAATTACCATCTGTCAGCTGCAAAAGGCCACCCTGCTCGGACCTTCATGCATTATTTGCTGATACATCACACAGTCCTAGACACTTGGGAAGTGTCCAACGTGTGATCCAATACAACAGCCAGCCGAGTGATCTTGTTTACTGTGTACCAATCTTGTTGTGTATCTAATAATAATAATAATAATAATAATAATAATAATAATAATAATACAGATTTAAAGACCGAACTGCAAAGATTCTGGCACAAGCCAGTCAAGGTGGTCCCAGTGGTGATCGGCACACTGGGTGCAGTGCCTGAAGACCTTGGCCTGCACTTAAACACAACTGGCGCTGATAGAATTACTATCTGCCAGCTGCAAAAGGCCATCTTACTGGGATCTGCATGCATTATTCGCCAATACATCAGTCTTAGATACTTGGAGAAGTGTCCAACATGTGATTAAATACAACATCTAGCATAGTGATCTTGTTTGCTGTGTACCAATCTTGTTGTGTATCAAATAATGATAATAATAAGAATAATAACAACAATAATAATATCTCATCTTCTGTGACATACTGTGGTTTTGTGTCAGTAAAATAATAATAATATGGATTTAAAGATCAAGCTGCAAAGACTCTGGCACAAGCCAGTCAAGATGGTCCCAGTGGTGATTGGCACATTGTGTGCAGAGCTAAAGACCTTGGCCTGCACTTAAACACAATTGTCACTGACAAAATTACCATTTGTCAGCTGCAAAAGGCCACCTTGCTGGGATCTGCACGCATTATTCTTGTTGTGTTTCAAATAATAATAATAATAATAATAATAATAATAATAATAATATCTCGTTTGCTGTGACATACTGTGGTTTTGTGTCAGTAAAATAATAATAATAATAATAATAATAATAATAATAATAATAATAATAATAATACAGATTTAAAGATCAAGCTGCAAAGACTCTGGCACAAGCCAGTCAAGCTGGTCCCAGTGGTGATCGGCACATTGTGTGCGGAGCTAAAGACCTTGGCCTGCACTTAAACACAATCAGCGCTGACAAAATTACCATTTGTCAGCTGCAAAAGGCCACCTTACTGGGATCTGCACGCATTATTCTTGTTGTGTTTCAAATAATAATAATAATAATAATAATAATAATAATAATAATAATATGCCGATACATCACACAGTCCTAGACGCTTGGGAAGTGTCCGACCTGTGATCCAATACAACAGCCAGCAGAGTGATCTTGTTTGCTGTGAACTCATCTTGTTGTGTATCAAATAATAATAATAATAATAATATATGCCGATACATCACACAGTCCTAGACACGTGTCCGACGTGTGATCCAATACAACAGCCAGCAGAGTGATCTTGTTTACTGTGGACTCATCTTGTTGTGTTTCAAATAATGATGATAATAATAATAATAATAATAATAATAATAATAATAATAATAATTGATTGCAGTCTGACTCTTTATTAGGCTTCCTTGTGGGTTGGATTTTTTTTTAAAAGGTCCCCAATGTTTGCCATTCCAGTCACCAACGCTAGATGGGGAAATTAACTCTCTATTCGGAAAACTATTTTTGCAACCACCACCTGTACCATCTCCGGGAGCAGTTCAGCTAGTGATGAAATGTATTTATGAGCTGGATACACTCGCGCATTGCCAAACACAGCTTTGGCTTAATTTGTGCCAGAGCCCAGTCTAACGAAATCAACTGCAGCATGGATCGTACATATCAAAAGAAGATGAGACTCAATGTTGAGCTATGTCAGATCAGACCCCAATTTTGCCGTACGAAAAACCCAAACTAAGAAATACCCGGGTGTGCTTTCCAGCAGAGACTATGACTCAGGCCCCACTGGATTGTACAATCCCTGCTGTAGGGCAGTGTAGACTCATATAATACAGTTCAAAGCAAATAATCTGGATTCAGAAGCTGCGTTATATGGCAGCCTCAAATCAGTATAGAATCATATAACCCAGTTCAAAACAGATAATGTGTATTAACTGTGTTGATAACGCGGAGTATATGGAAGTGTAGATCCATCTTAAGGGTGCTTCTACATAGTAGAATTAATCCAGTTTGACACCACTTAATTGCCATGGTTCAATGCTATGGAATCCTGGGAGTTGTTGTTTCCAGCACTACGGGACCAAAAAGGCCTTGTAAAACTACAGTTCCCAGGATTCCATCACATTCACCACCTAACAATGTAGATGCCCTTTTATGTAGGACAGTGGTCCGTGGATCACTAGTGGTCCCCAAGAACTAAAATATGGTCCATGGCCTCATCATTACTACACCATTGCAACGAGAGCAACTGGTACTAATGTTGGAGAGTGGTCCCTGGTCAAAGTAGTCCCTGGTCAAAGTGGTCTGTGGTCAAAGTGGTTTCTGTTCAAGTGGTCCCAGGTCAAAGTGGTCTGTGGTCAAAGTGGTTCCTGTTCAAGTGGTCCCTGGACAAAGTGGTATCTGGTCAAGTGACCCCTGGTCAGGTGGTCCCTGGTCAATGTGGTCTCTGGTCAAAGTGGTCTCTGGTCAAAGAGGTCCCTGGTCAAGTGATCCCAGGTCAAAGTGATCTGTGGTCAAAATGGTTCCTGTTCAAGTGCTCCCTGGTGAAAATGGACCCTGGTCAAGTGGTCTCTGGTCAAAGTGGGTCCTGTTCAAGTGGTCCCTGATCAAAGTGGTCTCTGGTCAAATGGTCTCTGGTCAAGTGGTCCCAGGTCAAAGTGGTCTCTGATCAGGTGGTCCCTGGTCAAAGTGGTCCTGGCCAAAGTGGTTCCTGTTCATGTGGTCCCTGGTCAAAGTGGTCCCTGGTCTATGTGGTCCCTGGTCAAAGTGGTCCCAGGTCAAAGTGGTCCCTGGTTAAGTGGTCCCTGGTCTATGTGGTCCCTAGTCAAAGTGGTCCTGTTTAAAGTTGTCTCTGGTCAAGTGGTCCCAGGTCAAGAGGTCCCTGGTCAGGTGGCCCCTGGTCAAAGTGGTCCCAGGTCAAAATGGTCCCTGGTCAAAATGGTCCCTGGTCAAAAAAAGGTTGGGAACCACTGATGTAGGACCTTCTCTCCATTGGGCTTTAGTTTGAACTTGCAGGACGCTCTCCAAGGTGCTGAAGCCTAAAACTATATAATTTTTCAAGTTCTATATCTCTGCAACCACATGAATGTCATAGGGATTTCTCTGCCAGTCCCTTCCTCTGAAAGAGAGCCTGCAGCATCTTGTTTTTGCTGGCCATTTCCCATTCAAGATCTAACCAGTGTTGACCTTGCTTAGCATCCAAGATCAGACAGGTTCTGGCGCCTTTGGGGCATTTGAGTGCCGCCGTTGAAAAGAAAAGCCAGCCCAACCCTCTTTGGGAAATGCCAGTCCTGGGAGACTTAACATGGCAACAGCTGTCTCTGTACCCAACGAGGGCAGCGTGCAGCATGGACCGTGACCTTTAACGTCCTTTGCAGATAAAAGCAGCAGCAATTTGCAACTAATCTCCCCATGACACAAAGATCCGGGTGGGTTTGCACACTGGCATGCCAACTGAGGCATCAGCTTGGTTTTAAAACAGAATCATAGAAGAGTCAGAAGAGATCCCCAAAGGCCATCTACTCCACCCACTTCTGCTATGTAAAAACATAAAACTTCCTTCCTTCCTTCCTTCCTTCCTTCCTTCCTTCCTTCCTTCCTTCCTTCCTTCCTTCCTTCCTTCCTTTGCTCCCTCTTTCCTGCAAATCTCTTGGGAAGACAAGTGGACAAATGTCAGCATGCTGGAAGAAGAAGCAAAGACCACCAGCATTGAAGCGATGGTCCTCCGCCATCAACTCCGCTGGACCAGCCACATTGTCCGGATGCCCGACCACCATCTCCCAAAGCAGTTGCTCTATTCCAAACTCAAGAATGGAAAATGGAATATTGGTGGGCAGGAAAAGAGATTGAAAGATGGGCTCAAAGCCAACCTTAAAAACTCTGGCATAGATACCGAGAACTGGGAAGCCCTGGCCCTTGAATGCTCCAGCTGGAGGTCAGCAGTGACCAGCAGTGCTGCAGAATTTGAAGAGGCACAAATGGAAGGTGAAAGAGAGAAATGTGCCAAGAGGAAGGCACGTCAAGTCAACCCCGACTGGGACCACCTTCCACCTGGAAACCAATGCCCTCACTGTGGGAGAAGATGCAGATCAAGAATAGGGCTCTACAGTCATCTACGGACCCACTGCCAGGGCACTACACTTGGAGGACTATCATCCTTGGACTACAAGGGATCGCCTAAGTAAAGTACGTAAGTACATGGATTGATCAAAAACAAGTCATGCCAGATGAAATTGATCTCTTTTTTTGATAGAGTTACAAGCTGGGTAGATGTGGGGAACACCATGGATGGAGTGGATCTGGACTTCAGGAAGGCCTTCAGCAATGTCCTCCATGACCTTCTGGCAAGGAAACTAGTCCAATGTGGGCTAGGCAAAACTACGGTTAGGTGGATCTGGAATTGGTTAAGTGAAGGAACCCAAAGGGTGATTCTCCCCAATGCTTCCTCTTCATCCTGGAAAGAAGTGATGAGTGGAGTGCCATCAGCAAGGTTCCATCCTTGCTCTTGTTCAGTTCAGGAACTTGATTAATGACTTAGAGGAAGGGTGAGAAGGCAGAATCATCACGCTTGCAGACGGGACCAAATTGGGAGGGAGAGCCAATACTCCAGAAGACAGGAGTAGAATTCAAAACGATCTTCACAGATGAGAGAGATGATTGGCCAAAGCTAACCCAATGAAGTTCATCAGGGACAAATGCAAGAGACTCCACTTAGGCAGAAAAAAGAAAACGCAAAGAGACAGAATGGGGGAGGATGCCTGGCTCGACAGCAGGATGTGTGAAAAGGATCTTGGAGTTCTCATGGACAGGAAGGGGAACATCAGCCAGGAATGTCATACAGCAGCTCAAAAACCCAATGGGATCTTGGCCTACATCAATAGGAGTCTAGTGCCTAGATCCAAGGAAGTCATACTACCCATGCTCTATTCTGCCTTGGTCAGACCACTTTACCTGGAATCACTCTGTGTCCAATTCTAGGCACTACAAATGAAGGGAGATGTTGAGTCTAAGCTGGAATGTGTCCAGAGGAAGGTGACTCAAAGGATCAAGGGTCTCGAAAACAAGCCCTATGAGGAGAAGCTTAAAGAGTTGGGCATGCTTAACCTGCAGAAGGGAAGGCTGACAGGAGACATGATAGCCAAGCCATGTATAAATATGTGAGAAGAAGTCATAGGGAGGAGGGAGCAAGCTTGTTTTCTGCTGCCCTGGAGACTAGGATGCAGAACAATGGCTTCAAACTGCAAGAAAGGAGACTCCACCTGAACATTTGGAAGAACTTCCTGACTGTGAGAGCTGTTCAGCAGTGGAACTCTCTGCCCCAGAGTGTGGTGGAGGTTCCTTCTTTGGAGGCTTTTAAGCAGAGGTTGGATGGCCATCTGTCGGGGGTGGTTTGAAGGCGATTTTCCTGCTTCTTGGCAGAATGGGGTTGGACTAGATGGCACGCGAGGTCTCTTCCAACTCTAGGATTCTATGATTCTATCTAAGCTCTCCCAGCAGATGGCCACCCAGTCTCCATCACACTACATATTACACTGTATTGCCAAAGGCTTTCATGGCCGGAATCACTGGGTTGTTGTAGGTTTTTTCGGGGTGTATGGCCATGTTCTAGAGGCATTCTCTCCTGACGTTTCGCCTGCTTACCTCACAACCTCTGAGGATGCTTGCCATAGATGCAGGCGAAACATCAGGAGAGAATGCCTCTAGAACATGGCCATATAGCCCGAAAAAACCTACAACAACCTACAGTTTTTCTAGAGGGTTTAAAAGAGGCAGTAGTCTCTCCCCTGCTGAAGAAACCAGACTTAGATTGTTCGGTTCCCTCCAGTTACTGCCCAGTTTCGAACCTCTCGTTCCTGGGCAAGGTGATTGAGAGGGCAGCAGCAGAGCAGTTGCAGCAATTCCTAGACGACACAGCCGGACTAGATCCCTTCCAGTCCGGCTTCCGTGCGGGGCATGGGACAGAGACTGTGCTGGTCTCCATCACAGATCACCTTTGATGCCAGCTTGACCAGGGCGGGTCAGCGCTGCTTGTGTTATTGGATCTCACAGCAGCATTTGACACAGTCGACCACAATCTTTTGACCCACCGCCTTGCTGTTGCTGGAGTCAGGGGACAGCTTTAAACTGGCTGTCCTCCTTTCTTCACAACCGTGGACAGCGAGTGGAGAGGGGAGGCCTGGTCTCTGAGAGGTCCCCTCTATCTTGTGGGGTTCCTCAGGGGGCCATTCTCTCCCCTCTGTTGTTTAACATCTATATGCGACCACTTGCTCAGCTGGTTCGAGGTTTTGGGCTTGGGTGTTACCAGTACGCCGATGACACTCAGCTGGTGCTGAAGATGGAAGGCCGACCGGACTCTGTACCCGATTGTTTCCATCAGTGCCTCGAGGCCGTGACTGGATGGCTGCGTGCCAGCAGGTTGAGGGTGAATCCAGCAAAGACGGAGATCCTATGGCTGGGTCGACCGGGCAGTGGGGATATCCAGCTGCCTACCCTGGATGGTGAGGCGCTACGCCCGTCATCATTGGTCAAGAGTCTGGGAGTCCTTTTGGACCCTCTGCTGACGATGGAGGCCCAGGTCTTCGCCGTGAGCAGAACCGCCTTCTTTCACCTGCGGCAGGCTAGACGGCTGGCCCCCTCCCTGTCCAGGGACGACCTAGCTACGGTGATCCAGGCCACGGTCATCTCAAGACTGGACTACTGTAACGCCCTCTACATTGGCCTTCCTCTGTCGGTGATCCGGAAGCTCAAGTTGGTACAAAATGCAGCTGCTCGGCTTCTTGCGGGAATTCCGATGAGATGCCACATAACACCAATCTTACTGCAGCTGCATTGGTTACCAATTGAGCACCGGATCACTTTCAAAGTGATGGTACTCACCTTTAAGGCCTTGCATGGTCTGGGGCCGATGTACCTGAGGGACCACCTCACCCCCTACCAACCCCAGAGATCCCTCCATTCTGAGGACCAAGATCTATTGGAAGTCCCCAGTGTCAAGACCTTGCGTCTAACAGTAACCAGACGCAGAGCCTTTACAGCAGTGGCACCATCACTCTGGAACACTCTGCCACCTGAAGACTGTGCCTTGTGGGACCTATCAGCTTTCCGCAGGGCATGCAAGACATATCTGTTTCGACAGGCCTTTGTTCTCTGATATTGTTGTTTTCAAATAGTTTTTAAATTGTGTTAGATTTTAGCCTGTTCTTGTAAGCCGCTCCGAGCCCCAGGGGAGTGGCAGCATATAAGTTTGAATTATAAATAAATAAATCCATATTACACTGTTAAATAGCTCTTGCCATAGGAAGTTCTACCTAATGTTTTGATGGAATCTCTTTTCCTGGCCTTTGAATCCAGTGCTCCGTTGCGTCCGAGTCTTTGGAGCAACAGAAAACAAACCTGCTTCTCATGTCCTTTCATCAACCTTTTCTTCTCCAAGTTGAACATACCCAGCTCCATAAGCCACTCCTTCGAGGGTCAGACTAGATGGCCTCTAGGGTTGCCTCTCCATTCTCTGATTTCCTGCAGTTCCTTTTAAATGGGTCATTTGTCCTCCTCGGAGCCTGGAATCCACCCAAAACATTGCGAGTTGGAGCACACCTGCCTTTGCAGATGGATGGCTTCGCCGGTAATGATTCCCTCGTCTTCCTGACCCAGTTCCATTCCCTTATTTGATGCGTCAGAAAAGAGATGGAACAGAAAAGGCAATTTGGAAGATCTCTCTCTCTCTCTTTTGGCCTCCGCTCCTGTCCTTCTTGAAACGAACGCGGCTAACAGCTGTACCGAAATCATTAACCATCGCCAAGAAGAGAGGCATGGCAACAAGGAGAAGACACAATACTCCATGCAAAGCAGTGTCCAGAATTCCTAACCATGTCAAAGAGGTCCAACAGCTAAAGGAGCCGTCAGGATTTCAGACAGAATAAAAGACTGTCTCTTGCGGTCTACTAAGTCCATTTTAATTTACACTAGTGTTTCTCAACCTTCCTAATGCCCCTTAATCCAGTTCTTCTTCTTCATCATCATCATCATCATCATCATCATCATCATCATCATCTTATTATTATTATTATTATTATTATTATTATTATTATTTGAAACACAACAAGATGAGTCCACAGCAAACAAGATCACTCTGCTGGGGCTGGGTCTTGTATTGGATCACACATCAGACACTTCCCAAGTTTCTATTATTATTATTATTATTATTATTATTAGCTTGGGGACCCGGTGCTGCCCAGGTTATTTGAGAAAGGAATTGTGTATCAAGGTTGGTCTTTATCAGTTATTTGTATGGCTCGCAGTGGTCTCAGGAAGTTAGTGAAGGTACTGCGAGTCCCATCATCTGTGGTCCAGCCTCCTCCAAACTGCTCCAGGATGTAGAGTGGGTCATGGGGCCTCTACGTGCCAAGTTTGGTCTTGATTGGTCTTTAGATGAGTGTTGCAGAAGTATTGGGAAGTGAGTGGAGGTACTTGAAGTCCCATCATCCATACTCTTTTCTCTCCCAAACCTCACCAGAATATTGAGTTGGCCATGGGGACTCTCAGAATGCTCTTTGATTGTAGGTGAACTATAAATCCCAGTAACTACAACTCCCAAATGTCATTGTCTATTTCCCCCATCTGTGTTCATATTTGGGCATATGGAATATTCTTGCTAAGTTTGGTCCAGATCCATCATTGTTTGGGTCCACAGTGGTCTCTGGATGTAGGTGAACTACAACTCCCAAACTCAAGATCAATGCCCACCAAACCCTTCCAGTCTTTTCTGTTGGTCATGGGAGAACTGTGTGCCAAGATTAGTTCATTTCCATCATTGGTGGAGTTCAGAATGCTCTTTGATTGTAGGTGAACTATAAATCCCAATAACTACAACTCCCAAATGACAAAATCATTTTTTTGATTGTGTCCAAATTTGGTGTCAATTCATCCAGTGGTTTTTGAGTTCTGTGAATACCACAAACGAACATTACATTTTTATTTATATAGACACACACACATATATACACACACACCATTAATTCAAGCTCTGTGTTGGCTTCCCAAAGTCTATAATTGCACTCCTTTCTCAGAGTTTCTGTTGACCTTCCATGGGTTATGACTGTGGGCTCTGGCATTTTTAGCTATATTCCAGACTTAATTTAGCCATTTCTTTTCGTTTCGTATTTTTTGCAGGAGCCTTCTGGAATGCCAATGTTTTGCTGCTTCAATTTTAGCTGTGGTAGAGAAACTGGAAACTAGGGGACAGTGTCCATGTTTGCTCTTTGAAGATTTCCAACTATATATATATCTATATAAATAAAAATATAATGTTCGTTTGTGGGATTAACATAACTCAAAAACCACTGGACGAAGTGGCACCAAATTTGGACACAACCTACTAACCCAAGGAGTGATCATCACTCAAAAAATTGATTTTGCCATTTGGGAGTTGTAGTTGCTGCAATTTATAGTTAACTGACAATCAAATAGCATTTTGAACTCCCCCAATGATGGAATTGAACCAAACGTGGCACAGAGGACTCCAAAATCCAACAGAAAACACTAGAAGGGTTTGGTGGGCATTGACCTTGAGTCTGGGAGTTGTAGTTCACCTACATCCAGAGAGCACTATGGACTTAAACAATGATAGTTCTGGACCAAATTTGGCATGGATACTTCATATGTCCAAATATGAACATAGATCGAATTTGAGGGAAACAGACCTTGACATTTGGGAGTTGTAGTTACTGGGATTTGTAGTTCACCTAAATTCAAACTTGGTACGAACACGAAATATGCCCAAATGTGAACACTGGTGGAGTTTGGGGAAAAGAGACCTTGACATTTGGGAGTTGTAGTTGCTGGGATTTATAGTTCACCTACAATCAAATAGCATTCTGAACTCCACCAATGATGGAATTGAACCAAACATGGCACACAGCTCTCCCATGACCAACAGAAAACACTAGAAGGGTTTGGTGGGCATTGACCTTGAGTCTGGGAATTTTAGTTCACCTACATCCAGAGAGAACTGTGCACTTAAACAATGATAGTTCTGGACCAAATTTGGCACGGATACTCCATATGTCCAAATATGAACATAGATGGAATTTGAGGGAAATAGATCTTGAAATTTGGGAGTTGTAGTTACTGGGATTTGTGGTGCGGCACCAGGATTATGGCGCAGCTGGGTGAGTGTCAGCTGCATTAAGATCACTCTGACCAAAAAGGTCATGAGTTCGAAGCCAGCCCGGGTTGGAGTGGGTTTCCAACCAATTGTGTGTAGCCTGTTGTCGACCTTTGCAACCCGAAAGACAGTTGCATCTGTCAAGTAGGAAAATAAGGTCCCACCTTAAAGTGTGGGGAGGCTAAATTAACTGATTTATGAGGCCATAAAAAAGACTCCAGCAAAAGCATTCCCGCAGGGAAGCATGCGGGGAATGCGGAAGTGCTTCATCAGCGTCGCAGATGGACGATGAACGCGACAGCTCCCCTGGCGGCCAGAAAAAGTTAAATAGCCTCTGTGTATGTCTGTATATGTTTGTATGTCAAAATTGGCATTGAATGTTTGCCATATATGTGTACACTGTAATCTGCCCTGAGTCCCCTGCGGGGTGAGAAGGGCGGAATATAAAAGCTGTAAATAAATAAATAAATAAATAAATAATAGTTAACCTACAATCAAACTTGGTACGAACACTCAATATGCCCAAACGTGAATACTGGTGGAGTTTGGGAAAAAGAGACCTTGGTGTTTGGGAGTTGTAGTTGCTGGGATTTATAGTTCATCTACAATCAAATAGCATTCGGAACTCCACCAATGATAGAATTGGGCTAAACTTCCCACACAGAATCCCCATGACCAACAGAAAATACTGTGTTTTCTGATGGTCTTTGGCGACCTTTATGACGCCCCCTCGTGACCCACCCATGGGTTCCGACGCCTAGGTTGAGAAACACTGATCTACACTGTAGAATTAATGCAGTTTGATACCACTTGAACTGCCATGGCTCAATGCTATGGGATACTGGGATTTGTATTTTGGGGAGGCCCCGGCCCACTTTGGCAGAGAAGGCTAAAGACCTTGTCAAACTACAAATCCCAGGACTCCATAGCATTGAGACATGTCCGTCAAAGTGGTACCAAGCCGCATGAATTAAACAGTGTAGATGCACCCCATGCTTTACTTCAGCGTTTCTCAACCTGGGGGTCGGGACCCCTGAGGGGGTCACAAGGGGGTGTTGGAGGGGTCACCAAAGACCATCAGAAAACACATATTTCTGATGGTCTTTGGAACACAGTGCTCTCTGGAGGTAAGTGAACTACATCTCCTGTTAATTCCTCCCAAATCCCTCCAGTATTTTCTATTGGTCATGGGGGCTCTGTGTGGGGAGTTTGGCCCAACTCTATCATTGGTTGGGTTCAAGGGGCTCTTTGATTGTAGGTGAACTATAAATCCCAGAAACAACAACTCCCAAAAGACAAGGCCTATTTTCCCCAAACTCCACCAGTGTTTGCAGGTGGGCATATTGAGTGATTGTGCTGCGTTTGGTTCAGATTTGTCATTGTTTGAGCGGATGTAGGTGAACTACAACTCCAAAACTCAAGGTCATTGCTCACCAAAACCTTCCAGTATTTTCTGTTGGTCATGGGAGTTCTGTGTGCCAAGTGTGGTTCAATTCTGTCGTTGGTGGAGTTCAGAATGCTCTTTGATTGTAGGTGAACTATAAATCCCAGGAACTACAATTCCCAGATGGCAAAATCAATTTGCCCTCAACCCCACCAGTATTCAGATTTGGGCGTATTTGGTATTTGTGTCAAATTTGGTCCAGTGAATGAAAATACATCCAGCATATCAGCATATCAGATATCCAGCATATCAGATATCCAGCTCCATCCATGTTCAACATCTACACAAATGACCAGCCACTGCCAGAAGGGACAGAGAGTTTCATCTATGCTGATGATCGTGCCATTACTGCTCAAGCAGGGAGCTTTGAGATGGTTGAACAGAAGCTCTCCGAAGCTCTAGGTGCTCTTACTGCCTATTACAGGGAAAACCAGCTGATCCTTAACCCATCTAAAACACAGACATGTGCCTTTCACCTTAAGAACAGACAAGCATCCCGAGCTCTGAGGATTACCTGGGAAGGAATCCCACTGGAGCATTGCTGCACACCCAAATACCTGGGAGTCACTCTGGACCGTGCTCTGACCTACAAGAAGCACTGCCTGAATATCAAGCAAAAAGTGGGTGCTAGAAACAATATCATACGAAAGCTGACTGGCACAACCTGGGGATCACAACCAGACACAGTGAAGACATCTGCCCTTGCACTATGCTACTCTGCTGCTGAGTATGCATGCCCAGTGTGGAACACATCTCACCACACTAAAACAGTGGATGTGGCTCTTAATGAGACATGCCGCATTATCACGGGGTGTCTGCGCCCTACACCACTGGAGAAATTACTTTGCACCACCTGACATCCGCCGGGAAGTAGCAGCCAACAGTGAAAGGACCAAGGCAGAGACATCTCCAGCTCATCCCCTGTTTGGGTTCCAGCCAGCACGTCAACGACTTAAATCAAGACATAGTTTTCTTAGATCTACAGAGACACTCGCTGGAACCCCAGCAAGCGAGAGTCCAAAAGTGGCAGGTCCAAACCCAGAACCTCAATTCATGGGTGATTCCAGATGAGAGACTCCCCCCTGGGCACTCAGAAGACTGGACGACTTGGAAGGCGCTGAACAGACTGCGCTCTGGCACCACGAGATGCAGAGCCAACCTTCCGAAATGGGGCTACAGGGTGGAATCCTCGGCATGCGAGTGCGGAGAAGAGCAAACCACTGACCACCTGCTGCAATGCAACCTGAGCCCTGCCACATGCACAAGGGAGGACCTTCTTGCGGCAACACCAGAGGCACTCCAAGTGACCAGATACTGGTCAAAGGACATTTAACCAACTACCAAATTTGCAAAATCTGTGTGTTTTCTTTTCCTTTTTCTTTTTAAGCTGTGTGTTTGTTTTGCTCTGTCAGAATTGTAATACAATGGTTGCTGATGACACGATAAATAAATAATAAAAATATCAGATATTTACATTACGATTCATAACACTAGCAAAATTGCAGATATGAAGGAGCAACGAAAATAATTTTATGCTTGGGGGTCACCACAACATGAGGAATTGTACTAAGGGGTCGCGGCATTTGGAAGGTTGAGAAACACTGCTTCACTTGTTCGTATTCGTTCTTTGGAACATCAACAGCATGGACTTAAATTATTTTCCTTATGTATTTCCAAACAACGCTGTTGTGTTCTTGGCCTTCCACTATAGACCGCAATGCAAGGAGAAGGGTGGGGAGGGGAGCTCCAAGTCTTTTCTTTTCAAAGACACAACCGTCTGCAACATCGCTGCTGGCCGGACACATGGAAAGTGTGACAGTGCATTGGCTGACGGGGCAAAAAAATAAAATAAAATCACTTTCCCTGGAGACTTTTCAAAATGGGAACAAATGCTATATTTAGCTCAGAGGCACAGTATTGCAGCGGGGAATAAAAGAGACCTCACCCGGAAAAGGATAAATCAAATGGCTACGTTTGGGAACATTCCCTTTTTTGGACTGCACCACCCAGAATCCCCAAGTCAACTTGGCCAATACAGATTGGAGATGTTGCTTTTCTGGACTACCGTTCCCCAAAAGATCTCCTGGACAGTCAATGCAACACGTCCAAAATTCTGAGTTTAAAAAGGGTTTGGGTTTGGACTACCGCACTCATGATCCCCATGTTGCCAATGCAATGAACTTCAACTTGGAAATGTTTGTTTTCGGGACTGCAGATTCCAGAATCTCCTTGGACAGAATGGTGAATGCAGCAGGCTCCAATTCCAGAATTGGGAAATGCAGCGAGCCTCAAAACCTGATCCTTAAAGGGCCAACACAACTATCTGTAATCCCTGATCTTAGAAAAACAATGCAGCCATCCCTAAACTCTGATCTTAGAAAACGGATGCAAAAATTTCTAAACACTGATCTTAGAAATGCAACCATCACTAAACCCCGACCTTAGAAGTTGAATTCAAGAAGCACCAAACCCTGATCTTGACTAATGCAGACATCCCATTGATCTTAGACCAATGCAACTATCCATAAACCCTGATCTTAGAAGACCAATGCAATTGTCCATAAATCCTGATAGCAGAAGACCAATGTAACTATATGTAAATTTTGATCTTAGAAGATGAAAGCAACTATCCATAAATGCTGATCTTAAACTAATACAACCATCCCTAAACCCTGATCTCAAAAGACCAATACAATTGTCCGTAAATCCTGATAGTAGAAGATCAATGCAACTATCCGTAAACGCTGATCTTTGACCAATGCAATTATCCCTAAACCCCGATTTTAGAAGGCCAATGCAACTATTTGTAAACAGTGATCTTAGAAGACCAATGCAACTATCCCCAAACACTGATCTTAGAAGATCAGTGCAACTATTTGTAAACACTTGGAAGACCAATGCAACTATTTGTAAACACTGATCTTAGAAGACTAGTGCAACTCTCTGTAAACACTGATCTTAGAAGACCAATGCAACTGTTTGTAAACACTGATCTTAGAAGACCAGTGCAACTCTCTGTAAACACTGATCTTAGAAGACCAATGCAACTATCTGTAAACACTGATCTTAGAAGATCAATGCAGCTCTCTGTAAACACTGATCTTAGAAGATCAATACAACTATCCTCAAACMCTGATCTTGGAAGACCAATGCAACTATTTGTAAACACTGATCTTAGAAGACCAGTGCAACTCTCTGTAAACACTGATCTTAGAAGACCAATGCAACTGTTTGTAAACACTGATCTTAGAAGACCAATGCAACTCTCTGTAAACACTGATCTTAGAAGACCAATGCAACTATCCCCAAACACTGATCTTAGAAGATCAATGCAACTCTCTGTAAACACTGATCTTAGAAGACCAATGCAACTATCCTCAAACCCTGATCTTGGAAGACCAATGCAACTATTTGTAAACACTGATCTTAGAAGATCAATGCAACTATCCTCAAACCCTGATCTTGGAAGACCAATGCAACTGTTTGTAAACACTGATCTTGGAAGACCAATGCAACTATCCCCAAACACTGATCTTAGAAGATCAATGCAACTCTCTGTAAACACTGATCTTAGAAGACCAATGCAACTATCCCCAAACCCTGATCTTGGAAGACCAATGCAACTATTTGTAAACACTTATCTTAGAAGACCAATGCAACTATCTGTAAACCCTGATCTTGGAAGACCAATGCAACTATCCATAAACCCTGATCTTAGAAGACCAAATAACTATCCATAAATCCTGATCTTAGAAGATCAATGCAACTATTCTCAAACTCTGATCTTAAAAGACCAATGCAACTATCCATAAACCCTGATCTTAGAAGACCAAATAACTATCCATAAGTCCTGATCTTAGAAGACCAATGTAACTATCCGTAAATGCTGAACTTAAAAGTCCAATGCAAGTATCCATACAGCCTGATCTTAGAAGGCCAATGTAACTATAACTGTAGATAACCAGAAAACCTTGTTATACAATATATATACACCGAACGGTCCGAAATCAAAATTCAGCCAGAAACTCAAAAATCTGATCCGTAATCCCTGATCTTAGAAGACCAATGCAGGTATCCATAAACCCTGATCTTAGAAGACCAATGCAACTATCCATAAACCCTGATCTTAGAAGACAAATGCAACCAGAACTTCAGCCAGAAACTCAAAAATCTGATCTGTAAACCCTGATCTTAGAAGACCAATGCAGCTATCCATAAACCCTGATCTTAGAAGACCAATGCAGCTATCCATAAACCCTGATCTTAGAAGACCAATGCAGCTATCCATAAACCCTGATCTTAGAAGACCAATGCAACTATCGGTAAACCCTGATCTTAGAAGACCAATGTAACTATCCATAAATGCTGATCTTGGAAGACCAATGCAACTATCTCTAAACCCTGATCTTAGAAGACAAATGCAACCATCTGTAAATCCTGATCTTAGAAGATCAATGCAACTATCGGTAAACCCTGATCTTAGAAGACCAATAAACCTTGATTTTAGAAGAGCAATGTAACTATCCGTCAATGCTGATCTTAGAAGATCAATGCAACTATCCATAAACCCTGATCTTAGAAGACCAATGCAACCATCCATAAACCCTGATCTTAGAAGACCAATGCAACTGTCCATAAATGCTGATTTTGGAAGACCAATGCGACTATCCATAAACACTGATCTTAGAAGATCAATGTAACTATCCTCAAATCCAGATCTTAAAAGACCAATGCAACTTTCCATAAATCCTGATCTTAGAAAACCAATGCAATGGCTCATAAATCCCAATCTTAGAAGACCAATGCAACTATCTCTAAACCCTGATCTTGGAAGACAAATGCAACTATCTGTAAACCCTGATTTTGTAACTATCAATGTAACTATCCCCAAACCCTGCTCTTTGAAGACCAATTAAACTATATGTAAACACTTATCTTAGAAGACCAATGCAACTATCCCTAAATCCTGATCTTAGAAGACCAACGCAAGCAGCCCTAAATCATCAGCTTTGTGGTTGGACTTGAGATATGGCAATTCAGCACCCTTATCCCTTCCTTTCCAGCTTCCTCCTTGCCTCCATACAGATGTGGCCTTTTACGCCCACATCAGTCCCTCCGTATGGTCTGGATAAACTCAAGAAAGCAAATTGGATGATGATGGGATGAGAAAGCACAAGCGGTTTCCCCACAAAAGATGAGTCAGCCTTCAAGACGTTTCAGCAACGGAGTCCTCAAATAACTCGGCCTCTGCCTCCAGGGAAAGCCATGTTCTTGCAAAGGCAGCTTCCCAACGTTGACAGGTAGCTTTGCTCACATTTTGGAGACTTCCCAATAGATTGTGTTTTCATGCTTGTGTTTTCATGCTTCAGTATTGTCCCCCATGTTGTTCAACGTCTGTGTGAAGTTGCTGGGAGAGATCATCCAGAGTTTTGGAGTTCGATGCCATCTGTACGCAGATGATGTCCAACTCTATCACTTTTTTTCCATCTGTGGCTAAGGAAACTGTTCAAGTTCTGAACCGGTGCTTGGCTGCTGTGATGATCTGGATGAGAGTGAACCAACTGAAATTGAATCCAGACAAGACAAAGGTCCTCTTGGTCAGTTGAAAGGTCAAACAGGGTATAGGGTTACATCCTATGCTGGGCGGGGTTACACGGTCCCTGAAGATTCAGGTTCTCAGTTTGGGAGTCCTCCTGGATTCGTCACTGAGCCTGGAGCCCCAGGTTTCGGTGGTGGCCAGGGGAGCTTTTGCACAATTAAAACTTATGTGCCAGTTGTGCCCATACCTTGGCTATGGTGGTTGTTGCACTCCAGAACAGGAAATAGCCCCCCTGACTATAAACACACCACATGCTGAGTGAAGGAACAATCCTTTTTATTAAAGCTTAGCAAAAAAAGCCAGTAGAAATAAATGCTTGTAAAGATCATCTCCCAAGGTGACACTTAGATGAAGGGCTAGAAGGCATGATCATCAAGTTTGCAGATGACACCAAATTGGGAGGGATAGCCAAGACTCCAGAGGACAGGATTCAAAACAATCTTGACAGATTAGAGAGATGAACGGCCAAAACTAACAAAATGAAGTTCAACAGTGACAAATGCAAGATATTCCACTTTGGCAGGAAAAACGAAATGCAAAGATACAGAATGGGGGACAATGCCTGGCTCGAGAGCAGTACGTTTGAAAAAGATCTTGGAGTCCTCGTGGACAACAAGTTAAACATGAGCCAACAATGTGATGTGGCGCAAAAAAAGCCAATGGGATTTTGGCCTGCATCAATAGGAGCATAGTGTCTAGGTCCAGGGAGTAATGCTACCCCTCTATTCTGCTCTGGTTAGACCACACCTGGAATATTGTGTCCAATTCTGGGCACCACAATTCAAGAGAGATATTGACAAGCTGGAATGTGTCCAGAGGAGGGCAACTAAAATGATCAAGGGTCTGGAGAACAAGCCCTATGAGGAGCGGCTTAAGGAGCTGGGCATGTTTAGCCTGAAGAAGAGAAGGCTGAGAGGAGATATGATAGCCATGTATAAATATGTGAGAGGAAGTCACAGGGAGGAGGGAGCAAGCTTGTTTTCTGCTTCCCTGGAGACTAGGACACGGAACAATGGCTTCAAACTACAAGAAAGGAGATTCCATCTGAACATGAGGAAGAACTTCCTGACTGTGAGAGCCGTTCAGCAGTGGAACTCTCTGCCCCAGAGTGTGGTGGAAGCTCCTTCTTTGGAAGCTTTTAAACAGAGGCTGGATGGCCATCTGTCAGGGGTGATTTGAATGCAATATTCCTGCTTCTTGGCAGGAGGTTGGACTGGATGGCCCATGAGGTCTCTTCCAACTCTATGATTCTATGATTCTATGACCAAAGTCATTTCCGTCCCATGACCCGGTCACAGTGTAGACATACCTTAGGTCTGGCTGAGATGATCTTGCAAAAGGCACTTTGGGATGCAACCCAAGATGTTGAATTATTTAAAGACACACTCAATCCACGTCTCCTTTCCCAAAGAATCAATGCTTTCTCGCATCGATCGCCTCGAGATGGGTAACACTGACAAAGTCATAAGGTGCTAAACGTTATTGGCTTTCCCCGGTCCTTCCTTCTCAAAATACAGCTGCAAAGTGCATTAAATAGCAACACTGAAAAAAAAATCAGCAGCAGCAACAACAACTGGGGAATGTGGGAGGAAGAATGCAAGGCTGTTGAAAGAGAATATGAGGACGTGATTAGGAATCGCTCTGCCTGGTTTCTTGAATGGGAAATTCCAAAATCCTGCATCAGGTTTCAGCTTGGCACCTTGCGTCGCCCATTGCTTGATGCTCCAAACAGACGCAATTAAAAGATATCCATTAGGAAAACAAACTTTAAAACTCCCCAAACTAAAACCAATCCCTGCCTTTAATGCTGAGCCATGGCAGTCAATGCGGACGGGAAACTCAACCCAGACGGACAAATAATCAATGCTGGAGAAGCAAAAGGGCAACGTTTCTGCTGAGCGAGATAACGGCTTTTCACTCTCGCCCAACATCGACGTCTCGAAAATTCTGCAGTAAATGCCAGTGTTGCACTCCAGAACAGGAACAGCTCTCTGACTTTAAAACATCACACATTGAATAGGGAAAGCAATCCTTTTATTGAAGACTAGCGGTCCCCTGCCAGGCGTTGCTGTGGCCCAGTCTGGTGATCTGGAAAATGAAGTAATGAGAAAGTCTTGGTTTCTAATATATGTAATGTCTTTCTGCTTGTGAGTAAACAGTATTTCTTGCTGTTTCTTTGTCAGTGTTGATGTCGAGATTGTCTGGTTTGCCTACTCTGGAACATGCAACATAGAATTGTCCTTCTTTAGGGTTCCCTTTCAAGTCTGTGATACTATATCTCTCTGTGTGTGAATCAGATCTATTAGGCTTGGCTGATCTTGTTCGGAAATTTCTAAACTCGTAATAAATTCGTATTAAATTACCTTTTGTCAGTGTTGATGTCGGGATTGTCTGGTTTGCCCACACTGGAACATGCAACATATAATTGTCCTTCTTTAGGGTTCCCTTTCAAGTCTGTGATACTATATCTCTCTGTGTATGAATCATATCTATTAGGCTTGGTTGATCTTGTTCAGAAATTTCTAAACTCGTAATGAATTCGTATTAAATTACCTTTTGTCAGTGTTGATGTCGGGATTGTCTGGTTTGCCTACACTGGAACATGCAACATATAATTGTCCTTCTTTAGGGGTCCCTTTCAAGTCTGTGATACTATATCTCTCTGTGTATGAATCATATCTATTAGGCTTGGTTGATCTTGTTCAGAAATTTCTAAACTCGTAATGAATTCGTATTAAATTACCTTTTGTCAGTGTTGATGTCGGGATTGTCTGGTTTGCCCACACTGGAACATGCAACATATAATTGTCCTTCTTTAAGGGTCCCTTTCAAGTCTGGGATACTATATCTCTCTGTGTGTGAATCAGATCTATTAGGCTTGGCTGATCTTGTTCGGAAATTTCTAAACTCGTAATGAATTCGTATTAAATTACCTTTTGATCCAATATCGAGCCATGCAGGAATAGTGGGAGGAGCAATTCCGAACTTCCCCATTGTTCAGAATTATTCTCGTATGTGGCTTTGCATGCCCGGCGACGCAAAGAGGGATGAGGTGGGAGTGGCCTCAATGGCCTTCAGGAAGAGCTGTTCTTAGCCACGCCCACCTCGTCCCTCTTTGCATCGCCGGGTGTGCAAAGCCTCTGATGCAAAGAGGGACAAGGTGGACGTGGCCAAGCACACTTCTCCTTGGAGGCCTCGCCCCCAGCAATCTCCAAGTAGAGCTGTGCTTGAACAGGCCCACCTCGTCACTCTGCATGGCAGTTTATGTTTTCTTGCCCTGCTGAAAAGAATGTGTCATTGGTGGGGTTCAGAATGCTCTTTAATTGTAGGTGAACTATAAATCCCAGTAACTACAACTCCCTAATGTCAAGGTCTATCTTCCCCAAACTCAATTTGTCTACATATTTGGGCCCATGGAATATTTGTGCCAAGTTTGGTCCAGATCCATCATTGTTTGAGTTCACAGTGCTCTCTGGATGTAGGTGAACTACAACTCCCAAACTCAAGTTCAATAATACCCATCAATGCCCATGTTGGTCATGGGAGTCCTGTGTGCCACGTTTGGTTCTATTCCAGCACTGGTGGAATTAAGAATGCTCTGATTGTAGGTGAACTGTAAGTCCCAGCAACTACAACTCCCAAATGACAAAATCAATTTTTTGAGTGATGGTCACTCCTTGGGATAGTAGGTGTCTAGTATCCAAATTTGGTGTCAATTTGTCCAGTGGTTTTTGAGTTATGTGAATCCCAGAAACGAACATTACATTTTTATTTATATAGATAAGTAAAAACAGCAAAGTGAGAAAGACACTTTAAAGGAATAGGTAAATCCAATTAGGTAAAACGATAAACAAATCAAATTAGTCCAAGATAGAGTTCAGCAATGTCCAAAAACAAAGTCCACAACTCTCTAACAAAATCCAAAGAACCAGGAAATGTTGATCCAAGGCATGAGCAGGTAATCCCACGAGACAAAAAAACCAAACCAGGGAACAAGAAATCCTTAAGCATGAATCTTCCAAGCAAGGCTTCTATGAGACGAGGACAAGAACTTAGCAGGATTTGAAACGTTGTTTCATCTGGCTATATTTTCCATGCTTAAGCCTTTCCAAGCACTCAGAAACTCAGCTTTCCTTGAGTGGCCCTTATCTTTTCCTGTTGAAGCCTGGCAGAACACCGAAAGCATTGCTCGGCCTGTCTGTTTTGACTAATTTCCTCCCGCCTATCTATATGCTCATTAGTTTCTGCAGGTGCCGAGTTGATTTCAAGCCCCAAATCCTGGGCACTCTCTGGAAGCAATTAGACCAATCTCCCTGTTGTGCCACCTCTACAAAGTTCTGGAGAGACTTATTTTGCATAGAATTATGGAAAAAATAGACCCATGTCTGATTCCACAGCAAGCTGGCTTCAGGAAAGGCAAAAGCTGCACACTGCAAGTGTTGAACCTGACTCACCACATAGAAGATGGCTTTGAAAAGCAGCAGATCACAGGAGCTGTCTTCATAGACTTGTCAGCGGCTTATGATACTGTGAACTACCACCTCCTCCTGACAAAAATGTATAATATCACCAAGGACTACCACCTCACCCGCCTCATAGGAAACCTGCTACAAAACAGGAGCTTTTTTGTTGAGTTCCAGGGCCAGAGAAGCAGATGACGGAAACAGAAGAACGGTCTGCCTCAGGGGAGCGTGCTTGCTCCATCCATGTTCAACATCTACACAATTGACCAGCCACTGCCAGAAGGGACAGAGAATTTCATCTATGCTGATGATCGTACCATCACTACTCAAGCAGGGAGCTTTGAGATGGTTGAACAGAAGCTCTCCAAAGCTCTAGGTGCTCTTACTGCCTATTACAGGGAAAACCAGCTGATCCCTTATCCATCTAAAACACAGACATGTGCTTTTCATCTCAAGAACAGAGAAGCATTCCGAGCTCTGAGGATGACCTGGGAAGGAATCCCACTGGAGCATTGCAGCGCACCCAAATACCTGGGAGTCACTTTGGACCGTGCTCTGACCTACAAGAAGCACTGCCTGAATATCAAGCAAAAAGTGGGTGCTAGAAACAATATCATACGAAAGCAGACTGGCACAACCTGGGAATCACAACCAGACACAGTGAAGACATCTGCCCTTGCGCTGTGCTATTCTGCTGCTGAGTATGCATGCCCAGTGTGGAACACATCTCACCACACTAAAACAGTGGATGAGGCTCTTAATGAGACATGCCGCATTATCACAGGGTGTCTGCGCCCCACACCACTGGAGAATTTACACTGCTTAGCCGGTATTGCACCACCTGACATCCGCCGGGAAGTAGCAGCCAATTGTGAAAGAACCAAGGCAGAGACATCTCCAGCTCATCCCCTGTTTGGGTATCAGCCAGCACGTCAATGACTTAAATCAAGAAATAGTTTTCTAAGATCTACAGAGACACTCGCTGGAACACCTCAGCAAGCGAGAGTCCAAAAGTGGCAGGCTCAAACCCAGAACCTCAACCAATGGCTGATACCAAATGAGAGACTCCCCCCTGGGCACACAGAAGACTGGGCGACTTGGAATGCGCTGAACAGACTGCGCTCTGGCACCACGAGATGCAGAGCCAACCTTAAGAAATGGGGCTACAAAGTGGAATCCACGACTTGCGAGTGTGGAGAAGAGCAAACCACAGACCACCTGCTGCAATGCAACCTGAGCCCTGCCACATGCACAATGGAGGACCTTCTTGCAGCAACACCAGAGCACTCCAAGTGGCCAGATACTGGTCAAAGGACATTTAATCAACTACCAAGCTTGCAAATTTTGTTTTGTGTTGTTTAAAAATAGAATCATAGAGTTGGAAGAGACCTCATGGGCCATCCAGTCCAACCCCCTGCCAAGAAGCAGGAATATTGCATTCAAATCACCCTGACACATGGCCATCCAGCCTCTGTTTAAAAGCTTCCAAAGAAGGAGCCTCCACCACACTCCGGGGCAGAGAGTTCCACTGCTGAACGGCTCTCACAGTCAGGAAGTTCTTCCTCATGTTCAGATGGAATCTCCTCTCTTGTAGTTTGAAGCCATTGTTCGCGTCCTAGTCTCCAGGGAAGCAGAAAACAAGCTTGCTCCCTCCTCCCTGTGGCTTCCTCTCAAATATTTATACATGGCTATCATATCCCTTCAGCCTTCTCTTCTTCAGGCTAAACATGCCCAGCTCCTTAAGCCGCTCCTCATAGGGCTTGTTCTCCAGACCCTTGATCATTTTAGTCACCCTCCTCTGGACACATTCCAGCTTGTCAATGTCTCTCTTGAATTGTGGTGCCCAGAATTGGACACAATATTCCAGGTGTGGTCTAACCAAAGCAGAATATAGGGGTAGCATGACTTCCCTAGATCTAGACACTATGCTCCTATTGATGCAGGCCAAAATCCCATTGGCTTTTTTGCCGCCACATCACATTGTTGGCTCATGTTTAACTTGTTGTCCACGAGGACTCCAAGATCTTTTTCACACGTACTGCTCTCGAGCCAGGCATTGTCCCCCATTCTGTATCTTTGCATTTCATTTTTTCTGCCAAAGTGGAATATCTTGCCTTTGTCACTGTTGAACTTCATTTTGTTAGTTTTGGCCCATCTCTCTAATCTGTCAAGATAATTTTGAATTCTGCTCCTGTCCTCTGGAGTATTGGCTATCCCTCCCAATTTGGTGTCGTCTGCAAACTTGATGATCCTGCCTTCTAGCCTTTCATCTAAGTCATTAATAAAGATGTTGAACAGGACGGGCCCAGGACGGAACCCTGCGGCACTCCACTTGTCACTTCTTTCCAGGATGAAGAGGAAGCATTGGTGAGCACTCTCTGTGTTCGTCCACTTAACCAATTACAGATCCACCTCACCGTAGTTTTGCCTAGCCCACATTGGACTAGTTTCCTTGCCAGAAGGTCATGGGGGACCTTGTCGAAGGCCTTACTGAAATCCAGGTACGCTACATCCACGGCATTCACCCGCATCTACCCAGCTTGTAGCTCTATCGAAGAAAGAGATC
Source organism: Anolis sagrei ordinatus (assembly GCF_025583915.1). Lineage (NCBI taxonomy): Eukaryota > Metazoa > Chordata > Lepidosauria > Squamata > Anolidae > Anolis > Anolis sagrei. The sequence goes on along the minus strand of NW_026844367.1, from coordinate 30,399,097 downwards.
AGATTAGTTTGTTTGCTTTGTTCTGTTAGAAATGTAATATAATTGCCTGGTTGCCCTGACCACGACAAATAAATACCATAAAATGTCCCCCCTGGACATTCCACGGATAGATAGATAGATAGATAGATAGATAGATAGATAGATAGATAGACACTCCACTTGCCTCATTTCCAACAAACCTCTGAACAAATCTCTAAAGATGCTTGCCACAGGTGCAGGCGAAATGTCAGGTGAGAGTGCTACTGGGACATGGCCATACATCCCAAAAAAACTCACAGCTACCCAGTGATTCCATCCATGAAAGCCTTCAACAACTATCCCAAACATTGCTAAGAAGGGAAATGGAATCAAGAGTGATGGCTTCATTATCTTCTCCTCCTCGGCTCCTACTGAATTTTTCCTCCTGCCATGTAAACGCGACTGCTGATCCAGCTGGGACTGCTCCATTATAGAGTGACAGCGCAATTACCCTTCCATGGGTTCACACGTGGATGGCAGCCTGCAAAGAGGCCTCCGTTGCCCTTGGGTTCAAACTCTCCACCTTCTGCCCCGCATTACTCAACCCTTCACTTGCACAATAAGTGATGTATCTTGGTTCAAAGGAAGTCATTTTTATAGCTTAACTGCGCTCCAAAAAGAGCTGCAAAGGAGCCCTCCTTTCCCCACTCGGATGGAATGAGTGAAAAACTCAAAATGACACCAGAAAAGTGGGATTGTTCAGCTAAGAATACCATCCCTCCAGCCGGAATCTCATGATGGTCAACATGGTTTTATCAAAAACAAGTCATGCCAGACTAATATGATCTCTTTTTTCGATAGAGTTACAAGCTGGGTAGATGCGGGGAATGCCGTGGATGTAGCGTACCTGGATTTCAGTAAGGCCTTCGACAAGGTCCCCATGACCTTTTGGCAAGGAAACTAGTCCAATGTGGGCTAGGCAAAACTACGGTGAGGTGGATCTGTAATTGGTTAAATGGACGAACCCAGAGGGTGATTCTCCCCAATGCTTCCTCTTCATCCTGGAAAGAAGTGACAAGTGGAGTGCCACAGCAGGGTTCCGTCCTGGGCCCGGTCCTGTTCAACATCTTTCTTAATGACTTAGATGAAGGGCTAGAAGGCAGGATCATCAAGTTTGCAGACGACACCAAATTGGGAGGGAGAGCCAATACTCCAGAGGACAGGAGCAGGATTCAAAACGATCTTGACAGATTAGAGATGATGGGCCAAAACTTAACAAAATGAAGTTCAACAGTCACAAATGCAAGATACTCCACTTTGGCAGGAAAAACGAAATGCAAAGATACAGAATGGGGACGCCTGGCTCGAGAGCAGTACGTGTGAAAAAGATCTTGGAGTCCTCGTGGACAACAAGTTAAACATGAGCCAACAATGTGATGTGGCGGCAAAAAAAGCCAATGGGATTTTGGCCTGCATCAATAGGAGCATTGTGTCTAGATCTAGGGAAGTAATGCTACCCCTCTATTCTGCTTTGGTTAGACCACACCTGGAATATTGTGTCCAATTCTGGGCACCACAATTCAAGAGAGATATTGACAAGCTGGAATGTGTCCAGAGGAGGGCAATGAAAATGATCAAGGGTCTGGAGAACAAGCCCTATGAGGAGCGGCTTGTTTAGCCTGAAGAAGAGAAGGCTGAGAGGAGATATGATAGCCATGTATAAATATGTGAGAGGAAGCCACAGGGAGGAGGGAGCAAGCTTGTTTTCTGCTTCCCTGGAGACTAGGACGCGGAACAATGGCTTCAAACTACAAGAGAGGAGATTCCATCTGAACATTAGGAAGAACTTCCTGACTGTGAGAGCTGTTCAGCAGTGGAACTCTCTGCCCCGGAGTGTGGTGGAGGCTCCTTCTTTGGAAGCTTTTAAACAGAGGCTGGATGGCCATCTGTCAGGGGTGATTTGAATGCAAAATTCCTGCTTCTTGGCAGAATGGGGTTGGACTGGATGGCCCATGAGGTCTCTTCCAACTTTGATTCTATGATTCTATGATTCTATGATGGTGGCTTACCCACTCGACATGGATAAGTTCGTGTCGGATAACTCGTAACTCGTTATAACTTTGTTAAAATTACCTTTTTGAAGCGATTTCCAAGGTTTTTTTAAATCCTGGAAGTCCCTTATATTTTCGAAGCAGTTTTCGCCATTTTTGTTATGACTCAGGAAGTGAGTCGGAAGTGATGCCGTATTGGAAGTGATGCAGTGATGCAACCACATCTCCGTTTACGAACCCACGCAACATCTTCAATCTTCTGGAGAGGCCTTTCTCTCGCTCCCACCCACATCGCAAGTGCAACTTGTGGGGATGAGAGAGGGCCTCCTCTCATAGTGGCCCCTCAGCTCTGGAACTCATTCCCCAGAGATATTAGACAAGCCCCCACACTGGCAATCTTCAGGAGGAACCTGAAAACTCGTTTCATTTTTATTCCAATGTGCCCTCAATGACTGAATGTATAAAACTGAACAGAATGGGCAAGCCAAATGGACGAGGTAAAATGATACATACTAGGCTTGGGCGATCCAGTTCGTTAATTTCGTAATTCGTTATTAATTCGTATTTAAATTAGCTTACGATCCAATATCGAGCCATGCAGGAATAGTGTGAGGAGTAATTAAGAATCGAAACAATTTTTCCAATTTTCGTAATTATTTCGTAATTATTATTCGTAATATAATATAATAATTAAATTATAATATATAATATATTATAAAATATAATATACTGATAAGTAATATTCTAGAATCCAGACAAAACAAGTTTTTGAACCACCAAAATAATAAAATATAATATAGCTCAATATAATATAAATAATACAATATAAATAATATAATATAATTAATATAAATAATACAATATAATATAAATAATATAATATGATAAGTAATATTCTAGAATCCAGACAAAACAAGTTTTAGACTACCAAAATAACCACCAAAATAACAAAATATAATATAGCTCAATATAATATAAATAATACAATATAAATAATATAATATGATATAATTAATATAAATACAATATAATATAAATAATATAATTTGTTGTTTGTTTTATCACACCAACAGTCAACAACAGAGGGAGAGGGAAGCTTCAGAAGTTCCCCCTGTCCCATTTGGAGGTTTTTTTAGCATATTGCGCAATCGCGTCCACCATTAACGAATCGATTCGTAATTTTACAAAATTTCGTATATTTCGAAATTTTTTTAAGTAAAATTTCGGAATTCTTTAAAAAAATGAAACGCAAGGGCCCCCTAAAAACGAAACGAGTTTAGAACCAATTTTTTCCGTGGTTACCCAAGCCTAATACATACATATAGCTAGGAAGCAAAACACCTTAAGTTATATAGATCTAAGACATAGAATGAGAAACAAGACAACAGCCATGCACTACAAGACTCCCTCCTCCTGTGAGAGTGCGACACCCAAACCAACGTTGCGTTGTCCATTGCTAAAGGGAGGAGTCTTATAGGGACCTGGGCTTGGGACTGAATTCCTCCTTGTGCACTCAACCAGATTTATAGGGCAACATGCACCTCGCATCCATCGCTCCACCCGATGAGCACGGAAAGGAGGAATGAAGGAACACCACAAGGTTTCCTTGTCCAGTCTGCGGGGTTGCCACCTTCCCTCCTCGTGAAAGGGATGCTCAGTCTTGCCTTTGGGGCCTCCGGAAACCAGGAGGGAGTGTTCGGCAAACATAGCCACAGACAAGGCCCCGGTTGTTCAAAGCAAGGAGGAGGCCCACCTCTCTTGACGTGATTTTCCACCTTGAGAAACCTGCAGCAGGAAATGGAGGGGGAGGAATATGGGCTCATTCGGGAACAAACACCACTATGGTCTCCGAAAGAGCTCTTTAAACAGCAGGATCCCAGGACTGTAGGACTCTGGGACAACCTTTCCCCAAATCCTGCTTCATCTCTGTCAGAAAGGGATTGTAGTCTAGGTTGATGGGATTATAGGGCTTGGACAACTGGGGTTACAAGATCCTAGGGTGCATCTACACTGTAAAATGAATACAGATTAATGCCACTTTTGTCCAGGGTTCTATGCAGTCACAAAACTCCCGTTCTTGTGGAAGTGACTCTGTAAGCTCCGGTCAGAGGTGGCCCTAGGTAATTTTCAACGGTAAGCAAGCAGTATTTTGGCGCTTCCCCCAGAGGTGGCCCTAGGTAATTTTCAATGGTAAGCAAACAGTATCCCCCCCCCCCCCAACCAATCATTGATATATATTTTCTGTTCGTCGTGGGAGTTCTGGGTGCCATATTTGGTTCAATTCCATCATTGGTGGAGTTCAGAATGCTCTTTGATTGTAGGTGAACTATACATCCCAGTAACTACACTTGCCGCACTTGCTCCCTTGCCTGGCCCGCTTTGGGTCCGGAGGCGTGCCGCCTGAAGACCCCGGCGTGTGCACCAAAAGTCACCTTTTCTCCTGACTTTCTCCTCAGCCATTGGGACCAAGAGAGAGAGAGAGAGACAGAGGTGGAGATGCCCACCTTTCCTGAAGGTAGGCGCAAAAACAAAGGAGGGAGCGGAGGTGGGAGATACCTCCAGCCGGAGGGGCTCTCTCTCTCTCTCTCTTGGTCCCAATGGCTGGAGAGAAAGTCAGGAGAAGAGGCGACTTTTGGTGTGCACGCTGGGGTCTTCAGACACGCCTCCGGGCCCGGCGGCGGTTCGCCCCTTGGCCCACTTGCGGATTGGGGAGAGGAGAGGAGGCGGGTGGAGCGCCGGGGGATCGGAAAAGGGAGCCGGTCATGGGGAAGGGATCGAACGCGGAGAACGATTGAGCGCCGGCTCTGCTCGCGCACCCGGTGGCCGGGTGGAGCAGGAACGAGAGGGGCTAGGCGAGGCTCAAGGGCCCGGCCCCTTTGAGAAGAGGAAGCGAGGCAAGAAAGCCGAGGCTCCCCCGGACTGCTAGGGCTGTTGTGAGCTGAGGGGGCGCTCCTCAAGTGGCGGTCGAGGGGCATTTACAGAGGCGCCTCTGCGCCCCTGGCAAAAAAACCTGTTCTGCTACCGCTTACTTCGCGTAATGGATGAGCCGCCCCTGGCTCCCCCCAACCAATCACTGATATATATTTTCTGTTTGTCATGGGAGTTCTGTGTGCCAGTTCAGAATGCTCTTTGATTTTATTTATATAGATTGGTCCATTATTGGAGGGGGGGGGGTTCACTTTTCCACATAATCACTAGATAATTGGAAACATTTTTGCCAATGATGAACAAGTTTTCTGAAGCCATCACGGAAGAAGTCGACACTCTGTTTCCGCAACCAGCGCCTCACAGTTCTCTCATCCTGGGTACCCATCGGGCACAGATGTTCAGATAGTAGGCTTGGGCAGTTTCGTTCGTTAATTTCGTAATTCGTTATTAATTCGTATTTAAATTAGCTTACGATCCAATATTGAGCCATGCAGGAATAGTGTGAGGCGTAAATTAGATTCGAAACAATTTTTTCAATTTATTTCATAATTATTTCAAAATTATTTCGAAATTATTTCGTAATTATTTCGTAATTATTTCGTAATTATTTCGTAATTATTTTCGCATGTCTGGTGCAAGTTTTATAGTTGTTGTTTGTTTTATCATACCAACAGTCAACAACAGAGGGAGAGGGAAGCTTCAGAAGTTCCCGCTGTCCCATTTGGAGGTTTTTTTTAGCATATTGCGCAATCGCGTCCGCCATTAACGAATCGATTCGTAATTTTACAAAATTTCGTAAATTTCGAATTTTTTAAAAGGAAAATTTCGGAATTCTTTAAAAAAACGAAACGCGATGGACCCCTAAAAACGAAACGAGTTTAGAAACAAATTTTTCCATTGTTACCCAAGCCTATCAGATAGCCAAGCAAAGCAATAATGTGACCCACATGTTCTTGTGAAATGCCGATTACACTTGAAATTTCTCTCTGAGTAATATGACGATCATCCTGAATCAACCTGTTAACCTTTTGCTCGTGAAACTCGGTGGTTGCTGCCACAGGACGTCCAACTCTTTGTCATGCAAGTCAGATGTTCCCACCTCAACATCTTTAAACTTACTCACCCAACGACGCACAGTACTCACATCAACACAATCACCATAAACAGCTTGCATTCTCTGATGAATCTCCTTTGGGGTGACACCTTCTGCTGTCAAGAATTCAATGACTGCACGTTGCTTAACTCCCATTGACTGACCATCTGCGCAGGGTTCCATACTTCACACTTTAACAACACAACCGTTCAATGCAAAGGGTTCCCGCCAAAATGGAACTGTAGAGGAGAGTCTACTGAACAAGCCAGTACCTGCCGCATACCAGTACTGCCATCTGTTGAGGAGTTACGAAGGTGAAGGCATTACTTTTCATTCTACCTTTATATATAAACCTCTCTCTTTTACTGGGAAGGAATGGACATGAGGTTTAAGAGAAAGAGGCCAGAAATAGGAAGTGCCATCTCCTGGGATCCCACCACCTGAGGCAGTTGCCTAGCTCTGCTCCATGGTGGGACCTAAGACAACTTCCTCCATTCATAGCACATGACCTTCTTCCTCGATTTAAATAGAGTCCTAAAATTGGAAGAGACCTCTAAGGCCATCCAGTCCAACCCCATTCTGCATTAGTAGTGCCGGGTTCTGTATGGTTTCGGCATGACAAACGTTAGGTTTTCTAAGCTGGGAGCAAATCCGAGCTGAGAAACAGTAAATGAAACCATGGATTGAGAGGTCACATCCAGTGGTGATTGTCTCCAGATGCTTCCATCGGCAGCCAAAGGGAAGCCCCAAACCTCTCTTCTCCTTCTCATTTCCCATCCATCTCGAAATCCCCTTTCCTGATTTGGGATTCGCAGTGGTTTTGTTGTGCTTCCTCTCCCACCCATTTCCCTCTTTTCCATCCATTCCCTTGGAGCTTGAATTCACATCCCTCCCTCCGTCACTCCTTCATTCGATTCCATGATTGAAAGCATATGTTAGGCTCTTTCGCACAGAGTTTGGAAAGATACACAACCCATGATCTGGAAGTATCAGGAAACTAGTCAGTTAAAAATGTGTCGAAAAAAATCAAGAAAGGTACTTATTTCAGGGCAGAGAAGGCTAAGGGCCTTGTAGAACCACATCTCCCATTATTGCATAGCATTGAGCCATGGCAGTTCAAGTGTTGCCAAACTGCATTCATTCTACAGTGCAGATGCACCCAAAGGAAGCAAAAAACTTGGCTTCATTTTGCAGCAATCAAGGCCATCTCGGGACAAAAGCAACCATACCATTGTATTACATTTCTTAGTAGATGAATAGGTATTGACAAGCTGGAATGTGTACAGAGGAGGGCGACTAAAATGATCAAGGGTCTGGAGAACAAGCCCTATGAGGAGCAGCTTAAGGAGCTGGGCATGTTTAGCCTGAAGAAGAGAAGGATGAGAGGAGATATGATAGCCATGTATAAATATGTGAGAGGAAGCCACAGGGAGGAGGGAGGAAGCTTGTTTTCTACTTCTTTGGAGACTAGGACACAGAACAATGGCTTCAAACTACAAGAGAGGAGATTCCATCTGAACACGAGGAAGAACTTCCTGACTGTGAGAGCCGTTCAGGAGTGGAACTCTCTGCCCCGGAGTGTGGTGGAGGCTCCTTCTTTGGAAGCTTTTAAACAGAGGCTGGACGGCCATCTGTCAGGGGTGATTTGAATGCAATATTCCTGCTTCTTGGCAGGGGGTTGGACTGGATGGCCCATGAGGTCTCTTCCAACTCTTTGATTCTATGCTCCGGTGGGAAGATAGCGGCACTCCATGCAGTCATGCTCGCCACATGACCTTGGAGGTGTCTATGGACAACACAGGCTCTTTGGCTTAGAAATGGAGATGAGCACCAGAGACAGGCACGACTAGCCTTAATGTCATGGGTAACCTTTATTTTCCTTTATTTCACCCTATCTCTCTGAGGGGGAAGATAACGGCACTCCATGCAGTCATGCTTGCCACATGACCTTGGAAGTGTCTATGGACAACACTGGCTCTTCGGCTTAGAAATGGAGATGAGCACCAGAGACAGACACGACTAGACTTAACGTCATGGGTAACCTTTATTTTCCTTTATTTCACTCTATCTCTCCGAGGGGACTCCTGTAAACAAACCTCTGAGAATGCCTGCTACAGGTGCAGGCAAAAGGTCAGGAGAGAATGCTACCAGAACATGGCCATAGAGCCTGAAAAACTCACAGCAACCCAATGTTTGAGATACTTTAAAGGAACTCTTGCCTTGCAAACCAGGGGTGTCATCATCACATGCCATTATTATACCATCATTGCAATGTATTAAGAGACCCATTGAACCCCAAAAACTCCATCATCCTCGAGGTTGTCTTCTCCTCTGTTTGACCGCTCTCAAAATACATGCATTCCTAATGTTTATGTGGAAGACTTTTTCTTTCCTGATTGTGACATAGGACAGAGTGATCTTAAACACTGATTGCGAGGCGGAGTTGCCCCCGCCCCTCTCCTCCCCTGAAATGAAATGCTTTGCATTCGAGCTTGAAGGAACAGCCACAAAACAGGGAGCTTTTGCTGGTGGACAAAGCTTCCATTGAGGATCTTGGGTCCAATTTGGAGAAGAAGGGTGTGCATATATAAGGCAGTGCCTAAAGGAAGCCGACGGGGCAGGCCAACCTTGGTTGGCTGAGATGTTGTTATTTGTGTTCCTCTTCGTTCTCAAAGGAGCCCTTTGAAGCCGAAGCCGGAGGGCTAGTGCCACCCTCTCTCCTGCCCCAAGTTTGTTTTCATGGAAGGAGAGAAGAGTGAAGAAGGAGAACACTCCCTCTTTAATGGTCGGACAGTCTCCAACCAAACCTCAGGCCTATGTTTTTCTTAGCCAGCTTTGCAAGACTCTCGTTCCTTAAATAAGATGGTCACCAAAAATGAACACACTGTGTGCGCATCTATGATATAGAATTAATGTAGTTTGCCATGCTATGGATCCTGGGAGTTGTCGTTTGGTGAGCACTCAGAGTGTCAGGATGCAGACGCTTTTAAAGAGCCAGACATAGGTGTCGTCGAGGGCATCCCAGGCCCCTGCCTTCAAGCTGGTGTGACCAGCAGCAGGGAGTTCCACAGTTCCTAGATGCAAAATTGGGCCAAACTGATGAAATGTGTTTATATATTTATTTATTTGTATTTCTAGGTGCAAAGATTACTGCAGATGCAGACTGTGGCCAGGAAATCAGAAGACGCTTCCTTCTTGGGAGGAGAGCAATGTCCAGTCTCGATAAAATAGTAAAGAGTAGAGACATCACACTGGCAACAAAGATCCGCCTAGTCAAAGCCATGGTATTCCCTGTAGTCACCTACGGATGTGAGAGCTGGACCTTAGGGAAGGCTGAGCGAAGGAAGATCGATGCTTTGGAACTGTGGTGCTGGAGGAAAGTGCTGAGAGTGCCTTGGACTGCGAGAAGATCCAACCAGTCCATCCTCCAGGAAATAAAGCCCGACTGCTCATTGGAGGGAAGGATACTAGAGACAAAGATGAAGTACTTTGGCCACATCATGAGGAGACAGCAAAGCCTAGAGAAGACAATGATGCTGGGGAAAGTGGAAGGCAAAAGGAAGAGGGGCCGACCAAGGGCAAGATGGATGGATGGCATCCTTGAAGTGACTGGACTGACCTTGAAGGAGCTGGGGGTGGTGACGGCCGACAGGGAGATCTGGCGTGGGCTGGTCCATGAGGTCACGAAGAGTCGGAGACGACTGAACGAATGAACAACAACAACCAAACCCAAGTAACTTATTTCGAGGTTTTATATACCGACCCTCTCACCTTCAAAGAGGGATTCAGACCGGTTCACAACATGTGTTAACATACAAAGAATATACAATAACAACACAATGCCACTTCATTACATGGTTAAAATATTAGCACTGTACACATTAAAACATTATCATCACAGTTAAAAGAGCCAAATTGTCCGACACCATCACAATCCCATTCATCATCCTCCTTTCATGTGGGCAAAGAATTAAATCAGTTGTCAAATGCCGCGTTCCACAACCAGGTCTTTGTTAGTTTCCTAAACGTCCTGAGGGAGGGGGCAGTTCTGATCTCTAATGGCAGGGAGCTCCAAAGTCGAAGGGCCACCATCGAGAAGGCCCTGTCCCTCGTCCCCACCAGCCGTGCCTGTGAAGGTGGAGGGACCGAGAGCAGGGCCCCTCCAGACGATCTTAGTGGTCTTGATGGTTCGTAGGGGAGAATACGTTCGGAGAGGTAAACAGGGCCGGAGTCGTTTAGGGCTTTATAGGTTAACACCAGCACTTTGAATTGTGTTCGGAAGCTAATCGGCAGCCAGTGGAGTTCGAGTAACAGCGGAGTGGTGTGCTCCCTGTACCCAGCCCCCGTTAGTAATCTGGCTGCCGCCCGTTGTACTTGCTGCAGCTTCTGGGCAGTCTTCAGCGGCAACCCCACATAGAGAGCGTTGCAGTAATCTAAACGGGATGTAACCAAAGCGTGTACTACCGTGGCCAAGTCAGCCCTCCCAAGGTACGGACGCAGCTGGCGCACAAGTTTTAATTGTGCGAATGCTCCCCTGACCACCGCTGAAACCTGGGGTTCCAGGTTCAGTGATGAATCCAGGAGAACTCCCAGACTGCGTACCTGTGCTTTTAGGAGGAGTGTGACCCCATCCAGCACAGGCTGTAACCCCGTACCCTGTTCGGTCTTACAACTGACCAGGAGTACCTCTGTCTTGTCTGGATTTAGTTTCAATCTGTTGTCCCTCATCCAGTCCGTGACAGCGGCCAAGCACCGGTTCATGACCTGAACAGCCTCCTTAGTGGCAGGTGGAAAAGAGTGATAGAGTTGGACATCATCTGCGTACAGATGACTCCGCACCCCAAAACTCTGGATGATCTCTCCCAATGGCTTCATGTATATGTTAAACAGCATAGGGGACAAAACTGAACCCTGCGGGACTCCACAGTACAATGGCCGCGGAGTCGAGCAGGTGCCCCCTAAAGACACCTTCTGAGAAGGTGCCCCAACAGCAAGCTCAACCAGGGACTCTACACTGCCGTGTGCTCTCTCCTTTCACTCCCTTGCTAGCCCCAACTATGTAACAAATCCCTAAATAAAGATTAATGAAATTGCAACTTTTTAACTCCCTATCTTGATACTTTGTGTCTCTTTCTTGCCTGAAACTATCCAAACAAACCTTTTCCAGGCCGCGGGAGACTGCAGGCCTGCCCTTTTTAACTTTCTAGCTTGATACTTTGTGTCTCTTTCTTGCCCGAAACTATCCAAACAAACCTGCGCTGAATCTGCGCTCCTCCAAACCGCGGGTACGGAAACCCCCAGGGGCCCCCGTATCCGCGAGATGGCGGATCGCCTCCATTTTGGTGGCATATTTTTCCTAGCTTAATTCTAACACTATCTGCTATCTCGCTTTTTGTATTTCGGGCTTCAACGCTCAGGGAATAATCTTTTAAGTTTTAAGAATATAATTTCCAGAAACAGCTGATTGTCAAAAGACCGGTCTCGCTGCTGCTGCGCTGCTACCACCTCTCGCCATCTCATCGCTTCTGCCAAGCCCCTGCCCTGGAGACTCGGTGTGGTTACCCCATGAGGTTTTCAGGGAAGAGCCTGGCCTTGGGGTCCCTCTACTACTCCTATCCTCAGTTGTAACGTTACTAGGAGACTCAACTACAACACAGAGGGCTAGAAGTCTTGAGCAGAGAGCTTGTCGCAGCTCAGGATAGATTCACCTTGCTCAGAACACCACACTACACCAAAGCTGAATGTTTTGTAGTTTACTGAAGAAAAACATAAAAGTAAAGTTTCAAAAGTTCAATGGCAAAAGCAGAGTCTTAAATGCAAAGGCAAAGTTCAATGGCAAACAACATGAAGCATAATCCAAAAGGCATTGATCAAACAAGATTCATAGAATCATAGAATCAAAGAGTTGGAACAGACCTCATGGGCCATCCAGTCCAACCCCATTCTGCCAAGAAGCAGGAATATTGCATTCAAATCACCCCTGACAGATGGCCATCCAGCCTCTATTTAAAAGCTTCCAAAGAAGGAGCCTCCACCACACTCCGGGGCAGAGAGTTCCACTGCTGAACGGCTCTCACAGTCAGGAAGTTCTTCCTCATGTTTAGATGGAATCTCCTCTCTTGTAGTTTGAAGCCATTGTTCCGCGTCCTAGTCTCCAGGGAAGCAGAAAACAAGCTTGCTCCCTCCTCCCTGTGGCTTCCTCTCACATATTTATACATGGCTATCCTATCCCCTCTCAGCCTTCTCTTCTTCAGGCTAAACATGCCCAGCTCCTTAAGCCGCTCCTCATAGGGCTTGTTCTCCAGACCCTTGATCATTTTAGTCGCCTCCTCTGGACACATTCCAGCTTGTCAATATCTCTCTTGAATTGTGGTGCCCAGAATTGGACACAATATTCCAGGTGTGGTCTAACCAAAGCAGAATAGAGGGGTAGCATTACTTCCCTGGACCTAGACGCTATGCTCCTATTGATGCAGGCCAAAATCCCATTGGCTTTTTTTTGCCGCCACATCACATTGTTGGCTCATGTTTAACTTGTTGTCCACGAGGACTCCAAGATCTTTTCACACGTACTGCTCTCGAGCCAGGCATTGTCCCCCATTCTGTATCTTTGCATTTCATTTTTCCTGCCAAAGTGGAGTATCTTGCATTTGTCACTGTTGAACTTCATTTTGTTAGTTTTGGCCGATCTCTCTAATCTGTCAAGATCGTTTTGAATCCTGCTCCTGTCCTCTGGAGTATTGGCTATCCCTCCCAATTTGGTGTCGTCTGCAAACTAGATGATCCTGCCTTCTAACCCTTCATTTAAGTCATTAATAAGTCATTAATTCCATGGCAGCATGACAGAGTCCCAAGGAGCCAAGAACAAGACAAAGTCCCAAGACGCCAAGAGCATTGCCCAAAAGCCAAGGCAATTCCAGAGAAGTTACCAGGTTGTTTGCAGAAGTTGCACTGACAAAGAGTTGACTTCAAACAGCCCGTTTAATATACTTTTCCAGCAAGAACGCATTCCGTTGACCTCTAATCTCTCTCTTGTTTGCAAGCCTCACACCTATAGTTGGGGAATTGTATTAAGGCAGTGGTTCTCAACCTTCCTAATGCCATGACCCCTTAATACAGTTCCTCATGTTGTGTTGACCCCCAACCATAAAATTATTTTCGTTGCTACTTCTGTAATTTTGCTATTGTTATTGTTGAATCGTAATGTAAATATCTGATATGCAGGATGTATTTTCATTCACTGGACCAAATTTGGCACAAATACCCGATACACCCAAATTTGAATACTGGTGGAGTTGGGGGTGAGGGGGGGATTGGAGGATTGATTTTGTCATTTGGGAGATGTAGTTGCTGGGGTTTATAGTTCACCTAAAATCAAAGAGAATTCCGAATTCCACCAATGATGGAATTGAACCATACCTGGCACACAGAACTATCATGACCAACAGAAAACACTGGAAGGGTTTGGTGGGCATTGACCTTGAGTTTTGGAGTTGTAGTTTACCTATATCCAGAAAGCATGGTGAACTCAAACATTGATGGATCTGGCCCAAATTTGGCCCAAATACTCAATATGCCCAAATGTGAACAACTGGTGGAGTTTGGGGAAACTAGACCTTGACCTTTGGGAGTTGTTGTTGTTGTTGTTCATTCATTCAGTCGTCTCCGACTCTTCATGACCTCATGGACCAGCCCACGCCAGAGCTCTCTGTCAGCCATCACCACCCCCAGCTCCTTCAGTCCAGTCGCTTCAAGGATGCCATCCATCCATTTTGCCCCTCTTCCTTTTACCTTCCACTTTCCCCAGCATAATTGTCTTCTCCAGGCTTTGCTGTCTCCTCATGATGTGGCCAAAGTACTTCAACTTTGTCTCTAGTATCTTTCCCTCCAGTGAGCAGTCGGGCTTTATTTCCTGGAGGATGGACTGGTTGGATCTTCTCGCAGTCCAAGGCATTCTCAGAACTTTCCTCCAACACCACAGTTCAAAAGCATCAATCTTCCTTCGCTCAGCCTTCCCGAAGGTCCAGCTCTCACATCCGTAGGTTACTACAGGGAATACCATGGCTTTGACTATGTGGATCTTTGGGAGTTGTAGTTGCTGGGATTTATAGTTCACATACAATCAAAGAGCATTCCGCACTCCACCAGTGATGGAATTGAACCAAACTTGGCACACAGAACTATTGTGACCAGCAGAAAATACAGTTTCCTGATGGTCTTTGGTGACCCCTTTGACATCCCCTTGCAACCCTCCCAGGGGTTCCGACCCCCAGTTTGAGAAACACTGTATTAAGGGGTCATGAGGTTATAAATGACCTCCAGCTGGAGGTCACCTGTGACCAGCAGTGCTGCAGAATTTGAAGAGGCACGAATGGGGGGCGAAAGAGAGAAACGTGCCAAGAGGAAGGTTATGTCAAGCCAACCCCGACCGGGACCACCTTCAACCTGGAAACCGATGCCCTCACTGCGGGAGATGATGAAGATCAAGAATAGGGCTCCAGAGTCACCTACGGACCCACCCTGGAAGATTATCCTACTCGAACAACTAGAGGTCGCCTAAGTAAGTGAGTAAGTAAGTAAGGTGTAGCGAAATTGCTACTCTATGTTAAATTTTTGGTGTATAGCTCTGTGTTTACATATGGCAGATAGGGAAGAATAGGCACAGACAGGGTAGCAACAGCAGAGATAGGATTCATTTGCATATGGAAGCCGATTGGTCATATGCAGATTAGCGTAGGCCCAGGATTTGAAAAGGTTGCTAGGCCAAAATGACAGTTGGGAAGAGCAGAGCTAAACATTCCAAAGGGGCGGATCCAAAGTTTAAAAATAGGCAGTTAGAGAGTCAAAAGAGTTAGTTGAGGAATTGCTGTTTGTGAGAGACAGGAACTTCTGTGAGAGAAAAGAGTTAGGAACTCCTGTTAGAAATAAGCAGTTATGAAGATGTGTTAAAGACTACTGATGTAGAGAAACAGTTAGTTAAATAGAGCTCAAGTTTTAGGAACATAAAGAAAGCCAGTGGTGCTTTAGTCAGAATATAATTTCAGTCAAGAGTGTGTAAAGCAAGTAACATGTTTGTGAATGTGACTGAAAGTCTATTTCAGAAATGTAAACCAAGTATATTATACTGACTGTAAGCCTCAAGATTGCAACAAAACTCAAATGTAACCACAAGCTAGAAGTTATAAATAAACTGTGTTACTTTGTTATACAGAAGTGTGTCTCAGTGCCTGTACAAAGGTTAAACAGAATACAGAAAGTCCCAGCTAATATGTACGAAGAAACTGAATCATTATAAGAGTAAAGAGGTTTTTCTTAAAATAAGAAATAGTCTCCCTCCCTTGCTACATAAGGTTATAAATAAAGCATTATTATTATTATTATTATTATTATTATTATTATTATTATTATTATTATTAAACTGGGAAGTGTCCAACGTGTAATCCAATACAACAGCCAGCAGAGTGTCTGCTGTGGACTCCTCTTGTTGTGTTTCAAATAATAATAATAATAATAATAATACATCTTCCAGGGTTCCCTAGCATTGAGTCAATTCTGCCAAACTGCATTCATTCTACACTCCGTGTTGTGGTTAGCCCACCAATTCTCCATTGTTCCAAAGAGAGCAGATGGTATCCATGCTTCCACAGACACCCAGAAGCTTGGAAGGACTCGAATGAGCCTGTAGGACAGTGCTGTATGTATTTTTTAATGTCGAAATTAACGTCCCCAATTACATTGGATGTTTGCAAGGCAGGCACGTCCTGTTCCACACGGATGAGATATATACAGCGGCCAAATCCAAAAGCCTCTGGGCAACACCAGCGGGTTTCGGAGTCAGATGCTGGATGCCGCCAAAAGCTGTCAAACTTCTTAGTTGGAGGCAGGCAGCTTAGTTTAATGTCACATGCAATTTCAGGAAGGGATGGGCTCCGTTCAGGTTGAAACCGTACATTAGTTTTTAATTTTCAATGACTCAGAAAGCACGAGCGCTGGAATCATCCTGCTATAAACACATTTGTGTGTATGTGTGTCCAAAAGCATGGCATGGAGAAGTGGCTTACTTGGACTAATGAAGTTGAGCATGCTCCCCCCCCCCAAGGGATGGTAACTTATAGTTCTGCAAAGGGCAAGGGTACCAGACTGCACAAAGGGGTTAAGTCTTGGTCAATTTCCAAAGACACTAACAACAACAAGGACCCCATGAGGCTTTCAGGGAAGAGCCTGGCCTTGGGGTCCCAGTCCTTGGAGGAAGTTATAGTTTCCCAAGGACCAAGGACCAGCTCGATCTTGACACTGCAGGGATCCATTCCTTGGCTCAATGGAAATCACCAGGCTCTTTTTATGACTATTGAACTTTCTATACTTCGTTTTTGGCTCTAATGAACTCATTTCTACATATTTTATTTATTTATTTATTATTTGAACTTATATGCCGCCACTCCCCTGGGGCTCGGAGCGGCTTACAAGAACAGGCTAAAATTGAACACAATTTAAAAACAATTTAAAACAATTTAAAAACAGCAATCAAAGATCAAAGGCCCGTCGAAACAGATATGTCTTACATGCCCTGCGGAAAGCTGATAAGTCCCGCAAGGCACGGACTTCAGGTGGCAGAGTATTCCAGAGTGATGGTGCCACTGCTGTAAAGGCTCTGCGTCTGGTTGCTGTTAGACGCAAGGTCTTGACACTGGGAATTTCCAATAGATCTTGGTCCTCAGAATGGAGGAATCTCTGGGGTTGGTAGGGGGTGAGGCGGTCCCTCAGGTACATCGGCCCCAGACCATGCAAGGCCTTAAAGGTGAGTACCATCACTTTGAAAGTGATCCGGCGCTCAATTGGTAACCAATGCAGCTGCAGTAAGATTGGTGTTATGTGGCATCTCATCGAAATTCCTGCAAGAAGCTGAGCAGCTGCATTTTGTACCAACTTGAGCTTCCGGATCACCGACAGAAGAAGGCCAATGTAGAGGGCGTTACAGTAGTCCAGTCTTGAGATGACCGTAGCCTGGATCACCATAGCTAGGTCATCCCTGGACAGCTGTTATCGTGTCAGCCAATCCCCTGCGAGCCGGGTGGAGGGCGGAGGGCGGGAATTTTGAAATTTCTGAGCCTGTTTTTCCTATAAAAATGTCTCTGATCTCTGTAACCACATGCTTTATAGGCGAAGGATTGCTACATTGCATCCTTTTCAGCTGAATCGCTAATAAAACACCTCGGTGTCGCTTCCAGGCTCAGCGATGAGTCCAGGATCACACCCAAGCTGCGAACTTGCGTCTTCAGGGGGAGTGTAACCCCATCCAACACAGGCTGTAACCCTATGCCCTGTTCAGCCTTACGACTGACAAGGAGGACCTCTGTCTTGTCTGGATTCAATTTCAATTTGTTTACCCTCATCCAGACCATCACAGCAGCCAAGCACCGGCTCAGGACCCGAACAGCCTCCTTAGTAACAGGTGGGAAGGAGTGACAGAGTTGGATGTCATCATAATAAATAATAAAACTTTATTCATACCCTGCTACCATCTCCCAAGGGACTCGGTGCGGCTTACATGAGGCCGAGCCCACAACACATCAATCACAAAGCAATAACAACAAATAATACAAAGCAATAAAATAAAACTCATAACAAAAAAGCAATAAACATTAACAGTAACACAACGACAGTTAAGACCTATGGCTGGGCGAGATGCAATAATTAAAATTTAAAGATAATGCCGAGCATAAACAGATGAATATGAACTAGGATAGAGTTTTCAGAGAGGAATAGGGCATGCAGACATTCCTAGATCCCTAGTAAAGTGCATTTAGAGGACATATTGCTGGGAGTTTCCTTATTCTGGGAAAGCACACTGGAACAACCACGTTTTCAGGCTCCTCCTAAAGACTGCCAGAGTTGGGGCTTGTCTGATGTACTTGGGGAGAGAGTTCCAGAGTCAAGGGGCCACCACCGAGAAAGCCCTTTCCCTCGTCCCCACCAATTGCACCTGCAATGGAGGTGGGAGCGCGAGCAGGGCCTCTCCAGATGATCGAAGGGATTGTGTGGGCTTGTACACAGAAATGCGGTCAAGCAGGTAGGCGGGTCCCAAACCGTTCAGGGCTTTGTAGGTAAGCACCTGCACCTTGAATTGGGACTGGAAAATGAACGGCAGCCAGTGGAGCTCCTTAAACAGGAGGGTTGACCTCTCTCTGTAAGGTGCACCAGTTAACAACCTGGCCACCGCCCGTTGGATCATCTGGAATTTCCGAGCCGTTTTCAAGGGCAGTCCCACATAGAGTGCATTAGAGTAGTCCAATCTAGAGGTGACTAAGGCATGGACCACCCTGGCCAGATCCGCCTTCACGAGGTACGGTTGCAGTTGGTGCACGAGTCTTAATTGTGCAAAGGCTCTCCTGGCCACCGCCGATGCCTGAGCCTCAAGCGTAAGTGATGAATCCAGGAGGACACCCAAACTGTGTACCTGTGGTTTCAGGGGGAGTGTAACCCCGTCCAACACAGGTTGCCACCCTATACCCCAATCTGGTTTACGATCGACCAGGAGGACCTCTGTCTTGTCGGGATTAATCTTCAGCTTGTTCCTCCTCATCCAGACAGCCACAGCGGCCAGGCACTCGTCCAGCACCTGAGGGGCTTCCTTGGAGTTCGGTGGAAAAGAGTAGTAGAGTTGCGTGTCATCTGCATAGAGATGGCACCCAACTCCAAAACTCCAGATGACCTCACCCAGCGGTTTCATGTAGATGTTAAAAAGCATGGGAGACAGAATGGAGCCTTGCGGGACCCCACAGGTCAAAGGCCAGGGGTCCAAGCAGGTGTTGATATCGAGCCGCTTTTAGGAGGGTCTCCCCAGCTGAGAAGATCCCGAGGACCGCACCAAAGAGGGTCCCTGAACCTTGGCGAGGGCAGCGAAGCCAATTCCAGCAGCAGGAAATATTAAAAATAATAAATCCTCACCAAAGTGGAAGAAGATGGCGACCGAGGCATTTTATTAGCGATTCAGCTGAGATCGGATGCATTGTAGGAATGGTTCCACCACAAGCATACCGCTAGAGAATTTACAGGCATTTTTATAGAGAAAATACAGGTTTGAATGTTTCAAAACTCCCTCCCTCTTTGGCTCCTTAGCAAATCAGGGAGAGGGAAGCAGGACGGAAGAGGGGCATTGTGTCCAGAGAGGATGATGACAGTCCTGTGCCTGAGGGATCAGCCAGCCAAGAAAACCAGTTTTTTGTTCTTGTGATGGATCAGTGATTTAGGGATAACCATTTGATTCAGGTTTTCCCTTCCAGGATCAGATAAGGTGTGTCCTTGATGGGTTTTGGCAAAAGGAACAAACAGGGTCAGGACAGGGGACCCCGGGGGTCGTTCCTGTCCCTTTGTAATTTAATCAAGGTGTCCAAATAGACTTCCTTGCCCGCCAGACGAACTCAGAGAGCGGGCAAAAGGAAATCTCAACTTGTTATTGTCCATGCAATTGTTGAGTGATCAGACTGGTTTCGAGGGAGGCGGGGGTCCTCCCTCAGGCAGTGAGCAATCTCTGGTCGCAATTTTTCTAGGGCAAAAGGCAAGGGGAAAGGAAAAGGGGCAGGCAATATTTCATAGCAAGATACATACATTCAAATCATAAGCATTTCATAGCAACAAAACCCCATCTTTGTCCCACATCCCAAGTATATTTAATAAGAGGATTAATCTTCATGAAGAAGCCTGAAGGTCTTTGAGGAAACTAGGTTCTTGTGGGTTTTTTCGGGCTATAAAGCCATGTTCTAGAGGCATTTCTCCTGACGTTTCGCCTGCATCTATGGCAAGCATCCTCAGAGGTTGTGAGGTCTGTTGGAAGTAGGAAAAATGGGTTTATATATCTGTGGAATGGCTGGGGTGGGGCAAGGAGCTCTTCCCTGCTGCAGTTAGGTGTGAATGTTTAGCTGATCACCTTCATTAGCATTTGAAGGCCTGCCTGAGCCTGGGAAAATCTGTTGCTGGGAGGGGTTAATCTGTGCCTGGTTTTTTCCTCTCTGTTGTTTAGCTGTTATAATTTTAGAGTTTTTTAATACTGGTAGCCAGATTTTGTTCATTTTCATGGTCTCTTCCTTTCTGTTGAAATTGTCCACATGCTTGTGGATTTCAATGGCTTCTCTGTGTAGTCTGACATGGTGTTGTGACAGTGGTCCAGCATTTCTGTGTTCTCAAATAATATGCTGTGTCCAGGTTGCTCTGCGATGGCTGACTTCTCTGGTTGAAGTAGTCTGCAGTGCCTTTCATGTTCCTTGATTCGTGTTTGGGCAATGCTGCGTTTGGTGGTCCCTATGTAGACTTGTCCACAGCTGCATGGTATACGGTAGACTCCTGCAGAGGTGAGAGGAACCCTCTTGTCCTTTGCTGAACGTAGCATTTGTTGGATTTTCTTGGTGGGTCTGTAGATTGTTTGTATGTTGTGTTTCCTCATCAGCTTCCCTATGCGGTCAGTGGTTCCCTTGATGTATGGCAGAAACACAAGTCCAAGACATGCAGGCAGAGAGTCCATGATCATTGGGAAGGCTGGCAGATGAAACCCCAGCTGTGCTGCAACTGATTCACGCTTTGGTCCTTGGGAAACTACAACTCTCACAAAGGGCAGAAGTCCCAAGATCCAGCCATTTCCCAAAAGCCTCGTGGGGTCCTTGTTGTTGTCAGTGCCTTGGCAATGTGACCAAGACTTAACCCTTGTTGTGTAGTCTGGTGTCCTTGTTTTTTGGGGGGGGGGGTGCTCGACATCAGTGTCTCCCAGCTTCACCATCTGGGATCGACCGTCCAGGAAGGACCGGAGCCACGACAAAGCCGTGCCTCCAAGGCCCATCCCGGAAAGACGTCCCAGAAGGATACCATGGTCAATGGTATTGAAAGCCGCTGAGATATCCAAGAGAACCAACAGGGTCACACTCCCCCTGTCCAGCTCCCTGCGGAGGTCATCCACCAAGGCAACCAAAGCTTCTCCTTTAAAATTCAGACTAAAACCCAGAATGGATTCTCCAGCTCAGCTTTCAAACTGTGAATACTGAGCGCGTGGGATCTGTATGAAATTATCTATTGCTGCGATGAACCAGTTTCCTTTATTTGGCAGCAAAGCAAAGAGAGCACATGCATTAAGTCTCTTTGGGCAGTCTATTTTTCCCAATTTGTAATGACTTGTAAATAGATTCCTAGCTCCAACTCAAGCCCGACACAACCGATTCCCCACACAGCTGCAGAAAGCATGGCTGTTTCCATGTCATTCCCGTAATATATTTATATTTTTGGTGCCTCCTGGCCAAGTCAAGCGGCGAAGGAAATGCCATCAACATGAGACTTTTGCAAGCCTTAGTAAGTCAGTCCATGCTGGACAAAGCTTTACAGGGACTGTGAACCTTTGCCAACCTGCCTCATTTTTGGAGTAAGAAAGTTCATTGGCTGAAAAGTCTGGGCAGCATGCAAAGGAACAATGCGCAAAGAAGAACCCCAGCCATTGCTTTGTGATTTACTAGATGCTATGGAAATGTATTGTTAAAGGCTTTCATGGCCGGAATCACTGGGTTGTTGTAGGTTTTTTCGGGCTATATGGCCATGTTCTAAAGGCATTTTCTCCTGACGTTTCACCTGCATCTATGGCAAGCATCCTCAGAGGTAGTGAGGTCTGTTGGAAGTAGGAGAAAGGGTTTATATATCTGTGGAAAGACCAGGGTGGGAAAAAGGACTCTTGTCTGTTGGAGTTAGGTGTGAATGTTTCAGCTGACCATCTTGATTAGCATTTGATGGCTTGGCAGTGCCTGGAGCAATCTTTTGTTGAGAGGTGATTAGATGTCCTTGTTTGTTTCCTTTCTGTTGTTGTGCTGTTGTAATTTTTAGAGTTCTTTTTTAATACTGGTAGCCAGATTTTGTTCATTTTCATGGTTTCCTCCTTTCTGTTGAAATTGTCCACA
>NW_026844367.1:30303799-30369927 GCF_025583915.1 Anolis sagrei ordinatus | reverse complement strand
CCGGGGGGGGGGGGGCACAGCTTTTCAGCAGTTGCTAGATTGCAGCTCCCATCAGTTGTAGCCTCTGAAGCCAAGGAGAAGAACAATGGGAATTGCAATACATCAAGAACCAGAGGGCTTCCTTCCCACCCCAGCCTTGGCTTTTATCTAGTTCTTTGTTGCATCCCACTAAGCTGCTATTAATGCAATGAGATCAGCTCAGCCTCCTGCTTCAAAGCCTCTGCTAATTAGCAGGAAAGAAATGAAGGGGAAATATAAAACCCGGCAAACTGCTGGGGACCTGTTTCATGTGGCTGTTTTTGGTCCCTGAAAATCATTAATAGTCTACATTCAGAAGTGCAGGCACAGATGGAGCCGATTGTCGCCGGCTAAGTGGCGGATGAATTACCGCATGCGATGCCCATGTTGAAATTAATTGGCATTTGCCAAGGAACGAGTCAGTATTGAAATGGTTAAGTCAGGGGACCCAAAAGGAATATTGTGAAGATCACAGGACCTTTGTGTTGGTACAGCTGTACCAGAAGCTCCCACTTTATTTGCCTTGTATTAAGTGTTTGTTTGCAGCCCAAGTCTTGGGATTCTGCTTCCTGTTAAAGTTTGCAGTTATAGGGCAGGCCCCCTGTCCATCATCGTTAAGTTTGGTTCCGCCCCCTGTTCAGGACAATTGTGAAGGGAAGGGAGCCATTTTCAGTCAGTCTCAGCAAAGGAAGTCAATGGACAGGACGTGTACAGACTTTCTCCTGTACAAAGGCTTCAACCAGAGGCGGTCCTAGGTAATTTTCAACGGTAAGCAAACAGTATTTTGCCCCCCAACCAATCATTGATATATATTTTCTGTTCGTCATGGGAGTTCTGTGTGCCATATTTGGTTCAATTCCATCATTGGTGGAGTTCAGAATGCTCTTTGACTGTAGGTGAACTATAAATCCCAGTAACTACAACTCCCATACCCCTTGCCTGGCCCGCTTTGGGTCTGGAGGCGTGCCTGAAGAGGTGTGCACCAAAAGTCACCTCTTCTCCTGACTTTCTCCTCAGCCATTGGGACCGAGAGAGAGAGAGAGAGAGAGAGAGAGGGAGAGAGAGGGGGAGATGCCCACCTTTCCTGAAGGTAGGCGCAAAAACAAAGGAGGGAGCGGAGGTGGGAGATACCTCCAGCCGGAGGGGCTCTCTCTCTCTCTCTCCAGGAGAAGAGGCGACTTTTGGTGCACACGCTGGGGTCTACAGACATGCCTCCAGACCCAAAGCGGGCCAAGCACAGCGGCTCCGCCCCTTGGCCCACCCGCGGATTGTGGAGAGGAGAGGAGGCGGGTGGAGCGTGGGGAAAGGGAGCCGGTCATGGGGAAGGGATCGAACGCGGAGAACGATTGAGCGCCGGCTCTGCTCGCGCACCCGGTGGCCAGGTGGAGCAGGAACGAGAGGGGCGAGGCGAGGCTCAAGGGCCCGGCCCCTTTGGGAAGAGGATCACCTGGCAGCGAGGCAAGAAAGTCGAGGCTCCCCCCGGACTGCTAGGGCTGTTGTGAGCTGAGGGGGCGCTACTCAAGTGGCGGTCGAGGGGCATTTACAGAGGTGCCTCTGCACCCCTGGCAAAAAAAAGTGTTCTGCGACCGCTTACTTTGCGTAATGGACGAGCCGCCCCTGGCTTCAACCCTTAAGACTTCCCGGGGAGAACAGTCTTAAGAGCATCTAAAGATTCCCAAAGGTTCCAGGGAAACAGCCTTACAGCCCTGAGGAATTTCGGAGGGAATAACAGCTTTAAACATCAAGAACTGCAGCTAAGTGACTACAGGCCTACTGGTAGGTCCACTCGGTTTTGAGACGCTGTTCAGCCCGGTAGTGGATCCACATCAGTTAGGTTTAGGATCACAATTATCTTGGGAGAAGTTTGGAAAGGGATTTTCCTTTAGATTAAAGCAACAGAAGCCAGCAGTTGCACAAAGCCTGGAAGCATTTGTTTAACCTTTTGAAGACAAAAGAAGTTTCTGATTGTTCACCAATAAAAGACTTTGTTATATTTAACAAGCCCTCTAGAGACTGTTTATGGTGGAAATCCTTAAGAATTTCTCTTTGGGCCCCCTGGCTTCCCGCTGGGCTAAAGTTGCACGTCCTGTTTTAAAAGCAATTCGTTTCAAGCCCAGCGCGCGACAAAACAACCTTCCACCTATTGGGAACAAGGCGGTCTCGGAATGAGACCTTTGCGGACTACAACTCCCAGTCGGCATGGGCGAACCACTCCAATGAGGATTCAACATGCTTATTGTTGATGGAGAAGGGAGAGCATGGATGAGCTCCCTCTGTCAGCACCAGCTCCCCATGTGGTGACAGGAGAGAAGCCTCCCACAAGGATGGTAAAATATCAAAGCATCCAGGTGTCTCCTGGGCAACGTCCTTGTAGATGGCCAATTCTCTCACACCAGAAGCAATTTGCAGTTTCTCAAGTCGCTCCTGACATGGGGAAAAAACTGGTAGTACTTTTCAGGGAATGAGGATTTTCTTTTTGTTTACTAGGGGATTAATAAAAAAGATTAAACTGTGATGCCGAAAAGCAGAGGAGGAAAGCAGAGGAGGAGCTGAGATCGAGTCCCGCTTGCTTTTGTGTCAGGCGGGTTTTCGTACCGGGAGGGTCCTTACCGTTACGAGCTCCTGAAGGTACGAAAAGAAATGGAAAAAGCAGAAGAAACGAATTCTGTGCACAAGTCTAATTCCTAGCATCCTCATTCCATCATCTGCAGTGGATTGTGGGTACTGTGACCCCCAAAGTCACGTTTCCCGCGGTCTGACAGGGAAATTCCGGCTTTGCTCCTTCCGTGAGAGAGGCGACGACCCCTAAACTGTGCGGATTGGTGTCACACAAACACAATAAACGGGAGGAAATGAACTTGTCCTCTTCTTGAGTTCAGAAGAGCCCTGGAGGCAAAGGCTTAGACGCATGGCCCTCGAAACACACTTCCTTTCGGCTGACCCAAGTTATCCTTCTCCTCCTTAGGGAAAACACTGGGGGGATTGGAATTATAGTTTGGAGTGGGAAAGTGAGATGTACAGTATTGGTAACATAGCGGAAGGCAGGAAAGAATAAACAAAACTCAACATGAGTACCTCAATATGCCCAAATATGAACACTAGTGGAGTTTGGGGGAAATAGACCTTGATATTTGAGAGTTGTAGTTGCTGGGAAGTACAACAACAACACTTTATTACAGTCCATGAACAGCACATTCAGTTGACTACTGCAACTCACTCTAAGTGGGGTTGCCACTGAAGACAGCCCGCAAGCTCCAACTAGTCCAACGCTTGAACCAAACTTGGCACACAGAACTCCCACGCCCAAGAGAAAATACTGGAATCGTTTGATGGGCATCGACCTTGAGTTTGGGAGATGTAGTTTACCTACATCCAGAGAGCCAAGTGGACTCAAACAATGATGGATCTGGACCAAACTCAGCATGAGTACTCAATATGCCCAAATGTGAACACTAGTGGAGTTTGGGGGAAATAGATCTTGATATTTGGGAGTTTTAGTTGCTGTGATTTATAGTTCACCTATAATCAAAGAGCATTCTGAACTCCACCAATGATAGAATTGAACCAAACTTGGCACACAGAACTCCCATGACAACAGAAAATACTGGAAAGGTCTGGTGGGCATTGACCTTGAGTTTGGGAGTTGTAGTTCACCTACAATCAGAGAGCCAAGTAGACTCAAACAATGATGGATCTGGACCAAACTCAGCATGAGTACTCAATATGCCCAAATGTGAACACTAGTGGAGTTTGGGGAAAATAGATCTTGATATTTGGGGATTTATGTTACTGGGATTTATAGTTCATCTACAATCAAAGAGCATTCTGAACCCCATCAACGATGGAATTGAACCAAACTTGGCACACAGAACTCCCATGACCAACAGAAAATACTGGAAGGGTCTGGTGGGCATTGACCTTGAGTTTGGGTGCTGTAGTTCACCTACAACCAGGGGGCACTGTGGACACAAACAATGATGGATCTGGACCAAACTCAGCATGAGTACTCAATATGCCCAAATGTGAACACTAGTGGAGTTTGGGGGAAATAGACCTTGATATTTGGGATTTATAGTTCACCTATAATCAAAGAGCATTCTGAACTCCACCAATGATAGAATTGGGTCTAACTTCCCACACAGAACCCCATGACCGACAGAAAAAAACCTATATTTTCTGATGGTCTTTGGTGACCCTTCTGAGACCCCCTCGTGACCCCCAAAGGGTCCTGACCCCCAGGTTGAGAAACACTGCTCTAACTGCTTGTCCCTTTGAGTGGGGCCATGTGTGTCAATTTGGACGCTGACTCCATCCCCAGCCGTTTCAGATTTAGGAAACTCACCCTCAGAAATCTGTTTCTGATTTGGAAAACCAGCTCAGAGGGGGATGAAATAAACAAATCACTAGCAGATTGTGTGTGGATGTGTTGCTCAGATCCTTTGCAAGATCTCTCGAGGTTGCCATTCCCAAGCTTGATAGACATTATAGGGCCACCGTTTTGGGTAGATGTGGGGTCCTTCAGGGTTGGAGCTGCAATGCTAAATCCTATTTGGCACAGATGGAACAAGGAGGGTGACTCACTCCTATTAATAGTGAGAAACACTTGCAGGTGCGGAAAGAAAGCTTGCCATGAATGAGACTCTAGGACGAAATCCAGAGATTTTGTTGGCCTCACGTTTGCACACAATAAGTGTGCGTTTTGTGCACGGTGGGAGCTCATTACGATCCTGTAGTATCCGTTTTGTAAAAGCTCATTCCTTCCCAAAATGGTTCGGTGTTGTGTAATGCAAAGCTGGGAGGACATATGCTAGAGTGTTGCTGGATTGCAACTCCCATTATCCCCAGTTAGGGATGCTGGAAGGTAGAGTCCAGCTCCTTCTGGAGGAGGCACAATTCCGACCCTGAATTGAGAGGAATGATGATGATGATATTAATAATAATTAATTTATGTCCCACTTTGATCTTTTGAATGAGATGCAAAGCAACAAAGTAGAGGAAGACTCAAATCAACAAGATATTTGACTCTAAGTCCCACTTAGGCTCCATCTACCACCTACTTGAAGATGACCACATGCCTTAGGCTCCATTTACCACCTCATTGAAGATGACCACATGCCTTAGGCTCCATCCACCACCTCATTGAAGATGACCATGTTACTTAGGCTCCATTTATCACCTTATTGAAGATGACCATGTGCCTTAGGCTCCATCTACCACCTCATTGAAGATGACCATGTGCCTTACGCTCCATCTGCCACCTCATTGAAGATGACCATGTGCCTTAGGCTCCATCTACCATCTTATTGAAGATGACCACTTGCCTTAGGCTCCATCTACCACCTCATTGAAGATGACCACTTGCCTTAGGCTCCATCTACTGCCTCATTGAAGATGACCACATGCCTTAGGCTCCATCTACCACCTCATTGAAGATGACCACATGCCTTAGGCTCCATCCACCACCTCATTGAAGATGACCACATGACTTAGGCTCCATTTATCACCTTATTGAAGATGACCACGTGCCTTAGGCTCCATCTACCACCTCACTGAAGATGACCACATACCTTAGGCTCCATCTACCACCTCATTGAAGATGACCACGTGCCTTAGGCTCCATCTACCACCTCATTGAAGATGACCACGTGCCTTAGGCTCCATCTACCACCTCATTGAAGATGACCATGTGCCTTAGACTACATCTACCACCTCATTGACAAGGACCACATGTCTTAGACACCATCTACCACCTTATTGAAGATGACCATGTGCCTTAGGCTCCATCTACCACCTCACTGAAGATGACCATGTGCCTTACGCTCCATCTGCCACCTCATTGAAGATGACCATGTGCCTTAGGCTCCATCTACCATCTTATTGAAGATGACCACTTGCCTTAGGCTCCATCTACCACCTCATTGAAGATGACCACTTGCCTTAGGCTCCATCTACTGCCTCATTGAAGATGACCACATGCCTTAGGCTCCATCTACCACCTCATTGAAGATGACCACATGCCTTAGGCTCCATCCACCACCTCATTGAAGATGACCACATGACTTAGGCTCCATTTATCACCTTATTGAAGATGACCACGTGCCTTAGGCTCCATCTACCACCTCACTGAAGATGACCACATACCTTAGGCTCCATCTACCACCTCATTGAAGATGACCACGTGCCTTAGGCTCCATCTACCACCTCATTGAAGATGACCACGTGCCTTAGGCTCCATCTACCACCTCATTGAAGATGACCATGTGCCTTAGACTACATCTACCACCTCATTGACAAGGACCACATGTCTTAGACACCATCTACCACCTTGTTGAAGATGACCATGTGCCGTAGACTACACCTACCACCTCACTGATGAGGACCACGTGCCTTAGACACCATTTACCACCTCGTTGAAGATGACCACGTGTCTTAGGGTCCATCTACCACCTCACTGAAGACACCCAGATGCCTTAGGACCTTCCTCCAGGAAGGTGGCCCCGTTCTTCACCTCATTGCCACCCACTGAAGTGGTGTCAAACTGCATTAATTCTACATTGCAATGGCTGTCACCATGCACTACAATGAGCAATACAAATACTCTGAAACAAAAATTTTCAAATAATGCAATATGTGTGTGTGGGAGTTATTGCTGAAGGGTTTTCTATTATCCACAATAGGTTAAGGAAAAAGTTCCCATGGATACAGGGGTCATACTATATATCTGTATAATGTAATGGAAAGCTTTTGCTGTAAATTATGTATGTATATGAATGAATGTGTGTGTGTGTATATATATATATATACACACACACATATTTTAGAATATGCATTCTTAAAGAACTTATTTCAGGCTGTTTTTATTGCTCACAATTAAATGTACTATATATATATATATATATATATATATATATATATATATATATATAACAATCCAGTAGCTGTTCTTTTCAGTAATAATATTTCATAGGGATTTGCTATTATCCATGCTTTCCTGTTTCCATGGTAAGTTCAAGAAATATTTTACTTGGATATGAAGTTTTCTGTGTGTGTGTGTGTGTATATAGAGCGTACATATATACACACGATACACACACACACACAGTTTCAATATATGTTGTGTGTGTGTGGGTGTATATATTATATATATATATATATATATATATATATATATATACACACACACACACACATTAAACTTCATATGTGTACAAAGACCACCAGTGGGTTTCTATGTATACACACTACACATACACACACACTTACAGTTTGGATATATATACACACACATGCACACACACACACATAAAACTTTATATGTGTACAAAGACTACCAGTGGGTTTCTATGTGTACACACTACACACATATACAGTTTGGATATACATGCACACACATAAAACTTCATATGTGTACAAAGACCACCAGTGGGTTTCTCTGTATACACTCTACACACACACACACACACACACACACTTTGGATATACACACACACACACACAAGCATAAAACTTCATATGTGTACAAAGATTACCAGTGGGTTTCTATGTGTACACACTACACACACACACACAGTTTGGATATATATATACACACACGCACACACTCATAAAACTTCATATGTGTACAAAGACCACCAGTGGGTTTCTATGTATACACACTACACACACACACACAGTTTGGATATACACACATACATACATACACACAGTTTGGATATACACACACCCTCACGCACACACACATAAAACTTCATATGTGTACAAAGACCACCAGTGGGTTTCTATGTATACACACCACACACACACACACACACACAGTTTGGATATATATACACACACATGTGCACACACAGTTTGGATATATACACACACACGCACAAATACGTAAACTTCATATGTGTACAAATACCACCGGTGGGTTTCTCTGTATACACACTACACACACACACACTTACAGTTTGGATATAGACACACACACATGCACACACACACACAAAACTTCATATGTGTACAAAGACCACCAGTGGGTCTCTATGTATACACACCACACACACACACACATAAAATTTCATTTGTGTACAAAGATCACCAGTGGCTTTCTATGTATACACACTACACACACACACACACACACACATGTTTTGTGTGTGTGTATAGAGCGTATATGTATACACACACTACACACACAAACACGAACACACACACAAAACTTCATATGTGTACAAAGACCACCAGTGGCTTTCTATGTATACACACTACACACACACACACACATGTTTTGTGTGTGTGTATAGAGCGTATATGTATACACACACTACACACACAAACACGAACACACACACAAAACTTCATATGTGTACAAAGACCACCAGTAGGTTTCTATGTATACACACTATACACACACACACACAGTTTGGATATATACACACATACACACACACACACTCAGTTTGGATATACACACACCCTCACGCACGCACACATAAAGCTTCATATGTGTACAAAGACCACCATTGGGTTTCTATGTATATACACAGGGGCGGCTTGTCCATTACACGAAGTAAGCGGTCGCAGAACACTTTTTTTTGCCAGGGGTGCAGAGGCACCTCTGTAAATGCCCCTTGACTGCCACTTGAGGAGCGCCCCCTCAGCTCACAACAGCCCTAGCAGTCTGGGGGGAGCCTCGGCTTTCTTGCCTCGCTGTTGAGCGATCCTCTTCCCAAAGGGGCCGGACCCTTGAGCCTTGCCTAGCCCCTCTCGTTCCTGCTCCACCCGGCCACTGGGTGTGCGAGCAGAGCCGGCGCTCAATCGTTCTCCATGTTTGATCCCTTCCCCATGACCGGCTCCACCCGCCTCCTCTCCTCTCCCCAATCCGTGGGTGGGCCAAGGGGTGGAGCCGCCGCGCCTGGCCCGCTTTGGGTCCGGAGGCGTGTCTGAGGACCCCAGCGTGCGCACCAAAAGTCGCCTCTTCTCCTGACTTTCTCTTCAGCCATTGGGACCAAGAGAGAGAGAGAGAGAGAGAGAGAGAGAGCCCCTCCGGCTGGAGGTATCTCCCACCTCCGCTCCCTCCTTTGTTTTTGCGCCTACCTTCAGGAAAGGTGGGCATCTCCACCTCTTCTCTCTCTCTCTCTCTTGGTCCCAATGGCTGAGGAGAAAGTCAGGAGAAGAGGTGACTTTTGGTGCACACGCCGGGGTCTTCAGGCATGCCTCCGGATCCAAAGCGGGCCAGGCAAGGGAGCAAGTGCGGCAAGTGTAGTTTAAAAAGGTAAAGGTAGTCCCCTGACATTAAGTCCAGTCATGTCTGACTCTGGGGTGTGGTGCTCATCTCCATTTCTAAGCCGAAGAGCCAGCGTTGTCCGTAGACACCTCCAAGGTCATGTGGCCGGCATGACTGCATGGAGCGCCGTTACCTTCCTGCCAGAGCGGTACCTATTGATCTACTCACATTTGCATGTTTTCGAACTGCTAGGTTGGCAGAAGCTAGGGCTCCCCGGAATCGAACCTGCGATCTTTCGATCAACAAGCTCAGCAGCTCAGTGCTTTAACCCACTGCGCCACCGGGGGCTCCCTAGGGTAGTTACTGGGATGTATAGTTCACCTACAATCAAAGAGCATTCTGAACTCCACCAATGATGGAATTGAACCAAATATGGCACACAGAACTCCCACGACGAACAGAAAATATATATCAATGATTGGTTGGGAGGGGGGGCACCAAAATACTGTTTGCTTACCATTGAAAATTACCTAGGGCCACCTCTGTATATACACTACACACATACACACACACACAGTTTGGATATATACACACATACATGCACACACTCAGTTTGGATATACACACACCCTCACGCACACACACATAAAACTTCATATGTGTACAAAGACCACCAGTAGGTTTCTATGTATACACACTACATACACACAACTTCATTTGTGTGCAAAGACCACCAGTGGGGTTGGCTTCCCACTTGCAACATGGGAGTTGGAAAAAGAAGGCAGTTTTCCTTGCTTTTCCACAGCCAGCCCCAAACTTGGCCAATGCAAAAAACCTCCCCAAATCTCCATATGCCAGAAGGCTCATTTGAATGATAAATGCCTCCCTCTCAACTCTTTCTCTTTGCAATAAGGATAATTTCGGAAATTTGCATCCAAAAGTGCGGTTTGCACAAAAGCGGCCATTGGGCCCTTTGCTGAAAAAAAAGAATATTTGCCATTCTTTTCTGATTATGAAGAATGGGCCGATCCTTTAAAGGGAGAGAAAGAAAAAGATCAAATTAGCATATGACTAAACGCAATGCTCTTTGATAGATTCTTATACTTACAAAAGGAAAGGAAAAAAGAAACTTTTTGGAAAGAAGGGGGAGAAAACTTTCAAAGGAATGGGAACATAAAATAGTTTTGTGGCAATCCAGAAGTAGGCGAGAAACAGGGGAAAAGCTCTCTCGTTAGCAATTGATACATGATTGTATGAAGGACAGGCAGAGAATTCTAAGTACCTAATGAAACTACAAATCCCAGGATTCTACAAGTGGGAGCCAATGCAGCCAAAGTACATAATGTTGCGGGTTGAAGCCTGAAAGACTCCATCAGTGCTTAAAGTTTGTTATGTCGGGCAAGTCCGACCACGGTGGGGTCTGTGTGGTCTCTGGCTGTAGGGTAAACTACAACTCCCACTATGGTGAGTCAGTCCTCTCAAACCTCTCCAGTATGTCCAGCTGCTCATGGACATTCTGTGTGCCAAGTTTGGTCCAGGTCCATCGTTGGTGGAGGTCACAGAGTCTCAGAATGAGGGTGAACTACAGCTCCCAGAAAGGAAGATCAGTTTGCCCCAAACCTTTTCAGTAATCAAAATTCAGCACATCGGGTATGTGTGCCAAGTTTGGTCCAATTCCATCCTTGGTGGAGCTCAGAATGCTCTTTGATTGTAGCTGAACTATAAATCCCAGCAACAACAACTCCCAAATGTTAAGGTCTATCTCCCACAAACTTCACCACATTTGGGCATAGTGAGTATTCGTGCCAAATTTGGTCCAGATCAGTCATTCTTTAAGTCGATAGTGCTCTCTGGATGTAGGTGAACTACAACTCCCAAACTCAAGGTCAGTGCCCACCAAACCTTTCCAGTATTTTCCGTTGGGCATGGAAGTTTGGTGTGCCAAGTTTCGTTCAATTCTATCATTGGTGGAGTTCAGAATGCTCTTTGATTGTAGGTGAACTATAAATCCCAGCAACTACAAGTCCCAAATGTCAAGGTCTATTTTCCCCAAACTCCACCACATTGGGGCATATTGAGTATTTGTGCCAAGTTTGGTCAAGATCCATCATTGTTTGAGTCCTCGGTGCTCTCTGGATGTAGATGAACTACATCCCAAACTCAAGATCAGTGCCCACCAAACCTTTCCAGTATTTTCAGTTGGTCATGGAAGTTTGGTGTGCCAAGTTTGGTTCAGTTCTATCATTGGTGGAGTTCAGAATGCTCTTTGATTGTAGCTGAACTATAATTCCCAGCAACTACAACTCCCAAATGTCAAGGTCTATTTTCCCCAGACTCTGGATGTAGGTGAACTACAACTCCAAAACTCAAGGCCAGTGCCCGGCAAACCTTTCTAGTATTTTCTGTTGGGCATGGAAGTTTGGTGTGCCAAGTTTGGTTCAATTCTATCATTGGGGGAGTTCAGAATGCTCTTTGATTGAAGGTGAACTGTACATCCCAGCAACTACAATTCCCAAATGTTAAGGTCTATTTCCTACAAACTTCACCACATTTGACCAAATTGGCACAACTACCCAATGCGCCCAAATTGTTTGAGTCCACAGGGCTCTCTGGATGTAGGTGAACTACAACTTCCAAACTCAACGTCAATGCCCACCAAACTCTTCCAGTATTTTCTCTTGGTCATGGGAGTTCTGTGTGCTAAGTTTGGTTCAATTCTATCACTGGTGGAGTTCAGAATGCTCTTTGATTGTGGGTGAACTATAAATCCCAGCAAATACAACTCCCAAATGTCAAGGTCTATTTTCCCCAGACTCTGGATGTAGGTGAACTACGACTCCCAAACTCAAGGTCAATGCCCGCCAAACCTTTCCAGTATTTTCTGTTGGGCATGGAAGTTTGGTGTGCCAAGTTTGGTTCAATTCTATCATTGGTGGAGTTCAGAATGCTCTTTGATTGTAGCTGAACTATAAATCCCAGCAACTACAAATCCCAAATGACAAAATCAATCCCCAACCCCACCAGTAAGCAAATTTGGGCATATCAGATAGTTATGATTCATAACAGTAGCAAAATGACAGTTATGAAGTAGTAACAAAAATATCGAGGGTTGAATGAAAAGTAATGCCTCCACCTTCGTAACTCCTCAACAGATGGCAGTACTGGTATGCGGCAGGTACTGGCTTGTTCAGTAGACTCTCCTCTACAGTTTCATTTTGGTGGAAGCTACAATTCCCAAATGACAAAATGATTCCCCCCCTAACCCCATCAGTAGTCAAATTTGGATGTATCGGGTATTTATGCCAAATTTGGTCCAGGGAACGAAACTACATCCGGTTTATCAGATATTTACATTACAACAATGTGATGTGGTGGCAAAAAAAGCCAATGGGATTTTGGCCTGCATCAATAGGAGCATAGTGTCTAGATCTAGGAAAGTCATGCTACCCCTCTATTCTGCTTTGGTTAGACCACACCTGGAATATTGTGTCCAATTCTGGGCACCACAATTCAAGAGAGATATTGACAAGCTGAAATGTGTCCAGAGGAGGATGACTAACACGATCAAGGGTCTGGAGAACAAGCCCTATGGTGAGTGGCTTAAAGAGCTGGGTATGTTTAGCCTGAAGAAGAGAAAATTGAGAGGAGACATGATAGCCATGTATAAATATGTGAGAGAAAGTCATCAGGAGGAGGGAGCAAGCTTGTTTTCTGGAGACTAGGATGCGGAACAATGGCTTCAAACTACAAGAAAGGAGATTCCATCTGAACATGAGGAAGAACTTCCTGACTGTGAGAGCTGTTCAACAGTGGAACTCTCTGCCTTGGAGTGTGGTGGAGGCTCCTTCTTTGGAAGCTTTTAAGCAGAGGCTGGATGGCCATCTGTCAGGTGCTTTGAATGTGATTTTCCTGCCTCTTGGCAGAATAGGGTTGGACTGGATGGCCCATGAGGTCTCTTCCAACTCTTTGATTCTATGATTCTATGATTCATAACAGGAACAAATTGACATTTATGAAGTAGCAACGAAAATAATGTTATAGTTGGGGGTCACCATCACATGAGGAACTGTATTAAAGGGGTCGCGGCATGGGGAAGGTTTAGAGTGTGGAAATGGCTCTAGATCTTCCTTCCCAGACGGATCCATCTCTAGAGGAGGGAAGGGGGTTCCCATTCCTCCCCAAACCGCAACATTTTCCTGTCCGTTTTCAGCCCCAGATTGTGCTTTTTCGCCTCCCCCGCCCCGGTT
Source organism: Anolis sagrei ordinatus (assembly GCF_025583915.1). Taxonomy (NCBI): domain Eukaryota; kingdom Metazoa; phylum Chordata; class Lepidosauria; order Squamata; family Anolidae; genus Anolis; species Anolis sagrei. Next base: position 30,356,448 of record NW_026844367.1, on the reverse strand, counting down.
CCCAGAGGAAATGTCACCACGAGCCCTGAAAATTCTGTGGGACAGGATATATAAAACTAGACAGCCAGCAGTTTCTGGAGCCAGAAGAAATGTTCTCTGTCTTGGAAGAAGCAAACAAAAGAGGAGGACGAGAGGGGGAACGGCATTCCTCTGGGGTCCCCCGAAGCCTGAGAGAGGAAACACATCCACAGCCTGGTCTCTTTCCCCCCCTCCGCCTTTGATTCATGGGTGGGAAGGGATCTGTCTCTCATTTGATCCTCAGCGTGTTGGCAGTCAGCTTGAAATTGCTTATGCGCCCATGCGTTATCAACATCTCCCTCGCTGCTTCTGCACATTTCAAGCAGACAAGAGAGTGAAGGCAAAGATGCGCTTTGATGTCACGGCTGTCCAAGCACACTTCCATGGGAGAGTTGTGGCCTGAGCCTTCTTCTCTCCTTCTTCCAGGCAGTGGCAGATGGGGTGTCAAGTTCTCCTAGGCCTTGGAATGATGGAGCTGTGTCTCTCCCTCTTTCTCTCTCAGAGGCCAAGGCAGTGGCAGTTGGGAAGGAGGAAAGTCCTTCAATCTGCCTCTGGGCCTAGGCATGATGGACTTCTATTCTGTATCTTCTCCTCTCTCTCTAGGACCAGGGCATTGACAGATGAGATGGATGATGGAGGGCAGTAGTAGTTGGGATGGAATGAGATAGAGGGAAGGCAATGACAGTTTGGATGGATGAAGGGCAGTGGCAGTCAGGATGGAATGGGATAGAGGGATGGGATGGAATGGGATAGAGGTAAAACAGTGGAGATGGGAGGGCAGTGGCAGTCAGGATGGAATGGGATAGAGGGAGGGCAGCAGCAGTTGGGATGGACTGGGATAGAGAGAGGGCAGCGGAAGTTGGGATGGAGTGGGATAGAGGTAGATAACTGGTACTTGAGATGGAATGGCCTATAGGGTGAGCAATGGCAGTCAGGATGGAATGGGATAGAGGGAGGAAAGTGACAGTTGGGATGAAGTGGGATAAAGGTAGAATACTGGTAGTTGAGATGGGAGGGCAGTGGCAGTCAGGATGGAATGGGATAGAGGGAGGGCAGTGGCAGTTGGGATGGAGTGAGATAGAGGTAGAACACTGGTAGTTGAGATGGGAGGGCAGTGGCAGTCAGGATGGAATGGGATAGAGGGAGGGCAGCAGCAGTTGGGATGGACTGGGATAGAGGGAGGGCAGTGGCAGTCAGGATAGAATGGGATAGAGGGAGGGCAGGGGTAGCTGGGATGGATGGGTGGCAGTGGCAGTTGGGATGGAATGAGATAGAGGTAGAACACTGGTAGTTGAGATGGCATGGGACAGAGGGAGGGCAGTAGCAGTCAGGATGGAATGGGATAGAGGGAGGGCAGCAGCAGTTGGGATGGACTGGGATAGAGGGAGGACACTGGTAGTTGAGATGGGAGGGCAGTGGCAGTCAGGATGGAATGGGATAGAGGGAGGGCAGCAGTTTGGATGGAGTGGAATAGAGGTAGAACAGTGGTAGTTGAGATAGAGTGGGATAGAGGGAAGGCAGTGGCAGTTGGGATAGAATGGGCTAGAGGAAGGGGAGGAGAAGTCAGGATGGAATGTTATAGAGGGAGGGCAGCAGCAGTTGGGATGGAGTGGAATAGAGATAGAACAGTGGTAGTTGAGATGGAATGGGACAGAGGGAGGGCAGCAGCAGTTGGGATGGAATGTGATAGATTGAGGGCAGTGTTCGTTGAGATGGAGTGGAATGGAGTAGCAACCATCTCTTCTCTCCCTCTGAAATTAAGGCTGTGGCAGTTGGGATGGAATGGGATAGAGGAAGGGCAGAAGCAGTCGGAATGGAATGGTATAGAGGGAGGGCAGCAGCAGTTGGGATGGACTGGGATAGAGGGAGGAAAAGTGGTAGTTGAAATGGAGTGGGATAGAGGGAGGGCAGTGGCAGTCGGGATGGAATGGGATAGAGGGGGGCAGCGGCAGTTGGGATGGAATGTAATAGATGGAGGGCAGTGTTAGTTGAGATGGAGGGGAATAGAGGTAGAATAGTGGTAGTTGAGCTGGGAAGGCTGTGGCAGTTGGGATGGAATGGGATAGAGGAAGGGCAGAAGCAGTCGGGATGGAATGGTATAGAGGGAGGACAGCAGCAGTTGGTATAGAGTGGAATAGAGGTAGAAAAAGTGGTAGTTGAAATGGAGTGGGATAGAGGGAGGGCAGTGGCAGTCGGGATGGAATGGGATAGAGGGGGGCAGCGGCAGTTGGGATGGAATGTAATAGATGGCTTCTGCATCTGGAGGGGAATAGAGGTAGAATAGTGGTAGTTGAGCTGGGAAGGCAGTGGCAGTTGGGATGGAATGGGATAGAGGGAGGGCAGTGGCAATTGGGATGGACTGGGATAGAGAGAGGGCAGGGGTAGCTGGGATGGATGGATGGCAGTGGCAGTTGGGATGGAATGGGTTAGTTGACAATGGCAGTTGGGATGTATGGAGGGCAGTGACAATAGAGATGGAATAGGATATTGGGCAATGGCAATTGGGATAGACGGAAGGCAGTGGCAGTTGAGATGGAATGGGATAGAGGGAAGGCAGAGGGCTTATAATCCAGGAACTGTGCCTAGCTCTTATCCTCTCCTTCCATGGTCAAGAGTGGCAGTTGGGAAGGATGCCCAGCATTCCATCTCCTTTCATGCATAGGCATGATGAAGCTGGGACAGCATTATAATATCTATCCCTCCTATGCCAGGGCATTGGCTGTTGGGATGTGGTCTATGCATGGTCGAACTGTGCATACCTTTTCCTCTCCCTCCAGTTTCTGACTACATTACCCCAGACAGATGCCAGTCTATCTTATGACGAAATACTTCTCATGAAGAGCAAGTAACTTTCCTTCCATCCTTTGTTCAGATTCTCACAATCGAACCCGAGGCCCGAGAAACGGCTCTGTTTGATTTGTGGTTAGATGTAGAGACTGGAAGCTGTCTAATATAACATTTAAAGTGGCCACCAAATCACCCAGATCCCATCAAGCGAACGGCTGCGACCATAAACAGAGTCTATAAATAGCTTTAACCACAAACAACCATGAATGTAATTTGACATTTGTGTAGAGGGAAACACACATTCCTCCAGAGGTTTTATGGCTTGCTGTCTTCCACAAACGCACTCAGATCTCAACGAACTCAAAGAGATCAGCGGATGGCGTCATTCTTGAGCAAATCCACAACTTTGGCCCACGTCTAATTCACAACCAACATTTGGGTGCTAGAATTGAAGTCGAGCCTGCCCCCCCCCCCCAAACAAGGGATGGTGACTTATAGTTCTGCAAAGGACAAAGGTACCAGACTGCACAATAGGGGTTAAGTCTTGGTCAATTTGCCAAGGCCTTAACAACAATGAGGACCCCATGAAACTTCGGGAATAGCTAGACCTTGGGGTCTCTGCCTCTCTTGGGAGCTGTAGTTCTCCAAGGACGGGGAGCAAAGCTTGTTTCCAGAGACACCAGGTCCATTTGGGCCACTCAAGAACCCCTGCCAGGACCTTTGTGCAACACCCTTGCGTTTTAGCCATCCCCTATGGACACTATTTCCCCCCACATGGACAAACCTTATGAAATCTTGCCTTTTATGAACTTTAGATATATGAAATGTGTTTTCTGATTTCTTTGTGTGGCAGAAGCCTTTCCCCTTTTCTTCTGACCTTTGTTTCCCCTATATACATGAAGAAACTCCACCAAAGGGACTACAAAGCCCCAAACATTCCAGGATTTTTTTTATCCACAACTTCCTTTTGTATGAACAATAGCCTGGGCAGCTGGTGGTCCTCAAAGGAATTGCCCAGCCCTCAGCTTGCCCCTTTGGCAAAAATCTTAATCATATTTCCTCCTGAAGGACAAAAGGTCCTCAAAAAACCTTTTGCCTTCACTCTGATTAATTCAGCTATCTCCACCAAGAAAAAATCACCCCAGTCTACACATGTTGATAGATCAGGCTGGCTTGAGATTTCCCCTTTGTCTCGCCGGCCACATGGCATTTCCTTTGTTCACTCCTTTCCCAGATTCCTTTGTGCTCCCTCATCCCGCCTCCATCTCTCCTGATTGGCTGTCGCCACCAGGTGGCAGAGGTCTCCCCATTGGTTCCTACGGACCACTGGAGCTTCCTGATTGGTCCAGAGGCACCGGGGGCGGGAGGGCCGCCTCCCAACTGTTTGCCCATCGCCCAATCATGGCAGGGAACAACAGGGAAGCCGGGGCAGGGAGTTTGAACTCTGCAACTTTGAATTTGCTATAAATATGCCTCTGATCAATGTACTGGTATGCTTGTGGGTGAGCTATCCCCGCATTTGCATCCGACTCAGCTGAATCGCTCATTAAACCTCGATGCCTCTTCTTCGCCTTGGCAAGAGTCTCATTTCAATTATTAATATTAATAAAATTGCTGGAATCAGGCTTCTCTGACGGCTCGCCAAGGTCATAGACCCTCTTTGGTGCGGTCCCAGGGGTCTCTCTTACTGGGGAGACCCTCCTAAAGTCCATATTGACTTCAGAGCTCCTTAAACAGCAGAGTTGACCTCTCTCTGTAAGGAGCCCCAGTTAACATCCTGGCCACTGCCCGTTGGACCAGTTGGAATTTCCGAGCCGTTTTCAAGGGCAGCCCTACGTAGAGATATGATTCACACACACACACAGATATAGCATCATAGATTTGAAAGACAATGATGTATTGTATATTCCAGAGTATTCCAGAGTAGGCAAACCCGACAATCTCCAAAACAACACTGACAAAGAAACAAGAAATACTGTTTACCCAACAAGCATAAGGAAATTACTTATATTAGAAACCAACACTTTCTCATTACTTTATTTTCCAGATCAACAGACTGGGCCACAGCAACGCATGGCAGGGGACAGCTAGTGTGCGTGTGTGTATATATAATCTCCCACTTGTAAAGAATGAGTCATTCTATGGATGTGTGGTTGAACCCATTCTTTTATTTCCATAAGGTGGTTAGCCATTCTGCTAACATTTCATTGCAAGCAGTTGCGTTATGGTTCTGCAGCACTTTTGGCCATGATCTGGTTGCATGGTAGCCAACAGCCAGTGTGTGTGCATCCTCAACCGCATTGCATTTCTTTAAAAACTAATATTACAAGACGTTGGGACTTAGCAAGGAGAGAGGAATGGAAAATATGCACCCATCAGCTTCATTTATTATAGGACACGAAATCCTGTCCTTTCCTCTAGTGGGAAAAGAACAGGATGGGTTAGTATGACTAGGACATGACCCATCCCCTGGAGAGCAGCACAGATGTCTTTTCAAGGGGAACATCAGGCCGCCTTCCCCATTTTTTCCTCCCTAGCTCTTTGCATAGCCCTTGGTTTATTGCAGTGGTTCTCAACCTTCCTAATCCTGTGACCCCTTAATCCAGTTCCTCATGTTGTGGTGACCCCCAATCATAACATTACTTTCGTTGCTACTTCATAACTGTAATTTTGCTCCTGTTGCGAAGCGTAATGTAAATATCTCTGTTGTTGTGCTGTTGTAATTTTTGAGTTTTTTTTAAATACTGAATAAAATCTGGCTACCAGTATTAAAAAACTCCAAAATTACAACAGCACAACAACAGAGAGGAAACAAACAAGGACATCTAATCACCTCTCAACAAAAGATTGCTCCAGGCACTGCCAGGCAATCAAATGCTAATCAAGGTGGTCAGTTGAAACATTCACACCTAGCTCCAGCAGACAAGAGTCCTTTGTCTCACCCTGGTCATTCCACAGATATATAAATCCTTTTTCCTAGTTCCAACAGACCTCACTACCTCTGAGGATGCTTGCCATAGATGCAGGCGAAACGTCAGGAGAGAATGCCTCTAGACCATGGCCATATAGCCTGAAAAAACCTACAACAACCCAATCAAAGAGCATTCTGAACCTCACCAACGATACAATTGGGCCAAACCTCCCACACCGAACCCCCACAACCAACAGAAAATACTGTATTTTCTGGTGGTCTTTGGCAACCCTTCTGACACCCCCTCGTGACCTCTCCCCAGCGGTCCTGACCCCCAGGTTGAGAAATGCTGCCTTAAGGTCATCCAGTCCAACTACCTTCACTAGGGCAAGAAAACATAATCAAAGCCCTCCTGACAAAGAGCCATCCAGCCATAGAACTGGAATAGTTGAACATTAGGCTACGACTCTGGAAATAAAGCCTTCCTCAATGCTCCGGAATCCTGGGAATTGGAGTTTCCCAACACTATGATTTAATGGTTCGACGTATTGGATATTGGATAATGACGAGCTTAGATTCATGCTCCAAGCCAACACTGTATTGCCTAAACTGAGATCCAAAGCATAACACCATCCATATGCGTCAGGCGATTTCATCCAGGTGGCGAAATATATCTTTCTCCATACCAAAGGTACATCTTGCAAGAGTTTTGGAAAACGCTTCAGCTTGAACTTTGGCAGCACTCGGCAGAGAGGGAGTTCTCAGCATATGCGGCGTGCCATCTGGATCCCTTTTAAGACTCATGCTGGCAACAGGAATGTCCTCTTGGCTTTTATTGGGGGAAGCGAAACTGCAAATAATAGCGAAACTACCTCTGAGGATGCTTGCCCTAGATGCAGGCGAAACGTCAGGAGAAAATGCCTTTAGAACATGGCCATATAGCCCGAAAAAATGTACAACAACCCAATACTGAAACCTTTCGAAATGGAAGGACCTATATAATGCCTAGAAGAGGACTATTTTATTGGCCATGATAAACAAAACTATGCATAATAATTATCCCTATTGAATTAAAGGGTTTTCAGTGCAAGAATACCCTAGAGCAGCGTTTCTCAACCTTGGGGTCAGGGCCTCTGGGTGGGTCGCAAGGGGGTGTCAGAGGGGTCGCCAAAGACCATCAGAAAACACAGTATTTTTTGTTGGTCTTGGGGGTTCAGTGTGGGAAGTTTGGCCATTTCTACCATTGGTGAGGTTCGGAATGCTCTTTGGTTGTAGGAGAACTATACATCCCAACAACCACAACACCCAAATGTTAAGGTCTATTTCCCCCAAACTGCACCAGTGTTCACATTTGGACATATTGAGTATTTATGCCAAGTTTGGTCTAGATACATCATTGTTTGAGTCCATAGTGCTCTCTGGATGTAGGTAAACTACAACTCCAAAACTCAAGGTCAATGCCCACCAAAGCCTTCCAGTATTTTTTGTTGGTCATGGGAGTTCTGTGTGCCAAGTTTGGTTAAATTCCATCAATGGTGGAGTTCAGAATGCTCTTTGATTGTAGGTGAACAATAAATCCCAGAAACTACAGTTCCCAAATGACAAAATCAACTCCCTCAACCCCACCAGGATTCAAATTTGGGCATATTGAGTATCAGTGCCAAGTTTGGTCCAGATCCATCATTTTTTGAGTCCACAGGGCTCTCTGGATGTAGGTGAACTACAACTCCAAAACTCAAGGTCAATGCCCACCAAAGCCTTCCAGTATTTTCAGTTGGACATGGGAGTTCTGTGTGCCAAGTTTGGTTCAGTTCTATCAATGGTGGAGTTCAGAATGCTCTTTGATTGCAGGTGAACTATAAATCCCAGCAACTGTGTTTGAGTCCACAGTGCTCTCTGGATGTAGGTGAGCCACAGCTCCAGAACTCAAGCTCAATGCCCACCAAACCCTTCAAGTATTTTCAGTTGGACATGGGAGTTCTGTGTGCCAAGTTTGGTTCAATTCCATCATTGGTGGAGTTGGGTGTCCTGTGACAGCAACCACCAAGTTTCATAAGCAAAATGTTGACAGATTGATTCAGGATGATCGTCATATCACTCAGAGAGAAATTTCAAGCACTGTCGGCGTTTCACAAGAACATGTGGGTCACATTATTGTTTTGCTTGGCTATTGGAAGATCTGTGCACAATGGGTACCCAGGATGAGAGAATTGTGAGACGCTGGTTGTGGAAACAGTGTCGACTTCTTCTGTGACGGCTTCAGAAAACTTGTTCATCATTGGCAGAAATGTATCCAATTGTCTGGTGATTATGTGGCACTCCTTTCCACCTGCTACTAAGGAGGCTGTCCAAGCTTGGCCGCTGTGACGGACTGGATGAGGGACAACAGATTGAAACTAAATCCAGACAAGACAGAAGTACTCCTGGTCAGTCAAAAGGCCAAACAGGGCATAGGGTTACAGCCTGTGCTGGACGGGGTCACACTCCCCCTGAAGGCGCAGGTTCGCAGCCTGGGAGTGATCCTGGACTCATCGCTGAGCCTGGAGCCCCAGGTTTCAGTGGTGGTCAGGGGAGCTTTTGCACAATTAAAACTTGTGCGCCAGCTGCGCCCGTACCTTGGGAAGTCTGACTTGGCCACGGTGGTCCACGCTTTGGTTACATCCCGTTTAGACTACTGCAATGCTCTCTACGTGGGGTTGCCTCTGAAGACTGCTTGGAAGCTGCAGCTAGTCCAACACTCGGCAGCCAGACTACTAACGGGTGCTGGGTACAGGGAGCATACTACTCCTGTGTTGCACCAGCTCCACTGGCTGCCAATTAGCTTCCGAGCACAATTCAAAGTGCTGGTGTTAACCTATCAAGCCCTAAAGGACTCCGGCCCTGTTTACCTCTCCGAACGTATTCTCCCCTATGAACCATCAAGATTATTAAGATCATCTGGAGAGGCCCTGCTCTCGGTCCCACCGGCCTCGCAAGCGCGTCTGGTGGGGACGAGGGACAGGGCCTTCTCGGTGGTGGCCCCTCGACTCTGGAACTCTCTCCCACTGGAGATCAGAACCGCCCCTTCTATCCTGACATTTAGGAAACAGGTGAAGACGTGGTTATGGAGACAGGCATTCGACGAGTGAGCCAATACCCTGAGATATGGATGGAGGATGATGAACAACGATTTTAGTGTGACGACTGACCATTATAGTTATTGAATGTAATTGCTGTGTTAAGGTTTTATTGTGATATGAATTATGATGTTTTACTGACTGTATGTGATATTATGGTTGGAAACCGGTCTGAGTCCCTCAAGAGAGGTGAGAAGGTCGGTATATAAAACTTTTAAATAAATAAATAAAATAAATAAATGTGGAAAAGTGAATATTGGTAGTTAAAGCGCACATCCTAAAGATTATTTCTGTGTTTGATTTATTAAAATATTCCCATCCAAACCCAAGTAACGAAGGTGGAGGCATTTCTTTTCATTCAACCCTCGTAATTTTATGGTTGGGGTCACCACAACCTGAGGGACTGTATTAAGGGGATGTGGCATTAGGAAGGTTGAGAAACACCGCCCTAGAGTTACATTGGCAGACCAAGAAAATGCCTAGAGAGGATGTATTTTTAAATGATTACTGTATGTGTTTTTATTATGTGTCTTAGCAATGTTGGAACCCACTTTTGTGCAGACACAAAATGTGTAGACACAAAATCTACACAAATGACCAGCCACTGCCAGAAGGGACAGAGAGTTTCATCTATGCGGATGATCGTGCCATTACCGCTCAAGCAGGGAGCTTTAAGATGGCTCTCCGAAGCTCTAGGTGCTCTTACTGCCTATTACAGGGAAAACCAGCTGATCCCTAATCCATCTAAAACACAGACATGTGCTTTTCACCTTAAGAACAGACAAGCATCCCGAGCTCTGAGGATTACCTGGGAAGGATTCCCACTGGAGCATTGCAGCACACCCAAATACCTGGGAGTCACTCTGGACCGTGCCCTGACCTACAAGAAGCACAGCCTGAACATCAAGCAAAAAGTGGGTGCTAGAAACAATATCATACGAAAGCTGACTGGCACAACCTGGGGATCACAACCAGACACAGTGAAGACATCTGCCCTTGCGCTGTGCTACTCTGCTGCTGAGTATGCATGCCCAGTGTGGAACACATCTCACCACACTAAAACAGTGGATGTGGCTCTTAATGAGACATACCGCATTATCACGGGTGTCTGCGCCCTACACCACTGGAGAAATTGCACTGTTTAGCCGGTATTGCATCACCTGACATCCGCCGGGAAGTTGCAGCCAGTAGTGAAAGGACCAAGGCAGAGACATCTCCAGCTCATCCCCTGTTTGGGTATCAGCCAGCACGTCAACGACTTAAATCTAAAAATAGTTTTCTTAGATCTACAGAGACACTCACTGGAACTCCTCAGCAAGAGAGAGTTCAAAAGTGGCAGGCCCAAACCCAGCACCTCAATCCGTGGGTGATAACAGATAAGAGACTCCCCCCTGGACACACAGAAGACTGGGCGACTTGAAAGGCACTGAACAGGCTGCGCTCTGGCACCACGAGATGCAGAGCCAATCTTAAGAAATGGGGCTACAAAGTTGAATCCACGACATGTGAGTGCGGAGAAGAGCAAACCACTGACCACCTGCTTCAATGCAACCTGAGCCCCACCACATGCACCATGGAGGACCTTCTTGCGGCACCACCAGAGGCACTCCAAGTGGCCAGATACTGGTCAAAGGACATTTAATCAGCTACCAAGTTTGCAAAATTTGTGTTTTTTTTAATCTGTTTGTCTTGTTCTGTTAGAAATGTAACACAATGTTCTGGTTGCGGATGACACAATAAATAAATAACCCACTTTTGAGCCATGAGGAGGACAGGTAAGAAATGTTGTTGTTGTTGGGCATGGATAAATGAAACCATGGATATGGGGGGCTTACTATATAGATGCTCAAATGTCTGGAAAGGACTCTTGCTTTCCTTTCCTTGCAGCCTATGAAGGCTCAAAGCTGCATTTCCTGGTGCTTTGAAAATCTGCAGAGAAGACAAAGTCCTGGGATTAAGCCCATCTTAACCTTGCTAGGGACATGCTCTTATGAATTCATTCCTGGGGCTAAAAATAAGAGTGCGATAAGTCAATCCCAGCCCCATTCCCACGATATCCGGTTGCTCTTCCCTGCGCTTTCTTCCTCTCTCACACAAGTGTTTTTCTTCTTCTTCACCATTTCCCATCGGTTGGAAGCTTTCTCAGCTGCCTGTGGCCTGGAAAACCACGTGGCGCACGGAGGGAGCAGGCGGCCGGAGAAGACATAATAAATCAAACGGAGAAAATCCAAAATCCGGAACCTTTGCCAATGCTTTTGCAAGGGTTCTCCCAACGAGAACACGCTGTGATTTGCACAAGACCAAAGGGGCCCTTAAAAGAAGAATGCCGGGTTTGCAAGAATGCCGGGTTTGCAAAACCATCATGGTCAAAGGTGGCGCAGTGGGTTAAAGCGCTGAGCTGCTAAACTTGTTGACCGAAAGGTCGCAGGTTCGAATCTGGGGAGCGACGTGAGCTTCTGCTGTCAGCCCCAGCTTCTGCCAACCTAACAGTTTGAAAACATGCAAATGTGAGCATTATTTATTTATTTTATTTACAACGCTCTCTACCTGGGGTTGCCTTTGAAGACTGCTCGGAAGCTTCAATTGGTTCAACGTTCGGCAGCCATGATACTAACAGGAGCGGCACTCAGGGAGCATACAACTCCTCTGCTGCGCTAGCTCCACTGGCTACCAATTTGCTATAGGGCCATGTTCTAGAGGCATTTCTCCTGACGTTTCACCTGCATCTATGGCAAGCATCCTCACTACCTCTGAGGATGCTTGCCATAGATGCAGGCGAAATGTCAGGAGGTGGTGACCAGGGGAGCATTTGCACAGCTAAAGCTTGTGCGCCAGCTGCGCCCGTACCTTGGGAAGTCTGACTTGGCCACAGTAGTCCACGCTCTGGTTACATCCCATTTAGACTACTGCAATGCTCTGTACGTGGGGTTGCCCTTGAAGATGGCCCGGAAGCTTCAATTGGTCCAACGTGCAGCAGCCATGATACTAACAGGAGCGGCACTCAGGGAGCATACAACTCCTCTGCTGCGCCAGCTCCACTGGCTACCAATTTGCTATCGGGCTCAATTCAAGGTGCTGGCGTTGGCCTATACAGCTTGGGTGTGACCCTGGACTCGTTGCTGAGCCTGGAACCCCAGGTTTCGGTGGTGACCAGGGGAGCATTTGCACAGCTAAAGCTTGTGCGCCAGCTGCGCCTGTACCTTGGGAAGTCTGACTTGGCCACGGTAGTCCACGCTCTGGTTACATCCCGTTTAGACTACTGCAACGCTCTCTACGTGGGGTTGCCTTGAAGACGGCCCGGAAGCTTCAATTGGTCCAACGTGCGGCAGCCATGATACTAACAGGAGCGGGACACAGGGAGCATACAACCCCCTTGTTGTACCAGCTCCACTGGCTGCCGAATTGCTACCGGGCTCAATTCAAGGTGCTGGCGTTGGCCTATAAAGCCCTAAATGGTTCTGGCCCAAGTTACCTATCTGAACGCATCTCCACCTATGAACCCACCAGGACTTTAAGATCTTCTGGGGAGGCCCTGCTCTCGATCCCGCCTGCATCACAGGAACGTTTGGCGGGGACGAGGGACAGGGCCTTCTCTGTGGTGGCCCCTCGACTGTGGAACGCCCTTCCCATGGACATTAGATCGGCCCCCTCGTTAATGGTGTTTCGAAGAAAACTAAAAACCTGGCCACTTGAACAGGCGTTTGGATAAACAGTGCAATGAATATAATGAATATAGGAAAACGGAATTACGGATGACGAGTTGGATCATGATTCTAGTTACGAGATGCTAATGTGTAGGCTTGGGCGGTTTCGTTCGTTAATTTCGTAATTCGTTATTAATTCGTATTTAAATTAGCTTACGATCCAATATTGAGCCATGCAGGACTATTGTGAGGAGTAATTAAAAATCGAAACCATTTTTCCAATTTATTTCGTATTGTTTCGTAATTGTTTCGTAATTGGTTCAAAATTTTTTCAAAATTGTTTTGTAATTGTTTCGTAAATATTTCCGTATGTGCAAGTTTTATAGTTTTTGTTTGTTTTGTCAGTGATAAGAAATAAATTATCACACCAACAGTCAACAACAGAGGGAGAGGGAAGCTTCAGAAGTTCCCCCTGTCCCATTTGGAGGGTTTTTTAGCATATTGCGCAATTGCGTCCGCCATAAACGAATCGATTCGTAATTTTACCAAATTTCGTATATTTCGAACTTTTTTAAATGAAAATTTCGGAATTCTTTAAAAAAACGAAACGCAAGGGCCCCCTAAAAACGAAACGAGTTTAGAACCAAATTTTTCCGTGGTTACCCAAGCCTCCTAATGTGTTGTTTATTGATGTGTAATTACTTAGTATATTACGGTGTTTATTGTTTTTAAATAGTGTATGTTGTTAGCATTGAATTTTTGCTCTTGTTGTTAACTGCGTTGAGTCGCCTACGGGCTGAGAAACTGTGGTATACAAGCAAAGTAAATAAATAAATAAATATTATTATTATTATTATTATTATTATTATTATCTTTATTTGTACCCCGCTAGCATCTCCCGAAGGACTCGATGCGGCTTACAAAGGCCAAGGCCACGAAACACAACACAAAAATGTAACACCAAAAGCAAATTAAAAACAGTTAAAGCAATATTAACGACATGCAATAGACAGTATATCAAGACAAATAAAAACTGGGCCGGGCCAGAGTAGTGGGTACAGGATTAAAAGTGCTGATGTGGCAGGAGGTATACGAGGATTATAGGGCAAGTGCAATGTGCAGTGTGCAATAATCTTAGTTCTACTAAAGTGCTTCGAGGACTTGTTATTGGAGATTCCTATTCTGGAAAGGCACATCGGAACAGCCAGGTCTTCAAGTTCTTTCTAAAGACTGCCAATGTAGGGGCCTGTCTAAGATCTTTTGGGAGGGTGTTCCAGAGTCGGGGGGCCACCACAGAAAAGGCCCTGTCTCGTGTCCCCACCAGCCGCGCTTGTGACGCAGGCGGAATCACAAGTAGGGCCTCACCAGATGACCGAAGTGAACGTGTGGGTTCATAGATGGAGATGCGGTCACTCAGGTAGGCAGGTCCCAAACCGTTTAGGGCTTTGTAGGTAAGCACCTGCACCTTGAATTGGGCTCGGAAAATAAATGGCAGCCAGTGGAGCTCCTTGAACAGGAGGGTTGACCTCTCTCTGTAAGGAGCCCCAGTTAGCATCCTGGCTGCTGCCCGTTGGACCAGTTGGAATTTCCTAGCCATTTTCAAGGGCAGCCCCACGTAGAGCGCATTACAGTAATCCAATCTAGAGGTGACCAAGGCATGGACCACCCCGGCCAGATCAGCCTTCGCGAGGTACGGTCGCAGTTGGCGCTTTTCTCAGCCCTCGGGCAACTCAAAGCGGTTAACAACAGCAAAGATTCAATGCTTGACATCATAAAAGCAGTTAAAAAACGATTTAAGACAACAGCATAGTAAACAATTAAACATCAATAGAACATCTCATTAGCGTCTCAAGTAAAATCACGATCCAATCTCATCATCCGTTGTTCCGTATTCCTATGTTCATTACACTCAGAGGCGGCCCTAGGTAATTTTCAACAGTAAGCAAACAGTATTTTGGCACCCCCCCCCCCGCCAATCATTGATATGGAGCAGGAACGAGAGAGGCTAGGCCCAGCCCCCTTCGGGAAGAGGATTGCCCAGCAGTGAGGCAAGGAAGCCGAGGCTCCCCCTGGACTGCTAGGGCTGTTGTGAGCCGAGGGGGTGCTCCTCAAGTGGCGGTCGAGGGGCATTTACAGAGGTGCCTCTGCGCCCCTGGCAAAAAAAGTGTACCGCAACCGCTTACTTTGCGTAATGGACGAGCCGCCCCTGATTACACTGTCTATTCAAATGCCTGCTCGAATAACCAGGTCTTCACTTTCCTCTGAAATGCCAACAGGGAGGGGGCCGATCTAATTTCTGTAGGAAGGGTGTTCCACAGTCGAGGGGCCACCACTGAGAAGGTCCTGTCTCTCGTCCCCGCCAGACGTACCTGTGAGGAAGGCGGGACCGAAAGCAGAGGTGGCCCTAGGTAATTTTCAACGCTAAGCAAACAATATTTTGGCGCCCCCCAACTTTTGGCGCCCCCCCCAACTTTTGGCGTCCCCCCCCAACCAATCACTGATATATATTTTCTGTTCGTCGTGGGAGTTTTGTGTGTCATATTTGGTTCAATTCCATCATTGGTGGAGTTCAGAATGCTCTTTGATTGTATACATCCCAATAACTACAACTTGCATATGTCAAGGTCTATTTCCCCCCAAGAGCGCCCCTGGGCAAAATCAACTATACTGCAAATGCTTACTTTGCGTAATGGGTTGAGCCGCCCCTGACCGAGAGCAAGGCTTCCCCAGATGATCTTAATGTCCTAACTGGTTCATAGGTGGAGATGCGTTCGGACAGGTTAGTTGGGCCAGAACTGTTTAGGACTTTATAGGCCAATGCTAGCACTTTGAATTGTGCCCGATAGCAGATTGGTAGCCAGTGGAGCTGGCACAACAAAGGAATAGTATGCTCCCTGAGTGCCGCTCCTGATAGTATCCTGGCTGCCGAGCATTGGACCATTTGAAGCTTCCGAGCAGTCTTCAAAGGCAACCCCACAGAGAGAGTATTGCAGTAGCCTATACATAGATCAATAGCTACCGCTCTGGCGGGAAGGTAGCGGCACTCTATGCAGTCATGCCAGCCACATGACCTTGGAGGTGTCTACGGACAATATTTTCTCTTTGTGTTTTCTGATGGTATTTGGTGACCCCTCTGAAACCCCCTCGTGACCCCCCCCCATGGGTCCTGACCCCCCAGGTTGAGAAATGTTGCTGTAATGAAAAGACCAAGGCATGGACATCTCTGGCCCATCCTCAGTTCAAATATCAGCCAGCATGCCAATGACTTAAATCAAGAAACAGTTTTCTAAGATTGACAGAGATATCTGCAGGAACACTTCAGCAAGTGAGAGTCCAAAAGTGGCAGGCAAAACCCCAGAACCTCAATCAGTGGCTGATACCAAATGAGAGATTCTCTCCTGGGCACACAGAAGACTGGGCATCTTGGAAGGTGCTGAACAGACTGCGCTCTGGCACCACGAGATGCAGAGCCAACCTCAAGAAATGGGGCCACAAAGTGGAGTCCACAACATGCGAGTGTGGAGAAGATCCAACCACTGACCACCTGCTGCAATGCAACTTGAGCCCTGCCACATGCACAAGGGAGGACCTCCTTGCGGCAACACCAGAGGCACTTCAAGGAGCCAGATACTGGTCAAAGGACATTGAATCAAATGTCAAGTCTGCAAACGTTGTGTTTTTGTTTGTTTGTTTGTTTGTTTGAATGCAATACGTGTTAGTCTAGAGCAGGGGTCCTCAAACTTTTTAAACAGAGGGCCAGGTCACAATCCCACAAACTGTTGGAGGGCCGGATTATAATTGTTCTTCACTTTAATTATTGTATTTTTTTAAGAGATATAAACTTATTAGCATTTCAATGGGAAGTGTGAGCCTGTTGTTGTGTGCGCTTTCAAGTCATTTCAGACTTAGGTTGACTCTGAGTGAGGGCCGGGTAAATGACCTTGGAGGGCCATGTTCGGCCCGTGGGCCGTAGTTTGAGGACGCCTGACGTAAACAAACATGAGCGAGGGTCGGGCAAATGACCTTAGAGGGCCGTGTTCGGCCCGCGGGCCGTAGTTTGAGGACGCCTGACGTAAACAAACACGAGTGAGGGCCGGGTAAAGAGTGAGGGCCGGGTAAATGACCTTGGAGGGCCGTATTCAGCCCGCGGGCCGTAGTTTGAGGACGCCTGACGTAAACAAACACGAGTGAGGGCCGGGTAAATGACCTTGGAGGGCCGTGTTCGGCCCGCGGGCCGTAGTTTGAGGACGCCTGACGTAAACAAACACGAGTGAGGGCCGGGTAAATGACCTTGGAGGGCCGTGTTCGGCCCGGGCCGTAGTTTGAGGACGCCTGACATAAACAAACACGAGTGAGGGCTGGGTAAATGACCTTAGAGGGCCGTGTTCGGCCCAGGGGCCGTAGTTTGAGGACGCCTGACGTAAACAAACACGAGTGAGGGACGGGTAAATGACCTTGGAGGGCCGTGTTCGGCCTGCGGGCCGTAGTTTGAGGACGCCTGACGTAAACAAACACGAGTGAGGGCCGGGTAAATGACCTTGGAGGGCCGTGTTCGGCCCACAGGCCGTAGTTTGAGGATGCCTGGTCTAGAGGCATTCTCTCCTGACGCTTCGCCTGCATCTATGGCAAGCATCCTCAGAAGTAGTGAGTGCCTCTGAGGATGCTTGCCATAGATGCAGGCGAAACGTCAGGAGAGAATGCTTCTACACCATGGCCATACAGCCTGAAAAAACTCACAACAACCCAGTGATTCCGGCCATGAAAGCCTTCGACAATATCTATACATTATAACTGTGTTCTCAATTAGCTTCTGCCATGATAAATAAATAAATATGGTCAACCTAGGAGTGGAGGCCTCCAAAAAAAAAGTAACTTTGCTAATCTCCGGGGAAAACGAATGTGGCTTTAGGCCACTTTCCAACAGGAAGTGACTCCAAAGTCAGCCTCCATTTCTGTTCCCAGTAGGACACTGTTCTCCTCCTTAGCTTTCCACCACCCACTCATTCTGTGCGTTTACTCATTCTATCCATCCTGTTTCTAACTCCATTAAGGAAAAAATAGATCATGACCCACACTTTCTTAACTGGAAAGAAAGAAAATGTGTATCTTGGCTCTAAGTGCAATAAAGAAGGCCTAAGGGAGGAGAATGTCCACTTCGCCTAGGTAGTAGGAATGCATCCCCCTCCCAATATAGTTTTCCTTGAAGGAAGCAATCAATAAATTCTTGCAGTTTTCTACTTACTCTGAGCAAGTGTTCGAAGGCTGCATTACGAAGATTATTTGCTGGCCTATTCTGTGCAAAATTCACACATGTTCATTTTACACAGGAAAAACAGCAGTTTCTTTCTGCACAGAACATGCTGTTTTCTGCATACAATTTTGTTGTTGCGTAGAATAATGCCCGAATTGCTAAAATTCTCATTTGTGCAACACTCATCTCGTAAGGGATTCTCAGCATTCAGGAAAGTTTTATTGACCATTTTCTAATACTTTACTCTTAACATGTAATAATAATAATAATAATAATAATAATAATAATAATAATAATAATAATAATTTATTTATTTGTCGTGTCAGGGCAACCAGTCAATTATATTACATTTCTAACAGAACAAAGCAAACAAACAGACAAAATACAAAATTTGTGAGTTTGGTATCAGCCATTGGTTGAGGTTCTGGGTTTGAGCCTGCCACTTTTGGACTCTCGCTTGCTGAGGTGTTCCAGCAAGTGTCTCTGTAGATCTAAGAAAACTATGTCTTGATTTAAGTCGTTGACGTGCTGGCTGATACCCAAACAGGGGATGAGCTGGAGATGTCCCTGCCTTGGTCCTTTCACTGTTGGCTGCTACTTCCCAGCGCATGTCAGGTGGTGCAATGCCGGCTAAACAGTGTCATTTCTCCAGTGGTGTAGGGCGCAGACACCCCGTGATAATGCGGCATAGCTCATTAAGAGCCACATCCATTGTATTAGCGTGGTGAGATGTGTTCCACACTGGGCATGCGTACACAGTGGCAGAGTAGCATAGCACAAGGGCAGATTTCTTCACTGTGTCTGGTTGTGATCCCCAGGTTGTGCCAGTCAGCTTTCGTATGATATTATTTCTAGCGCCCACTTTTTGCTTGATGTTCAGGCAGTGCTCCTTGTAGGTCAGAGCACGGTCTAGAGTGACTCCCAGGTATTTGGGTGCGCTGCAATGCGTCAGTGGGATTCCTTCCCAGGTAATCCTCAGACTTCGGGATGCTTGTCTGTTCTTTAGGTGAAAGGCACATGTCTGTGATTTGGATGGATTAGGGATCAGCTGGTTTTCCCTGGAACAGGCAATAAGAGCACCTTAATCTTCAGAGAGCTCCTGTTCAGCTATTTCAAAGCTCCCTGCTTGGATGGTGATGGTACGATCATCAGCATAGATGAAGCTCTCTGTCCGTTCTGGCAATGGCTGGTCATTCGTGTAAATGTTGAACATGGATGGAGCAAGCATGCTCCCCTGAGGCAGGCCGTTCTTCTGTTTCCGCCATCTGCTGCTCTCGCCCTGGAACTCAACGGCCTGCCTCAGTGATCAGCCACTGCCAGAAGGGACAGAGAGCTTCATCTATGCTGATGATCATGCCATCACTGCCCAAGTAGGGAGCTTTGAAATGGTTGAACAGAAGCTTTCGGTGCTCTTATTGCCTATTGAAAACCAACTGATCCCCAATCAATCTACAACACAGAATGTGCTATTCACCTTAAGAACAGAGAAGCATCTTGAGCTCAGAGGGTAACCTGGAAAGCAATCCCACTGAATGCCTTTTGAAGGATTCTCATTCTTTTTTGAATATTGAAGGGTCTTTTATCTGAAGATAAAGGTAAAGGTTTCTCCTGACATTAAGCCTAGTTGAATCCGACTCTGGAAGGTGGTGCTCATCTCCATTTCTAAGCCGAAGAGCCGATGTTGCCCGTTGACACCTCCTAGGTCATGTGGCCAACATGACTGCATGGAGTGCCGTTACTTTCCTGCCAGAGAAGATCTACTCACATTTGCATGTTTTCAAACTGCAAGGTTTGTAGAAGCTGGGCCTAACAGTGGAAGCTCACCCCGCCCCACAAATTTCAACCTCTGACTTTCCAGTCAGCAAGTTCTTCAGCTTAGCGGTTTAACTCGCTGCACCACCGCAGCTTATCAAAATACCAATTTCCACTGTTTCAGCTACTTTTACTATCCATTCTTCCAATTCAAAGTCTATTATTTGTCTTCAGAAGTGATTTAGGTGTTATGCCTAGTAAGAACGCCTTTAAATGCATGGGTATGGTAGTTTTTGAGGTGTCAGAGCCTCACCAAACTTCAGATCCTAAGATGCCCAGCATTGAGTCACAGCAGCGAATGTGGTGTCAAATTGCGTTAATTTTACAGTGAAAATGCAACCGAAGTCACCCTCAAGATCAGTGGTTCTCAATCTTTCTAATGCCGCGACCCCTTAATACAGTTCCTCATGTTGTGGTGACCCCCAACCATAAAATTATTTTTGTTGCTACTTCACAACTACAATTTTGCTACTGCTATGAATCATAATATAAGTATCTGATACCCAGGATGTATTTGTCAGGATTATTTAGTTATGCATGTGTGTTTTTCAATGTGTTTCTATGTAATTCAAGATGGATTAAGATGTATTTCAAGATGGATTCTATTCTGTTCAATTGTGTGTTAGAAATACAGCACTGAGGCAGAGAATGTCACCTTTTTTTTTAAATATAGTTTTTATTAATTTTCATAGACATACAACATATTAAAAACAGGAAATGGAAACAATAGGATAAGTTACATACTGGGGGGGGTGCGGAGGGGAAGGAAAAGTTGGGTAAGGGAAGGATCTGAGGGTAAAGGGGAGGGGCTAGTGAAGGAGGTGGGGGGAGGTAACAAGGGAGGGGTATAGTACTTCCAGGTTTATCCGTCGTGGTATATACTTCTTTGGTTTAGTATAGTAGATTTGACTTTTACATTTATATATATATATATGTATTTTAATTATTGTTATTGTTATTGCATTCTTCATATTATATTCTAAACAAACTATTGAGTATTTTCCCATACCTAATGGTTAACTTTCTGAAAATATGAAAAATATCTTTATTATTAACTGCTCAAGGTATTTAGACCCTTGGGTTCTCCTTGACACTTAGTCACTTTCTTGGAGTATTATTAAATTTCTATTGTGTATAACCCATTGTTTTCCTCTTTTATAAATTTTAATACTGAGTTCCAATTGGTTTTCTGAGGTTTCCTATGACTTTGGGAAATTTTTTGTGTCAGAATGTCCATGTTTATTATGTCAAATATCTTATCCATCCAGAGTTCCAATGATGGAACTTCTTTGTTTTTCCAAAGCCTTGCTATGACCATTCTGGCTGCTGTTGTTACATAGAAAAATATTTTATCTTCGTTCTTGTCTAGTTTAAGATTATGAAGTCCTAGTACTAGGATTTCCGGTGTCGGATTAAATTTTACTTCTAGAATTTTTTCTATCGATCTGTGGACTTGTATCCAGAATTTTTTGATCCGTTTACAATTCCACCACATGTGTAGAAATGTGCCTTTTTCCTTCTCACATTTCCAGCATCGATCTTTTTTTTTATTCTTTTCTATTTTGGCCAAGATTTCCGGGGTTAGGTACCACCTATAGAAGATCTTGTACCAGCTCTCCTTGATGTCCGTGGCGTAGGTATATTTGATTTTATTTTTCCATATTTTTTCCCAATCAGCTAGAGGTATTGAATGGCCTATGTCTCTTGCCCAGGTTGTCATATTGGCCTTAACTTGCTCAGTCTCCGTGGCCCAAGTTAGTAGCTGGTTGTATATTTTTCTTATGAGTTTTGTGTCGGTTGTTAGAATGTTATCCCAAAAGGAAGTTTTCGTTTCAAAGCCTACTTTCTCATCTATTCTAAAGTTTTCTCTGATCTGGTGGTAATGGAACCAGGAGATGGAAACATCTATTTGATTTAATTCTTCTCTGGATTTTAGCGTTATTTCCTGTCCCTTGATGTTAATGAGTTGTTTGTACGTGAGCCATATCCTCCTAGGTATTTCTCTTCTGTGGTGGGCTTCAGTAGGTGAAAACCACATTGGCGTCTTTTGATGGAATTTGATCTTATACTTATTCCAGGTGTTAATTAGGGCGGCTCTTATTGGATGGTTTTTAAAGAGTTTTTCTTTTTTGTCTTTGTCTCTCCAGAGATAAGCATGCCATCCCTGATTTATATCGAACCCTTCCACTGCTAGAATCTTCTCTTTATTGAGTGTTGCCCAGTCTCGGATCCAACTTAGGGCGGCAGCGTCATAGTATAGTTGAATCTCGGGGAGGGCCAGTCCCCCTCTCCTTTTATCATCCACCAGATGTGTCGCCTTTATTCTATGTTTCTTGTTGTTCCAAATGAATTTAATGATTTCTTTTTGCCACTTATCTATCATTGTCTTTGTTTTCAGAATCGGTAATGATTGGAATATAAAGAGGAGATCTGGCAACACGTTCATTTTAATTACAGCTATTTTACCTAATAGTGATAGATTTAGCTGAGACCATTTCTGCAGTTTTTTCTGAATTTCTGACCATTTCTTCTCATAGTTGTTTTTAATGAGGTAGTTATTATTCGGAGTAATCGTTATTCCGAGATATTTTACTTTATTGCTGACTCTTATTTTCGACACTTCTAGTAGCTTTTCCTGGTTCTCCTTACACATGTTTTTAGCAATAATTTGTGTTTTGTCTCTATTTATTTTTAGTCCCGCTACTTCGCCATATTCATCAATTATTGATAGCCATTTATTTATGTTATTAATTGGGTCCTCTACAGAGAATATGTCACCTTGACAGAAATGAGATAACGTGTTCTTTGGCTGGGAAGAAGAGGGAGGATCTGGTTTCAGCCAGAAGTCAGATAAGCATATGTTCAGAAACTGTTGTGTTGTGCTTTGTAGTTCCTGATAGTAGCTCGCTGTGTGAAGACGTGTCTTAGATGTACTTAGTGAAACTTAGTTTCTTTTGCAACTGTAAGACTGCAGAGTCCTGATTTTTGGAGTACTGTGTCTGTTGATCTAGCAAACTTTCTGCTGCGCACCCCCCAAACTGTATGACAGTATTTTCATTTGCTGGACCAAATTTGGCACAAATACCTGATATGCCCCAATTTGAATACTGGTGGGGTTGGCAGGGGATTGATGTTGTCATTTGGGAGTTGAAATGGCTGAGATTTATAGTTCACCTACAATCAAAGAGCATTATGAACTCCAACAATGGAATTGAACCAATCTTGCCACACAGAACTTCCTTGACTAACGGAAAATACTGGAAGGGTTTGGTGGGCATTGACCTTGAGTTTTGGAGTTGTAGTTCACCTACATCCAGAGAGCACTATGGACTCACACAATGATGGATCTGGACCAAACTTGCCATGAATACTCAACATGCCCAATGTGAATGAACACTGATGGAGTTTGGGGAAAATAGACCTTGGTATTTGGGAGTTGTAGTTACTGGGATTTATAGTTCACCTGCAATCAAAGAGCATTATGAACCCCAGCAATGATGGAATTGAACCAGACTTAGCACACTGAACTCCTATGACCAACAGAAAATACTGGAAGGATCTGATATGCCCCAATTTGAATACTGGTGGGGTTGGCAGGGATTTGATGTTGTCATTTGGGAGTTGAAATGCCTGAGATTTATAGTTCACCTACAATCAAAGAGCATTATGGAATTGAACCAATCTTGCCACACAGGACTCCCATGACCAACAGACAACACTAGAAGGGTTTGGTGGGCATTGACCTTGAGTTTGGGAGTTGTAGTTCACATACAAACAGAGAGCACTGTGGACTAGGCTTGGGTAATCACGGAAAAAATTGGTTGTAAACTCGTTTTGTTTTTAGGTGGCCCTTGCGTTTTGTTTTTTTTAATAATTCCGAAATTTTCCTTTTAAAAATTTCAAAATATATGAAATTTCGTATAATTACGAATCGATTCGTTAATGGCGGACGCGCTTGCGCGATATGCTAAAAAGCCCTCCAAATGGGACAGGAGGAACTTCTGAAGCTTCCCTCTCCCTCTGTTGTTGACTGTTGGTGTGATAAAACAAACAACAACTATAAAACTTGCACCAGACATGCGAAAATAATTACGAAATAATTACAAAATAATTACGAAATAATTACAAAATAATTACGAAATAATTACAAAATAATTACAAAATAAATTGAAAAAATTGTTTCGAATCTAATTTTTCTCCTCACACAATTCCTGCATGTCTCAATATTGGATCGTAAGCTAATTTAAATACGAATTAATAACGAATTACGAAATTAATGAACGAAACCGCCCAAGCCTACTGTGTACTCGAACAATGGTAGATCTGGACCAAACCTGCCATGAATACTCAACATGCCCAATGTGAATGAACACTGGTGGAGTTTGGGGAAAATAGACCTTGCAATTTGGGAGTTGTAGTTGCTGGGATTTATAGTTCACCTACAATAAAATATCATTCTGATCCCCACCAATGATAGACTTGGGCCAAACTTTCCATACAGAACCCTTATGACCAACAGAAAATACCATGTTTTCAGATAGTCTTTGGTGACCCCCCTGACACCCCCTCGTGACCCCCCCAGGGGTCCCGACCCCCAGGTTGAGAAGCACTGCTCCAGATGTTCTGGAGTCCAAAGAACACAGAATCGCATCCTTCATCTTGACTTGTCCTCTGTTTTCAAGAGCGGTTCAATAGCCAACCTCAAAGGAAACACTCTGCAAAGGGAGCATTGACGCAAATGCAGAGTTAGAAGAACGCAGGCTGGGCTTCATTATAAACAGGCTTTCTGCAAAAAGCTGCACAGATATGGCATGCAAAGGGAGTATATGTGTGTGTGTGTATATATATTCGCAGCATGCGAATGCCATTTTGTCACCATGCCAAAACCGACAGAATGTCAGAGCTGCCTGTTAATCTAAACTTGCCTTTACAACCCGAACGACAGAAGCTGTATTAAAGTTTGGCTGCCTTCCTTTAAGTCACTTGTTAACCAACTTAAGGCCATCGAGTCCAATTCCCTTCACCAGGGCAAGAAAACGTAATCAAAGCCCTCTTGACAAAGAGCCATCCAGCCATAGATATAGACCAGTAGTTCTCAACCTGGGGGTCGGGACCCCTGGAGGGGTCACGGGGGTTTTTTAGAGGGGTTGCCAAAGACCATCAGACATTTTCTGTTGTTCATGGGGGTTCTGTGTGAGAAGTTTCACCCAATTCTATCATTGGTGCGGTTCATAATTCTCTTGATTGTAGGTGAACTATAAATCCCAGCAACTACAACTCCCAAATGTCAAGGACTATTTTCACCAAACTCCACCAGTGTTCATATTTGGGCATATTGAGTATTCATGCCAAGTTTGGTCCAGATCCATCATTGTTCACAGTGCTCTCTGGATGTAGGTGAACTACAACTCCAAAGCTCAAGGTCAATGTCCACCAAACCCTTCCAGTATTTTCTGTTGGCCATGGGAGTTCTGTGTGCCAAGTTTGATTCAATTCCATTGTTGGTGGAGTAAAGCATGCTCTTTGATTGTAGGTGAACTATAAATCCCAGCAACTACAACTCCCAAATGTCAAGGACGATTTTCACCAAATTCCACCAGTGTTCATATTTGGGCATATTGAGTATTCATGCCAAGTTTGGTCCAGATCCATCATTGTTCACAGTGCTCTCTGGATGTAGGTGAACTACAACTCCAAAGCTCAAGGTCAATGTCCACCAAACCCTTCCAGTATTTTCTGTTGGCCATGGGAGTTCTGTGTGCCAAGTTTGATTCAATTCCATTGTTGGTGGAGTAAAGCATGCTCTTTGATTGTAGGTGAACTATAAATCCCAGCAACTACAGCTCCCAAATGTCAAGGACGATTTTCACCAAATTCCACCAGTGTTCATATTTGGGCATATTGAGTATTCATGCCAAGTTTGGTCCAGATCCATCATTGTTCACAGTGCTCTCTGGATGTAGGTGAACTACAACTCCAAAGCTCAAGGTCAATGTCCACCAAACCCTTCCAGTATTTTCTGTTGGCCATGGGAGTTCTGTGTGCCAAGTTTGATTCAATTCCATTGTTGGTGGAGTAAAGCATGCTCTTTGATTGTAGGTGAACTATAAATCCCAGCAACTACAACTCCCAAATGACAAAATTAATCCCCCCCAACCCCACCAGTATTCAGATTTGGTTCAGTGATGAAAATACATCCTGCATATCAGATATTTACATAATAACAGTAGCAAAGTTGCAGATATGAAGTAGCAATAACAATAATTTTTTGCTTGGGGGTCACCACAACATGAGGAACTGTATTAAGGGGTCGTGACATTAAGAAGGTTGAGAACCACTGATATAGACAGATAGATATGATTCACACACAGAGAGATATAGTGTCATAGATTTGAAAGGGACCCCTGAAGAAGGACAATTATATGTTATATGTTCCAGAGTAGACAAACCAGACAATCTCCACATCAACACTGACAAAGAAACAACAAGAAATACTGTTTACCCACAAGCATCAAAACATTACATATATTAGAAGTCAACACTTTCTCATTACTTTATTTTCCAGCTCACGAGACTGAGCCACAGCAACACCTGGCAGGGGATAGCTAGTGTGCTGTCGCACGCTGGGCCTGTGCACATAACTGTAGACAGGACATAAATTCTGTGTGCCCAACGGGACGCCGGGGCTGCCTCAGATTAAAGGCCCTTAGATTCCCCCAAACAGAGTCTTTAGACTGCTTAAAGTAAATCCAACAAAGTTATTTACTGATGAAAACAAACAGGTACTTTAAAGCTTTCTTAACAGTCTATTGAAGTGGTTCTCAACCTACCTAATGTTGTGACCCCTTAATACAGTTCCTCATGTCGTGGTGACCCCCCAACCATAACATTATTTTTGTTGCTACTTCATAACTGTTGTGAATCATAATGTAAATATCTGATATGCAGGATGGATTTTCATTCACTGGACCAAATTTGGCACAAATACCCGAAACGCCCAAATTGGAATACTGGTATGGTTGGAGGAGATTGAAGTTGTCATTTGGGAGTTGTAGTTTCTGGGATTTATAGTTCGCCTACAACCAAAGAGCTTTCTGAACTCCACCAATGATGGAATTGAATCAGACCTGGCCACACAGAAATCCCATAACCAACAGAAAATGCTAGAATGGCTTGGTGGGTGTTGACCTTGAGTTTGGGTGTTGCAGTTCACCTAAGTCCACTGTAGACTCAAACAATGATCAATCTGGACCAAACTTGGCACGAATACTCAATATGTCCAATGTGGACTCTGGTGGAGTTTGGGGAAAATAGACCTTGACATTTGGGAGTTGTAGTTGCTGGGATTTATAGTTCACTTACAATCAAAGAGCATTCTGAACCCCACCAATAATAGAATTAGGCCAAACTTCCCACACAGAACCCCCATGACTACAGAAAATATTGTATATTCTGATGGTCTTCGGGGACCCCTCTGACACCCCCTCGTGACCCCCCCCCAGGGGTCCCGACCCCCAGGTTGAGAAACACTGGTCTATTGGCTCTTGCAATCTTGTTCACTGGGAACAGGCACTATCTTCTTAACTGTAACTAACTAATGGGTAAATCCTTAACTTCTAATCTGGGCAGTCTGTACTTGGCTCTGTTGGCGTGGAGCCCCTGCACCCGGTACCAACTGCGTCTGGCTTCCGCGAGTGACCCTTACCAAGCAGAGCTTTGTAGACTTCCAGGGGAAAAGAAGGAGTTCAGGTTTAAGTGATGGCTGACTGAAGTCCCTCAGTGAAGGAGCTGTAAGGCTGTATAACTCCAGTCAGGCTGTAGGCTGTATATCTCCCCGGCCAAGCCGTAGAAGACGAAGCTTTCTACAAGAGCTCTTCATTTTATGTCCTGTGCAAAAGGCTTCTCTGTGAGAACTGACTCAAAAAGGCTCCTATTCCCTCCAAAACTCAAAAAGGGGCAGGACCAGGGAACCTATCTATAATTGACAGGTGGCTTGCCCTATGATTGCAAATTATAGCAGGAAGCCACCCTGCTGCAAAATCCCAAGCCTGGGATTGCAAACAAACATTTAATGCAAAGCAAACAGAAATGGAGCTCCTGGTACAACTGTACCAGCACAGCTAGTCTTTAGTAAACTGCTTTGCTGATTTAACTTGGACTGGTGTGTGGTGGTCAAGTACAGAGGTGTTTCCTGGCCTGGCGTGCAACATGCACTCTCTTTATGAAGACCCAATATCTTACAGAAATACTTGGAACAGTGCTTCCCAAAGTTTGACCATTAGCCCAAATATTAGAGGCTTCTGGGAATCAAAGTCCCGAACACCTGGAAGACCAAACTTTGGGAAACACTGACTTAGAAGAACATCTCTTCTGGACTGGACCAGAACCAAACCGAGGGTTGCTTTGTCATAGTCGCCACCACTGTCTCATTCCAATGAGTAAGCCATCTTCTCCTGTGCCAGTCCCACTTCCCTTCATCTTTTGCCAAAGCCAAAGCCACACCTGAAATCCAATTCCTTTGGCAAATGGACCGCATTGGATGCGTACCGACCCCGTCAACGTCTTCTTGGACGTTGCCCCCATCTCTCTCCGAAAGAAACGAACAACACTGATTCGACAGCTCTGGTATGTGCTTGTGCTGGATCAAACTGTCTGGTGACAGTGTATATTTTGGAAAGAATGAATGCTGTGCAATGAAACATCAACTATTGGTGCCAGAGAAATGGGCAATGGCTAGGTCTGGTTAGGTCAAACTCAAAAAGGTTGCTCTTAGGTGGAAAGGAATGCTGGTTCTCCCATCCATCAACGCAAGAACTTTTCTGCTTCGTTTGCAAGACTTTTGGCTGAGTGAATAAAGGAATCCCCCAAAAGATGTGGATGGACTCCAGTTGGAATTCATTGAATGAAGGAGAAATTGAATGAGGAGTAACTCTGATTAGGAGGAGTAACTCTGACAGAATGGAGCAACTTGGGGCTAAAAGTGGAGTTCTATGCCATTGTGCCTGGGGGCTATAACTCTTAGTGAAAGAGACATAGACGTGACATCTTTCCCTCAGGGGATTGCTTCTTGCCTTCCTTTAGAGAACTGGAACTCCCAAGGACCAAAACACTGTAGATAACTCAAAATAGGTTTTATTGTTCACAAAGAGTTATCTCTTTAAGGTAATAAGCTGGAAGTTTCAAAGGGGGTAAAGGAAATATACATTACAGTCTCTGGTTGTCTTGGGTCCAAGGAGATTTCGCAGCTGAGAAGCTTTTCCTGATCCCTCTTTTCTCAATGGCTGTGAAAGTCAGAACAAACACAACCCCCAGTCCAATGGCCTATGTTGAAGGCACAGAGTCTTCCTTTTGATGCCAATGGACCAGTTTGAAGGCGCTTGGGTCTCCTCAACGTTGTCCAGGGCGATCTGGGCATGAAGTATGAGTCCCAAGGGTAAAAACCTTAGAATTGGTGATGAGAGGTAACTTAATTAAGGGCTTTAGAGCCAAGTCTCTTTCTCACGTCTATCTGATAGAAAGTTTGATGGTAGAATGGAAAAGGAAAAGCTCTGCCCTCCTCCAGGAAGAGGTGGAGCCAAGCAATTGAGCTGAGGAAGAATATAACTGGTGCAAACAACATTGATTGACAGCTATAAATAACCAATCAATCTAACTATGCATTTACAAACTAGGCAAGTTTGGGCATGTTATACAGTTTAAACCTTTGCACTTTAAAGTTCTACACACAGGTGGCGCCACTCGCGGCATCACAGTTCAGTAGCATATAGGTGGCAAAGCAATGCTCTGCCATAGATGCCCAACTCAGTTGGAAGGATTGCTAATAATTAATGCACTTTTCAAGTATATATATGTATTGAAAAGTTACTTTTTTGGGACCATTTCTCCCAGCTGTCTCCAGACAACATAACCCACAGGCTTTCCAAGCAGTGGATTCTTTCTGGGCCTTGTGATCCTAAGAAGTTACTTTCTTTCCCAATCTCTGGTCTAGATCAGCACTTGTACTTCTCCAAGGGGAACCAAAAGCTCTAAGAAAAATATTTTCTTCCCTCTTTCCCTTCCTTGTTCCATTATCTACGCTTTGCTTGCACTGCAAGGAATACACAAAACATGACATTGATGGATGAGCCTATCTCCTGATTTTGCTTTTAGCATGGAAATGCTTGCGATATATTGAGAAGCGCTTGAGAGGAAAACGGAAAGGAGGTGGACTTTCCACATATAGAGGATTTTCATGATCCTCTTTGGTGGAGAGGTGGCTGCCAAGGGAGCAGAAATGGTCAACATTTTCTAATGTTACACCATTATGCTGTATTTCTGGCATTGGAGAAGAGATTGACTGGTGACTGCTGGAAGAGCACTTTGGTTTTCTCGATGTTCAATGACAGGCCAAGCTTCTTGTATGCTTCTGCAAAGGTGTTAAGAGTGGCTTGTAGGTCTTCTTCTGCAAGGCAAGAAATTTTAGCATTGGGTCCTGGGCAGGGGCGGCTCGTCCATTACGCGAAGTAAGCGGTCGCAGAACACTTTTTTTTGCCAGGGGCGCAGAGGCGCCTCTGTAAATGCCCCTCGACCGCCACTTGAGGAGCGCCCCTCAGCTCACAACAGCCCTAGCAGTCTGGGGGGAGCCTCGGCTTTCTTGCCTCGCTGCCGGGCGATCCTCTTCCCAAAGGGGCCGGGCCCTTGAGCCTCACCTAGCCCCTCTCGTTCCTGCTCCACCCAGCCACCGGGTGCGTGAGCAGAGCTGGCGCTCAATCGTTCTCCGTGTTTGATCCCTTCCCATGACTGGCTCCCTTTCCCGATTCCCCGGCGCTCCACTCCTCCTCTCCTCTCCCCAATCCGCGGGTGGGCCAAGGGACGGAGCCGCCGCACCTGGCCCGCTTCGGGTCCAGAGGCGTGTCTGAAGACCCCAGCGTGCACCAAAAGTCGCCTCTTCTCCTGACTTTCTCTTCAGCCATTGGGACCGAGAGAGAGAGAGAGAGAGCCCCTCCGGCTGGAGGTATCTCCCACCTCCACTCCCTCCTTTGTTTTTGCGCCTACCTTCAGGAAAGGTGGGCATCTCCACCTCTCTCTCTCTCTCTCTTGGTTCCAATGGCTGAGGAGAAAGTCAGGAGAAGAGGTGACTTTTGGTGCACACGCCGGGGTCTTCAGGCACGCCTCCGAACCCAAAGCGGGCCAGGCAAGGGAGCAAGTGCGGCAAGTGTAGTTACTGGGATGTATAGTTCACCTACAATCAAAGAGCATTCTGAACTCCACCAATGATGGAATTGAACCAAATATGGCACACAGAACTCCCACGACAAACAGAAAATATATATCAATGATTGGTTGGGGGGGGAGGGGCGCCGCCAAAATATTGTTTGCTTACCGTTGAAAATTACCTAGGGCCGCCTCTGGGAGTTCTATAACATGTTGTTGTAACCTTGGTCTTGGCTTTCACTCTGCTGAGGTTAAATTGGGGGATGATTTAGATGCATTCCCCCAATTGATTCCTATTAGGAAGCCTAGTTAAACTCAATGGGGCTCATTTATGAATAGGATTGAACTATTCATTTCCCACTCTATGGCTAATAGTAAGATTTTTTAGGACATAGTGGGTGGGATTTGAATTGAGGCTGTAAGACTAGGTGAGTAATGAAGTGTAAGGAAGGCAAGACATAAAATGCAGGTAAATATTAATGCTTTCTAATACAATCCCATTAATTCCCATTAGCTAATGGGACTCCATCTGTAATCATATAGACGTTGAACAATAAGCATTCCTGACATCAAAGATCTAATATCCTTCCAACAGAAAGTATGTAAGCAGCTTTCTAAAATTAAATATGTTCTGATCCTTCGACTATAATGAATCTATTAGTCCTCCATTATCTTCCAAAGGAAAATAAATTAGAGTTAATCAGACTCATTACACTGCTCAGCAAACAAACCGATTTGAACCTACTGTTATTTAATGTAATTTGATTACTTGAAACGCTGGCGAAGCATTGCCATCCATTCGAGACTTCGCCAACGACACAACTCTTGGAGCCATCGGAGACGATCAACGCCAATTACACACAGAGGGGGATTATAATACTTAGGAACCAGTATGTTTCCATACACAATTGGGACGGAAAATCGGCTTATGGTGGTAAATCCTCCATAAAACTCAATGCATAGGCCATACATTTATCATGAATTCATAAAGTGTCAATCAAATATCTTTTACTATTAGTACAACTGGTGAGACACGCAAAACTCTCGTCATCGGTGAATGAATCCTTGACTTTTTCGGTCATGAATGGCAGACTCCTATCTATCCATCTTCCCAACCACCAGTGGTCCACAAGAATGAAAATATGGTCCGCGGCCTCACCATTACTACATTGTTGTCTCGAAACCATGCAACAACTTGAGCAACTAGTTTCGCGAAACTCTTTTATAGTGCCGAGGCAATGGGGATGTTGGAAGGGGAGAGGTTGACTACCCATGAAAGATTACAACTACCACATCAGCTCTAGATTATGAAATGTGGTTTTCAGTGGGCGAGCAGATGGTGACTACTGGATGGCACGTGTTCTGTATCAGAAACTAAAGCTGAAATGGCCCCTGGTCAAGTGGCCCTTGGTCAAATTGGTCTCTGGTCAAGTAGTCACTGGTCATAGTGATCCCTAGTTAAGTGCCCCCCCGGTCAAGTGGTCCCTGGTCAAGTGGTCCTTGGTCAAAGTAGTCCCTAGTCAAAGTGGTCCTTGGTCAACGTGGTCCCTGGTCGAAGTGGTCCCTGGTCAAGTGGTCCTTGGTCAAAGTGGTCCCTAGCCAAAGTGGTCCCTAGTCAAAGTGGTCCTTGGTCAAAGTGTTTCCTAGTCAAAGTGATCCCTGGTCAAAGTGGTCCCTGGTCAAGTGTCCCCTTGGTCAAAGTGGTCCCTGGACAAAATGGTCCCTGGTCAAGAGGTCCCTGGTCAAGTGACCCCCTGGTCAAGTTATTCTTGGTCAAAGTGGTCCCTGAGTCAAAGTGGTCCCTGGTCAAGCAGTCCCTGGTCAAAGTGGTTCCTGGTCAAAGTGGTCCCTGGTCAAGCAGTCCCTGGTCAAAGTGGTTCCTGGTCAAAGTGGTCCCTGGTCAAGTGGCCCCTTGTCAAGGGGTCCTTGGTCAAAATGGTCCCTGGTCAAGTAAGTCCCTGGTCATAGTGGCCCCTGGACAAGTGGTCACTGGTGAAAGTAAGCCCTGGTCAAAGTGGTCCCTGGTCAAAGTAGTCCCTGGTCAAAGTTGTCCCTGGTCAAAGTGGTCCCTGGTCTATTTATTTATTTATTTCGAGGTTTTATATACCGACCCTCTCACCTTCAAAGAGGGATTCGGACCGGTTCACAACATGTGTTAACATACAAAAATATACAATAACAACACAATGCAACATCATTACACGATTAAAATATAAGCACCATAAACATTAAAACATTATCATCACAGTTATAAGAGCCAAATCGACCACACAAATCACCATCCCAAACTACCGTTCATCATCCTCCTTTCATGTGGGCAAAGAATTAAAACAGTTGTCAAATGCCACGTTCCACAATCAGGTCTTTGTTAATTTCCTGAGTGGTCCCTGGTCCAGTGGTCTTTGATCAAAGTGGTGCCTGGTCAAAGTGGTCCCTGGTCCAGTGGTTCCTAGGTCAAAGTAGTCCCTTGGTCAAAGTGGCCCCTGGTCAAAGTGGTCCCTGATCAAGTGTAGAATTAATGCAGTTGACCACCACTGTGACTGCAGTGGGGTCAATAATATGGAGCCATGGGAGTGGCACTTTCACAAGGTCTTTGGCCTTTGTCAAAGAGTGCTTCTGCCTCACCAAACTACAATTCCCATGCTTCTGGAACATGGCCATACAGCCCAGAAAACTCACAGCAACCCTACAATTTCCATCATTCCCTAGGGTTGATGAAGTGTTGTTTACAATATAGATGACCTCCTAAACCACCCGATAGGACTGTTGTGAATTTGAGATTAATGGTGTGCAACTCAGAATAAGAAAGCCCCCCCCCCCCACATGCTGTAAAGCAGTGGTTCTCAACCTGTGGGACCCCAGGTGTTTTGGCCTACGACTCCTAGAAATCCCAGCCAGTTTACCAACTGTTAGGATTTCTGGGAGTTGAAGGCCAAACCATCCGAGGACCCAAAGGTGGAGAACCACTGCTGTAAAGAAATATCTAAATGTGGATGGGTCAACGACATTTATTTCAACAAAACCATTCCATTGTTTCTTGTGTGGCTTTGCTGTGTTGAATGAGCACAAGCTCCTCTCCTGGAATTTACGATGTTATAACTTGATATGGGACACATGTCTTATAGGCAGCCAACTCACGTTGCTAAGTATAAGGCATGGACAGGAGAAACGCTTTACCATCTAAGGCAAGTTCCCCATAACAAGGATACAGGATGCTTAGAACGGAGACGGAGCACTTGCTTTTTTGCAACCAACTCCGCCACGCTGCGTAATTCAGGGAGTAGAATCAATCACGCACAATTATGCACGTTGGATAATAAATCTAGGTGCCTGGAACAAAGAATGGAGTGCTGAGCTGAACATATCATTCTCCTGTGCATGTTTTTTGGGATCCTCGCTGCCTACTGAGAAGTCTCAGATACCAATTGTACAGATAGAGGAAGCTCTTGCGTTTCAGATTTTTCACAGTCGTGGTCCTCAAACGTTGGTTCTCCAGATGTTTTGGACTTCAAGTCCCAGCCAATAGTTATTTATTTATTTGTCGTGTCAGGGCAACCAGTCAATTATATTACATTTCTAACAGAACAAAGCAAACAAACAGACAAAATACAAAATTTGTGAGTGTGGTAGTTGATTAAATGTCCTTTGACCAGTATCTGGCCACTTGGAGTGCCTCTGGTGTTGCCGCAAGAAGGTCCTCCATTGTGCATGTGGCAGGGCTCAGGTTGTATTGCAGCAGTCGGTCTGTGGTTTGCTCCTCTCCACACTCGCATGTCATGGATTCCACTTTGTAGCCCCATTTCTTAAGATCTCGTGGTGCCAGAGCGCAGTCTGTTCAGCGCCTTCCAAGTTGCCCAGTTTTCTGTGTGCCCAGGGGGGAGTCTCTCATTTGGTATCAGCCATTGATTGAGGTTCTGGGTTTGAGCCTGCCACTTTTGGACTCTTGCTTGCTGAGGTGTTCCAGCGGGTGTCTCTGCAGATCTTAGAAAATTATTTCTAGATTTAAGTCGTTGACGTGCTGGCTGATACCCAAACAGGGGATGAGCTGGAGATGTCTCTGCTTTGGTCCTTTCACTGTTGGCTGCTACTTCCCGGTGGATGTCAGGTGGTGCAATACCGGCTAAACAGTGTAATTTCTCCAGTGGTGTAGGGCGCAGACACCCCGTGATAATGCGGCATGTCTCATTAAGAGTCACATCCACTGTTTTAGTGTGGTGAGATGTGTTCCACACTGGGCATGCATACTCAGCAGCAGAGTAGCATAGCGCAAGGGCAGATGTCTTCACTGTATCTGGTTGTGATCCCCAGGTTGTGCCAGTCAGCTTTCGTATGATATTGTTTCTAGCACCCACTTTTGCTTGATGTTCAGGCAGTGCTTCTTGTAGGTCAGAGCACGGTCCAGAGTGACTCCCATGTATTTGGGTGCGCTGCAATGCTCCAGTGGGATTCCTTCCCAGTGATCCTCAGAGCTCGGGATGCTTGTCTGTTCTTAAAGTGAAAGGCGCATGTCTGTGTTTTAGATGGATTAGGGATCAGCTGGTTTTCCCTGTAATAGGCAGTTAGAGCACCTAGAGCTTCGGAGAGCTTCTGTTCAACCATCTCAAAGCTCCCTGCTTGAGCGGTAATGGCACGATCATCAGCATAGATGAAACTCTCTGTCCCTTCTGGCAGTGGCTGGTCATTTGTGTAGATGCTGAACATGGATGGAGCAAGCACGTCCCCTGAGGCAGGCCGTTCTTCTGTTTCCGCCATCTGCTTCTCTGGCCCTGGAACTCAACAAAAAGCTCCTGTTTTGTAGCAGGTTTCCTATGAGGCGGGTGAGGTGGTAGTTCTTTGTGATATTAAACATTTTTCTCAATAGGGGTCGGTGGTTCACAGTATCATAGGCCAATAGTTAAGAAGCATGGGATTTGATATCCAAACATCTGGAGGACCAATGTTTGAG
Source organism: Anolis sagrei ordinatus (assembly GCF_025583915.1). NCBI lineage: Eukaryota > Metazoa > Chordata > Lepidosauria > Squamata > Anolidae > Anolis > Anolis sagrei. Next base: position 30,320,771 of record NW_026844367.1, on the reverse strand, counting down.
AAGCACTAGTCTAGAGATCTAGCAACCACTCCTTTTAGTCATCATGTCTAGATAAGTTTCCCAGAACTCTTTGGTCATTTGGGGTGGAGGCTTGTGGAAGTTATAGTCCATGGTTTACCTCTCACACACATCTCCTTCTAACCTTAAGCCTTCTGAGGTTTTTTCTCCATGAGTAATCTCAGACTAGTTCAAATTTCCATCTCTTCTCTCCCACCCCAAGTCAACACCCTTCCTTCAACTGGACTTTTCTTAGTTCATGACTATACTTTTCCTTCAGCCACCATCTCAGAGATCATCTACACTGCAGAATTATAACATCTCAACACCAGTTTAATTGCCAAAGCTCCATCCAATGGGTTCTTGGGATTTGTACTTTCTTGTGCACCAGACTCTCTGTCAGAGAAGGGTCAATGTCTCATGAAGTTCTAGATCCAATCATTCTATCACATGGAGTCATGGTGGTGCTATTAATTATGCAGCGTGGATCGTCTTTCAGTGACATGTCTCCAGTTCTCAGTCCATATTAAAAATGTTCCAGTCTCCTTGGGTCAGTAAGTGATGACCATCTCAGCTAAATGGACAACATCTCCTGCCCTGAATAACTTGGATAGTGAGATGCTTCCAAACCTTCCATGCCAAATAGCAGAGACTTCTTAGACAGACATGCCATTCATATTTGTGTATGTCAATAGGTATTGTTGATCATAAGCCATACAGGTATATATCCCAGTTGTAAAAGGACATATGGATCATTGCTGGATAGTAGGCCTGGGTAACAACGGAAAAATTTGTTTCTAAAATCGATTTGTATTTGGGGTTTTTTTTTGTTTCGATATTTAAAATAATTACAAAATTTTCCTTTTAAAAAGTTCGATATTTACGAAATTTCGTAAATGGTAAAAAAAATAACGAATCGATTTCCGAAACAATAATGAATCGATTCGTTAATGGCGGACGCGACCGCGAAATACGCTAAAAAACCTCCAAAACCTTCTGAAGCTTCCCTCTCCCTCTGTTGTTGACTGTTGGTGTGATATTATAATTTTTTTTCACTAATTAAACCATAAAACTGGCCCAGACATGTGGAAATAATAACGAAATGACCTCAAAACAATAACGAAACGAATACAATATCGAAATACGAAGCATTTACAAAACGTTTTTGAAATTTCGTTTTTTTTAATAATTGCTCCAGAATGGTTCGTTATCGTTTTGTAATTGAAAAAATTAACGAATTATTAACGAATTACGAATTAACGAAACGAAACCGCCCAGCCCTACTGGATAGGTGTTCCACCTTCTTTATCAGGATAGGAAGAGTAGATGGTCATTAAATGGGTACAATTGGGTTAAAAGGCTGCCCTACAGAAGGACCATCCCAGATCCCCTTTCAATTTCCGAGTATGTCTATTGTTGTTATATTTTATTTATTTATTTATTTATACTCCACCTTATCTCTCCTGAAGACTCAAAAAAGACTCAAAGAAGAATGAAGACTCAAAGAAGTCTCAAAGAAGAATGAAGAACTTGAAGGCTAAGGTTCTGTAGGCTGCCTGCAGAAGGACCATCTCAGATCCTCTTTTGAGTTCAAGTAGGTCTATGATGATGATTTATACACCACTTTATCTCTCCCAAAGAAAACTCAAAGTGGTCTAGAGCACACCCTTGACTTTGCTCTACCAACCATGAGTTCTAGGAACATCCTACTTCTAATTTGAATATTGACAATCTTAGAAAGATGTTATTGATCCACACTGGGGAACTTAGGGTCTCCTCCTAGTAGCACAACTAGTACCCGAGTTTCTTATGAGAATGAGAACAGCCATATGTGTTCAAACATCAGCTTAAAGATGAAGAACTTGAAGGCCAAGGTTCTATAGGCTGCCCTGCAGAAGGACCATCTCAGATCCTCTTTTGAGTTCAAGTAGGTCTATGATGATGATTTATACCCCGCTTAATCTCTCCCAAAGGAAACTCAAAGTGGTCTAGACCACACCCTTGACTTTGCTCTACCAACCATGAGTTCTAGGAAAATCCTTCTTCTAATCTGAATATTGACAACCTTAGAAATATGTCATTGATCCACACTGGGGAACCATGGGTCTCTGTCTAGTAGTACAACCAGTACCAGAGTTTCTTATGAGAACAAGTACAGGCACATGTGTTCAAACATCAGCTTATAGATGAATGAGAAACTTGAAGGCCAAGTTTCTGTAGGCTGCCCTACAGTAGGACCATCCCAGATCTTCTTTCAAGTTCAAGTAGGTTCAACTAGGTCTATGATGATGAAGATGATGATTTATACCCTACTTTATCTCTCCCAAAGAAGACTCAAAGCGGTCTAGACCACACCCTTGACTTTGCTCTACCAATCATGAGTTCTAGGAACATCCTTCTTCTTATCTGAATATTCATAACCTTGGAAATATGTAATTGATCCACACTGGGGGAACTATGGGTCTCTTCCTAGTAGCACAACCAATACCAGAGTTTCTTATGAAAACAAGAACAGCCACATGTATTCAAACATCAGCTTATACATGAATGAGAAACTTGAAGGCCAAGCTTCTGTAGGCTGCCCTACAGAAGGACCATCCCAGATCCTCTTTCAAGTTCAAGTAGGTTCAAGTAGGTCTATGATGATGATGATGATTTATACTCCACTTTATCTCTCCTGAAGGAGAGTCAAAGTGGTCTAGACCACACCCTTGATGTTGCTCTACCAACCATGAGTTCTAGGAACATCCTCCTTCTAATCTGAATATTGACAACCTTGGAAAGATGTCATTGATCCACACTGGGGAACTTAGGGTCTCCGCCTAGTAGCACAACCAGTACCAGGGTTCCTTATGAGAACACAAACAGTCACATGTATTCAGACATCAGCTTATAGATGAATGAGGAACTTGAAAGCCAAGGTTCTGTAGGCTGCCCTACAGAAGGACCATCCCAGATCCTCTTTTGAGTTCAAGTAGGTCTATGATGATTATGTTGATGATGATTTATACCCCACTTTATCTCTCCCAAAGAAGACTCAAGCGGTCTAGACCACACCCTTGACGTTGTTCTACCAACCATGAGTTCTAGGAACATCCTCCTTCTAATCTGAATATTGACAACCTTAGAAAGATGTCATTGATCCACACTGGGGAACTTAGGGTCTCCGCCTAGTAGCACAACTAGTACCAGAGTTTCTTATGAGAACGAGAACAGCCACATGTGTTCAAACATCAGCTTCTACATGAATGAGAAGCTTGAAGGATAAGGCAAGAACCATCACCAACAATCTCATTTTAGAAATTGCACTGCATTGCTAAAAAACACTTGAGGAGCACTTGTGGAGATGCTGCTTGATGCTCCAAACTGAAGCTTCTGCAGGACACAAGAGCCAGGAGTTCTGCATTCCAACTGTGCCCTCTGTAGGGAGATCTCAAGAAGAGACCATTGCTTCATCCAACCAGACCAACACCTTGGGAGGTAGGTCTTGGGTGGAGGGTAGACTCTTCCACTCCTTTTAGTGTTTTTATGAGTACATATCTCCCTAAAGTGACCAGATACTATCTGATCTTGGAAGCCAAACAAAGTCAACCTTGGTCAGTTCTTAGAAAGGAGACCACCAACAAAGATCAGGTGCTTCAGGCTATATTTCAGAGGAATATTGGCCCCTCTGAGTTTTCCTTGCCTGAGCTTCATGAGATGCCCACAAATCAGCAAGTGACTTGAAGACATACCTAAGTAAACCCATGAATATTCAACCATGCCTGAACGAGGACCATCAGTGAAGCTGATATCATCTCACAGACAAACTTGTCAAACAAGCTTTCTTTCTTAAGATATCTGCTTTATATTCCAGCATAGATTAGAAATGTAGACATCTGCTTCAACTGATAAGTATCTTCATGCTGTTTCTCCAAACATAAGAATGGCACATTCTGTGTCCACCCAGAAACCAGACTTTAAGCAAATCCTCTCCTACTAAATCTGGATCTACTGGATGTTCTGGATGCTATGATGTAGCTCTTGCCCAATGACCATCCCATTTGGTCTCCTTTCCTAACCATGGCTAACTCCCAGTCTACTCCTCTCTAATCTTTAGCAAGCTTTCTCCAAGTAACACATCTGCAGGTCTTTCTGTCAAGAGATTCAGGATGTACAACCCACGGCATCTCTGTCACAACCTCCAAGTCTTTCCCTTTTCCAATTGACAGTGAAAAAACAGGGAGAAAATTCAGCAGGAGCGAAATGTAGCGGCCCAGGCTTACCTCCGGACTCTGGGTTTGCGTGGAGCAAGGGCGTTCCGAGCAGAAGCTGGAACAGAAGCAGAAAGACCGACACAACCGGACCGGATCCCATAGTATTGGCTTAAGGACGGTCCAGTGGTGCTATCATTCCCCGAAGCACCACGAAGAAGCAAAGCGAAGGAGGCAGGAGTTAAACAGACGAGCGTCTGTTTCCAATTGAGGGTTCAGCTACTACTATATTTAATAAACTTGCTGCCGAGGGAGGGACAGTCTACATTTCCCCACCAGTCACAAAATTGGGCTGGGTTAGAGCAGAGAACCTCTCCGATTACAAGGCAGCTCTTTCCGAGGGCCTCCCCCACCCCACCCCATTTCCCCTTTGAAAAGAAGTTAATATCGCCTTGTTCTTTCCCTCCTCTGTCATAACTGTTTGGGCTCTGTCCAGGCCTCTGGTCAGGAGACGGTTCTCTAGAGTGGGACTGAGGAGAGGACTCTATAAAAGGAGGCGGCGGAGAGGCGGCATTTGGCTCGCCACTTAGAATCATAAAGTTGGAAGAGACCTCATGGGCAATCCAGTCCAACACCATTCTGCCAAGAAGCAGGAATATTGTATTCAAAGCACCCCTGACAGATGGCCATCCAGCCTCTGTTTAAAAGCTTCTAAAGAAGGAGCCTCCACCACGCTCCGGGGCAGAGAGTTCCACTTGGAAAAGAACCCTCTATTTCAGGGGCTACAGAGACAAGCATCTTCTAGTCACTGAGAACTATAGTTTTTTAAAACACACACACACACACACACGACAGCTCTAAGAAAAATGCAGGGAACAAAACCAACTTCGGTACACGGCAGTCATTGACCTTGCAAAGGCATTCAACACAGTGAATCGCAGCGCTCTCTGGGCCATCCTCCAAAAAACCGCATGTCCTAACAAATTTGTGAACATTCTGCGTCTCCTCCATGATGACATGATGGCAACAGTCTTGGAGGACCAAGGCAGAGACATCTCCAGCTCATCCCCTGTTTGGGTATCAGCCAGCACGTCAATGACTTAAATCAAGACATAGTTTTCTAAGATCTACAGAGACACTCGCTGGAACACCCCAGTAAGCGAGAGTCCAAAAGTGGCAGGCCCAAACCCAGCACCTCAATTCATGGATGATACCAGATGAGAGACTCCCCCCTGGGCACTCAGAAGACTGAGCGACTTGGAAGGCGCTGAACAGACTGCGCTCTGGCACCACGAGATGCAGAGCCAATCTTAAGAAATGGGGCTACAGGGTGGAATCCTCGGCATGCGAGTGCGGAGAAGAACAAACCACTGACCACCTGCTGCAATGCACCCTGAGCCCTGCCACATGCACAATGGAGGACCTTCTTGCGGCAACACCAGAGGCACTCCAAGTGGCCAGATACTGGTCAAAGGACATTTAACCAAATACCAAATTTGCAAAATCTGTGTGTTTTTTTCCCTTTTTTTCTTTTTCTTTTTAATCTCTGTGTTTGTTTTGTTCTGTTAGAACTGTAATACAATGGTTGCTGATGACACGATAAATAAAAATAAATAGCAGTGGCTCCCAAAGTGACCCATTTCAGGTGGAATCAAGCGTCAAACAGGGATGTGTTATTGCCCCAACTTTATTCTCCATCTTCATCGCTATGATACTTCACCTTGTTGATGGGAAGCTGCCCACCGGAGTGGAAATCATCTATCGGACAATGAGGAAGAACTTCCAGACTGTGATAGCCGTTCAGCAGTGGAACTCTCTGTCCCGGAGTGTGGTGGAGGCTCCTTCTTTGGAAGCTTTTAAACAGAGGCTGGATGGCCATCTGTCAGGGGTGATTTGAATGCAATATTCCTGCTTCTTGGCAGAATGTGGTTGGACTGGGTGGCCCGTGAGGTCTATTTGATTCTATGATTCTATATGGTCAGCGGACTAATCAATAAACTTTTGCAAATGGACTTTAGTGGTTCAAAAGGTATTCGGGCGTCTGGGTGGATCGGTCCACAGACCTCTCCCTCCAAGGTGCTTTTGTTTGCACAGCTTTCAGGGAGCAGACCACCCCAAAGAAAGGATCTGTTATGTCTGCTCCTTTGGAGAGATGCCTCCATCTGCAAGGCACACTGGTGCACTGTAAAACCGTTGCTTATGCAGCTGGGTTCCCTCCATAACTCATGCTAACAAGCTTCCTGCTCCAACTTCAGCTTTCCACAAGCCCGGTCTTCTTATCGAGTATCCATCGCTCACAATGCTTTTGATGGAGAGACTCCCCCACCCCCCCAAGGCCCCTTGTTTGCTTTGCTTCCCTTTGGAAGGAGTTCTTTCCTCGAAGCCAATGCTTGCTTCTCCCTCTCTTTCTTTCTTTCTTTCGACCCTTCCAGCTGAGATTTAATTTGTTTATTCTTGGCTTCCCGATCATTAATAAAGACATTAAATAAATCTGGGGTGTGTGCCGAGCTTTTCAGGAGGCTTTTATGAGCCGGTTTCCTTGCGGGCTTAGTAAATTCATTATCTAATTCGATTAACGTCCTAGGAATGGCGATATCATTTCACCAAGATTTGCTGATTTGGACAGATTCGATTTCTCAAAATGTTTTCATTTCTGGCTTTTCTTATTTATGCCCCGCTAGAATATTTTCCGGAAGGTCTGTTACTATTTGATGCCTATTTGATGCCTCCTCCTCCTCCTCCTTAACGTTTGGATATAATTACAACACACCACATTCGGAATCTGTCACTGCTTTGGGTGTGTCTACACCAGCGTTTCTCAACCTGGGGGTCGAGGCACCGGGGGGGGGGGGGGTCACAAGGGTGTTACAGAGGAGTCACGTGGCCCCCTGGTCAAGTTATCCTTGGTCAAAGTGGTCCCTGGTCAAGTGGCCCCCTGGTCAAGTGGTCCCTGGACAAAATGGTCCCTGGTCAAGAGGTCCCTGGTCAAGTGACCCCCTGGTCAAGTGGTCCTTGGTCAAAGTGGTCCCTGGTCAAGTGGCCCCCTGGTCAAGTGACCCCCTGGTCAAGTGGTCCTTGGTCAAAGTGGTCCCTGGTCAAGTGGCCCCCTGGTCAAGTGGTCCTTGGACAAAATGGTCCCTGGTCAAGTGGTCCCTGGTCAAGTGACCCCCTGGTCAAGTTATCCTTGGTCAAACTGGTCCCTGAGTCAAAGTGGTCCCTGGTCAAGTGGTCCCTGGACAAAATGGTCCCTGGTCAAGAGGTCCCGGGTCAAGTGACTCCCTGGTCAAGTGGTCCTTGGTCAAAGTGGTCCCTGGTCAAGTGGCCCCCTGGTCAAGTGACCCCCTGGTCAAGTGGTCCTTGGTCAAAGTGGTCCCTGGTCAAGTGGCCCCCTGGTCAAGTGACCCCCTGGTCAAGTGGTCCTTGGTCAAAGTGGTCCCTGGTCAAGTGGTCCCTGGCCAAAGTGGTCCTTGGCCAAGGTCCTGCTCAAAGTGGTCCCTGGTCAAGTGGTCCCTGGTCAAGTGGTCCCTGGTCAAAGTGGTCCCTGGTCAAAGTGGTCCCTGGTCAAGTGGTCCCTGGTCAAAGTGGTCCCTGGTCAAAGTGGTCCCTGGTCAAAGTGGTCCCTGGTCAAGTGGTCCCTGGTCAAAGTGGTCCCTGGTCAAAGTGGTCCCTGGTCAAGTGGTCCCTGGTCAAAGTGGTCCCTGGTCAAAGTGGTCCCTGGTCAAGTGGTCCCTGGTCAAAGTGGTTCCTGGTCAAAGTGGTCCCTGGTCAAAGTGGTCTCTGGTCAAAGTGGTCCCTGGTCAAGTGGTCCCTGGTCAAAGAGGTCCCTGTCAAGTGATCCCTGGTCAAAGTGGTTCCTGTCAAGTGGTCCCTGGTCAAAGTGGTCCCTGGTCAAGTGGTCCCTGGTCAAAGTGGTCCCTGGTCAAAGTGGTCCCTGGTCAAAGTGGTCTCTGGTCAAAGTGGTCCCTGGTCAAAGTGGTCCCTGGTCAAAGTGGTCCCTGGTCAAAGTGGTCCCTGGTCAAAGTGGTCCCTGGTCAAAGTTGTCCCTGGTCAAAGTGGTCCCTGGTCAAAGTGGTCCCTGGTCAAGTGGTCCCTGGTCAAAGTGGTCCCTGGTCAAAGTGGTCCCTGGTCAAGTGGTCCCTGGTCAAAGTGGTCCCTGGTCAAGTGGTCCCTGGTCAAAGTGGTCCCTGGTCAAGTTGTCCCTAGTCAAAGTGGTCCCTGGTCAAGTGGCCCCCTGGTCAAGTGGTCCTTGGACAAAATGGTCCCTGGTCAAGTGGTCCCTGGTCAAGTGACCCCCTGGTCAAGTTATCCTTGGTCAAACTGGTCCCTGAGTCAAAGTGGTCCCTGGTCAAAGTGGTCCCTGGTCAAAGTGGTCCCTGGTCAAGTGGTCCTTGGTCAAAGTGGTCCCTGAGTCAAAGTGGTCCCTGGTCAAGAGGCCCCTGGTCAAAGTGGTCCCTGGTCAAAGTGGTCTCTGTTCAAGTGGTTCCTGGTCAAAGTGGTCCCTGGTCAAATGGTACCTGGTCAAAGTGGACCTTGATTAAATAGTCCCTGGTCAAAGGGTACCTTTGAGGGGATCATGAGAGGGTTTCAGAGGGGTCGCCAAAGACCATCAGAAAACATATTTCTGATGGTCTTAGGAACTCCTTTGGCAAGGAAGGCTGAAGATCTCTCCGCCTGTCCTTCTCTTCCTTATTGGAAACAGATGGCACATCCTCCCACAAAATGCCATCCTCTTGCTGTGATTGTCCGGCTTCTCAGCCAAGGGAAGGGCTGTCCCTGAGATTCCCAAGTAAAGAGGGGAGAGCAGGCCTGCTTGGCGCATGGCAGCGTTGTGTGCATGTGCGGGCGAGGGAGAGCATGCGAGGCTGGAGGAAGGCTGCCAGCAAGTCCCTTCAAGGCATGGAGCTGCCCTTTGACTGCAAGTTAACTACAAATCCCAGCAACTACAACTCCCAAATGACAAAATCAACCCCCTCCCCCAATCCCACCAGTATTCAAATTTGGGCGTACCAGATATTTGTACCAAATTTGGTCCAGTGAATGAAAATGGAAATTTGAAAAAGGAGACAAAGGAGGGCCTGATTCTGGCAGCCCAAGAACAAGCCATTACAACCAAGGCCATCAAAGCCAGAACTGAAAAGTCAACGACAGGTTCCAAGTGCAAGGAAGCAAGCGAAACAATGGATCACATCCTTAGCTGCTGCAAGAAGATTGCACAGACAGACTACAAGCAGAGGCATAACACTGTTGCTCAGATGATTCTGCTATAGAGCAGGAATTTAGGAGTCTTTGCCAGGAGGCAGAGACCAATCTGACTCTTTAAAAAGTTCGTTACCCTGGCGAGACAGAGAGAAGCAGCTAATCCTTGATTTTTCCCAATAAATGATCTCACCAAGTTGAAGGAAGTGTCACCGAGATGTTTTATTTGCGATTCAGCTGAAAAGGATGCAGAGCGGCAATCATTCGCCAAGCAGAGCATGTGGTTACAGAAGTAAAGGCCATTTTTATAGAAAATGCAGAGTTGTGAGTTTCAAAATTCCCGCTCCCCCCTCCTGCCCAACTCGAAGGGGATTGGCTGACGCGCAAACAGCTGGGAGGAGGCTTGGACATCCCCCATGCATCAGGGCCAATCACAGGGCTTTCGCGGTGCACCAGAGCCTATCAGGAGGCTCCTGCTGCCTTGACACTTCAGCGAATCAGAAGGGAGGGAGGCGGGATGAAGGGAGACAATGCATTCTGGAGTGGATTATGACAAAATTGTCCCTGAGGTTTAGAGAGATCTGGGTGGGGGGTCTGCCAGCCAAGCCATTCTATTGTGTTCGTGAGTGAAGGCAATAAACATATGTTAAAGAAATCCGGGTTTTCCTGTTGCCATCAGATATGACACAAAGGGGAAGACTTGGGTGGAATTTCTTTGTGGAGAAGTTTGAAAGAAAAACGGCTTGGAGGAAAAGAGGACTTTTCTAAGGTCATATTCCCCCCATTGCTATATGATTAAAAAGTCTGCCAAACAGAAATCCTATGGTGGCCCAACTCCGTAGACAAAAGGATTTCCTTTACTATTGTCCATGCAAAGAATGTCCAAAGATAAGGGTCTTTTCATGATTGCTGATAGCTTTTCCAGAGGCAGGGCAGCTTCCTTATAGATTTCCCCCAAGGAGAGGGGAAGGGGGCAAAGGGTTCAGGGCAAGGTCAGATACATGAAGGGAAATATAGAAATACAGGAGAAAATATGAAAATATAGAAGTCATAATACAGAGAGTAAACCCAACTACCCTCCCCAGTGTCCATAGTTCATATTATTCATAGGAAGGTCCATAAAGGGAAATATATCCATGAGGGGGAAAGAGAGTCCCTTGTTTGTGAGATGGGGGACCATCAGGAGCCCAGGTGTGCCCCAGATGGGAAAATTCAAATACTTTTGTGGCATGATTTTCAGTAATAAATTGGTTACTTTCTGCTGTAAACATATGAAAATAGAGCATAAAGCCTTGATTAAATGATACACACCAAACTGACCAAGGCTTAACCCTTATTATCCAGCCTGGTGTCCTTGCCCTTAGCAGAACTATAAGTTACTATCTCTTATGGGGGGGGGGTCATGTTCGACTTCAATTCATTGGAACTTGTGCCACAAATACCATCTGCCTGTGACAAAGAACTGGTGGGATCTTCTGGATTCAGATAGACAGAGTTCTGGAGCATAATATTCCTGATCTCATAATCGTGTTAAATAACAAAGTATGGATCGTGGATGTTGCAATCCCAGGTCACAGCAGGATTGAAGAGAAACAACTGGAAAAGCTGACACGATATGAGGATTTAAAGATTGAACTGCAAAGACTCTGGCACAAGATGGTCCCAGTGGTGATTGACAGACTGGGTACAGTGCCTAAAGACCTTGGCCTGCACTTAAACACAATTGGCATTGACAAGCTTACCATCTGACAGCTGCAGAAGGCCACCTTACTGAGATCTGCACTCATTATTCACTGATACATTACACAGTCCCAGACACTTGGGAAGTGTCTGATGTGTGATCCAATTCAACAGCCAGCAGAGTGTCTGCTTTGGACTCATCTTGTTGTGTTTCAAATAATAATAATAATAATATCATCATCATCATCATCATCATCATCATCATCATCATCATCTATATAAATAAAAATGTAATGTTAGTTCGTGCTACCATCAGAACTCAAAAACCACTGGGGGAATTGACACCAAATTTGGACACAAGACACCTAACAGTCCAATTTATGTCCTCCACTCAAAAAAATTGATTTTGTCATTTGGGAATTGTTGTTGCTGGGATTTATAGTTTACCTACAATCAAAGAGCATTCTGAACTCCACCAATGATGGAATTGGGCCAAACTTAGCACACAGGGCTCCCATGACCAACAGAAAAAACTGAAGGTTTGGTGGACATTGACCTTGAGTTTGGGAATTGTAGTTCACCCACATCCAGAGAACACTGTGGACTCAAACAATGATGGATCTGGACCAAACTTGGCACGAATATTCCAATATTCCATATGCCCAAATATGAACACAGATGGAGTTTAAGGGAACTAGACCTTGACATATGGGAGTTGTCGTTGCTGGGATTTATAGTTCACCTACAATCAAAGAGCATTCTGAACTCTACCAATGATGGAATTGAACCAAACATGGCATACAGGACTCCATGACCAACAGAACACACTGGAATTGTTTGGTGGGCATTGACCTTGAGTTTGGGAGTTGTAGTTCACCTACATCCAAAGAGCACTGTGGACTCAAACAATGATGGATCTGGACCAAACTTGACACAAAAATTCCATATGCCTAAATATGAACACAGATGGAGTTTGGAGGAAATACACCTTGACATTTGGGATTTGTAGTTACTGGGATTTATAGTTCACTACAATTAAAGAGCATTCTGAAACCCACAAATGACAGAAATGGGGCAAACTTCCCACACAGAACCCCCATGACCAACAGAAAATACTTAAGGCCATCCAGTCCAACTCTCTTCACCAGGGCAAGAAAATGTAATCAGAGCCCTCCTGACAAAGAGCCATCCAGATAGATAGATATGATTCTCTCTCTCACACACAGATATAGTATCATAGATTTGAAAGAGACCCTTAAAGAGGACTATGATATGTTGCATATTCCAGAGTAGGCAAACCAGACACTCTCCACATCAACACTGACAAAGAAACAACAAGAAATACTGTTTACTCACAAGCATAAAGGAATTACATATATTAGAAACCAACACTTTCTCATTACTTTATTTTCCAGATCACCAGACTGGGCCACAGCAATGCCTGGCAGGGGACAGCTAGTAATAATAATAATAATAATAAATATAGACTGCCCTCTCTCCCCAATGGGATTCAGAGTCAGAGCAGTTCAAGGAATGTCAAACTGCATTCATTCTACACTGTGGATGTGCCCAAAGAGAGGGTTCGAAAGTAGCAAGAAATTGCTTGCTTTCCAATTTCTGGAGAAGCTCTATGCTCAAAAGAACAGAAATCCAGGGGGGCGGTGGGTGGGGGGAAACCGAAAAAGGTCAGTCGTTGTGTTTTCATGCTGGAGGAAGTTAAAAATACATCCTCATTAGCCCGAGGGCAGCTGGTGCCTTTTTCAAGTGCTGGAAACAGTTGCTAATCAGATCTTACTGGCAAATTGTACAAGGGCACAGAGCAATAGAGCAAGAGAAATCCCTGTCTTGATGGAAACCCCTGATCAAAATCCCCCTGTTATTAAAATGCCCTGCCAGTCCTTTGCATGGAAAGGGCATCAGGGCAGTTTGCAACCAGCAGCAGATTCCAATGTAACGCTGGTTGGTCCAGCGTAATCTGGGTAAACCTGTTTCAAGTCCATTTTTGGGAGCCTCCCGAAATTGGGAGGGAAGATATCTGTTTTCGCTCTGGGGTGCTGAAATGTCCATTTTCTATTATCCCATTATGGGGGGGGGGGGTTGCTTCTCAGGCTCCCCTTCCCATCATTTTAGGCATTTAAGCTGTTTATACTCTTGAGGAGAGGTGCTCAGCTGCAGGCAGGTGCATGTTTTAAGGAGGCTTCTTACCTGTTTCTACTCTAGAGGAGAGATGCTCAGCTGCAGCCAGGCATGTGCATTTAAGAGACTTCTTACCCGTTTCTACTCTAGAGGAGTGATGCTCAGCTGCAGGCAGATGTGTGCATTTAAGAGGCTTCTTACCTGTCTCTACTCTAGAGGAGAGATGCTCAGCTGCAGGCAGGCTTGTGCTTTAAGGAGGCTTCTTACCTGTCTCTACTCTAGAGGAGAGATGCTCAGCTGCAGGCAGGCTTGTGCTTTAAGGAGGCTTCTTACCTGTTTCTACTCTAGAGGAGAGATGCTCAGCTGCAGGCAGGTTTGTGCTTTAAGGAGGCTTCTTACCTGTTTCTATTCTAGAGGAAAGATGCTCAGTTGCAGGCAGGCGTGTGCTTTAAGGAGGCTTCTTACCTGTTTCTATTCTAGAGGAGAGATGCTCAGCTGCAGGCAGGTGTGAGCTTTAAGGAGGCTTCTTACCTGTTTCTACTCTAGAGGAGAGATGATCAGCTGCAGGCAGGTGTGTGCTTTAAGGAGGRTTCTTACCTGTTTCTACTCTAGAGGAGAGGCACTTGGCTGCAGGCAGGCATGTGCTTTAAGGAGGCTTCTTACCTGTTTCTATTCTAGAGGAGAGATGCTCAGCTGCAGGCAGGTGTGTGCTTTAAGGGGGCTTCTTACCTGTTTCTACTCTATAGGAGAGGCACTTGGCTGCAGGCAGGCATGTGCTTTAAGGAGGCTTCTTGCCTGTTTCTACTCTAGAGGAGAGGCATTTTAAGGAGGCGTCCCACTTCCAGGTATGAACAGCAACGACTTCCTGGAAGAGTAGAGTAATTCTCAGGGAATTAGGGTTTTCTTTTTGTTTGCTGGAGGATTAGGGAAACAGATTAATCTGTTATGCTGAAAAGCAGAGGACGAACCGAGATTATTTCCTGTTTACCTTCATGTCGGGCAGGTTTTCGTATCAGGAGGGCCCTTACTGTCTTGAGCTCTCAAAGTACCGAAAGTACCAAAAGAAATGGAGGAAAAGGAAGAAACTAATTCTGCACACAAGTCTAGCAAACATTCAGTCCAGTTTGATTGCACAGAAAGAGGGCCTCCCTATGTGTCTCAGGTGCATCTACATTGTCGAGTTAATGCAGGTTGGTACCACCTAAACTACCATGGTTCGATGCTATGGAAACCTGGGAAATGTAATTTGGTGCAGTGCCCCCATTGTTGGGCAGAGAAGCAGAAAGACCTTGCAAAACTATAACTCCAGTGATTCAATGAGTTATGGCAGAAGTTCTCAAACTGTGCTCCGGGGAGTCCTTGGGGCTTTGCAAGAGGGGCTCAGGGGCTCTGCAGCTGCCCCACCTCCTCTGGGTTTTTTGCTATTATTATTATTATTATTATTATTATTATTATTATTATTATTATTATTTGCTTACTTACTTGCTTACTTAGGCGATCCCTCATTGGCCAAGTAGGATAGTCTTCCAGGATCAGTGTTCTGGTGGGTCCGTAGGTGACTGTGGAGCCCTATTCTTGATCTGCATCTTCTCCTGCAGTGAGGGCATTGGTTTCCAGGTAGAAGGCTGTCTCGGTTGGGGTTGGCTTGATGCGCCTTCCTCTCGGCATGTTTCTCTCTTTCAACCTCTATTCGTGCCTCTTCAAATTGTGCAGCACTGCTGGTCACAGCCAACCTCCAGCTGGAGCGCTCAAGGACCAGGGCTTCCCAGTTCTCAGTGTCTATGCCAGAGTTTTTAAGGTTGGCTTTGAGCCCATCTTTCAATCTCTTTTCCTGCCCACCAACATTCTATTTTCCATTCTTGAGTTCGGAGTAGAGCAACTGCTTTGGGAGACGGTGGTCTGGCATCCGGACAACGTGGCCGGTCCAGCGGAGTTGATGGCGGAGGACCATGGCTTTAATGCTGGTGGTCTTTGCTTCTTCCAGCACACTGACGTTTGTCTGCCCGTCTTCCCAAGAGATTTGCAGGATTTCCTGGAGGCAGCGCTGATTGAATTCTTCCAGGAGTTGCATATAACGTCTGTAGACAGTCCACGTTACGAAGGCATATAGCAGGGTTGGAAGGACAATAGCTTTATAGACAAGCACCTTGGTCTCCCCACGGATGAAACACTCTTTGCTTCATTCGGAAAAAAGCTGCACTCGCAGAGCTCAGGCGGTGTTGTATTTCATTGTCGATGTTGACTTTGGTGCAGAGGTGGCTGCCAAGGGAGCAGAAATTGTCAACACTTTCTAATATTATTATTATTTGATACACAACAAGATTAGTACACAGCAAACTAGATCACTCTGCTGACTTTTGCAGTCAATCACATGACAGACACTTTATTATTATTATTATTATTATTATAATATTATATCTATATAAATATTATATCTATATATTATTACATTATATCTATATAAATATTATATCTATATAAGTATAATATAATAGTTCATTTGTGGGATTAACATAACTCAAAGAACACTGGGCAAATTGACACCAAATTTGGACACAAGAAACCTGTCAGGCCAACGAGTTACCATCGCTCATAAAAACACTGAAAAACATAGCAAAAGAGACATAAAAAGCAAAAAATAATTTTAAAAAATTACAATGCATGTTTAAACCCACATAAATACACATATACACAAATATATACAAACACATATACACACACAAAACACATATACATGGACTGGGCCACATCAACATGTGGCAGGGGACAGCTAGCCATATATAAACATTTACTGGGACTCCACAATGGAGAGTCCATTCTGAGTTCGAACTTTAAAGGAACTGAATCTATTTGGGGGAAAAGGTTATGTCAGTCATTAATTTCTGTATTCCTCCACTTTGCAAACAGGCTGGTGTCAAACTGCATTCAGTTCTACGGTTTCGATGGATCCCAAGAACAAGGTCCTAGCTCTGTTGGGTGGAAGAGAAGAAACTTTGGTAGATCCAGTAGAACTTCTCTGAGCCTTTTATTTTTGAAAAGTTAGGTCTACTGAGAAGCTTTCTATGCAACTATTCAAGAGACCAGAGGCCCGAACAGTTGGGCATCTGTTCTCAGATTGAGACAAACGCTCCCTTCATTCCCTTCTATGTATACAGGGCTTGCCTCTCTGCTGCTCCTTTCATCGTATTTATACTAGGCTGTAAGAGAGGCAGTGTATATACACAGTGTTCCTCTAGCCCAGCTCCTGTTTACATAGTTCCTTATGCGCCTCTTCCTTGGGAGAGTCAAATATCATAAACAACCCCACTTCCCTGTGGTCCGGCAGAAACGGCAGTCTATATAAGAAGTCTTTCCATGCGTTGCAAAGTCTTCAATTTAAGGCGCGCACGAGCATTCACGAAATCTTGCTCTTTCCCCTTCCAGAATGTTGAGCAGACCATGGATGGACATCTATTATGGCCATTTGCATGGTGTGTCCACCCAACATTGCCAAGTCAACCATTTGAGGATGTTTAATGGATAGCTCTCCTTCCAGAATCAGTCTTTCTGGAAGGAGGTTCTTGGACGAAACTGACTATCTGGATCTGTCGCAGTTGGGTTTCAGACCGGATCATGGGTCTGAGACAGCCTTGGTCTCCTTAGTGGATGATCTCCGCAGAGAGCTCGACAGGGGGAGTGTGTTCACGCTAGACCACGGTCAGGGGCGGCTCGTCCATTACGCGAAGTAAGCGGTTGCAGAACACTTTTTTTTGCCAGGGGCACAGAGGCGC
>NW_026844367.1:30210284-30303699 GCF_025583915.1 Anolis sagrei ordinatus | reverse complement strand
GTTCAGGACCTCGACAGCCTCCTTAGTAGCAGGTGGGAAGGAGTGACAGAGTTGGACATCATCTGCGTACATCATCCTGGACATCATCCTTCTAGGTCACCTTGTGGGGATGGGCCTTGGATGTACTGTTCTGCAGTAGCTCCTGTCCTTCCTGCAGGGTCCTGCTGGGGGACTCCTGCTCGGCCCCACAGCCATTGTCCTGTGGGGTTGCGCAGGGCTCAATACTGTCCCTCATGTTGTTTAACATCTACATGAAGCCGTTGGGTGAGATTATCTGGCGTTTTGAAGTCTGATGCCATCTGTATGCAGATGACGTCCAACTCTATCATTCGTTTCCACCAGATGCTAAGAAGGTTGAACCCCACCAATGATAGAATTGGGCCAAACTTCCCAACAGAACTCCCACTACCAACAGAAAATACTGTGTTTTCTGATGGTCTTTGGTGACCCCTCTGACACCCCCTCACGATCCCCCTAGGGGTCCCTACCCCCAGGTTGAGAAACACTGGTGTAGATGCACCAAGTGAAAAGAGACCAAGTGTATTTTGATGTTCAGCTATGAACTCAGAAGTTTTTGATTTGTTCCCCAACACCAAGGAGAAGACTTTGGGCCCTTCCACACAGAATATCAAGGCGGATAATCCACAATATCTGCTTTGAACTGGATTATCTGAGTCCACACTGCCATATAATCGAGTTCAATATGGATTTCATACAGTTGTATGGAAGGGGCCTTAGATGGAGATTGGACTACTCTTCTGGGTGGGAAGGGCCATTTCTCCTGTCTCCATCTTGCTCTCTAGCCTAGATTTACATCTGGTTTCGCTCAAGAACAGCTTATAGGCATTGCAACTCATCCTGACAATTTCATTCTGTCTTCTTTGTGGGCGAAAGTCTTCCAGTTGTGCAATTCAGTTTCCATTCCAGTGCAAGAGAAACACTCCCCTCTCATCAAGTGATCCCTGGGCACCTGACCGGGCTTGTCTTGAACACAACAACAGCTTCTCTATTGTACATCTCATACATATTTGGCAATTTGCAGGGAAAGCAGTGGTCGCTTCTCCCCATATAGGCTCAGGTAGTGCATGTCAGCCAGACAGGAGCCAAGATAGGACCACTGAGAAATGAAGGGGAGGTCTTGGCAAATCTTCCAGATGCCTCCAGCAAATCCACGGCCACAATGAAAATCCACCCACTCCAAAATCTGCAGATGAATGAATGTCAGAGTGTGGCCCAGAGCCATGGGAAACCTTCCGCCAGTTGGAGAAGGAAATAGGAAGAGTGGAAAGCTCACACATAGAATCAAAGAATCATAGAATCAAAGATTTGGAAGAGACTTCATGGGCCATCCAGTCCAACCCCATTCTGCCAAGAAGCAGAAATATTGCCTTCAAGTCACCCCTGACAGATGGCCATCCAGCCTCTGTTTAAAAGCTTCCAAAGAAGGAGCCTCCACCACACACCGGGGCAGAGAGTTCCACTGCTGAACGGCTCTCACAACCAGGAAGTTCTTCCTCATGTTCAGATGGAATCTCCTCTCTTGTAGTTTGAAGCCATTCTTCCATTGCATCCTAGTCTCCAAGGAAGCAGAAAACAAGCTTGCTCCCTCCTCCCTGTGGCTTCCTCTCACATATTTATACATGGCAATCTTATCTCCTCTCAGCCTTCTCTTCTTCAGGCTAAACATGCCCAGCTCCTTAAGCTGCTCCTCATAGGGCTTGTTCTCCAGACTCTTGATCATCCTCTGGACACATTTCAGCTTGTCAATATCTCTCTTGAATTGTGGTGCCCAGAATTGGACACAATATACCAGGTGTGGTCTAACCAAAGCGGAATAGAGCATGGGGAGCATGACTTCCCTAGATCTAGATACTAGACTCCTATTGATGCAGGCCAAAATCCCATTGGCTTTTTTTATTGGCGCCACATCACATTGTTGGCTCATGTTTAACTTGTTGTCCACGAGGACTCCAAGATCTTTTTCACACGTACTGCTCTCGAGCCAGGCACCCCCCATTCTGTATCTTTGTATTTCGTTTTTCCTGCCAAAGTGGAGTATCTTGCATTTGTCCCTGTTGAACTTCATTTTGTGTCTGAGAGAGTAGTCATTCTCACCCTTTGGTCCTCCAGATGTCCTGGATTTCCATTCCCAGTAGCCCCAGCAAGACTTGAGAACCAGAACTGCAAGCACCATCTCAAGCAAATTTTGACAATTTATTCACATAGTCATTACTTGCAGCAATAGCTGATATAGTGGAAGCAACCAAGTTGGGCACCCATAACTGGCAGGCTAAGTCTAAAGCACTGGGAGAGGGGCATGAAGGCCATCATAAAGGAGACCAGACTTGATGGGGGTGGTTGACAGGGGGGAAGCTACTAGCCATCCCCTGCCACACGTTGCTGTGGCCCAGTCTGGTAATCTGGAAAATAAAGTAATGAGAAAGTGTTGGTTTCTCATTTATGTAATTTCTTTACGCATAATAATAATCTATATAATGATCTGCTGCCTTTCAAAGCCTGACTCAGCACAGAGAAGATGGCTTTGAAAGGCAGCAGATCACAGGAGCTGTCTTCATAGACCTGTCAGCAGCCTATAATACTGTGAACCACCGCCTACTCCTGAGAAAAATGTATAATATCACAAAGGACTACCATCTCACCCGCCTCATAGGAAACTGCTACAAAACAGGAGCTTTTTGTTGAGTTCCAGGGCCAGAGAAGCAGATGGCGGAAACAGAAGAACGGCCTGCCTCAGGGGAGCGTGCTTGCTCCATCCATGTTCAACATCTACACAAATGACCAGCCACTGCCAGAAGGGACAGAGAGTTTCATCTATGCTGATGATCGTGCCATCACTGCTCAAGCAGGGAGCTTTGAGATGGTTGAACAGAAGCTCTCCGAAGCTCTAGGTGCTCTTACTGCCTACTACAGGGAAAACCAGCTGATCCCTAATCCATCTAAAACACAGACATGTGCTTTTCATCTCAAGAACAGACAAGCATCCCGAGCTCTGAGGATCACCTGGGAAGGAATCCCACTGGAGCATTGCAGTGCACCCAAATACCTGGGAGTCACTCTGGACCGTGCTCTGACCTACAAGAAGCACTGCCTGAACATCAAGCAAAAAGTGGGTGCTAGAAACAATATCATACGAAAGCTGACTGGCACAACCTGGGGATCACAACCAGACACAGTGAAGACATCTGCCCTTGGCTATGCTACTCTGCTGCTGAGTATGCATGCCCAGTGTGGAACACATCTCACCACAATAAAACAGTGGATGTGGCTCTTAATGAGACATGCAGCATTATCACGGGTGTCTGCGCCCTACACCACTGGAGAAATTACACTGCTTAGCCGGTATCCACCTGACATCCGCCGGGAAGTAGCAATAGTGAAAGGACCAAGGCAGAGACATCTCCAGCTCATCCCCTGTTTGGGTATCAGCCAGCACGTCAACGACTTAAATCTAGAAATAGTTTTCTAAGATCTACAGAGACACTCGCTGGAACACCTCAGCAAGCGAGAGTCCAAAAGTGGCAGGCTCAAACCCAGCACCTCAATCCATGGGTGATACCAAATGAGAGACTCCCCCCTGGGCACACAGAAGACTGGGCGACTTGGAAGGCGCTGAACAGTCTGCGCTCTGGCACCACGAGATGCAGAGCCAATCTTGAGAAATGGGACTACAGGGTGGAATCCATGGCATGCGAGTGCGGAGAAGAGCAAACCACTGACCACCTGCTGCAATGCACCCTGAGCCCAGCCACATGCACAATGGAGGACCTTCTTGTGGCAACACCAGAGGCACTCCAAGTGGCCAGATACTGGTCAAAGGACACTTAACCATCTACCAAACTCACATGTTTTGTATTTATCTGCTTGTTTGCTTTGTTCTGTTAGAAATGTAATATAATGGACTGGTTGCTCTGACACAACAAATAAATAAATCTATATAAATAAAAATGTAATGCTCTTTTGTGGGATTAACAGAACTCATCTAAGCCTTCCCAACAGATGGCCATCCAACTCTCCATAGAAAGGGACTCTGCAAAACCCAGAGTTGTGGTTTGAACTGTAATTTCCCAGGTGCTTGGAATGTGTGATGCCAGAAGATCCATGTGCATTTGAAGCAGGAAAGGCTCAGCTTTTCTATCTCCCTCTCTTCCCCATATCCTGCTGTCATCCAGCCAAGAGAAGAGCATCTTTGGCCAGGCTAGTAAAACCCTCCATGGGTGGCCCAACCTGCAAGAGAGAATGGGAGCCCTGAGAATGAATAGTTAATATTATTTCCTGTGCTCATCTCCATGGCCGGCTGTGAAGAGCACACTTTGTTTGCAGCGTCAGTCCTCCCCTCCCCACTCCTTTCCGACTTCACATCTGGTTCAATGTGGGAGAAGAGACAACTGCGGTGGATCCAGACCGCAGAGGAGTTAGCCTTCCCAAACAAATGAGTGCAAACCATTCATTTGAAGCTTCCAGACTTCATGGTTTGGGACTCCACCCTTCCAAGGGACATTGGGACATTGGCACCCGTCCCTCTAAACCAAAGGGTTTTATTATTCCAGAGCCAACATTTCAGAACTTTTGGGTACTCTCGTCAAACATTTGGGCATATTGAGTTTTTGTGTCAAGTTTGGTCCAGATCCATCATTGTTTGAGTCCACAGTGGATGTAGATGAACTATAACTCCAAAACTCAAGGTCAATGCCCATCAAACTCTTCCAGTATTTTCTATTGGGCATGGGAATTCTGTGTGTCAAGTTTGGTTCAATTCCATCCTTGGTGGAGATTAGAATGCTCTTTGGTTGTAGGTGAACTATGAATCCCGGCAACAACAACTTCCAAATGTCAAGGCCTATTTCCCCCAAAATGCCACCAGTGTTCACCTTTGGGCATATTGCGTATTGGTGTCAAGTTTGGTCCAAATCCATCATTGTTTGAGTCCCAGTGCTCTCTAGATGTAGGTGAACTACAACTCCAAAACTCAAAGTCAATGCCCACCAAACCCTTCCAGTATTTTCTGTTGGTCATGGGAGTTCTGTGTGCCAAGTTTGGTTCAATTCCATCGTTGGTGGAGTTCAGAATGCTCTTTGATTGTAGGTGAATTATAAATCCCAGCAACTACAACTCCCAAATGTCAAGGTCTATTTTCCCCAAACTCCACCAGTGTTCACATTTGGGCATATTGAGTATTGGTGCTAAGTTTGGTCCAGATCCACAGTGCTCTATAGATGTAGGTGAACTACAACTCCAAAACTCAAGGTCAATGCCCACCAAACCCTTCCAGTATTTTCTGTTGAGCATGGGAGTTCTGTGTGCCAAGTTTGGTTCAATTCCATTGTTGGTGAAGTGAATGCTCTTTGATTGTGGGTGAACTATAAATCCCAGTATCTACAACTCCCAAATGTCAAAGTCTATTTTCCCCAAACCCCATCAGTGTTCACATTTGGGCATATTGAGTATCCGTGCCAAGTTTGGTCCAGATCCCACAGTGCTCTCTGGATGTAGGCGAACTACAACTCCCAAACTCAAGGTCAATGCCCAACAAACCCTTCCAGTATTTTCTCTTGGGCGTGGGAGTTCTGTGTGCCAAGTTTGATTCAGTTCCATTGTTGGTGGAGTTCAGAATGCTCTTTGATTGTAGGTGAACTATAAATCACAGAATCATAGAATCATAGAATCAAAGAGTTGGAAGAGACCTCATGGGCCATCCAGTCCAACTCCCTGCCAAGAAGCAGGAAAATTGCATTCCAATCACCCCTGACAGATGGCCATCCAGCCTCTGTTTAAAAGCTTCCAAAGAAGGAGCCTCCACCACACTCTGGGGCAGAGAGTTCCACTGCTGAACGGCTCTCAAAGTCAGGAAGTTCTTCCTCATGTTCAGATGGAATCTCCTTTCTTGTAGTTTGAAGCCATTGTTTCAGCAACTACAACTTCCAAATGACAAAATCAATCCTCCCAACCCCACCAGTATTCAAATATGGGTGTATCGGGTATTTGTGCCAAATTTAGTCCAGTGAATGAAAATACATCCTGCATTTTAGACATTTGCAAGTAGTGACGAAAATAATTTTCTGGTTGGGGAGTCACCACAACATGAGGAACTGTATTCAGGGGCCGTGGCATTAGGAAGGTTGAGAAACACTGTTCAATTTGCATTCTGGTCCTGCCTCTCCTCCATCCTCCTCCTCTTATCCCTCCCTTATCTTCCATGGATTCCCAGCCAAACTCAGGGTGGAGCTTTGCAAAGCTGCCACTGAATTTGGACAGGAGCATTTTTTGGCAACGGGAGCCCAACCGTCGCTTTGGGAAACGTCTTGGGAGAGGCCGACCGGGGAGCTATTTTGAGAGCTGGCTGGCTGGTTACATCAGCCCCGCTTTTGGATGACCGTAAAAGGGATCTTGGGGTGAGCAAAATGGAATGCTTACATGTATTTATTCTCACCATGTTTTGCTAAGAAGAGGTGGCATGAATGAACGGTTGCTGGCAGTTGGAAAACAGAAGTAGCATCTAGAAGAAGGCTTGGTCAAAGTGCCTTGGGCATCTTTGGATAGAAGGAGTTCTTCTTCAACACAGATTTATCAAAAACCAGTCATGCCAGACTCATCTGATCTCTTTTTTCAATAGAGTTACAAGCTGGGTAGATGCGGGGAATCCCGTGCATGGAGTGGACTTGGATTTCAGGAAGGCTTTTGACAAGGTTCCCCATTTATTTATTTATTGTGTCATCAGCAACCAGACATTTTTATTACATTTTTAACAAAATCAAACAAACAAACAGACAAAACACAGAATTTGCAAGCTTGGTAGTTGATTAAATGTCCTTTGACCAGTGTCCGGCCACTTGGAGTGCCTCTGGTGTTGCCACAAGGAGGTCCTCCATTGTGCATGTGGCACACAGAACTCCCATGACCAACAGAAAATACTGGACGGGTTTGGTGGGCACTGACCTTGAGTTTTGGAATGGTAGTTCACCTCCATCCAGAGAGCATTGTGGACTCAAACAATGATGGAACTGGACCAAACTTGTCACAAATATGCAATGTGCCCAAATGTGAACACACTGGTGGAGTTTGGAGAAAATAGACCTTGACATTTGGGAGTTGTAGTTACTAGGATTTATAGTTCACCTACAAATAAAAGATATCTGAACCCCACCAATGATAGAATTGGGCCAAACTTTCCACACAGAACCCCCATGACCAACAGAAAATACTGGAATGGTTTCGTGGGCATTGACCTTGGGTTTTGGAGTTGTAGTTCATCTACATCCAGAGAGCACTGTGGAATCAAACAATGATGGAACTGGACCAAACTTGGTACAAATACTCAATATGCCCAAATGTCAACACTAGTGGAGTTTGGGGGAAATAGACCTTGACATTTGAGAGTTGTAGTTGCTGGGATTTGTAGTTCACCTACAATCAAAGAGCATTCTGAACCCCACCAATGATAGAATTAAGCCAAACTTCCCACACAACCAACAGAAAAAACTGGAAGGGTTTGGCGGCATTGACCTTGAGTTTTGAAGTGGTAGTTCACCTCCATCCAGAGAGCATTGTGGACTCAAACAATGATGGAACTGGACCAAACTTGTCACAAATACTCAATATGCCCAAATGTGAACACTGGTGAAGTTTGGGGGAAATAGACCTTGATATATGGGAGTATTGCTGGGATTTATAGTTGACCTACAATCAGAGAACATTATGAAATCCACCAATGATGGAATTGAACCAAACTTGGCACACAGAACTCCCATGACCAACACAAAATACTGGACAGTTTTGGTGGACATTGACCTTGAGTTTTGAAGTGGTAGTTCACCTCCATCCAGAGAGCATTGTGGACTCAAACAATGATTGAACTGGACCAAACTTGGTGCAAATACTCAATATGCCCAAATTTGAACACTTCTGGGGAATTTGAACACTTCTGGGGAAGATATCCCCAGAAGTGTTTGGGAGAAATAGACCTTGACATTTGGGAGTTGCTGTTGCTGGGATTTATAGTTCACCTACAATCAAAGAGGATTCTGGACCCCACCAATGACAGAATTGGGCAAAACTTGGCACACAGAACTCCCATGCCTTGAAGGGACTTGCTGGTGTGAGGCTCCCTCCAACCTCGCACACCCTTCCTCGCCTGCACGTGCCACCATGCTGCCATGCTCCGAGCACGCCTGCTCTCCCCTCCCCGTTTGGAGTCTCAGAAACAGCCCTCCCCTTGGACGACAGGCTAATTGAGAGGCCAGACAATCACAGCGGACGGCAGCTTTTGGTGGGAGGATTCACGATCTGTTTCCAAAAAGGAAGAGAAGGACAGACAGAGAGAAGCCTTCTCTGCCAAAAGGTTTCCTGAGACCATGAAAAATATATGTTTTCTGATGGTCTTTGTCAACCCCTATGAAACCCCCTGGTGACCACCCAAGGGGTCCTGATCCCCAGATTAGGAAACGCTGTCCTAAGGCAATCCTATTGTTTTAGAGCAGGAATTTAGGGGTCTTTGCCAGGAGGCAGAGACCAATTAGGCTCCTCAAAGAGTTCTTTTTCCCTGGCGAGAGAAGGAAGCACCCAATCCCTGATTTTTCCCAACAAAAGGTCTCACCAAGTTGAAGGAAGTGCCACCGAGTTTTATTAGTGATTCAGCTGAAAAGGATGCAGAGCGGCAATCATTTGCCAAGCAGAGCATGTGGTTACAGAAGTAAAGGCAATTTTTATAGAAAATACAGAGTTGTGAGTTTCAAAATTCCCATTCCCCCCTCCCGCCCAGCTCGAAGGGGATTGGCTGACACGCAAACAGCTGGGAGGAGGCCTGGCCATCCCCCATGCATCAGGGCCAATCACAGGGCTTTTGCGGGGCGCCAGAGCCTATCAGGAGGCTCCTGCTGCCTTGACGCTCCAGCAAATCAGAAGGGAGGGAGTCGGGATGAAGGGAGACAATGCATTCTGGAGTGGATTATGACAAGATTGCCCCTGAGGCTTAGCAAGATCTGGGTGGGGGGTCTGCCAGCCAAGCCATTCTATTGTGTTCATGAGTGAAGGCAATAAACATATGTTAAAGAAATCCGGGTTTTCCTGTCGCCATCAGATATGACACAAAGGGGAAGACTTGGGTGGAAGTTCTTTGTGGAGAAGTTTGAAAGAAAAATGGCTTGGAGGAAAAGAGGACTTTCCTAAGCTCATATTCCCCCCATTGTTATATGATTAAAATGTCTGCCAAACAGAAATCCCAATGGTGGCCCAACTCCGAAGACAAAAGGATTTCCTTTACTATTGTCCATGCAAAGAAGGTCCAAAGATAAGGGTCTTTTCGCGATTGCTGATTGCTTTTCCAGAGGCAGGGCTGCTTCCTTGTAGATTTCCCCCAAGGAGAGGGGAAGGGGGCAAAAGGGTCAGGGCAAGGTCAGAAAACATGAGGGGAAATATAGAAATACAGGAGAAAATAGGAAAATATAGAAATCATAATGCAGAGAGTAAACCGAACTACCTTCCCCCAGTGTCCATAGTTCATATTATTCATAGGAAGGTCCATAAAGGGAAATATATCCATGAGGGGGAAAGAGAGTCCCTTGTTTGTGAGATGGGGGACCATCAGGAGCCCAGGTGTGCCTCGGGTGGAAAAAGTCAAATACTTTTGTGGCATGATTTTCAGTAATAAATTGGTTACCTTCTGCTATAAACATATGAAAATAGAGCATAAAGCCTTGATTAAATGATACACACCAAACTGACCAAGGCTGAACCCTTATTATCCAGCCTGGTGTCCTTGCCCTTAGCAAAACTATGTTACTATCTCTTATGGGGGGGGGGGGGGGTTCGGTCATGTTCGACTTCACTATGATGGGGTTTTCCATGACTGTGTGGGGATTCAAACCCCACTTTCCAAAGTCCAACACTAAAACCACTGCTGCGTTTCCAATGGCTTATAGGTGTCATCTTCAAGGGACAAAACTGAAAAAAGTCACCAGCTTTTTAATCTTCATGATACCATTCCAGAATACAAAGTCAAAGTAGATTTGCAGTGGAATGGTTTGGCCTGATCGAGTCCACAGGAAATCTCAGCTGACGTTGATAGCCAGAACAAATGAAACTGAACATCACACCGATATATGTGATAAAGGCTGATGAATGTTTCCATTCCATTCTGTGACGGTCTGGATGGGAGCGAACAAATTGAAATTGAATCCAGACAAGACAGAGGTACTCCTGGTCAGTCGTAAGGCCGAACAGGGTATGGGTTTACATCCTGTGTTGGATGGGGTCGCACTCCCCCTGAAGACACAGGTTCGCAGTTTGGGTGTGATCTTGGATTCATCGCTGAGCCTGGATTCCCAGGTCTCAGCGGTGACCAGGGGAGCATTCGCACAGTTAAAACTGGTGCGCCAACTGCGACCATACCTTGGGAGGTCTGACTTGGCCACGGTAGTCCATGCTCTGGTTACATCCCGTCTTGACTACTGCAACGCTCTCTACGTGGGGTTGCCTTTGAAGACGGCTCGGAAGCTACAACTAGTCCAACGTGCGGCGGCCATGGTACTAACTGGAGCGGGACGTAGGGAGCGCACAACTCCCCTGCTGTACCAGCTCCACTGGCTTCCGATTTGCTACCGGGCCCAATTCAAAGTGCTGGCATTGGCCTTTAAAGCCCTAAACGGTTCTGGCCCAACATATCTATCCGAACGTATCTCGGCCTATCAGCCCACCAGGACCCTAAGGTCTTCAGGGGAGGCCCTTCTCTCTATCCCACCTGCTTCACAGGTGCGGCTCGTGGGAACGAGAGATAGGGCCTTTTCTGTGGTAGCCCCCCGGCTTTGGAATGCCCTCCCTGTAGAGATAAGATCTGCCTCTTCATTGATGGCATTTAGAAAAAAACTAAAAACATGGATGTTTCAACAAGCATTTGGTTAAAATAATGCAACGAAGTTAATGACCAAGGATCGGCAATCACGGACGATGAGATTGGATTACGTTTTTTTAGTTAAGAGATGCTTCGATTGTATTGGTGGCCCAATACTGTTTATGGTATATGTTTTTTATGTTTTTTATGCTTTTAAATTGTATATTGTTGCTGTTTTAGTGATGTAAACCGCGTTGAGTCGCCATTGTAGGCTGAGAAACGGCGGTATACAAGAGTAGTAAATAAATAAATAAATAAATAAATTTCCTGATTGCATAGATAGTGTCATCTATCTTTAGTGGTGCCTGGCACATGTCTCCAGACAATGCATGTTGTGGTCATATGGCCGTCTATCAATACAATCATGTGTTCTTTTGCATTTGTTGCCACTGTCCATGGTAAACCACAATCACAAGCTTTTTGGGCATTGGAGTCATGAGTCCCTCCCAACCTCAGAAGGTCTTCTGCTGCAGTGGCCAGGGGCACTGGTATCTGCTCTGGGATTTAGCCTGAACTTTAAAGGATCTACCCAAGTTGAAGCATTGAATGGTATACTAAGGCCTAACGTGGAAGAAAAAAAATAGGCTTTGGTCGTCTTGGTGGATGACCTCTGCAGGGAGCTGGGCAAGGGGAGTGTGATCCTGCTGGTTATCTTGGACATCTCAGTGGCTTTAGATACCATCGACCGTGGTATCCTTCTGGGACGACTCTCCGAGATGGGCCTTGGAGGCGTGACTTTGTCATGGCTCCGGTCCTTCTTGGAGGGTCATTCCCAGATGGTGAAGCTGGAGGACACCTGCTCGGACCCCTGGCCTTTGACCTGTGGGGTCCTGCAAGGTTCCATTCTGTCCCCCATGCTTTTTAACATCTACACAAAACCGCTGGGAGAGGTCATCCAGAGTTTTGGAATTGGGTGCCATCTCTATGCGGATGATGCCCAATTCTGCTACTCCTTTCCACCTAATTCCTAGGAAGCCCCTCCGGTGCTGGACGAGTGCCTGGCTGCTGTGGCTGTCTGGATGAGGATGAATAAGCTGAGGATCAATCCTGACAAGACAGAGGTCCTCCTGGTCAATCGTAAGCCGGATCGGATCGGAGTATAGGGTGGCAACCTGTGCTCGATGGGACTGTACTCTCTCTGAAGTCACAGGGTGTCCTCCCAGATTCATCGCTAATGCTTGAAGCTCAGGCGTTGGCGGTGGCTGGGAGGGCCTTCGCACAATTAAAACTCATGTGCCAGCTGCGACCATACCTTGTGAAGTCAGATCTGGCCATGGTGGTCCATGCCTTAGTCACCTCCAGATTGGATTACTGTAATGCACTCTACGTGGGGCTGCCCTTGAAGACAGCTCGGAAATTTCAATTGGTCCACCGGACAGCAGCTAGGTTACTAACTGGAGTGACTTACAGGGGAGTGGTCAAGCCCCCTGTTTAAGGAGCTCCACTGGCTGCCATTCATTTTCTGGTCCCAATTCAAAGTGCAGGTTCTTACCTACAAAGCCCTGAACAGTTTGGTACCTGCCTACCTGCGTGACCGCATTTCTGTTTACGAACCAATGCAATCTCTTCAATCATCTGGAGAGGCCCTGCTCTCGCTCCCGCCCCCTTGGTAGGTGCGATTGGTGGGGACCAGGGAGAGGGCCTTCTCTGTAGTGGCCCCCCGACTCTGGAACTCACTCCCCAAGGATAGCAGACAAGCCCCCAGCCTTTAGGAGGAACCTGAAAATGTGGCTGTTCCAGTGTGCCTTACCTGAATGAAGGAAACAATGCTTTGCTCTGACTAATTCCCTGCAAAATGTCCTCAGAAGCACTTTACTACCCGTTGGGTTGCTCTCCCTACATTATCTTTTAAAACCCTCCTGCCGCCCCGAGTCCCCTTGGGGAGATGGTGGCAGGGTATAATTAATTTATTTTATTATTTATTCATTTACAGTATTTATATTCCACCCTTCTCACCCCGCAGGGGACTCAGGACGGATTACAGTGTACACATATATGGCAAACATTCAATGCCGATTTGACATACGACGTATACAGACATACACAGAGGCTATTTAACTTTTTCTGGCCGCCAGGGGAGCTGTCGCTTTCATTGTCCATCTGCGACACTGATGAAGTACTTC
This sequence comes from Anolis sagrei ordinatus, assembly GCF_025583915.1. Taxonomy (NCBI): domain Eukaryota; kingdom Metazoa; phylum Chordata; class Lepidosauria; order Squamata; family Anolidae; genus Anolis; species Anolis sagrei. Next base: position 30,290,673 of record NW_026844367.1, on the reverse strand, counting down.
CGCATTCCCCGCATGCTTTGCTGGAGTTTTTTTTATGGCCTCATAAATTAGTTGATTTAGCCTCCCCACACTTTAAGGTGGTACCTAATTTTCCTACTTGACAGATGCAACTGTCTTTCGGGTTGCAAAGGTCGACAACAGGCTACACACAATTGGTTGGAAGCCCACTCCAACCCGGGCTGGCTTCGAACTCATGACCTTTTGGTCAGAGTGATCTTAATGCAGCTGACACTCAACCAGCTGCGCCACAATCCCGGTATTATTATTATTATTATTATTATTATTATTATTATTAAACATTTAAAAAGCATTCAGTGCTGCCATATCTCAACACTTTAAGTTTCAGGCTCAAACCTGGAGCGGACGGACCACCCCGCCATTACAGATGTCACTGGCTGAAGGAAGCACCATGTTTCTGCTGCCAGGAAGCTTTTTGGTCAGTGTTGCACGCACAATCTCTGTCTGCTTTCCTCATATTCTGCCAGAACCATGGCAATATGGAAATAAACACGGCCGGTTCCAGACTTGCATCAGCAGCATTTTCTTGGCAACGGCAGAGCAGAGCCTGAGAAGCTGTTTAGGTTCCGAATAAGGAATCTGTGGCCAGAGAAGGAGAGCCTTTGAAGGAACGCAGAGGAGAATCTAAGGAATTTCGTTCCATTGGTCCTGCTATTATGGATTCATAGTATTAGCAGCATGAGTCAGAGCAAATGGAATTGATATTATTTAGATTTATAATTGATTATCAGTAGCAATAGATTTAGTACAATGAGTAGTAGCAGGAAATTTCAAAGCTTATTGACAACTCCCATCTCTCTGTCTAGGGGATTCCAGGAGCTATAGTTTCCCAAAAGGAATTTTTCCAAGTTACCGTATATACTCATGTATAAGCCCAACCCAAATATAAGGTGAGGCACCTAATTTTACCACACCTGGGTTGCTGTAGGTCTTTTTGGGCTATATGGCCATGTTCTGGAGGCATTCTCTCCTGACGTTTCGCCTGCATCTATGGCAAGCATCCTCAGAGGTTGTGAGGTCTGTTGGAACTAGGAAAAGGGGTTTATATATCTGTGAAATGATGTCCAGGGTGGGACAAATAACTCTTGTTTGCTGGAGCTAGGTGTGGATGCTTCAGCTGACCACCTTGATTACCATTTGATGGCCTGGCAGTGCCTGGGGCAATCTTTTGTTGAGAAGTGATTAGATGTCCCTGATTGTTTCCTCTCTGTTGTTTTGCTGCTGTAATTTTAGAGTTTTTTTAAAATACTGGTAGCCAGATTTTGTTCATTTTCATGGTTTCCTCCTTTCTGTTGAAATTGTCCACATGCTTGTGGATTTCAAGCCATTGCTAATCAAGGTGGTCGGGAAATGAGTGGAGGTATTCAAAATCCCATCATTCATGGCCCATCCTCCTCCAAACTGCAGTAGGATGTAGAATGGGTCATGGGTGCTCTGTGTGCCAAGTTTGGTGTTTATTGGTCATTGTTGGGGGGCCACAGTGCTCCCTGGGAACGAAGCCGTTTGAAAGTACTACAAATCCCATAATCCGTGGTCCACCTCCCCCAAACAGCACCAGGACGTAAAGGGGTTCATGGGGGTTATATGTGCCAATTTTGGTCCAGGTCAGTTGCTCGTGCAAGTCTCTGTGGCCTGTGAAAGTGAGAGCCAATCAGAAAGCTGCCACATACACTTCCGCCCTTCCACCTTTCCTCCACATACATATAAACATTGACTTTTATTATATAGATATAGATAACCTGCACCTTGAATTGGGATCGGAAACTTATTGGCAGCCATTGGAGCTGTTTAAACAGGGGGGTTGACCGTTCCCTGTAACTTGCTCCAGTTCACAATCTTGCTGCCGACCTTTTCACTAACTGTAGTTTCCAAACCATCTTCAAGGGCAGCCCCATGTCGAGTGCATCACAGTAGTCCAATCTTGAGGTAACTAAGGCATGGACCACCATGGTCAAGTCAGACTTCTTGAGATATGGTCGCAGTTGGCGCACAAGCTTTAACAGAGTAAAATAATAAATAACCCTGACTCAAGTATAAGCCGATGGGGACTTTTTCAGCCTTAAAAAAGGGGCTGAAAAACTTGGCTTATACTTGAGTATATATGGTATGTTCGTTCTTGGCTCATTCTTCATTCCTCAGAGAGTTCTGGAATTTCTTAAGAGGATTCCAAAAGGAATCCCCACAAGTTCTGCAATTGCCCATTTTTCCTTCTGCAGAGAAGAAGAATGGCACAGGGCTGCCATATTCCAGACCAGGTCATTTGTACATCTTGTTTCAATTGGGGAGATGCTGGAACAACAAAGGAAGTTGTCCAAGCTCAGGCATTGCTCATTCAGATGTCCCTTTTGTTTCTAGGAATCCCATTGCTTACTTACTTAGGTGATCCCTCATTGTCCAAGTAGGATAATACTCCAGGGCGGGTCCGTAGGTGACTGTGGAGTCCTATTCTTGATCTGCATCTTCTCCCGCAGTGAGGGCATTGGATTCCAGGTGGAATGCGGTCCAGGTCGGGGTTGGCTTGATGTACCTTCCTCTTGGCACGTTTCTCTCTTTTGCCCTTCATTCGTGCCTCTTCAAATTCTACAGCACTGCTGATCACAGCTGACCTCCAGCTGGGGCACTCAAGGGCCAGGGCTCCCCAGTTCTCAGTGTCTATGCCAGAGTTTTTAAGGTTGGCTTTGAGCCCATCTTTCAATCTCTTTTCCTGCCCACCAACATTCTGTTTTCCATTCTTGAGTTCGGGGTAGAGCAACCACTTTGAGAGACGGTGGTCAGGCATCCAGACAACGTGGCCAGTCCAGTGGAGTTGATGGCGGAGGACCATCGCTTCAATGCTCATAGTCTTTGCTTCTTCCAGCACACTGACATTTGTCCGCTTGTTTTCTCAAAAAATTTGCAGGATTTTCCAAGGCAGCACTGATGGAATTGTTCTTGGAGTTGCATGTGACGTCTGTAGACAGTCCACATTTCGCAGATGTATAGCAGGGTTGGGAGGACAATAGCTTTATAAACAAGCACCTTGGTATCCTTACGGATGTCTCGGTCCTCAAAGACTCTCTGCTTCATTCAGAAAAATGCCACACTCGCAGAGCTCAGCTGGTGTTGTATTTCTGTAGACAGTCCACGTTTCGCAGATGTATAGCAGGATTGGGAGGACAATAGCTTTATAAACAAGCACCTTGGTATCCCTACGAATGTCCCGGTCCTCAAAGACTCTCTGCTTCATTCAGAAAAATGCCGCACTCGCAGAGCTCAGGCGGTGTTGTATTTCAGTAGACATTCCACGTTTCGCAGATGTATAGCAGGGTTGGGAGGACAATAACTTTATAAACAAGCACCTTGTTATCCCTACGGATGCCTCAAACACTCTGTTGAGATTAATTTCACAATTCAGCAGCAGATCAGTTGCACAAATTCAGCGCTTTCCAGTAGCTTCTTCCTGCATAGTATTTTCAGTCAACTGCTCCCACAGCCTGCAGTCACTCTGGAACTCTTTTCCAGACACTTGAGCACATGCCCGGCTATTGTCAGTTTTACCATTGTCTTTTCCCCAGTCTAGATGACACTACAAACTTACCAAAGCACACAGTTATATCTTGTCTTAGCAAACAGGTTCTTTTAATCAATTACATAAAGCCTTCGACGAACAGCATCACAGCACAAGGAGAGAGAATACACTCTACATGACTTCCTTATATACAATTCTATACAATTACACATAGCAATCTCTGATTGGTTCCCAACTCATTGACTTAACTCAGACCCAGAATTACATCATTCACAATCACCTGAACTAGGCCAGAACACATTCCCCAAATGAAGTTCTATATACAGTTAATGCATGACTCAGCATTTCCAATAGAAGCCTATTAGCAGTGCATGACTCAGCTATATTCATAGAATCATAGAATCATAGAATCAAAGAGTTGGAAGAGACCTCATGGGCCATCCAGTCCAACCCCATTCTGCCAAGAAGCAGGAATATTGCATTCAAATCACCCCTGACAGATGGCCATCTAGCCTCTGTTTAAAAGCTTCCAAAGAAGGAGCCTCCACCACACTCCGGGGCAGAGAGTTCCACTGCTGAACGGCTCTCAGTCAGGAAGTTCTTCCTCATGTTCAGATGGAATCTCCTCTTTTGTAGTTTGAAGCCATTGCTCCCTCCTCCCTCTGGCTTCCTCTCACATATTTATACATAGCTATCATATCCCCTCTCAGCCTTCTCTTCTTCAGGCTAAACATGCCCAGCTCCTTAAGCCATTCCTCATAGGGCTTGTTCTCCAGACTTTTTATCATTTTAGTCGCTCTCCTCTGGACACATTCCAGCTTGTCAATATCTCTCTTGAATTGTGGTGCCCAGAATTGGACACAATATTCCAGGTGTGGTCTAACCAAAACAGAATAGAGGGGTAGCTTTACTTCCCTAGATTTAGACACTATGCTCCTATTGATTTAGGTCAAAATCCCATTGGCTTTTTTTGCCGCCACATCACATTGTTGGCTCATTTTTAACTTGTTGTCCACGAGGACTCCAAGATCTTTTTCACCCGTACTGCTCTTGAGCCAGGCATTGTCCCCCATTCTGCATCTTTGCATTTCATTTTTCCTGCCTAAGTGGAGTATCTTGCATTTGTCACTGTTGAACTTCATTTTGTTAGTTTTGGCCAATCATCTCTCTAATCCAGGGGTAGGGAACCTTTGGCCCTCCAGCTGTGGTGGACTTCAACTCCCACAATTCCTTGAGGCTCGACATTCGCCCCAAAGGCTTACCTTGGCCCAATGCCGAGCCTCAAGGAATTGTGGGAGTTGAAGTCCACCACAGCTGGAGGGCCAAAGTTTCCCTACCCCTGCTCTAATCTGTCAAGATCATTTTGAATCCTGCTCCTGTCCTCTGGAGTATTGGCTATCCCTCCCAATTTGGTGTTGTCTGCAAACTTTACAATACATTGTAAAACCTGACACACTCTCTGCTTCATTCAGAAAAATGCTGCACTCGCAGAGCTCAGGCGGTGTTGTATTTCGGTGTCGATGTTGACTTTGGTGGAGAGGTGGCTGCCAAGGGAGTGGAAATGGTCAACATTTTCTAATGTTACACCATTAACTCCCAAATTTAAGGTCAATGCCTACCAAACCCTTCTAGTGTTCCTGTTGGTCATGGGAGTCCTGTGTGCTACGTTTGGTTCAATTCCATTATTGGTGGAGTACACAATGCTCTTTGATTGTAGGTGAACTATAAATCCCAGCAACTACTACTCCCAAATGTCAAGGTCTATTTTCCCCAAACTCCACCTATGTTCATATTTGGGCATATGGAATATTCATGCCAAGTTTGGTCCAAATCCATCATTTGGTTCAATTCCATCATTGGTGGAGTTCACAATGCTCTTTGATTATAGGCGAACTATAAATCCCAGCAAGTACTACTCCCAAATGTCAAGGTCTATTTCCCCCAAACTCCACCTATGTTCATATTTGGGCATATGGAATATTCATGCCAAGTTTGGTCCAAATCCATCATTGGTTGAGTCCACAGTGCTCTCTGGATGGAGGTGAACTACAACTCCCAAACTCCAGGTCAATGAAGAAAAGGTCTTCCTTTTCTACCTCAAGGTCAACGCCTACCAAACCCTTCTAGTGTTTTCTGTTGGTCATGGGAGTTCTGTGTACTAAATTTGTTTCAATTCCATTGTTGGTGGAGTTCAGAATGCTCTTTGATTGTAGTTGAACTATAAATACCAGCAACTACAACTCCCAAATGACAAAATCAATTTTCTTTGGTCACTCCTTGGGTTAGTAGGTGTCTTGTGTCCAAATTTGGTGTCAATTCGTCCAGTGGTTTTTGAGTTATGTTAATCCCACAAATGAACATTACATTATTATTTATGTAGATAACTAGCCATCCCCTGCCATGTGTTGCTGTGGCACAGTCTGTGTAGATGTGGTTTTTTTGTGTGTGTAATGTTACACCATTAAGCTGTATCTCTGGCATTGGAGAGGGATTGGCTGGTGGAATGGACAAAGGAAGTTGTCAAAGCTCAGACATTCCTCATTCAGATGTCCTCTTTGTTTCTAGGAATCCCATTGACCCATTGAAGTGGCCCTCAGCTGTGGTCACCTCCGAGACTTTCCAATGGAAATACATAGAGGGAAAAATTGTGCTCTCTCGGTGGAATGCCTCCCTGTTTTGGTAAAGCCTTCAGCCAGACAGCTGCCCGGCAGGAGACAGTTTGCCTCAATCAGTGCCAAATATAAAGGTGAGATAGACACTGCTGGGGGGAACCAAAGAAGACTCGGAGCAAAGGAGAACCCCAATGTCTCTCCAATTGTTTCTTAGAGTTGGTCCTTTCAATAGTGTTTGCTATAACCCATGACTTTCTCCTCTCAAGGTAAGTTAAGGAATGTGATAAGCCCAGGAATGTATCCTATCCACCACAGTTATTGGTGTTTGTGTGTAAATATAATCCTAATTGGGTGAAACTTGTAGACTATTGCCATCTCTGTCTTCTCTACTCCATCATATCTTTGATTCATTCTCTCTTTGTGATTCCAATGTTCTTCCAGGGCCAGGACCTGGGAAATATGGAAGACAACCTTGCACTGGGATTAAGGACCATGACTTTACCAAGTACACGGAACCGGCTTACACTATGCGTGTGAAATCCAGTGAAAAAAGTAAGGAAAGAAAATGTCCTGAGGAAAATGGTTCCGGGGTCCTGGAGACACTCAAAGGGTTTCTGTGGGTGCACTTTAAGAGCCATGGCTAAAATGCTATGTTTTTTGCTAAGAGGCCAGCATTACAACTCCCAAATGTCAAGGTCTATTTTCCCCAAACTCCATCTGTGTTCATACTTGGGCATATGGAATATTCGTGCCAAATTTGGTCCAAATCCATCATTGGTTGAGTCCACAGTGCTCTCTGGATGGAGGTGAACTACAACTCCCAAATTCCATGTCAATGAAGAAAAGGTCTTCCTTTTCTACCTCAAGGTCAACGCCTACCAAACCCTTCTAGTGTTTTCTGTTGGTCATGGGAGTTCTGTGTACTACCTTTGTTTCAATTCCATTGTTGGTGGAGTTCAGAATGCTCTTTGATTGTAGTTGAACTATAAATACCAGCAACTACAACTCCCAAATGACAAAATCAATGGATTTGGTCCAAATCCATTATTGTCTGAGTCCACAGTGCTCTCTGCATGTAGGTGAACTACAACTCCCAAACACAAGGTCGATGCCTACCAAACCCTTCTAGGGTTCCTGTTGGTCATGGGAGTCCTGTGTGCTATGTTTGGTTCAATTCCATCATTGGTGGAGTTCATAATACTCTTTGATTGTAGGTGAACTATAAATCCCAGCAACTACAACTCTCAAATGACAAATCAATTGTGTTTGAGTGAAGGACATACATTGGGTTGTTAGATGTATTGTGTCCAAATTTGGTGTCAATTCGTTCAGTGGTTTTTGAGTTCTGTGAATACCACAAACGAACATTACATTTTTATTTATATAGAAAATTGCAGCTCCCATGATTCCATATCACTGAGAGATCCTTGCTTAGTTGTGGGTTCTTACATAGCAGTGGGTTGTTATGTTCCCTCACGTTCCGTTCCAGCTCAATAATTTGACGACTTCTCCTTTCCTTTTTGAAGTGATTGCATTTGTGGAGAGTCCTGGGCCTTGTTATTTTGTGGATCCCAGCCTTTCGCACCTAGGAATATGGAGGCCAGCGTCATTCCGCATGCAGCAGGAGAGAAGGACCACAAGTAAGTTGAAGGCTGGTTGTGTTATTGCTGTTGATTAGGCCTGGGTAACAACGGAAAAATTTGTTTCTAAACTCGTTTCGTTTTTAGGGGTCCATCACGTTTTGTTTTTTTAAAGAATTCCGAAATTTTCCTTTTAAAAATTTCAAAATTTACGAAATTTCGTATAATTACGAATCGATTCGTTAATGGCGGACGCGATTGCGCAATATGCTAAAAAAACCTCCAAATGGGACAGGGGGAACTTCTGAAGCTTCCCTCTCCCTCTGTGGTTGACTGTTGGTGTGATAAAACACACAACAACTATAAAACTTGCACCAGACATGCGAAAATAATTAAGAAATAATTACGAAATAATTACGAAATAATTACGAAATAAATTGAAAAAATTGTTTCGAATCTAATTTACTCCTCACACTATTCCTGCATGGCTCAATATTGGATTTTAAGCTAATTTAAATACGAATTAATAACGAATTACGAAATTAACGAACGAAACCGCCCAAGCCTACTGTCGATCAATGGCATTGGTCCTGAGCAAAGGAGAACAAAGTCCACACAACTTTGGGATGCAATGTCGGCCTTTCTCAATTCAGTCCTAGAAAGAACAGAATTTTTGGTTACACCTGCAATTGTTTCTCCTTGAGAAGGTAACACTGTTCAACGGAGAAAAAGTTGCGGGCCTGAAAATAGTTGTTCTTTTATGATTTTGGGGTGCTGAAAACGAAAATGACATTTAAAAATGTATATTGGCTCTAGTTTTTATGATATAAGCAATCATGTGATCACGTATGGTTGAAAAAATGCATGTTGCGACTTACACTATGGAAGATTCTAGAAAGTTGCGGGCCTGAAAATAGCTGGAAGATTCTAGAATATTCTAGAAAGTTTGATGACGCAGTATTAGTGCCGTGTGCAAAAGCCCGAAAGCCCTATATAAGGCCAGACTTTTGAACGGTGAGGGTCAGTCAGTTGAAGACTGAGACTCCGTCAATGCTGTCAGACTACTGCTGGAGCATTGTAAGAGACAATCCTTTCCTTGAATACAAAAGAAAAGTCAAGAGAAGCAAACAGGATAAAAACTAAAGTCACGATTAAAGCGACATTTAAACTTTCAGACTTTTCAACTGCATTCGGCCTACTAATATAGTTTCTTGCTGCACAAACATAAACAATAGACTAATTAAATAAATATTTCTCATGTATAAACTATTGGCAATATAATTTGACTAAAATTTAGTAAATATTCACGGTTTATATACATGCAGTAAGGTTAGGCGCATTATCATAATATTAACGAATTACCTATTGTGGAGAAAATTGAAATAGCTGTTGCATAAAAACCAGAGCCAATTAACACATTTAATTATTATATTTGAATTCAGCATGTTAAATTTATTAAGAAACGGCACATTTCGTTTCCGCAACTGAGAAAAACTGAAAATTTGTAGAACAGTGTAACCAACTAAACTTCAGGTTTTGAAGGTGTCTTGTGGATAATTTCATTAAATTCATTAAATTCGTACATACGAATCGATATTAGAAACATGCAGGAAAAGTGGGGGGGGGGATTTAGAAATTGAAACACTCACACATCATTTTAGTTTTTTTTAGTTTTCCTTAAATTAAGAGGAACGTGGAGAAACCCAAAGCCTCCTCTGTGTTTGGTCCAACTCCTCCCCTCTGGCCCACATCTGGCCGACCTGTTTGTCTTGCTTCTCACAACCTGCACAGGCAGAAGAAGGCTACTAAGATGGGGAACATCAGGCTGCTGTTGGTTCAATTCATTCCTCCGAAATCGGAGTCAGTGCGTGGAATATATGGACCAAGTCTCCGAAAGTTCCCCCCTCCTATGCGGGGTACCCCAAGGTGCAATTCTCTCCCCTCTTCTTTTCAACATCTACATTAGACCCCTTGCCAGTTTGGCTCAGAGATTCGGCTTGGACTATGTATTGTCGAAGGCTTTCATGGCCGGAATCACTCAGTTCTTGTGGGTTTTTTTGGGCTATATGGCCATGTTCTAGAGGCATTTCTCCGGACGTTTCGCCTGCATCTATGGCAAGCATCCTCAGAGGTGAGATCTGCTGGAGCTGGGGAAAAAGGGGTTTATATATCTGTGGAATGACCAGGGTGAGACAAAGGGGCTTTTGCAAGTTGAACATTGAACATCTCTACGGGGAGAAACTGTTCCAAGACACACGGAAATTGGAGAAACTAAGGACCAGGAAAGCACATCTACTGTGCTCCCTGACTTTCCTTCTACGCTGCAGAGACACAGATACCATCCCACAATTTCTCGCAACCAAAAGGACTTTCAAAACACCACAGGCTCACCGGATCTATGACCGCCTGGAACGCAACCTCTTACAAGAGAGAATTCACACTATCCGCAAAGAACTCGCAAACACAGGCAAGGAACTGCTGCATCTCCATATCAACATCAGCCAGAAGATGAATTCCCAGGACTGGGACAAAATAGACCAGTACTAAAAAATTCTAAAATTGCAACAGCAAAAACAGCAGAGAGAAAAACAGGCAGGGACATCTAATCACCTTTCAAGAAGAGTTTGCTCCAGGCACAGTCAGCCCATTGTATGCTAATCAAGGTGGTCAGTTGAAAGATTCACACCTAGTCCAACTTACAAAAGCCCCTTTGTCTCACCCTGGTCATTCCACAGATATATAAACCCCTTTTTCCCCAGCTCCAGCAGACCTCACCTCTGAGGATGCTTGCCATAGATGCAGGCGAAACGTCAGGAGAAATGACTCTAGAACATGGCCATATAGCCCGAAAAACCCCACAAGAACTGATCGGCTTGGACTGCTATCAATATGCGGACGACACCCAACTCCTGTTGCGCTTGGAGCCTGGAGTAACGTCAATACCTGACAATTTCACCTTATGCCTGGAGGCTCTGTCGAACTGGCTACGTCCTAGCAGACTGAAGGTGAACCCGGCGAAGACTGAGATCCCGTGGCATGGCTGCCCGATAGGTCCGACCTATCCGTTACCTACCTTTGATGGCGCTGCTCTATCTCCATCGCCTACCGTTAAGAGCCTTGGTGTCATTTTGGATTCGCAGCTGACGATGGAGGCTCAGGTCGCTGCTGCCAGCAAACAGGCCTTTTTCCATCTACGTCAAGCGAGGCAACTGGCACCTTACCTGTCGGATGAGGCTCTGGCAACAGTCATCCATGCCACGGTCACATCTAGGCTAAACTATTGTAACACCCTGTATGTTGGCCTTTCGATGTCTACGACCCAAAAGCTCCGTATTGTCCAGAATTCTGCAGCCAGGTTACTCACAAGAACGCCCATGAAATGCCATATAACACTAGTGCTCGGCATCTACACTGGCTCCCAATTGAGTATTGTGATTTGTATAAGATGCTGGTCCTGACCTTTAAAACTTTATATGGCCAGGGTCCATTGTATCTTAGAGACCATCTCTCCTTCTCCCATCATCGGAGGTCACCATGACCACCCCAACGCAATTTGCTCTATATGCCGGGTGCGCTTGGAAAGCACCAGACGCAGGGCCTTCTCTGTTTCTGCCCCTGCTTTATGGAATTCCTTGCCTCCTTATTTGAGAGCCATGCGTGACTTAGGGCATTTTATCCTAGCACTTAAGACCTGGCTTTTTACTAGAGCATTTGACCCATGTTAATTTTAGCTGATGGGAGCCCCCGGTGGCGCAGTGTGCTAAAGCACTGAGCTGCTGAGCTTGTTGATCGAAAGGTCGCAGGTTCGATTCCGGGGAGCAGCGTGAGCTTCCGCTGTCAGCCCTAGCTTCTGCCAACCTAGCAGTTCGAAACCATGCAAATGGGAGTAGATCAATAGGTACCGTTCCGGCGGGAAGGTAACTTTGCTCCATGCAGTCATGCCGGCCACATGACCTTGGAGGTGTCTACGGACAACGCTGGCTCTTCGGCTTAGAAATGGAGATGAGCACCACACCCCAGAGTCAGACATGACTGGACTTAATGTCAGGGGACTACCTTTACCTTTTTTAATTTTAGCTGAAGATCAATCCCGACAAGACAGAGGTCCTCCTGGTCGATCGCAAACCGGATTGGGGTATAGGGTGGCAACCTGTGCTGGACGGGGTTACACTCCCCCTGAAGTCACAGGTCCGCAGTCTGGGAGTCCTCTTGGATTCATCGCTTACGCTTGAAGCTCAGGCGTCGGCGGTGTCCGGGAGGGCTTTCGCACAACTAAGACTCGTGCGCCAACTTCGACCGTACCTCGCGAAGGCTGATATGGCCGGAGTGGTCCATGCCTTGGTCACCTCTAGGTTGGATTACTGTAATGCGCTCTACGTGGGGCTGCCCTTGAAAACGGCTCGGAAATTCCAACTTGTCCAACGAGCAGCGGCCAGGATGTTAACCCTCCTGTTCAAGGAGCTCCACTGGCTGCCGTTTATCTTCCGAGCCCAATTTAAGGTGCAGGTGCTTACCTACAAAGCCCTGAACGGTTTGGGACCAGCCTACCTGTGTGACCACATCTCCGTATACGAACCCACGCATTCACTACGCTCATCTGGAGAGGCCCTGCTCATGATCCCGCCGGCGTCGCAAGCACGTTTGGTGGGGACATGGGACAGGGCCTTTTCCGTGGTGGCCCCCCCGTCTCTGGAACACTCTCCCCAAGGATCTTAGACAGGCCCCTACATTGGCAGTCTTCAGAAAGAACTTGAAGACCTGGCTGTTCCGGTGTGCCTTTCCCGATTAGGAAATCTTCAATACCAAGTCCCAGACGCACTTTATTAGAATTAAGACTGCCGCACACTGCACATTGCACTGCCCTATAATCCTTACATATCACCTGTCACATCAGCACTTTTAATCCTGTATCCTTTAATCTGGCCCGGCCCAGTTTTTATCTTGTTTGATGTATTGTTTATTGCTTGTGGTTCTTTGTTGTTTAATACTGCTTTAATTGTTTAATTGTTTTTATTTGCTTTAAGTGTATTGTTATGTTGTGTATTGAGGCCTTGGCCTTTGTAAGCCGCATTGAGTCCTTCGGGAGATGCTAGCGGGGTACAAATAAAGTTTAATAATAATAATAATAATAATAATAATAATAATAATAATAATTGTATGTATGTGTTTTATCCTGTATAATTTCTGCAATGTAAATCACCTGGAGCATCTCAGATGGAGGGCGGTTAATAAGTAATTAAAGATGATGATGATGATGTTGTCCGAGGCATACGGGCTTGGTGTGCGGAGCCCTTACTGGACCTGGTTCTTATTGGTCTGCTTTTTAGTACTGGAGCCTTCTTCTTACTCCTCTTCATCTTCCTTCTCCTCCTTTTTTCTCCAAGCCGGGGTGGGGTTGCAGCTTTGGAACATCATCCACCGTTCCTGCGAGGATGTATAGTGCACACACTTTGGGGTTATTGTAGTACCTGTTCTGTCATGTGCTGGACCTGTAAAGAATTTCCTTTAAGACAAGACGTGCAACCTTTGCCCAGCGGGAAGCCAGGGGGCCCAAGGAGAAGTTCTCAGAGGTTTTCCACCACAAATGATCTTTAGATGGCTTGTGAAGTATAACAAAGTCTTTTATTAATGAACAATCAAACAGAAACTTCTCTTGTCTTCAATAAAGCTAAACAAATGCTTCCAAGCTTTATGCAACTGGTGACTTCCTAATCTTGCCCTAATCTTATGAAACTTCTGGAGATTGATGTCCTGATTATCTTGTCCATTGTATATAAAATTCAAGTAGATATCTCTTGTAGTTTTTTTAAAAAAATGTTGTAAGTGAAGATAAAAGAGCAATAATTTAAAGTTAAAGTCTATGTGGATGACATGATGGTCACTACAGAAAATCCTATAAAGTGTATACACAATTTTATGGAAATAATTAGTAGGTATGGAAGTGTGGCAGGTTTTAAAATAAACAAATGGAAATTGATGTTTTTAACTAAAAATCTTTCAAAAAAACCAATATTGATAAACTGGAGAGCTTATCAGCATGTAAGGTCACAAGGAAAGTTAAGTACTTAGGAATATGGATAACTATCTAAACAATAATCTATACTAAGACAACTATGGGAAGACATGGAAGAAGGTCAAAAAAGACACGGAAAGTGTTCAGATTATTTTCACAATTCAGCAGCAGATCAGTTGCACAACTTTAGTGCTTTCCAGTAGCTTCTTCCTGCACAGTATTTTCAGTCAACTGCTCCCACAAACTGCAGTCACTCTGGAACTCTTTTACAGACACTTGAGCACATGCCCAGCCATTGTCAGTTTTACTATTGTTTTCCCCTCCAATCTAGATGACACTACAAACTTACCACAGCACACGGTTATATCTTGTCTTAGAAGACAGGTTCTTTTAATTAATTACATAGAGCCTTGGACGAACAGCATCACAGCACAAGGAGAGAGAATACACTGTACATGACTTCCTTATATACAATTCTATACAATTACACATAGCAATCTCTGATTGGTTCCCAACTCATTAACTTAACTCAGACCCAGGATTACATCATTCACAATCACCTGGACTAGGCCAGAACACATTCCCCAAATGATTCCCTATATACAGTTAATGCATGACTCAGCATTTCCAATAGAAGCCTATTAGCAGTGCATGACTCAGCTATATTACATTACAATACATTGTAAAACCTGACAGAAAGACAGCAAAGGTGCTTCTTAAATCTGAAATAAATCCAAAATCCAGTCCCAAGATCTTCAGATGAGGAATATTCAACCTATATCTAATCTAGTACGAAATACAGCAAAGTATTAATGATATCCACAATAGTCAAGTTCCTCTTCAAATATGTTTTGGGGTGTTCCTTAAACCTGATCAGAAGGGAAAGAAAGGGGGGCACCAAATGCCAACCCTGTTAGGTCAATTACTTTGGAACCATCTTATTTTCCCGAAGCAAAGTGTTGCACTCCAGGAGAGGAAAAACCCTCTGACTTTAAACACCACATCGTTGGATGGAAAACAATCCTTTCATTGAAGATAAGTAAAAGCAGTAAGGTAAAAAAAAAAAGCACTTTAAAGAAATAGGTAAATCCAATTAGGTAGGAAGATAAGCAGGAACTAAGTAGTCCAGGGATTATAGTCCAGCAAAGTTCATAAAAACAAAGTCAAAACTTCCCAAATAAAATGCAAGAAATCAGGAAATAGGAATATAAAAGCATAGAATCCAAGAATCAAAACCATGAAACAAAGGCACTTCAAACATGAATTTTCCAAGCAAAGCTTCTGTGAAACAAGGACGAGATCTTGACTTGATTCCAAATGATGCTTCATCTGACTACATATCTTGTACTTGGGACTTTTATCTCCTCATTAGCTATGTCTCTAATGCTCAGAAATTGGTTTCGCTTTAGCTGAGAAGTTCTTATCTTTTTCTCTCGGAGCCTGGCAGAATGCCGTAGCCACTGTTCGGCTCTCCTGTTTTGACTGATCTCCTCCGGTCTATTTATTTGCTCATTAATTTCAGCAGCAGAGCCAGGTGAAAAACTGTTTTCATGTTCTCTATCATGGGAACTCTCTGCTAACAATTCAGAAAGCACACCATCATCCCCACACCCCTCAGGGACTTTCTGATGGGAAACTACACTTTGAACCAAGATCTCCTGGTCATTCTCTGCATCAATATCACTGGCCAAACCATTGCCATTAACTACTCATCTTGCAACTCATTGGCATCACTCCCCACATCCAAAGCATCCTGATCCTGAAACACAATCACAAGCTGAGCTCCAACACCAAGGGAACTTGCAATGTTGATGGTGCTGGAATGAACAGACAGCAAATCCACTGAAATAACATCAGGGAAATACAAAGGAGTTATGTAGCGTTAGAGCCGTAATCTAGTAAGTGCCCAGGAGACAACACATGGAATTAGTGCTAAGAGAGAGCGAATTACAAGTGAAGATGTCTCTGGGGGGTTTGTCAGCAGTACATTCCAGTTTTGCAGGCAAGTCTCCTGGTTGTAATATTGGTAGGAATAAGGATTGGAGAGGATGGCTCCTTAAATTAGAAATGGAGTCTCCAACTATGAAATATACTAACAGAACCAGGATGTTTGCAGATAATAAAGAGAAGGCCTACAATTGCAAACAAGATGTTGGGCTGAATTGTTTAATGGTCATTCTTTCTCCCCTACCTTCATCAAAAACTTCAACCAGTTCCATCCTGGGCCCGGTCCTGTTCAACATCTTTATTAATGACATAGATGAAGGGCTAGAAGGCATGATCATCAAGTTTGCAGACGACACCAAATTGGGAGGGATAGCCAATACTCCAGAGGACAGGAGCAGAATTCAAAACGATCTTGACAGATTAGAGAGATGGGCCAAAACTAACAAAATGAAGTTCAACAGTGACAAATGCAAGATACTCCACTTTGGCAGGAAAAACGAAATGCAAAGATACAGAATGGGGGAGGCCTGGCTCGAGAGCAGTACGTGGAAAAAAGATCTTGGAGTCTGGACAACAAGTTAAACATGAGCCAACAATGTGATGTGGCGGCAAAAAAAGCCAATGGGATTTTGGCCTGCATCAATAGGAGCCTAGTGTCTAGATCCAGGGAAGTAATGCTACCCCTCTATTCTGCTTTGGTTAGACCACACCTGGAATATTGTGTCCAATTCTGGGCACCACAATTCAAGAGAGATATTGACAAGCTGGAATGTGTCCAGAGGAGAGCGACTAAAATGATCCAAGGTCTGGAGAACAAGCCCTATGAGGAGCGGCTTAAGGAGCTGGGCATGTTTAGCCTGAAGAAGAGAAGGCTGAGAGGAGATATGATAGCCATGTATAAATATGTGAGAGGAAGCCACAGGGAGGAGGGAGCAAGCTTGTTTTCTGCTTCCTTGGAGACTAGGACGCGGAACAATGGCTTCAAACTACAAGAGAGGAGATTCCATCTGAACATTAGGAAGAACTTCCTGACTGTGAGAGCCGTTCAGCAGTGGAACTCTCTGCCCCGGAGTGTGGTGGAGGCTCCTTCTTTGGAAGCTTTTAAACAGAGGCTGGATGGCCATCTGTCAGGGGTGATTTGAATGCAATATTCCTGCTTCTTGGCAGAATGGGGTTGGACTGGATGGCCCATGAGGTCTCTTCCAACTCTTTGATTCTATGATTTTATGATTCTATACCGTGAAGACATCTGCCCTTGTGCTGCGCTACTCTGCTGCTGAGTATGCATGCCCGGTGTGGAACAGATCTCACCACACTAAAACAGTGGATGTGGCTCTGAATGAGACATGCCGCATTATCACGGGGTGTCTGCGCCCTACACCACTGGAGAAATTACACAGCTTAGTCGGTATTGCACCACCTGACATCCGCCGGGAAGTAGCAGCCAATAGTGAAAGGACCAAGGCAGAGACATCTCCAGCTCATCCCCTGTTTGGGTATCAGCCAGCACGCCAACGACTTAAATCTAGACATAGTTTTCTAAGATCTACAGAGACACTCGCTGGAACACCTCAGCAAGCGAGAGTCCAAAAGTGGCAGGCTCAAACCCAGAACCTCAACCAATGGCTGATACCAAATGAGAGACTCCCCCTGGGCACACAGAAGACTGGGCGACTTGGAAGGCGCTGAACAGACTGCGCTCTGGCACCACGAGATGCAGAGCCAACCTTCAGAAATGGGGCCACAAAGTGGAATCCACGACATGCGAGTGTGGAGAAGAGCAAACCACAGACCACCTGCTGCAATGCAACCTGATCCCTGCCACATGCACCATGGAGGACCTTCTTGCGGCAACACCAGAGGCACTCCAATGGCCAGATACGGGTCAAAGGACATTTAATCAACTACCAAACTCACAAATTTTGTACTCTGTATTTTGTATTTTTGTATTTTGTCTGTTTGTTTGCTTTGTTTTGTTAGAAATGTAATATAACTGACTGGTTGCTGATGACTCGATAAATAAATAAATATCAAAAACTTGGGGAAAATGTGGTTTTTGGGACTACGAGTTCCAGCATCCTCAAGCATCAGGGCAACTGGCTATTTGGAGGAATCCACTAGATATTCTTCTGGACCACGTGGGCCATGTTTTTGACCATCGAATCGCATTGGAGGCCTAGAGAGATGATTTCTTTAGATATTTTCTAGGTCCTCCAGTGAGAGTCAATGTTATGGAAGCCCAAGACTTTTCATTTCAGGAATGAAAAAATGTCTTCTAGATTATACAAAAATCATATTAGGTGAAGGCACCTAGATGACTCTCTAGGATGGGTCTTGGAGGCATGGTTTTGTCATGGCTCCGATCCTTCCTGGAGGGCCGCTCCCAGATGGTGAAGCTGGGAGACACCTGCTCGGACCCCTGGCCTTTGACCTGTGGGGTCCCGCAAGGTTCCATTCTGTCTCCCATTCTTTTTAACATCTACATGAAACTGCTGGGAGAGGTCATCCGGAGTTTTGGAGTTGGGTGCCATCTCTATGCAGATGACACACAACTCTACTACTCTTTTCCATCTAACTCCAAGGAAGCCCTTCGGGTACTGGACGAATGCCTGGCTGCTGTGACTGTCTGGATGAGGAGGAACAAGCTGAGGATCAATCCCGACAAGAGGTTCTCCTGGTAGATCGTAAACCAGATTGGGGTATAGGGTGGCAACCTGTGTTGGACGGGGT
Source organism: Anolis sagrei ordinatus (assembly GCF_025583915.1). NCBI lineage: Eukaryota > Metazoa > Chordata > Lepidosauria > Squamata > Anolidae > Anolis > Anolis sagrei. The sequence goes on along the minus strand of NW_026844367.1, from coordinate 30,272,265 downwards.
TGCACTCCCCCTGAAGTCACAGGTCCACAGTTTGGGTGTCCTCCTGGACTCATCACTGATGTTTGAAGCTCAGGCGTCGGTGGCGGCTGGGAGGGCCTTTGCACAATTAAGACTCATGTGCCAACTGCGACCATATCTTGTGAAGGCGGATCTGGCCAGTGTGGTCCATGCCTTAGTCACCTCCAGATTGGACTACTGTAATGCACTCTACGTGGGGCTACCCTTGAAAATGGCCCGGAAATTCCAACTGGTTCAACGAGCAGCGGCCAGGTTAGTAACTGGAGCTCCTTACAGGGAGCGGTCAACCCTCCTGTTTAAGGAGCTCCATTGGCTCCGTTCAAAGTGCAGGTGCTCATCTACAAAGCCCTAAATGGTTTGGGACCTGCCTACCTGCATGACCGCATCTCTGTGTACGAACCCACACAATCTCTTCGATCATCTGGAGAGGCCCTGCTCACGCTCCTGCCGCCATCGCAAGCGCGATTGGTGGGGACGAGGGAGAGAGCCTTCTCGGTGGTGGCCCCTCGACTCTGGAACTCACTCCCCAGGGATATTAGGCATGTCCCGACTCCGGCAGTCTTTAGGAGGAGCCTGATAACGTGGCTGTTCCCGTGTGCCTTCCCAGAATAAGGAAACTCCCAGCAATATGTCCTTAAACGCACTTTAATAATGATTTTAGATTGTCTGCACATTTCTTCCCTCCCCAAAACCTCTATCCCAATTACATGTTACCTGTTCATGCCCAGCATTATTTTTTAAATTTTAATTATTACATTTGGCCCAGCCATAGGTTTTTAAATGCGTCGTGTTATTGTTATTGTTATTGTTTATTTTGCTTTTGAGTTTATGTATTGCTTTTGTATTATTGTTGTTATTGTTTATTGTTGCATTGTGGGCTCAGCCTAATGTAAGCCACACCGAGTCCCTCGGGTGATGGTAGCGGGCAGGGCCGTAGCCAGAAAAAAATTTCGGGAGGGGTTGAAATTTTCGGGGGGGGGGGGGGGTTTGAAAATTTCACAGGGGGGGGGTTGAAACCTGCCTCCTAGCTCACGCTGAAGCAAAGAGCACAGCAGGGGGCAGAGCAGCCTTCAATAGCCTGCAGCTCTGCCCTTGTCAACCACCTCCACCAAGTCTGGCCTTCTTAATGAGAGCATTCAACATCCCTCCCCCCAACTTGGTTGCTTCACTACTGTTCTGCTGTGCGCTGGGCCTGTAAATAATTGTCTTTAGAACAGGATGTGCAACCTTTGCCCAGCGGGAAGCCAGGGGGCCTAAAGAGAAGTTCTCAGAGGTTTCCACCACAAACAGTCTTTAGATGGCTTGAGAAGTACAACAAAGTCTTTTATTAATGAACAATCAAACAGAAACTTTTCTTGTCTTCAGTAAAGTTAAGCAAATGATTCCAAGCTTTTAGGCAACTGGTGAATTCCTAAACTTGCCCATGAAGGACAGGCAACTGTCTTCAATAACTTCTTCTTTAAAGGAAAATCCCCTTTGTAACTTCTCCCAGGCTGACTGTAATCTAACTCTTACTGATATGGGCTCCGCTACCGGGTCGAACTGTGTCTCGAACATCGAGTGGACCTACCAGCAAGGCAGTAGATGTTCTCCAGCTGGAGTTCTTTGGTCTTTAGGGCTGTTTTCCTGGAAATTCTTTGGAGAGTCTTAAGACCTTTCTCCCCTGGAAGGTCTTAAGGGTTGAAGCTTTTGTACAGGGGAAGCTTGCACACATCCTATACATAAGCTTACCTTGCTGAGACTTACTAAAAATGGCTCCCTTCCCTTCCCAATTGCTCTGAGCATGTGACTTGCCCTATGACTGCAACCAAAGAAGCCACCTATCTGCAGAGTCCCTGAAACCTAGGACTGCAAGCAAACATTTAATACAAAGCAAATAAAGTTGGAGCTCCTGGTACAGCTGTACCAGAACAACTACATTGTTGTTCTGGCTATTGCTGCAAGTAATGACAGTGTGAATAAATTGCTAATATTTGCTTGAGATCGTGCTTGCAGTTCTGGAGGGACTCTTGATTTTTTGCATCTCATAGACTTAGCATGGGGATTTGGTTAACCAGTTAAAATTCATGAGTAAACCATTTTTTTAAAAAAAATCTGAAACATTTCGGGGGGGGGGTTGAACCCCTAACCCCCCCCTCGCTACGGGCCTGGTAGCGGGGTACAAATAAAGTGTTATTATTATTATTAGAGCCGAACCCTTTCATAATACGTTGGTCTAAAGGCCAAAAATGAACGGAAGTTCAGGCATTAAGGCAACTGGCATTTGTGGTTCAAAACTGATATGAAGAGTGGTTTGCAGGTATTTTGCTGCCAAACTCAAAGCCTGGATTTTGTTCAGAAAAGCAATTCTCTGCTTGGCTTGACCGAGAAGGAGAAGGCCAAAACACTGTTGGAGAGGCTAAATAGTTCCTTGGGAAAGAACATGGCTCCACAGTAGAAGAGGCAGTGGGGCGTGGAGACCTCATATATACTGTAGTATGACCTGTAGAGAGTCAAATGAGTGCAGAATATATATATTTTCTGCACACACATATGAGGGTTATCCGGAAAGTAAGGTTACAAGGCACGTAGCTCTTGTCAGGAATTGTTGTGGGGAAAGTTGGTATCACTGCCATATAGCAGGAAGCCAGTAGAAGTGAAAGAGCAGTGCCAGTCATCAGTAGCTCATCGACTGGCATTGTGGTAAAGGTAAGAGATGAGTGTCCTCATTCCATTTCCCTCCAAGTGGTTCCGGCCCAGCGTACCTGTCTGAACGTATCTCCTCCTATGAACCACCTAGGAGATTAAGATCATCAGGGAGCCCTGCTCTCAGTCCCACCACCTTCACAGACACGTCTGGTGGGAATGAGAGACAGGGCCTTCTTAGTGGTGGCTCCTTGGTTGTGGAATCCGCCCCCCCCCCCACTAGTGATATTAGAGCAGCTCCCTCCCTCCTGGCCTTCAGAAGGCTCTGAAGTCTTTGGAGATTAACTACAATGCAATAATAACTACGAAATATGTGCAAGGATGCTTGGAACGGCCCCGGGTTACGATTGTGGATGGCATGATTTTAATAGTGATTATTGTGTTAAATGCTTTAAAGTGCATTTTAACTCTAATTTTAAATTTTAACTTTAATGTATTTAATTGTCTGTTGTCTAAAGGCATCAAATAGTTGCCACATGTAAAGCCGTCTTGAATCCCCTTCTGTCACAATGCCAGGGCTCTGCCGTTATTCAGGCAGAGGTGAACCAAACAATTTAATTAAAGCAGCACTTACGTTCTGGCTGTTTTAATAGTCCAAAACATAAAACTTAAAGATAGCACTCAGCCACAAAATATAAAACAAAACTGACAGGAAACGCTGTTGGAGATTCAAGATAACACCGTAGTCAAAAGATTCAGTCCAGTAGTCAAACGCCGAGAGTTCAATGAGCAAAGTCCAGGGATCAAGAGTCTATACCGTAGTCAAAAGCCAGTCCAAAGATTCAAGGTTCCAGGGTTCCAAGGGTTCAAGAGACAGGTCAGGATACCGAAAATCCAGAGACCGGGGGGGGGGGGGGGGGGGGGGGGGAACCAGCAGCATCTACCACCAAAATAAAACAAATACTTTTATTTATTTATTTCGTGTACTTCTACCCCACCCTTCTCAACCCCCGAGTGGGGACTCAGGGTGGCTTTCAAAATCCACATCTTGGTGCCTACACAAATACAATAACATATAAAACCAGCAATTAAATGGTCAACAATTAAAACAATATATCACACAATCAATAGCCAATCTCAGACACAGCGTTCGCCAACTCAGAGTTCATATTTCGTTCCACCTTGTCCAATTCCTATCCATCGTCACAGTCCCTTATTCATCTGCCAGATTGCCCAAACGCCTGGTCCCACATCCAAGTTTTTTAATTTCTTTCTGAAGGAAAGGAGGGATGTTGCTGATCTGATCTCTCCGGGGAGTGAATTCCATAGGTGAGGGGCCACCACTAAGAAGGCCCTGCTCCTTGTCCCCGCCAATCTCACTTGTGACAGAGGCGGGGTCGAGAGCAGGGCCTCCCCAGAGGATCTCAGATTCCGAGATGGGATGTAAAGGGAGATGCGTTCGGACAGATACGCTGGGCTGGAATCGTATAGGGTTTTGTAGGTCAAAACCAGCACTTTGAATTGTGCTCGGAACTGGATCGGAAGCCAGTGGAGCTGACATAACAGAGGGGTGGTATGCTCCCTGTATGACGCTCCGGTGAGCAATCTGGCTGCCTCCCGCTGGACTAATTGAAGTTTCCGAAAAGTCTTCAAAGGCAACCCTACGTAGAGTGCGTTGCAGTAATCTATCTGGGATGTAACAAGAGCGTGGACCACCGTGGCCAGATCTGACTTCCCAAGATACGGGCGCAGCTGGCGCACAAGTTTTAATTGTGCAAAAGCTCTCCCAGCCACCGCCGAGACCTGGGATTCCAGGCTCAGCGATGAGTCCAGGATCACTCCCAAGCTGCAAACCTGTGTCTTCAGGGGGAGTCTAACTCCATCCAACACAGGCTGTAACCCTATGCCCTGTTTGACCTTACGACTGACCAGTAGGACCTCTGTCTTGTCTGGATTCAGTTTCAATTTGTTAGCTCTCATCCAGTCCGACACAGCAGCCAAGCACCGGTTCAAGGTCTGGACGGCCTCCTTGGTGACAGGTGAGAAGGAGTGACAGATTTGGACATCATCTACATAGAGATAACATCTCATTCCGAAACTCCGAATGATCTCCCCGAGCAGCTTCATGTAGATGTTAAATAACATCGGGGACAGGATTGAACCCTGTGGGACTCCACACAACAACGGTTGTGGGGCCGAACAGGTGTCACCCAATAACACCTTCTGGGACCGTCCCTCAAGGAAGGATCGGAGCCACTGCAAAGCAGTGCCCCCGAGCCCCATGTCTATGAGGCGTCCCAGGAGGATACCGTGATCGACGGTATCGAAGGCCGCTGAGAGGTCCAGCAGAACTAACAGGGACACACTCCCCCTGTCCAGCTCCCTGCGAAGATCATCTACCAAGGCGACCAAGGCTGTCTCAGTACCATGTCCCGGCCTAAAGCCAGACTGTGCTGGATCTAGATAATCAGTGTCTGTCTACCAAAAATCCCTGGAGCTGTGCTGCCACCACACGTTCCATGACTTTGCCCAAATAGGGGAGATTGGAAACTGGCCGATAGTTGTCTAATTGAGTGGGATCCAGTGATCCTTTTCTCCCAAAGATCAGCCCCAAGGCTCGCTCCTTATATCCAGAAACATCCAGCTGCAACCTATCTCTTGCATACCTCCACCTTTAATTGCTTTCACCCATGAATTCTTACTTACAGATTACTCAACCCTTTAGAACTAAGACTTACATTAACCCTTCCATCACCAACCGCTAGGCCTGCCACCACCAACCACCATCAACTGCAGAACATGATACGCAACACCTTTGGGGTAGAGAAAGGCGGAATACCAAAAGAGTAAATTAAAAAATAAATAAGTTTGCACTGTAATACACTACCTAAATGCTAAGGGCATGAACACTGCTGCGATTCGTCACAAAATCATTTCAGTTTTTGGAGAGGACGTAATGTCAAGACAGCATGTGACAAAATGGGTACGGAATATATTGTGAGACCATGAAGAAACTGCGCAGAGCCATCCAAAGCAAACATCGCGGGATGCTGACGTTGGGAGTCTGCCTCCTCCAGTTCCTTCCCTTCGCACACTGTTCATGCAACACAAGAGATGTTGACTTCATTTAGTTGGGATGTTTTAAGCCACACCGATTTCACACCCAGTGACTCTCATCTATAAATTGAAGGAACACCTGGGTGGAAAACACTTTTCTGATGACGACGAGGTGAAAATCAAAGTAATGAACTGGCTGAAAAAGGTGGAGGGAAACTTCTATGACACAGGCATTAAAAATTAATTCCACGGATGACAAAATGTATTGAACTCAATGGTGATTATGTGGGAAAATAATGTAATACCTAGGCTACAATTCAGGTAAGTTTTATTAAAATATACCCATTCTTTGTATTTTTTTTAAATCTTGTAACCTGACTTTCTGGATAACTATCTATCTCTAAGGGGCCCCCGGTGGCGCAGTGGGTTAAAGCACTGAGCTGCTGAGCTTGTTGATCGAAAGGTCGCAGGTTCGATTCCAGGGAGCGGCGTGAGCTTCTGCTGTCAGCCCTAGCTTCTGCCAACCTAGCAGTTCGAAAACATGCAAATGTGAGTAGATCAATAGGTACCGCTCTGGCGGGAAGGTAACGGCGCTCCATGCAGTCATGCCGGCCACATGACCTTGGAGGTGTCTACGGACAACGCTGGCTCTTCGGCTTAGAAATGGAGATGAGCACCACACCCCAGAGTCAGACATGACTGGACTTAATGTCAGGGGACTACCTTTACCTTTTTATCTATCTATCTATCTATCTATCTATCTATCTATCTATCTATCTATCTATCTATCATCTATCTATATACACACACATACATACTAGCCATCCCCTGCCACGCGTTGCTGTGGCCCAGTCAGGTCATCTGGGAAATAAAGTAATGAGGAAGTGTTGGTTTCTAATATATGTAATGTCATTATGCTTGTGGGTAAACAGTATTTCTTGCTGTTTCTTTGTCAGTATTGATGTAGAGATTGTCTGATTTGCCTACTCTGGAACATTCAACATATCATTGTCCTTCTTTAGGGGCCCCCTTCAAATCTATGATATTTTATCTCTCTGTGTGTGAATCATATCTATCTCTATCTATGGCTGGATGGCTCTTTGTCAGGAGGGCTTTGATTATGTTTTCTTGCCCTGGTGAAGGGAGTTGGACTGGATGGCCTTAAGTATTTTCTGTTGGTCATGGGGGTTCTGTGTGGGAAGTTTGCCCTAATTCCATGGTTCGTGAGCTCAGAGTGCTTTTTGATTGTTGGTGAACTATAAATCTAAGTAACTACAACTCCAAAATGTCAAGGTCTATTTCCCCGAAACTCCATCTGCCAAGTTTGGTCCAGATCCATCATTGTTTGAGTCCACCGTGATCTCTGGATGTAGCTGAACTACAACTCCAAAACTAAAGGACACTGCCCACCAAACCCTTCCAGTATTTTCTGTTGATCATGGGAGAACTGTGTGCCAAGTTTGGTTCGATTCCATCATTGGTGGGGTTCAGAATGCTCTTTGATTGTAGGTGAACTATAAATCCCAGCAACTACAACTCCAAAATGACAAAATCATTTTTTTTTTAGTGAAGGACATACATAGGGTTGTTAGGTGTCTTGTGTCCAAATTTGGTGTCAATTTGTCCAGCGGTTTTTGAGTTCTGTTAATCCCACAAACGAACATTACATTTATATTTATATTTATATTTATACTAGCTGTGTCTGTCACGCGGCATGCTGTGGCAAATCTTCCCTCCCTCTTTCTCCTCCTCCTTTCTTTCACTCCTTCCTTCCCTCCCTATTTCCTTCTTTCCCTCTTTTTCTTTCTCTTCTTTCTCTTCTTTCTCTTCTTTCTCTTCTTTCTTTCTTTCTTTCTTTCTTTCTTTCTTTCTTTCTTTCTTTCTTTCTTTCTTTCTTCTCTACCTGTTTCTTTTCTCACTTCCTTTGCTCTTTGGTTCCATCCTTCCTTCCCTCTTTCTCTCTTTCCTTCCTTCCTTCCTTCTTTACCTTTCTTTCTTTCCTTCTCTCCTTCCCTCCTTCTTTCCCTTTTTCTCTCCCTCCTTCTCTCCTTCCTTCCTTCTCTTTCTTTCTTTCCTTCTTTCTCTCCTTCCCTTTTTCTTTCCCTCTGTCTCTCCCTCCTCTCCCACCTTCTCTATCCTTCCTTCTTTCTCTTCTTCCTTCCTTCTTTCCCTCCTTCTCTCCCTCCTTCTCTCCTTCCTTCCTTCCCCCTTTCTGTGTATGTGTTTTGTGTGTGTGTATGCATATATGTGTGTATATATGTGTGTTTGTGTATATATATATGTGGTTTTGCACATGCATTGTAATTTTGGGGGGGCGTTTTTGGCTTTTTAAGTCACTTCTGCTATGTTTTCCAGTGTTGGCCTGAAAGGTGTCTTGTGCCCAAATTTGGTGTCAATTCGTCCTGTGGTTTTTGAGTTCTGTTAATCCCACAAACGAACATTACATTTATATATATATATATATATAGAGAGAGAGAGAGAGAGAGAGAGGGAGAGAGAGGGGGGATATATAGATATATTCCTATATTTTGTGGAGCCGTAAAGAATTCTGATTCCTCTCCATCTCTTTTTGGCTTGCAGAAATTACCCCGACTCCTGCCCCAAATGAATATTATGTTGAGAAGATACACCCAATTGAAGAACCAAATGCCCCAGCATATACCATAGGTGTGCGGACGCGCTATTGGGAGAGCAGCCCGACCCCAGGACCCAACAGATACACCCTTCCAAAGACACTGGGTCCTGGGTTACCCGTCAAACCATCAGCTCCCTGCCTTACGATGGCTTCCAGCGCATCAGTGTGGAGCTACGCCAGGGATCTGGTCAAAGGTCCCGGTCCGGCCATGTATGCCAGACCAGAGCCGAATGTCTACCTCCACCGCCAGCCAGCCTACAGCATATCGCAAAGGCTCGGTCCCTCCAGCAAAGACTGCATACCGGGACCCCTTGACTACAATGCTGAACTGGTCATGGCCCACAAGCCACGAGCACCACAGTTCACTCTAGGGATTCGCCACTCCGAATACGTTCACAGCATTCCCCCAGTTTGCATAGTCAAGGAATGAAAGTGGTCCATTGCAAATGGGTGGCAATGGGTCCTTTCCAAAGAGCCACCTCCATTAAGGGCATATCTGGCCACAGGTTCAACAGCCATGGCATGAAGGACTCATTTTGGTCAGCAACTCATTCATGGACCATAGAGATTTCTACTGAGCAGTGAGATGTTTTTGAGAGGCCTTCTCTCCAATGTGATAGGTCTAGACTTGTTCCGGTCCACCTCCATTCTCTCTTCTTCCTTATGTTTCTTCTACTATAGGAGTGTTAATCTTTAAGGCAAATACCTAGCATAGTGTAAGCCTCCCTTCCCCTCCCTTGAATTCACTAACCTGAAGATAGGAAGGACACTTAGATAATTCATAACTATGTAGACATAATAAAGTGTTAATGTTTCCACAAAACCACCGAGGTCTCCCTGCATTATTGTTCTTTGGTCTTCATCAGGAATGAAATGTTTGTTTACATCAGTGTTTCTCAACCGTCCTAATGTTGTGACCCCTTAATACAGTTCCTCATGTTGTGGTGACCCTCAACCATAACATTATTTTCGTTACAACTTCATAACTATAATTTTACTATTGTTATGAATATATATATATAAATCTGTAAGGGGCATCCAACGGGACAGCAAAACTCAAAAAACCCCCAACGAAAATTAACCAAAATTCCCATGCACATACCTCAACCCACAAGGTACAAACAAATCAAATCAAAATAAAAAACAACACAACAACATACTCACAAAACGACAAAACAGCTGAGCATGCGCAATGGCACAAAGTCCCCGGCGCGCTCACATGGCCAAACGGCCAACGCACCCTCTGCACCTCCCACCCCCCTCTGCCAAAGCCCCGCCCACACAAACTGAGGCCCCGCCCCTGCACTCCTCCTCCTCCTCACCCCCCTCCGCCGAAGCCCCACCCACACCCACCGACCCCGCCCCTGCACTCCTCCTCCTCCCCCCCCTCCGTTGTAGCTGCTGGGATTTATAGTTTACCTATAATCAAAGCATTCTGAACTCCACCAACGACGGAATTAAACCAAACGTGGCACACAGGACTCCCATGAGAAGGGTTTGGTAAGCATTGGGAAGGAAGAAAGGAAGGAGGCAAGGCAGGAAAGAAAGAGGTACCGAAGGAAGGAAGAAGAGAAAGTAGAAAGGAAAGAAAAATAAAAGGAAGGAAAGGCAGGAAAGAGGTAAAGAAGGAAGGAGAAAAGGAAATAAAAAATGAAAGAAGGAAGGAAACATGGAGGGAAGAAAGGAGGCAAAGGAAGAAAGGGGAGGGAATGAAGGAAAGAGAGAAGGGAAAGAAAAAAAAAGAGGAAAGAAAGAAAGAAAGAGGTAGAGAAGGAAGAAAGGAGAGAAAAGGGGGAGAAAAAAGGGGGAAGGAATAGGTAGGTACCTCTCTTTCATAATAGACCAGATATCTACCTCTACTTTGAAAAGATTTACTATAGGCCACAGCAACGCATGGCAGGGTACAGCTAGTCATAATATAATATAATATCATGATATGCAGGATGTATTTTCATACACTGGAACAAATTTGGCACAAATACCTGATACACCAGTGGTTCTCAGCCTGGGGTCCCCAGATGTTTTTGGCCTACAACTCCCAGAAATCCTAACAGCTGGTAAACTGGCTGGGATTTCTGGGAGTTGTAGACCAAAAAAACACATGGGGACCCACAGGTCTATGAAAAAATATAATAACTCGAGTTATGGCAATATGTTTTGAGTTTCTCCAGCAGGATTGCAAAAATTCTCCGGAAGGTGGCAGCATTGTCCCACATTTCCTGCAAATCTTTCTCTTTTCCTTGAGGTGGTTGCCGCCCAGCACAAAAGAGAATGTGAAAGATGCTGGCCCTGTTTTCGGGAATAGATTTCAGAAGGAAAAGGGATGGAGGTCCACATTCGGTCCAAAGCAGAACCATCCACATGCTGCTGCTCTGCAGGAAAACGTGCCTTGTGCATGGACATGCATAGCACATTTTGCATTAATGCCCAGCGCACACTTATAACGCAGCGTCGGATATGCATACACACAGGCGGAAAGGGTCTACAGTGTGACACATTGCAGTGACAACCAAGTACAGAAGAGGGCTATGTAGCTCATGCAATGTATCATATCTATATCCATGCATATTTACTTGGCATTTTCTATGCACAGCATTCATTTCCTGACTCATGGGTAGCCTGGCTGTCATACTATTGGTGCCACATATATGCCGATATATAAAATTGAAAAATTTTGGTGACTGTGAAACAGACAAATTCTGTTCATTGTTGCATCAACACAGTTCCATGGATATCTCATATAGGTCTTGTTGTTATTGTTCTGATTTGTTATTGTTCCATTTAATCAGTTGGGTTTACCAATGTGTGTGCAGAACATCTGTCAACTGGTTTAACCTAGCATAAGCCACAATTCGGGTTGTGTTGTGCATTTGGGATGAATCTTATTTATTTTATTACAGTATTTATAATCTGCCCTTCTCACCCCACAGTATTTATATTCTGCCCTTCTCGCCCCACGATTCTCAAAGACACAAAAGGAACAAAGGAAACGGGAAAAATGAATTCTGTGCACAACTCTACCCACAATTCTCACCAGAAGTAGAGGAACGTTGTGAGAACAACCAGGACTCAATTCTGGGTTTTCATGCGCATCTAGACTCATCTCAAAGACACGAAGGAAACCAAATTAATTCTGGAAGATTGTGAGAACAACCAGGACTCAATTCTGGGTTTTCATGCACATCTAGACTCATCTCAAAGACATGAAGGAAATGGAAAAAATGAATTCTGTGCACAACTCTACCCACAATTCTCACCAGACATAGAGGAACATTGTGAGAACAGCCAGGAGTCAATTCTGGGATTTCATGCGCATCTAGACTCATTTCAAAGACACATAGGAAACGGGGAAAATGAATTCCGTGCACAACTCTACCTGCAATTCTCACCAGAAGTAGAGGAACGTTGTGAGAACAGCCAGGAGTCAATTCTGGGACTTAATGCTCATTTAAACTCATCTCAAAGACAGCAAGGAAACGGGAAAAATGAATTCCGTGCACAACTCTACCCGCAATTCTCACCAGAAGTAGAGGAACATTGTGAGAACAACCAGGAGTCAATTCTGGGATTTCATGCTCATGTAGACTCATCTCAAAGACACGAAGGAAATGGGAAAAATTAATTCTGCACACAACTCGACCCCCAATTCTTACCAGAAGTAGAGGAACGTTGTGAGAACAACCAGGACTCAATTCTGGGTTTTCATGCTCATGTAAACTCATCTCAAAGACCCTAGGGAAACGGGAAAAATAAATTCTGCGCACAACTCTGTCCACAATTCTTACCAGAAGTAGAGGAATGTTGTGAGAACAACCAGGAGTCAATTCTGGTTTTTCATGCTCATGTAGACTCATCTCAAAAACACGAAGGTAACGGGAAAAATGAATTCTGCACACAACTCGACCCACAATTCTCAACAGACATAGAGGAACGTTGTGAGAACAGCCAGGAGTCAATTTTGATATTTCATGCTCATGTAGACTCATCTCAAAGACACGAAGGAAATGGGAAAAATGAATTCTGCACACAACTCTACCCACAATTCTTACCAGAAGTAGAGGAATGTTGTGAGAACAGCCAGGAGTCAATTCTGGGTTTTCATGCTCATGTAAACTCATCTCAAAGACACGAAGGAAATGGGAAAAATGTATTCTGCGCACACCTCGACCCACAATTCTCACCAGACATAGAGGAACATTGTGAGAACAGCCAGGAGTCAATTCTGGGATTTCATGCTCATGTAGACTTATCTCGAAGACATGAAGGAAACTGAAAAAATGAATTCTGCGCACAACTCTGTCCACAATTCTTACCAGAAGTAGAGGAACGTTGTGAGAACAACCTGGTGTCAATTCTGGTTTTCATGCTCATGTAAACTCATCTCAAAGACACGAAGGAAACAGAAAGAATGAATTCTGCGCACAACTCTACCCACAATTCTCACCAGAAGTAGAGGAACATTGTGAGAACAGCCAGGAGTCAATTCTGGGTTCTCATGCGCACGTATACTCATCCCAAGAGTGGATTTCCCATCTCTTGAGTGAGAGATAAAACTTGCACATGCTTTGGAGCATTGGACACACAATCAGAAATGAACAAAATCACCTGAGGTGAGTTGGAACAATTATTTCAATTAATGTCATGGCGGAAATCTCGACATTCCAGTAGGGCAAGGACCGTAAAAGATTATTACAGTGCATCTAGCTTGAATGACTGAGCGTGAAGGTTTAGGTCGCCCTCTGAACATCCCACCCGTCACCCCCAGCTCCTATTTGTGGGTGGGATTGGATAACCTCAAGAAGTTTCGCCACCTGATATTTCTGGTTATTGAAAGGGTCAATCAAATGCCACGAAGCATTCACTTCAGTTTCCCAGGGATGTCAGTCCAAATGTATGCTGGGCAGGAGATAGCTGTCAAAACGCACAGGATGGGATCGATAGTGCAATTCCGTGCTTCTGTTCTACACAAAAGAGCAGACTGAGAACATACATTTGAAGCAGGCATTCGACCAAAAATGGAGAAATGGACCCCAAGTGTCCTTAGGAGGAATCAACCATCAACAGTTTCAAGAAACAAGATTTTCCCATGAATGTATTTCTCCAGAGACCATGCTAACAGAGGCAGCCCTAGGTAATTTTCAACGGTAAGTAAACAGTATTTTGGCGCCCCCCCCCCCAACCAATCATTGATATATATTTTCTGTTCGTCGTGGGAGTTCTGTGTGCCATATTTGGTTCAATTCCATCATTGGTGGAGTTCAGAATGCTCTTTGATTGTAGGTGAACTATACATCCAGTAACTACACTTGCCGCATTTGCTCCCTTGCCTGGCCCGCTTTGGGTCCGGAGGCATGCCTGAAGACCCCGGCGTGTGCACCAAAAGTCACCTCTTCTCCTGACTTTCTCCTCAGCCATTGGGACAGAGAGAGAGAGAGAGAGAGAGAGAGGTGGAGATGCCCACCTTTCCTGAAGGTAGGCGCAAAAACAAAGGAGGGAGCGGAGGTGGGAGATACCTCCAGCTGGAGGGTCTCTCTCTCTCTCTCTCTCTCTCTCTTGGTCCCAATGGCTGAAGAGAAAGTCAGGAGAAGAGGCGACTTTTGGTGCACACGCTGGGGTCTTCAGACACGCCTCCGGACCCAAAGCGGGCCAGGCGCGGCGGCTCCACCCCTTGGCCCACCCGCGGAGAGAGGAGAGGAGGCGGGTGGAGCGCCGGGGATCGGGAAAGGGAGCCGGTCATGGGGAAGGGATCAAATGCGGAGAACGATTGAGCGCCGGCTCTGCTTGCGCACCTGGTGGCCAGGTGGAGCAGGAACGAGAGGAGCGAGGTGAGGCTCAAGGGCCCGGCTCCTTTGGGAAGAGGATCACCTGGCAGCAAGGCAAGAAAGCTGAGGCTCCCCCCGGACTGCTAGGGCTGTTGTGAGCTGAGGGCAGTCAAGGGGCATTTACAGTCGAGGGGCATTTACAAAAAAGTGTTCTGCGACCGCTTACTTCGCGTAATGGACGAGCCGCCCCTGCATGCTAAGCATTATACTGTGTTGCGGTGATTTTTCTGGGCTATATGACCATGTTCCAGAAGCATTCTCTCCTAATATTTCACCCACATCTATGGCAGGGATCCTAAGAGGTTGTGAGGTCTGTTGGAAACAAGGCAAGTGGGGTTTATATATCTGTGGAATGATGTCCAGGGTGGGAGAAGGAACTTTGGTCTGTTGGAAGCAAGTGTGAATGTTGCAATTGGTCAGTTTGACTAACATTGAATGGCTTGGTAGCTTCAAAGCCTAGCTGCTTCTTGCCTGGGGAATCCTCAACATACAGGAGTTCTTTCTCCCATCCTGGACATTATTCCACAGATATATAAACACCACTTGCCTAGTTTCCAACAGACCTCACAATTTCTGAGAATGCCTGCCATAGAAGTGGGGTTTTTTTGGTCATGTCAGAAGCAAGTCGCTTCTGGTGTGAGAGAATTGGCCGTCTGCAAGGACATTGCACAGGGGACGCCTGAAGGATTTGATGTTTTTATCATCCTTGTGGGAGGCTACTCTCATGTCCCTGTATGAGGAGCTAGAGCTGATAGAGGGAGCTCATCCGCCTCTCCCCGGATTTGAACCTGCGAGCACAGGGGTTTAACCCACTGCGCCACCGGGGGCGAAACATCAGAAGTTGATGAAACATCAGGAGAGAATGCTTCTGGAACATGGCCATATAGCCCAGAAAACTCATAGCAACCCAGTGATTCCGGCAATGAAAGCCTTCGACAACACAGCGGTCTTTCAATGGTTTTGTAGTATTTCAATGCGTCTATATTTAATTCGATTTTAATGTATATAATATTAATAATAACAATAATATTTCCTGTCCAACTCTTTTCAAGACTTGAGGCAGAATAAACACATCATCATAATACATTGTGGAAAAGACAGGTATTAAAATGTGTTTCTATGAAATACGTATATGTTTTAGATTTTAATTTATGCATTGTATGATTTTTAGTGTTAGGTGCTTTGAGGCTTTCGTGTTCCTTGATTCATGTCTGGGCAACGCTGTGTTTGGTGGTATATGGCACGGGCCAGCTAACACCTCCCAACCAAGGATTCCCCCAGGCAGTAAGCAGTCAGGCTTTGAAGCTCCAATGCCATTCAATGTATATATATATATATATATATATAAGTTTTCCCGTGACATTAAGTACAGTCATGTCCGATTCTGGGGGTTGGTGCTCCTTTCCATTTCTAAGCCAATGAGCCGGCATTGTCCGTAGACATCTCCAAGGTCATGTGGCTTGGAGCACTGTTACCTTCCTGCCAGAGTGATACCTATTGATCTGTTCACATTAGCATGCTTTTGAACTTCTAGGTAGGCAGAAGCTGGGGCTAATAGCGGGAACTCATGCCGCTCTCCGGATTCGAACCTGTGACCATTCGATCAGTAAGTTCAGCAACTTGGGGCAGTTTAACCCAATGTGCCACCAGGGTCTCTCTCTCTCTCTCTCTCTCTCTCTCTCTCTCTCTCTCTCTCTCTCTATATATATATATATATATATATATATACCCATACACATTAGCTTAGGGACCCAGCGTTGCCCGGGTTATTAGAGAAAGGCATTGTGTGCCAAGATTAGTCTTTATCAGTTATTTATGTGGCTCGCAGTGGTCTCAGGAAGTTAGTGAAGGAACTGTGAGTCCCACCGTTCATGGTCCATCCTCCTCCAAACAGCACCAGAATCTTGAGTTGGCTACTGGGCCTCTCTGTGCCAAATTTGGTCTATTTGTAATTGGATGAGTGTCGCTATAGTCCGAGGAAGTAAGTGAAGGTACTGCAAGTCCCATCATCCATGATCCATCCTCCTCCAAACTGTACCAGGATGTTGAGTGGGTCATGGGGGCTCTGTGTGCCAAGTTTGGTCTTGATCAGTCATTGGATGATGGTTGCAGTGGTCTTGGGAAGTGAGTGGAGGTACTTCAAGTTTCATCATCCGTGGTCCTTCCTCCTCGAAACTGCACCAGGATGTAGAATGGGCCATGGGGGATCTGTGTGCCAAGTTTGGTCTTGATCAGTCATTGCATGATGGTCGCAGTTGTCTTGGGAAGTGAGTGAAGGTACTTCGGTTTCATCATCTGTGGTCCTTCCTCCTTGAAACTGCACCAGGATGTAGAATGGGCCATGGGGGCTCTATGTGCCAACTATGGTCTTGATCAATCATTGGATGAGGGTCACAGTGGTCTGAGGAAGTGCGTGTGAGTACTGCAAGTCCCATCATCCATGATCCACCCTCCTCCAAACTGCAGCAGGATGTAGAGTGGGTCATGGGGGCTCTGTGTGCCAAGTTTGGCAATGGAAAACCTCTTCCAAACCAATCCTGCAAAGAAAACCCTGAGGGTCACCATAGGTTGGATATGACTTGAAGGCACACATAGCATGGGATCTCCAGCCAGAACATGGGAATCTCCAGGATGTGCATTGAGCATTAATTCAAAAAGTGCCTTACGTATCCATGCACAAGGCATATCAGGATGAATAGTGCTGCTTCCACCACCTTGCACTCAATGTGGACTTTCCAACATCTCCAACTACTTCTGTAGGACCCAAATATGCAAACATCTACTAAATCCTAGCCATGAAGGCTCCAATTCTTGAGCTGAGGATTGTTACATTGCTGGCCTCCATGACGTGCCCTGTTGTTTCCTTCATGCAGCAATGCTCAAACGTGTATTCATCTGGACGGCTCCCTTGAGGGCTGGGATTTTAACATGGAGAAATAAATACATAATGCGCCTGATTTATGGTGTCACTCCCATTTGATTTTACTTTGTTGCCTTTCCATGGATTTCTTTACACCTGAATGGTCTTAAAGGCCCTTCCAAGCCAGGCTCCAAGCCACACGACTCACTCCCTTTTGACGGCAGCTTGACGCATACATGTTAATTCTCCTCTCCATCTCAGTCTATCATAGAAACATACCGTCAAACCCTCTCAATGCATTTGAATATTAGGGCTGCGTTGTTAAGTTGATTGGTCACATAAATTATTTATGGTCTTTGAATGGATGAAAATGGAGCTCTGAATTAACCGGAATTTCTCCCTATCTCCTCCCCACACCATTGTTGCTATTACATGTTTCAGTGTTCTCTACGTGGATGGTATTTGGCATGTTTTCCAATTACGAGAAGAATTCATGCATGCAATGGGCTAAAATTCAACTGAATTGAAATCAACCTGACTTAAAATCCAACTGATTGACAACTCCATCGAATGAAACCACCCCTGAATTGAAACACAACAGATTGTAAACAAAACTGGCTAAAAATCCAACAGATTTGAAATACAATAAATTATCGATTTACTTGGAGTTATGGGTCCAGGACCCCTGGGAGCAGTAGTTTGTGAGTCCTCAGGACTTGTCCCTGAGATGGTTCATGAAAACAGGAGGTCTCAGGACTTGTCCTTGAGACGGTTCATGAAAACAGGAGGTCTCAGGACTTGTCCTTGAGACGGTTCATGAAAACAGGAGGTCTCAGGGCTTGTCCTGGAGATGGTTCATGAAAACAGGAGGTCTCAGGGCTTGTCCTGGAGATGGTTCATGAAAACAGGGGGTCTCAGGGCTTGTCCTGGAGATGGTTCATGAAAACATGGGGTCTCAGGACTTGTCCTGGAGATGGTTCATGAAAACAGGCGGTCTCAGGACTTGTCCTTGAGATGGTTCATGAAAACAGGCGGTCTAAGGACTTGTCCTGGAAATGGTTCATGAAAACAGGGGGTCTCAGGGCTTGTCCTGGAGATGGTTCATGAAAACAGGGGGTCTCAGGACTTGTCCTGGAGATGGTTCATGAAAACAGGAGGTCTCAGGACTTGTCCTGGAGATGGTTCATGAAAACAGGAGGTCTCAGGGCTTGTCCTGGAGATGGTTCATGAAAACAGGAGGTCTCAGGGCTTGTCCTGGAGATGGTTCATGAAAACAGGGGGTCTCAGGGCTTGTCCTGGAGATGGTTCATGAAAACATGGGGTCTCAGGACTTGTCCTGGAGATGGTTCATGAAAACAGGCGGTCTCAGGACTTGTCCTTGAGATGGTTCATGAAAACAGGCGGTCTAAGGACTTGTCCTGGAAATGGTTCATGAAAACAGGGGGTCTCAGGGCTTGTCCTGGAGATGGTTCATGAAAACAGGGGGTCTCAGGACTTGTCCTGGAGATTGTTCATGAAAACAGGAGGTCTCAGGACTTGTCCTGGAGATGGTTCATGAAAACAGGAGGTCTCAGGGCTTGTCCTGGAGATGGTTCATGAAAACAGGGGGTCTCAGGACTTGTCCTGGAGATGGTTCATGAAAACAGGAGGTCTCAGGACTTGTCCTGGAGATGGTTCATGAAAACAGGAGGTCTCAGGGCTTGTCCCCCCCCCCCCCCACCACAAATCAAAATCCTGGCTACGGGCCTGGACACAGCATATTGTTTGAGAACACAGAAATGCTGGACCATACTCACAACCACCATGTCAGGCTACACAGAGAAGCCATTGAAGTCCACAAGCATATGGACAATTTCAACAGAAAGGAGGAAACCATGAAAATGAACAAAATCTGGCTACCAGTATTAAAAAAACTCTAAAATTACAACAGCAAAACAACAGAGAGGAAACAATCAGGACATCTAATCACCACTCAACAAAAGATTGCCCCAGGCACTGCCAGGCCATCAAATGCTAATCAAGGTGGTCAGTTGAAACATTCACACCGAGCTCCAACAGACAAGCGTTCTTTGTCCCACCCTGGTCATTCCACAGATATAAAACCCATTTTCCTACTTCCAACAGACCTCACTACCTCTGAGGATGCTTGCCATAGATGCAGGTGAAACATCAGGAGAGAATGCCTCTAGAACATGGCCATGTGGCTTGAAAAACTTACAACAACCCATCCTTCTTATTTTCATTTGTTTTGCAGTAGTCACTCAAAAAGGTTTGAGAATAAGACTTATAGCACAACAGCTAATGGCAAAACCCAAATAATAAACACCGACTAGTCACCCAGAATAATAAACCCAAATAAGCCAACTCTTTTAGCACCTGGATTTTCTAATAAGCTTATAATGAAAGCATAAAAAAAAATCTATTGTTTCGCCATGAAAGCATAAAAAAACACTTATTCTTTTTCCAAACCTAAGTGCTTTGTCACACATTAAACAACTTAGAAGTAAATAAAAAGAGAAATGTTTACTCCAAAAGGGTCAGAAAATAA
The DNA here is from genome assembly GCF_025583915.1 of Anolis sagrei ordinatus. Classification (NCBI taxonomy): domain Eukaryota; kingdom Metazoa; phylum Chordata; class Lepidosauria; order Squamata; family Anolidae; genus Anolis; species Anolis sagrei. The sequence goes on along the minus strand of NW_026844367.1, from coordinate 30,252,700 downwards.
ATGCGGCGCTCAGCTTAATTCACTTAATTATTCCGTATCTCATAGCAAGGTATCCACTCTGTTCCATGCAAAAGAAAGCAACTTATAAGGCAATAACAAATAAAATGCAACTATGCCTTAAATCATGTTTAAAATGCTATTAGGCTTTTGTGTTTGTTCTCTGTATTATTTCCGAGCTGGCAAGGCAGCAAAAGAGATAAATTTCAGTTTCATAATTTTAATTAAGGCAGCACAAAGCAAGGGCCTTATCTCCAAGCCGTCTTCATTTGTCCAATTGCCAAAAAAGTGATCCATTTTTTCCTGTGATCTTCTTTTCTGTGATGTTTCATCCTCAATGGTGGATTGATCACAGTTGCAAAATCCCATTATGGATCTGTGGACCAAAGTCTTTCAGAGCCCAAGCCTTTGGAAAGGGTTGGGTTCTACACCTCAGACAGTTTTTCCTTGCTTTTGGCACTTCCAAACAGTCCAATAATGGATTGACCAGAACACAAACAGAAAACTGGATTCAAAGTGGGATTGGAAGATCTTTGACTCTGGTCTAGAGATCATTTATGAGAACTAGAGGTCTCAAAACTTGGCCTGGAGAAGATCCATGAAAACTAAAGACCTCAGGTGAGGTCTAGAGATTATTCCTGAGGACTAGTCTCTCAGGACTTGTCCTAGAGATAGTTGATGAAAACTGCAGGCCTCAAATGGTTGATGAAAACTGGAGGCCTCAGGATTTGTCCTGGAGGTGGTTCATGAAACTGGAGGCCTCAGGACTGGTCCTGGAGGTGGTTCATGAAACTGGAGGTCTCAGGACTGGTCCTGGAGATGGTCCATGAAACTGGAGGCCTCAGGATTTGTCCTGGAGATGGTTCATGAAACCGGAGGCGTCAGAACTTGTCCTGGAGATGGTTCATGAAAACTAGAGGCCTCATTACTTGTCCAGGAGAGGCCTTAAGACTTGTCCTGGAGATGGTTCATGAAAACTGGAGGCCTCAGGACTTTTCATCAATGATCAACTAGAGGCCTCAAGACTTGTCCTGGAGATGTTTCATGAAAAATGGAGGCTTCAGGACTTGTCTTAGGGGTGGTTGATGAATACTAGAGGCCCTAGGACTTGTCCTGGAGATGGTTCATGAAAACTGCAGGCCTCAGGACTTGTCCTCAAATGGTTGATGAAAACTGGAGGCCTCAGTATTTGTCCTGGAGATGGTCCATGAAACTGGAGGTCTCAGGATTTGTCCTGGAGATGGTTCATGAAACCGGAGGCGTCAGGACTTGTCCTGGAGATGGTTCATGAAAACTAGAGGCCTCATGACTTGTCCAGGAGAGGCCTCAAGACTTGTCCTGGAGATGGTTCATGAAAACTGGAGGCCTTAGGACTTTTCATCAACCATCAACTAGAGGCCTCAGAACTTGTCCTGGAGATGTTTCATGAAAAATGGAGGCCTCAGGACTTATCCTAGGGATAATTGATGAATACTAGAGGCCCTAGGACTTGTCCTGGAGATGGTTCATGTGAAGCAGAGGGTCTCCAATTCCCAAAAATCCAGGAGATCAGTGAAGAAGGAAGAGACAGAGACAGCATTGCAAGTTCACAGAATTTTAATGCTTACCCGGGTAAGGGCACCACAGCTCCAACCTGGCTGATGTGGTACAAAGCACTTAACCCAAGAACACCAGTATTTATAGGCAAAATTACCCAGTTCGCACATGCGTACAACTCACTTGACATTTACACAATCTAATCAATTTGGCCTCGAGGCATCACAGCCAAGAACATTTGTTGGCAAGTACACTTGTTGGCAAGATAATACAATTTCCACAACTTCCCCTTACATCATCTTGACCATGTTCCCCAATGACTTACATTAAAAATGAATCTTTAGAATGAATCATAACTTCACATATTTCTCCATACATCATATTATATGATTCCACACATCTTCTTATATGTATCTTTAACTTATTCAAAGCAAGCGTTTCCCTTATTAGTCCTTCTTACAACATCTTAATTTCCTCAATTGATCATTATGAAAAGGTATATTAAATTTGTCTACTAATTACTTCAACCAGACAGAAGGTGGCGCTGTTATACCATATCTTCAGATGTTTGTTCTTCTTGGATCAATAATTACCAATTTGTTCTTGGCACCAACCCTTTCAACCTTCCACATTTAGCCCAGCTCCGGCCTTGGCTTCCTCAAATATTGACTTAAGATACAGCTTCTCTTGCCTTGCTCCTGTCCTCCATACCATCTGTCATTTTCCCTTGCACCAGAATTACCTCTCCGCACCCTTAAGAACTCTTCCTAAGGTAAAACTTCATTCTTTCATTAATTTCATTAAATTATAATTATTTTTCTTCTTAACGACTGCCACACATGAAAACTGCAGGCCTCAGGACTTGTCCTCAAATGGTTCATGAAAACAGGGGGTCTCAGGACTTGTCCTGGAGATGGTTCATGAAAACAGGAGGTCTCAGGATGTGTCCTGGAGATGGTTCATGAAAACTAGAGGCCTCATGACTTGTCCAGGAGAGGCCTCAAGACTTGTCCTGGAGATGGTTCATGAAAACTGGAGGCCTCAGGACTTTTCATCAACCATCAACTAGAAGCCTCAGGACTTGTCCTGAAGATGTTTAATGAAAACTTGAGGCCTCAGGACTTGTCCTAGGGATGGTTGATGAATACTAGAGGCCCTAGGACGTGTCCTGGAGATGGTTCATGAAAACTGGAGGCCTCAGGACTTGTCTTGGAGATGGTTCATGAAAACTGGAGGCCTCAGAACTTGTCTTGGAGATGGTTCATGAAAACTGGAGGCCTCAGGACTTGTCCTAGGGATGGTTGATGAATACTAGAGGCCTAAGGACTTGTCCTGGAGATGGTTCATGAAAACTGGAGGCCCCAGGACTTTTCCTGAAGATGGTTCATGACAACTGCTTTGAATGCAATTTTCCTGCTTCTTGGCAGGGCGCTGGACTGGATGGCCCATGAGGTCTCCTCCAACTCTATGATTCTATGATTCTGTGAACTGAAGGCCTCAGGACTTATCCTGGAGATGGTTGATTAAAACTAGAGGACTCAGGACTTGTCCTGGAGCTGGTTGATGAAAACTGGAGGCCTCAGGACTTTTCCTAGACTTATTGGGACTTGTCATGGAAAAGTGGAGGTCATAGGAACTGCACTAGAGATGGTTCATTAAAACTGGAGGTCTTATGATCTGGCCTGGAGACAACCCATGAAAACTAAAGATCTCAGGGCCAGGTCTAGAGCTGGCTATGAGATTCCTGGAAATGACCCATGTCAACTAGACATCTTTGGCCCTGGGAGGAGTTAACACAACGTATTCTCCCATTTTTGTCAACTCAACAACTTGGTACAATTTGCAAGGATTCATGGACTTGCCATTGTACAGGGAAGCGGGATTTTGTATTTACTTTGGGTGCACCTACACTGTCGAATAAGTGCTGTTGGACACTACTTTAACTACTGTGACTCAGTGCATTGAAATCCTGGGGGAGTTGTAATCTTATAAGACCTTTAACCTTTTCTGACAAGAGGACTACCCAACTCCAAATCCCAGGATTCCATAGACTATGCGTGTAAGGATGGGGTGGGAACTGGATCTCTTGATTTCCAGCCTTCCTCCAATTAAGATTCCATTTCGATTTAGACATGTGGGAGGAGGACTTTGTGTCCCCTTGTGCTTTGATTTCCAACATCAGATATTTCCTATGACTTGTTTTCTCCTTTCTTTTTCTCCACCTTGCTTCCATTGTGGTTTCCAACCTGGCGGATAATTGGCCAGGCTTTTCCTTGCAAGAGGAGGACTGCTTGTCATTGCGTTTCAGATAATAGATCTTAGATGGTCGGGTTATCCCCTCTTCTGCCTTGTCCTGCCTAAAATAGCTAAAGCGATCTGAAAAATAAGGATTATCTTCTTGGCTCGTCCAAGGTTTTCCCTTCCAGAACAGCTGCAGGCCATGTGTGCTGCTGGGAGAGTCTATTTTTTAAACCAAAAAGAGACAGGGGATTCGAAAGAAAATGAGAGCAAAGATTTTTGGAACCTGAAAAGCTTAGGAAGACGATGGCCAAAACCATTATTGTGTTTTATGCATGTTTAGGCTTGGGTAACCACGGAAAAATTTGGTTCTAAACTCGTTTCGTTTTTAGGGGGCCCTTGCGTTTCGTTTTTTTTAAAGAATTCCGAAATTTTACTTTAAAAAATTTCGAAATATACGAAATTTCGTAAAATTACGAATCGATTCATTAATGGCGGACGCGATTGCGCAATATGCTAAAAAAACCTCCAAACGGGACAGGGGGAACTTCTGAAGCTTCCCTCTCCCTCTGTTGTTGACTGTTGGTGTGATAAAACAAACAACTATATTATATTATATTATATTATATTATATTATATTATATTGTATTGTATTGTATTGTATTGTATTGTATTGTATTGTATTGTATTATATTATTATAATATGATTATATTATATTGTTGTATATTATATTATAATATGATTATATTATATTATATTATTGTATATTATATTATATTATATATATAATATTATTTTATATATTATTATATTATATTATTATTATTATATTATTATATTATATTATTGTATATTGTATTATATTATTATATATATAATATATATAATATATTCTATTATATTATTATATATATAATATATATAATATATTCTATTATAATTGTATATTATATTCTATTCTATTACATTATATTATAATATATTACATATATTATATTATAATATACAATTATAATATAATATAATAATATAGTAATATAATATATAATATTTATTTATTTATTTATTTACTTTGCTTATACACCGCTGTATCTCAAGCCCAAAGGCGACTCACGGCGGTTCACAAACAGTAAAAACAGTAGAAACAGCAGTGGTTCCATACAACATATAACAACTGACTTAACACATTATCCATAAATTACCAATAAGCAGTTACAATGCACAATTATTACAAAAAACAACCGTACCCAATCTTCTCATCATCCAAGCGTAGTCCAGGTTCGTCGTCCCTTGTTCCATTCCTATGTTCCATTACCAGATTGCACTAAATATAATAATATAATATACAATACTATAATATAATAGTATTATAATGATATAATGTAATATAATATAATATATAATGCATATTATTATAATATTATTATATTATATTATTGTATATTGTATTATATTATTGTATATTGTATTATATTATTATATATGTAATATATATAATATATTCTATTCTATTATAATATATTACATATATTATATTATAATATACAATTATAATATAATATAATAATAATATAGTAATATAATATATAATATGATAATAAAATATACAATACTATAATATAATATAATAGTATTATAATAATATAATGTAATATAATATAATATATAATGTATATTAGGTAAAGGTAAAGGTTGTCCCCTGACATTAAGTCCAGTCATGTCTGACTGTGGGGTGTGGTGCTCATCTCCATTTCTAAGCCGAAGAGCTGGTGTTGTCCGTAGACACCTCCAAGGTTACCTTCCCGCCGGAGCAGTACCTATTGATCTACTCACATTTGCATGTTTTCGAACTGCTAGGTTGGCAGAAGCTAGGGCTGACGGCGGAAGCTCACGCCGCTCCCCGGAATCGAACCTGCGACCTTTCGATCAACAAGCTCAGCAGCTCAGTGCTTTAACCCACTGCGCCACCGGGGGCTCCTAATGTATCCATAGATATGTAAATACTAGGCATGGTTAGGTCCAGTCGGAATCTCCGTTACTCGGAATAAAGTCGGAAAGATTACCTTTTTGAAGTGATTTTGAACTTTTTTAGGTAACCAGAAGCCCCCTTGCCCTTCTGAAGCTAGTATCGCCATTTTCTTTCCGACTCAGGCAGTGAGTTGGAAATGATTCAGCATTTTCCCCACTTCTGGTCCCTGGCCTCAGCTCAAGCCAGAGAAGCCAGTTATAAACCAGAGAAGGGTGAATTAAATTTCTTCCCTTTTGCTTTTCTTGAGGGAAGTTGGTATCATTGCTGTGTAGCAGGAAGCCAGTGGAAGAGAACGAGCAGTGCCAGTCGTCAGTAGCTCATCGACTGGCATTGCGGTGAAGGTTAGAGATGAGCGTCCTCATTCTGTTTCCCTCCAACTGTGAAGTTCATAATGTAGTACGCTTCCTAGATGCGGAGGGCATAAACGCCGCTGCGATTCATCCCAAAATCGTTTCAGTTTATGGAGAGGACGTAATGTCAAGACAGCATGTGCCAAAATGGAATACATTGTGAGACCATGAAGAAACTTTGCAGAGTCATCCAAAACAAATGTCTGTCTCCTTCATGACAATGTACATCTACACACCGCTTTTTTTTTTGTTGTGTCAGGAGAGACTTGAGAAACTGCAAGTTGCTTCTGGTGTGAGAAAATTGGTCGTCTGCAAGGACGTTGCCCAGGGGATGCCCAGATGATTGGATATTTTTTATCATCCTTGTGGGAGGCTTCTCTCATGTCTTTCCTTCCTTTGCTCTTTGCTTCCATCCCTCCTTCTCTCTTTCCTGCTTTCTTTCCCTCCCTCTTTCTCTCTCTCTCCTTTCTTCTCTGTCGCTTCCCTTCCTTCCCTTCTTTACCTCTTGCCTGGGCGCTGGAAGGAAGGATCCTTGGAGCCAGGCGCGGAGCAGGCGGGAGGGATGCGCTTTGGAGACAGGCCTCGCTCACCCAGTGCCGCCCCTTTTCTCTGCCATGGCTGCGGGGCGCCTTCTCGCCTGTTTGCCGGTTGGGCATGCCCTTATTTATTTATTTCAAAGTTTTCTATACCGAGCTTCTCACCTCGTTGGGGACTCAGCCCGGTTTCCAACCATAAAAACACATACAATCAGTAAAAATATCATGATTCACAATTACAGTAGCATATTAAAATAACAAATATATTTAAAACTATGGTGGTCAGTCATCATGCTAAAAACGAATATACATCATCTTTCATCCAAAACTTAGGGCGTTATCTCATTCATCGAAAGCCTGTCTCCATAACCACGTCTTCACCTGTTTCCTGAATGCCAGGATAGACGGGGCGGTTCTGACCTCTGGTGGGAGAGAGTTCCAGAGTTGCAGGGCCACCACCGAGAAGGCCCTGCCCCTCGTCCCCACCAGGCGCGCTTGTGAAGCCGGTGGGACCGAGAGCAGGGCCTCTCCAGACGATCTTAATAATCTTGGTGGTTCATAGGGGAGAATATGTTCGGAGAGGTAAACAGGGCCGGAGTCGTTTAGGGCTTTATAGGTTAACACCAGCACTTTGAATTGTGCTCGGAAGCTAATTGGCAGTCAGTGGAGCTGGTGTAACAGCGGAGTGGTGTGCTCCCTGTACCCAGCACCCGTTAGTAGTCTGGCTGCCGAGTGTTGGACTTGCTGCAGCTTCCGGGCAGTCTTCAGAGGCAGCCCCACGTAGAGAGCGTTGCAGTAATCTATGCGGGATGTAACCAAAGCATGGACAACCATGGCCAAGTCACACTTCCCAAGGCGCACAAGTTTTAGTTGTGCAAAAGCTCCCCTGACCACCGCTGAGACCTGGGGCTCCAGGCTCAGCGATGAGTCCAGGAGAACTCCCAGAATGTGAACCTGCATTTTCAGGGGGAGTGTGACCCCATCCAGCACAGGCTGTAACCCCGCACCCTGTTCGTTGATGCCTCTCACGCTGGCTGTGCTCACTTGGTGGGGGTGGGGGGAAGAGAATGGGTTTGGATGCATGTGCAGTGTTCTCTTTTAAAATGTAAGGTCTTACTGTATTTTGGGAGGATTTTTTTGAGTGCAAGACATAGATTCCTCTGAATGCTGTGTTGTGTCCAAATTTGGTGTCAATTCCCCCAGTGGTTTTTGAGTTCTGTTAATATCACAAATGAACATTACATTTTTATTTATATAGATTTAAAAATCGAATCGCCAGCGCCCCCTATATTTTAGAATCATTTTTTTCTTGGTCGCCCAAGCCTAGCAGCCAGCTACTGGTCAAAGGACATTTAATAGAATACCAAGTCTGCAAATTTTGTGTTTTGTTTGTTTGTCTCTTTTTTTAATGCATACAACTAGGGCTGGGCGGTTTCGTTCGTTAATTTCGTAATTCGTTATTGATTCGTATTTAAATTAGCTTACGATCCGATATTGAGCCATGCAGGAGCAACTAAAAATCGAAACGAATTTTTCAATTTATTTCGTAATTGTTTCGTAATTGGTTCAAAATTGTTTCGAAATCGTTTTGAAATCGTTTCGAAATTGTTTCGTTATTATTTCTGTATGTCTGGTGCAAGTTTTATAGTTGTTGTTTGTTTTATCAGTGATAAAAAAATATAATTATCACACCAACAGTCAACAACAGAGGGAGAGGGAAGCTTCAGAAGTTCCCCCTGTCCCATTTGGAGGGTTTTTTAGCGTATTGCGCAATCGCGTCCGCCATTAACGAATCAATTCGAAATTTACGAAATTTCGTAAATAACGAAATTTTTTTAAAGAAAAATTCGGAATTCTTTTAAAAAAACGAAACGCAATGGACCCCCTAAAAACGAAACGAGTTTAGAAACAAATTTTTCCATTGTTACCCAGCCCTAATATTTAATTCTGTTGTAGTGTTTCATATATTAGATGGCCATCCAGCCTAGAATCATAGAATCATAGAATCAAAGAGTTGGAAGAGACTCCATGGGCCATCCAGTCCAACCCCCTGCCAAGAAGCAGGAATATTGCATTCAAATCACCCCTGACAGATGGCCATCCAGCCTCTGCTTAAAAGCTTCCAAAGAAGGAGCCTCCACCACACTCCAGGGGCAGAGAGTTCCACTGCTGAACGGCTCTCACAGTCAGGAAGTTCTTCCTAATGTTCAGATGGAATCTCCTCTATTGTAGTTTGAAGCCATTGTTCCGCGTCATAGTCTCCAAGGAAGCAGAAAACAAGCTTGCTCCCTCCTCCCTGTGGCTTCCTCTCACATATTTATACATGGCTATCATATCTCCTCTCAGCCTTCTCTTCTTCAGGCTAAACATGCCCAGTTCCCTAAGCCGCTCCTCATAGGGCTTGTTCTCCAGACCCTTGATCATTTTAGTCGCCCTCCTCTGGACCATTCCAGCTTGTCAATATCTCTCTTGAATTGTGGTGCCCAGAATTGGACACAATATTCCAGATGTGGTCTAACCAAAGCAGAATAGAGGGGTAGCATTACTTCCTTAGATCTAGACACTATGCTCCTATTGATGCAGGCCAAAATCCCATTGGCTTTTTTTGCCGCCACATCACATTGTTGGCTCATGTTTAACTTGTTGTCCACGAGAATTTAGAAGTTTTCTATACCGGCCTTCTCACCTCAACGAGGGACTCAGGTCGGTTTACAGCATATAAGAAAGTACAGTAATATATAAGTACAACAAAGTCTTTACATATTAAAATAGTACTAAAATACAGTAAAACATCATCATCATCACAATTACCTAAGCCAAGTCGTCAATCCAGTCATAGTCATAGTCATACTCATAGTCACAGTTCATCACAGTTCAGCACAAGGAAGGAGGTTATAGGTTCAGTCCTCAAATGCCACATTCCAGAGCCAGGTCTTTAGTAGTTTCCTGAATGTCAGGAGGGAGGGAGCAGATCTGATCTCTAGTGGGAGGGAGTTCCAAAGCCGGGGAGCCACCGCCGAGAAGGCCCTGTCCCTCGTCCCCACCAACTGTGATTGCGAGGGTGGTGGGACCGAGAGCACCCCCCCCGGAAGATCTTAATAGTAGGCTTGGGCAGTTTCGTTCGTTAATTTCATAATTCGTTATTAATTCGTATTTAAATTAGCTTACGATCCAATATTGAACCATGCAGGAATAGTGTGAGGAGTAAATTCGAAACAATTTTTTCAAATTATTTTGTAATTATTTTGTAATTATTTTGTAATTATTTCGTAATTATTTTGTAATTATTTTGTAATTATTTCGTAATTATTTCGTAATTATTTTGTAATTATTTTCGCATGCCTGGTGCAAGTTTTATAGTTGTTGTTTGTTTTATCACACCAACAGTCAACCACAGAGGGAGAGGGAAGCTTCAGAAGTTCCCCCTGTCCCATTTGGAGGTTTTTTTAGCATATTGCGCAATCGCGTCCGCCATTAACGAATCGATTCGTAATTATATGAAATTTTGTATATTTCAAAATTTTTAAAAGGAAAATTTCGGAATTATTAAAAAAAACGAAACGCAAGGGCTCCCTAAAAACGAAACGAGTTTAGAACCAAATTTTTCTGTGGTTACCCAAGCCTACTTAATAGCCTTGATGGTTCATAGGGGAGAATCCATTCGGACAGGTAAACTGGGCCAGAGTCATTTAGTGCTTTATAGGTCAAAACCAACACTTTGAATTGTGCTCGGAAGCTAATCGGCAGCCAGTGGAGCTGGCGTAACAGAGGGGTCGTATGCTTCCTGTACCCTGCTCCTGTTAGTAATCTGGCTGCCACACGTTAGACTGATTGAAGCTTCCGGGCAGTCTTCAGAGGCAACCCCACGTAGAGAGCGTTGCAGTAGTCTAGACAGGATGTAACCAGAGCGTGGACTACCGTGGCCAAGTCAGACTTCCCAAAATAAATAAATAAATTCTTTGGATTCTTTTAAAAAAATTCTTGTAACGTTACATTCCGGATAACCCTCATATTATTATTGTTATCCAGAACTGACCCCCAAATAACCACAGTATTCCAGACTAAATCATACTGTTCCAATTTCTGGAAGGACAGATTTGTCTAATGCTTTCCTTTATTTTGAGAAATTCTTCCCTTTTTTCATGCATTTTTAAACTTCGGCTCATGCATTAGACATTTGACGAAGACTGTGCCTGAACACGCCACATTTAATCTTAAGGCAATTTAATAATCTTTACATTGAAAGCTTTTGTTCTGAAAAGTAGACGGGCCGGAGGGTATAATGAAGTTTCCTGGATATTCTACATTTGCTCCGCCATCTTTCATTTCGATATCCTTGGTTATCATTGCGGGATGGGAAAATCATTTGAAAATACTTTAAAAGAGTCCAAACCCATGCTTTTTTCACACTGAGAAGATCTGATGAGACAAACATGTCAGTAAAAAAAGGAAAAACAAGGAGGCGATAGGGCCTCTTCGAGGAGAAGATGGGGCAATGCTGACAGGGGATAGGGAAAAGGCAGAACTACTTAATGCCTTCTTTACCTTGGTCTTCTCACAAAAAGAAAGTCATCTTCAACCTCAGCAATATGGAGTGGATGAGGGATTAGAGGACATCCAACCCCAAATTGGGAAACAAGTCTTCCAGGAATACCTGGCTGCTCTAAATGAGTTCAAGTCCCCAGGGCCAGATCAACTACACCCAAGAGTATTGAAGGAACTAGCGGAAGTCATTTCGGAACCATTGGCAACCATCTTTGAGAGTTCTTGGAGAACGGGAGAAGTTCCAGCAGATTGGAGGAGGGCCAATGTGGTCCCAATCTTCAAGAAGGGAAAAAAAGGATGACCCAAACAATGACCAATGTCCGGTCAGCCTCACGTCGATACCAGGCAAGATTCTGGAAAAGATTGTTAAGGAAGTGGTCTGCAAACACTTAGAAACAAATGCGGTCATTGCTAAGAGTCAACATGGATTTATCAAAAACAAGTCATGCCAGACTCATCTGATCTCTTTTTTCGATAGAGTTACAAGCTGGGTAGATGCGGGGAATGCCGTGGATGTAGCGTACCTGGATTTCAGGAAGGCCTTCTTTGACAAGGTCCCCCATGACCTTCTGGCAAGGAAACTAGTCCAATGTGGGCTAGGCAAAACTACGGTGAGGTGGATCTGTAATTGGTTAAATGGACGAACCCAGAGGGTGCTCACCAATGCTTCCTCTTCATCCTGGAAAGAAGTGACAAGTGGAGTGCCGCAGGGTTCCGTCCTGGGCCCGGTCCTGTTCAACATCTTTATTAATGACTTAGATGAAGGGCTAGAAGGCAGGATCATCAAGTTTGCAGACGACACCAAATTGGGAGGGATAGCCAATACTCCAGAGGACAAGAGCAGGATTCAAAACGATCTTGACAGATTAGAGAGATGATGGCCAAAACTAACAAAATGAAGTTCAACAGGGACAAATGCAAGATACTCCACTTTGGCAGGAAAAACGAAATGCAAAGATACAGAATGGGGGACAATGCCTGGCTCGAGAGCAGTACGTGTGAAAAAGATCTTGGAGTCCTCGTGGACAACAAGTTAAACATGAGCCAACAATGTGATGTGGCAGCAAAAAAAGCCAATGGGATTTTGGCCTGCATCAATAGGAGCATAGTGTCTAGATCTAGGGAAGTCATGCTACCCCTCTATTCTGCTTTGGTTAGACCACACCTGGAATATTGTGTCCAATTCTGGGCACCACAATTCAAGCGAGATATTGACAAGCTGGAATGTGTCCAGAGGAGGGCGACTAAAATGATCAAGGGTCTGGAGAACAAGCCCTATGAGGAGCGGCTTAAGGAGCTGGGCATGTTTAGCCTGAAGAAGAGAAGGTGAGAGGAGATATGATAGCCATGTATAAATATGTGAGAGGAAGCCACAGGGAGGAGGGAGCAAGCTTGTTTTCTGCTTCCTTGGAGACTAGGACGCGGAACAATGGCTTCAAACAAGAGAGGAGATTCCATCTGAACATTAGGAAGAACTTCCTGACTGTGAGAGCCGTTCAGCAGTGGAACTCTCTGCCCCGGAGTGTGGTGGAGGCTCCTTCTTTGGAAGCTTTTAAACAGAGGCTGGATGGCCATCTGTCGGGGGTGATTTGAATGAAATATTCCTGCTTCTTGGCAGGGGTTGGACTGGATGGCCCATGAGGTCTCTTCCAACTCTTTGATTCTATGATTCTATGATTCTACATGGGACTGATACTCCTCTTCGCAACTCGACATTTATTTTGCAGCAGATTAGCACATGCTTCTTCTTTTCTGAAATCCCAATAAAACGACAGCTACGTTTTGGAACCCCCAGTGTGTGTGTCTACAACATTTCATGCATTTTTTCCCTTCCCGTTTAGACATCACCTGTAAAATTTCTCCTCTTCAGAGGGACTCATCTGTCTCTGCGCAGATTAGAAAGTTGTCACTTTGTCGGCAGGATCATTTATCATGGCGGAAGGAGAAATTAGCAAAAAGTCTGAAGAGGGAGATTGGGGAGACAGGACTTCAGTCTCATCCCAATGTGTTGTTGGAAGTATTTTTTTGTTGTAGATCGGCTAGAGGATACAGAGGCTGAAGGTTTAACTGATTCTTTAGAGATAATTGCGAGCTTTCCTGTGGCACAGAGTCATGGGTCCTCAAGTCTGGGAAATTCAAGTCTGGGAAATGATTATTCTTTCTGTGAAAAAACTGTGTTAGGAACTGCATGGCCTCAAGGCCTTTCATGGGAGTCTGAAGTAGCAACAGCAGATAAGGAATCGAGTGATGAGTTGAGTGATAAGGAGGGTTCCTGTGACGGCACGAGTGGCACCACCTTTGTGTAGAACTTTAAAGTGCAAAGGTTTAAACTGTATAACATGCCCAAACTTGCCTAGTTTGTAAATGTATAGTTGGATTGATTGGTTATTTATAGCTGTCAATCAATGTTGTTTGCACCAGTTATATTGCTTCCTCAGCTCAAATGCTTGGCTCCACCTCTTCCTGGAGGAGGGCAGAGCTTTTCCTTTTCCATTCTACCATCAAACTTTCTATCAGATAGACGTGAGAAAGAGACTTGGCTCTAAAGCCCTTAATTAAGTTACCTCTCATCACCAATTCTAAGGTTTTTACCCTTGGGACTCATGCTTCATGTCCAGATCGCCCTGGACAACGTTGAGGAGACCCAAGCACCTTCAAACTGGTCCTTTGGCATCAAAAGGAAGACTCTGTGCCTTCAACATAGGCCATTGGACTAGGAGTTGTGTTTGTTCCGACCTTCACAGCCATTGAGAAAAGAGGGAACAGGAAAAGCTTCTCAGCTGCGAAATCTCCTTGGACCCAAGACAACCAGAGACTGTAATGTATATTTCCTTTACCCCTTTGAAACTTCTAGCTTATTGCCTTCAAGGGATAGCTTTTTTGTGGACAATAAAACCTATTTTGGTCCTTGGTAGTTGCAGTTTTGGTCCTTGGGAGTTGCAGTTTCCTAAAGGAGGGCAAGAAGCAATCCCCCGGGGGAAAGATGTCACGTCTATGTTTCTTTCACTAAGAGTTATAGCCCCCAGGCACGACGGCACAGTTCCACCAGAAGAAACCACCTGTAGCTATGGAGATCAACAAAAGTCTTTATTTCCAAATTAGATCTGAAAATAGATTGCGTCGGTCAGAGAGATTACATGGGAAAGTTGTGGAGAAAATTCATGGGAACCATTATGCTTACATGGGTGTCTATTAAACAAGTTTCATGGGTGTCTATTAAACAACAAGAGACTTCACAACCTCTGAGGATGCCTTCCCATAGATGTAGGTGAAACTTCAGAAGAGAAGGCTCTAGAACAGTGTTTCTCAACCTGGGGGTCGGGACCCCTGGAGGGGTCGCGAGGAGGCATCAAAGGGGTCGCCAAAGACCATCAGAAAACACAGTATTTTCTGTTGGTCACGGGGGTTCTGTGTGCCAAGTTTGGCCCAATTCTATGGTTGGTGGAGTTCAGAATACTCTTTGATTGTAGGTGAACTATAAATCCCAGCAACTACAACTCCCAAAGGTCAAGGTCTATTTTTCCCTAAACTCCACCAGTGTTCACATGTGGGCATATTGAGTATTCGTGCCAAGTTTGGTCCAGATCTATCATTGTTTGAATCCACAGTGATCTCTGGATGTAGGTGAACTACAACTCCAAAATTCAATGCCCACCAAACCCTTCCAGTATTTTCTGTTGGTCACGGGAGTTCTGTGTGCCAAGTTTGGTTCAACTCCATCATTGGTGGAGTTCAGGATGCTCTTTGATTGTAGGTGAACTATAAATCCCAGCAACTACAACTCCCAAATGACAAAATCAATCACCCCCCCCCCCCCAACTCCACCAGTATTCAGATTTGGGCGTATCGGGTATTTGTGCCCAATTTGGTCCAGTGAATGAAAATATACCCTGCATATCAGATATTTACATTACGATTCATAACAATAGCAAAATTACATTTATGAAGTAGCAACAAAAGTAATTTTATGGTTGGAGGTCACTACAACATGAGGAACGGTATTAAGGGGTCGCGGCATTAGGAAGGTTGAGAACCACTGCTCTAGAATATGGCCATATAGCCCAAAAACCTACAACAACCAAGTGATTCCAGCCATGGAAGCCTTTGACAATACATTAAACAACAAATTGTTTAAGTTCAGTTCAGGCAACACTGCATTAGAGTCTGAAGCTAAGCCTGAGTTCTCTGGTCCCTGGTTCAAGTCAAGCCTTGGTTTTGGATTTAATATATCCCAGAAGTTTTCTATGTTCCTGTTCATGTTTGTGTTTTTACTGGTTATACCTTCTTGCTTGTGGACTTATGCTATACCTGTGTTTTCTGGCTGTTCCTGGACTTTGTCACAATTGGAACTTTATGAGACATTTGGTTATCACGTGTAACTTTCTAAACCTTTTAGGATTATACGTCTTCCTTTCCTATTTCTGATTTTATATGTTTTTATGTCTCTCTACAATAAATGGTTTGCTTATATTCCTGGACTCTTGTGTGGTGTGGTGGTCATAAGGGTTTCCAGACCTGGGCTGCAACATTTTCAGAGAGAGAAAGAAAGTGGATGCTTAGTGGATGATCTACGCTGGGAGCTTGACAGGGGGAGTGTGTCTCTGTGGTTCTGCTGGACCTCTCAGTGGCCTTCGATACTGTTGACCACGGTATCCTTCTGGGATGCCTCGTGGATATGGGCCTTGTGGGTACTGTTCTGCAGTGGCTCCGGACCTTCCTAGAGGGACGTTCTCAGATGGTGTTGTTGGGAGACACTGTTCAAGCGCACAACCATTGTCTTGTGGGGTTCCTCAGGGTTCAATACTGTCTCCCATGTTGTTTAACATTTACATGAAGCCGCTGGGGGAGGTCATCCGGAGTTTCCAGGTGTGGTGTCACCTGTATGCAGATGACGTCCAACTCTGTCACTCCTTCCCATCTGCTACTAAGGAGGCTGTTCAAGTCCTGAACCGGTGCTTGGTCGCTGTGTTGGACTGGATGAGGGAGAACAAATTGAAATTGAATCCAGACAAGACAGAGGTACTCCTGGTCAGTCGAAAGGCCGAACAGGGCATAGGGTTACATGCTGTATTGGACGGGGTCACACTTCCCCTGAAGATGCAGGTTCGCAGCTTGGGAGTGATCCTGGACTCATTGCTGAGCCTGGAACCCCAGGTTTCAGCGGTGACCAGGGGAGCATTTGTACAGTTAAAACGTGTGCGCCATCTGTGCCCGTACCTTGGGAAGTCTGACTTGGTCACGGTAGTCCACGCTCTGGTTAAATCCCATATAGACTACTGCATTGCTTTCTACATGGGGCTGCCTTTGAAGACTGTTCGGAAGCTTCAATTGGTCCAACAGACAGCAGCCAGGTTGTTAACAGGAACGGCACTCAGGGAGCATACAACTCCTCTGTTGCGCCAGCTCCACTGGCTGCCAGTTTGCTACTGGACACAATTCAAAGTGCTGGCTTTAGCCTATAAAGCCCTAAACCAGGGGTAGGGAACCTTTGGCCCTCCAGCTGTGGTGGACTTCAACTCCCACAATTCCTTGAGGCTCGGCATTGGGCCAAGGTAAGCCTTTGGGGCGAATGCCGAGCCTCAAGGAATTGTGGGAGTTGAAGTCCACCACAGCTGGAGGGCCAAAGGTTCCCTACCCCTGCCCTAAACGGTTCTGGCCCGGTTTACCTGTCCGAACGCATTTCTTCCTATGAACCATCTAGGTGTTTAAGATCACCTGGAGAGGCCCTGCTCTTGGTCCCGCCTTCTTCGCAGATCTGGTTGGCGGGAACGAGAGACAGGGCCTTCTCAGCGGTGGCCCCTTGGCTATGGAACACTCTCCCTATGGACATTAGATTGGCCCCCTCTCTCCTGACATTTCGAAAGAGAGTTAAGACCTGGCTATTCGAGCAGGCATTTGCAGATGCAGTATAACTGATTGATTGAGATTCATGGAATGACAAGACGATGCAACGGAAAAAGATTTTAACGATGAGATGCTGAGATTTGGATGTATTCAATTGTTAATTATTATTGTTTTACATGGTTATTTGGTATGTAATTGTTTTGACTATATTTTTATCTTGTAGGGCATTGATTGCCAAATGTAAACTGCCTCGAGTCGCCTTCGGGCTGAGAGGGGCGGTATATAAATCTATATAAATAAAAATGTAATATTCGTTTGTAGGATTAACAGAACTCAAAAACCACTGGACGAATTGGCACCAAATTTGGACACAAGACACCTAACAACCCAATGTACGTCCTTTACTCAAAAAATTGATGTTGTCATTTGGGAGTTGAGTTGTAGTTGCTGAGATTTATAGTTCACCTACAATCAAAGAGCATTCTGAACCCCACCAACGATGGAATTGAACCAAACTTGGCACACAGTTCTCCCATGATCAACAGAAAATACTGGAAGGGTTTGGTGGGCAGTGTCCTTTGGTTTTATAGTTGTAGTTCACCTACATCCAAAGATCACTGTGGACTCCAGTAATGATGGATCTGGACCAAATTCGGCACAAATACTCAATATGCCAATATGTGAACACTGGTGGTTTGGGGAAAATGGACCTTGACATTTGGGAGTTGTAGTTGCTGGGATTTATAGTTCACCTACAATCAAAGAGCATTCTGAACCCCACCAACGATAGAATTGGGCCAAACCTCCCACACAGAACCCCCATGTGGGCCACAGTAAGACGTGGCAGGGGACGGCTAGTAAAGTAAATAAATTTGTTCCTATCTGC
Organism: Anolis sagrei ordinatus; assembly: GCF_025583915.1. NCBI lineage: Eukaryota > Metazoa > Chordata > Lepidosauria > Squamata > Anolidae > Anolis > Anolis sagrei. The sequence goes on along the minus strand of NW_026844367.1, from coordinate 30,234,738 downwards.
ATGTCCAACTTTGCTGTCCTTGGATGATGTAAAGAGCTCAGGGTGTATCTACACTGAAGCATGAATGCAGTTTGACACCACTTGAGATGCTGCGGCTCAGTGTTATGGAATCCTGGGCTCAAATCATGAATATAGGTATGTTTTCCTTCATTTGCCCTGCATCTTGGTAGTCTTCGAGGTGTACTCCATCTCCTGCTCAAAGTTGCACTGCATCATTCCCTTTTGGGGGACATGAGAGAAGCCTCCTCGCAGGATTGCAGGACATCTGGGCGTCCCCTGGGCAACGTCTTCGTAGACGGCTGATTCTCTCGCCACAGAAGCGACCAGCATGTGGGAGTCACTCTGGAACATGCTCTGACCTACAAGAAGCACTGCCTGAACATCAAGCAAAAAGTGGGTGCTAGAAACAATATCATACGAAAGCTGACTGGCACAACCTGGGGATCACAACCAGACACAGTGAAGACATCTGCCCTTGCGCTGCGCTACTCTGCTGCTGAGTATGCATGCCCAGTGTGGAACACATCTCACCATGCTAAAACAGTGGATGTGGCTCTTAATGAGACATGCCGCATTATCACGGGGTGTCTGCGCCCTACACCACTGGAGAAATTACACTGCTTAGCCGGTATTGCACCACCTGACATCCGCCGGGAAGTAGCAGCCAATAGTGAAAGGACCAAGGCAGAGACATCTCCAGCTCAGCCCCTGTTTGGGTATCAGCCAGCACGTCAACGACTTAAATCTAGAAATAGTTTTCTAAGATCTACAGAGACACTCGCTGGAACACCTCAGCAAGCGAGAGTCCAAAAGTGGCAGGCTCAAACCCAGCACCTCAATCCATGGCTGATACCAAATGAGAGACTCCCCCCTGGGCACACAGAAGGAACTGGGCGACTTGGAAGGCGCTGAACAGACTGCGCTCTGGCACCACGAGATGCAGAGCCAACCTTCAGAAATGGGGCTACAAAGTGGAATCCTTGACATGCGAGTGTGGAGAAGAGCAAACCACTGACCACCTGCTGCAATGCAACCTGAGCCCTGCCACATGCACAATGGAGGACCTTCTTGCAGCAACACCGGAAGCACTCCAAGTGGCCAGATACTGGTCAAAGGACATTTAACCAACTACCAAACTCACAAGTTGTGTATTTTTCTGTTTGTTTGCTTTGTTCTGTTAGAAATGTAATATAATGGACTGGTTGCTCTGACATAAATTCCCTTTTGGATACTTTTGCTTATTCTGTCTAAGAACACTGCCAGCTACAGTCATTGTTTTGTCCTCCTTTATATCTCCACTGGTAGAGATTTATGAAGCTGCTCCAGGCTGGAGCGAGAGACGCTAATACTCTTTACCCTGGCCTGGGTCCACTGCAAAATCGATGTGTACGGACTCACAAAGGTTATTGCTTTTAACAATAACAACGGCGGCAAGGCCATCATTGTGAACTTTTATGGAGTCCAAGAGGTCAGGTCATCATACCCGAGAGCGTGCGGCGGAAAGTCTGGCACAGAGGAAACAGAAACAGAGGGGGAAAGGCAAAGGCAAGGTTAAATGGGGTTGTTTGAGTTGTTTCAGACAGGAGAAGGACACATCAACACCTTTGTGGTGATCAGGCCAAGGGACACTAATACAGTTGATACCACTTTAATTGTGTTTAATTATGTTGTGTTACTTTTGGGCTTGGCCTCATGTTAGCTGCTCCGAGTCATAGAATCATCGAATCATAGAATCCTAGAGTTGGAAGAGACCTCATGGGCTATCCAGTCCAACCCCCTGCAAGAAGCAGGAATATTGCATTCAAATCACCCCTGACAGATGGCCATCCAGCCTCTGTTTAAAAGCTTCCAAAGAAGGAGCCTCCACCACACTCTGGGGCAGAGAGTTCCACTGCTGACTGGCTCTCACAGTCAGGAAGTTCTTCCTCATGTTCAGATGGAATCTCCTCTCTTGTAGTTTGAAGCCATTGTTCCGCGTCCTAGTCTCCAAGGAAGCAGAAAACAAGCTTGCTCCCTCCTCCCTGTGGCTTCCTCTCACATATTTATACATGGCTATCATATCTCCTCTCAGCCTTCTCTTCTTCAGGCTAAACATGTCCAGCTCCTTAAGCCGCTCCTCATAGGGCTTGTTCTCCAGACCCTTGATCATTTTAGTCGCCCCCTCTGGACACATTCCAGCTTGTCAATATCTCTCTTGAATTGTGGTGCCCAGAATTGGACACAATATTCCAGGTGTGGTCTAACCAAGGCGGAATAGAGGGGTAGCATGACTTCCCTAGATCTAGACACTAGGCTCCTCTTGATGCAGGCCAAAATCCCATTTGCTTTTTTTTGCCGCCACATCACATTGTTGGCTCATGTTTAACTTGTTGTCCATGAGGACTCCAAGATCTTTTTCACACGTACTGCTCTCGAGCCAGGCTTTGTCCCCCATTCTGTATCTCTGCATTTTCTTTTTCCTGCCAAAGTGGAGTATCTTGCATTTGTCACTGTTGAACTTCATTTTGTTCGTTTTGGCCATTCATCTCTCTAATCTGCCAAGATCGTTTTGAATCCTGCTCCTGTCCTCTGGAGTATTGGCTCTCCCTCCCAATTTGGTGTTGTCCCCTTTGGGGAGATGGTGGCAGGTTATAAATAAAGATTATTATTATTATTATTATTATTATTATTATTATTATTATTATTATTATAAACATAACAAGATGAGTCCACAGCAGACACTCTGTTGGATTGGATCACATGTCACACACTTCCCAAGTATCTAGGACTGTGTGATGTATCGGCGAATAATATGTGCAGATCCCAGTAAGGTGGCCTTCTGCAGCTGGCAGATGGTAATCTTGTCAGCACCGATTGTGTTTAAGTGCAGGCCAAGGTCTTTAGGCACTGCACCCAGTGTGCTGATCACCACTGGGACCACCTTGACTGGCTTGTGGCAGAGTCTTTGCAGTTCGATCTTTAAATCCTCGTATTGTGTCAGCTTTTCCAGTTGTTTCTCTTAAATCCTGCTGTCACCTGGGATTGCAACATTGACGATCCATACTTGGTTTTTTAACACTATTGTGAGGTCAGGAGTATTATTATTATTATTTGAAACACCCCGAGATGAGTCCACAGCAGACACTCTGCTGGCTGTTGTATTGGATCACACATCGAACCCTTCCCAAGTGTCAAGGACTGTGTGATGTATTGGGGAATAATGCGTGCAGTAAAGTGGCCTTCTGCAGCTGGCAGATGGTAATCTCGTCTATTATATTTAAGTGCATGCCAAGGTCTTTAGATGCTGCATCCAGTGTGCCGATCACCACTGGGACCACCTTGATTGGCTTGTTCCAGAGTCTTTGCAGTTCGATCTTTAAATCCTCATATCATGTCAGCTTATTATTATTATTATTATTATTATTATTATTATTATTATTGACACAAAAGCACAGCATGTCACAGCAAACGAGATCTCTATGCTCGATTTCATATCACAAAATCACAAGTCGAACCCTTCCCAAGCGTCTAGGACCGTGTGATGTATTTTTGAATGATGCGCGCAGATCCAAGTCAGGTGGCCTTTTGTAGTTGACAGATTGTGATTTTGTCAATGTGTATAGTTTCCAAATGCCGGCTGAGATCTTTTGGCACGGCACCCAGTGCGCCAATGACCACTGGGACCACCTGTACTGGTTTATGCAATCAGAGCCTTTGCAGTTCAATTTTGAGGTCTTGATAGCGACTGAGTTTTTCCTGTTGTTTTTTCTCAATGCGACTGTCACCTGGAATGGCGACATCAATAATCCAGACATTTTTCTTTTCCACAATCGTGATGTCTGGTGTGTTGTGTTCCAAAACTTTGTCAGTCTGGATTTGAAAGTCCCACAGTATTTTTGCATGTTCTATTATTATTATTATCATCATCATCATCATCATCATCATCATCATCATCATTTGCTATGGCACAATTGTATGCAGAACACATCATGCGAGGATGTGCGGGGCTGGATGTATGCAAAGCTGGGGTGAGAATTGCTGGAAGAAACATTAACAACCTCAGATATGCAGATGACACCACTCTGATGGCCGAAAGCGAGGAGGAGCTGAGGAGCCTTCTAATCAAGGTGAAAGAAGAAAGCGCAAAAGCTGGGTTGCAGCTAAACATAAAAAAAAACCAAGATTATGGCAACAAGAATGATTGACAACTGGAAAATAGAGGGAGAAAACGTGGAGGCCGTGACAGACTTTGTATTTCTAGGCGCAAAGATGACTGCAGATGCAGACTGTGGCCAGGAAATCAGAAGACGCTTCCTTCTTGGGAGGAGAGCAATGTCCAGTCTCGATAAAATAGTAAAGAGTAGAGACATCAGACTGGCAACAAAGATCCGCCTAGTCAAAGCCATGGTATTCCCTGTAGTAACATACGGATGTGAGAGCTGGACCTTAGGGAAGGCTGAGCGAAGGAAGATAGATGCTTTTGAACTGTGGTGTTGGAGGAAAGTTCTGAGAGTGCCTTGGACTGCGAGAAGATCCAACCAGTCCATCCTCCAGGAAATAAAGCCCGGCTGCTCACTGGAGGGAAGGAGACTAGAGACAAAGTTGAAGTACTTTGGCCACATCATGAGGAGACAGCAAAGCCTAGAGAAGACAATGATGCTGGGGAAAGTGGAAGGCAAAAGGAAGAGGGGCCGACCAAGGGCAAGATGGATGGATGGCATCCTTGAAGTGACTGGACTGACCTTGAAGGAGCTGGGGGTGGTGACGGCCGACAGGGAGCTCTGGCGTGGGCTGGTCCATGAGGTCACGAAGAGTCGGAGACGACTGAACGAATGAACAACAAATAATCCAGTTCAAAGCAGATCATCTGGATTCAGAAACTGGATCATATGGCAGTGTGGATCCAACCCATGTCTCCGGAGACCAGAGTTTGAATCTGTGCTCAACCACCGAGAGGACTTGGGCAAGTCACACTCTCTCAGCCTCAAAGGAAGGCAAACCTGGCACTGAACAAATCTTGCCATGATAAGGTCACCTTAGGATCTCCAGAAATTGGAAACAACTCGAAGGCACTTAATATCAGCAACAATTGATCTGATCCTTGCAAATGAAAAATGGTTGATTAATATCTCCGGCGACATAACGTGATGCACTTTCCTCCTTGTCGCCGCCGCTTATGGATGTTAATTTCCCCGCTTTGGTCCCACTCCATTATTGTATCATAAATTTGGAGAGCCGACAAACAAACCCCTTACATAAGACCAGAATCCTAATAAGCCCCGCGGTGACTTTGCCGCCGTGAACTGGCTTAGCAAGCAGCTCGGCGGCAGATATTCCGAGCCAGCCTCGCCGATAATAAGAATAATATTAAAAATGTCACTCACAGTGGCAGCTCCCGGGCCCTGGAGGGAGGTTGAGGTCAGGCTTGTTTCCCTCTCCGTATTTCCCCGTGGAGAAATCTGTGCTGTTTCACCTCACCCAGCGCTTGCTGCTGGGGAGATCTGTCAGACGGTGATGTGGCAGAAACACAACCATTTTCTAGGGCTGAGAATAGCCAGGAAAGGGCTCTCCTGTTGCCTGAGTTGATCTCGGCCTCATCCTTGTAATAGCTTGGCCTCATAAAGCAAAGGATAAGAAGTTAGAGCAATGTTTCTCAACCTGGGGGTTGGGACCCCTGGGGGGGATCACGAGGGGGTGTCAGAGGGTTTTCCAAAGACCATCAGAAAACACAGTATTTTCTGGGTTGTTGTAGGTTTTTTCAGGCTATATGGCCATGTTCTGGAGGCAATTTTTCTCCTGACGTTTCGCCTGCATCTATGACAAGCATCCTCAGAGGTAATGAGGTCTGTTGGAACTAGGAAAATGGGTTTATATTAGAGCTGGGCAACCACGGAAAAATTTGTTTCTAAACTCGATTAGTTTTTAGGGGGTTTTTGTGTTTCGATTTTTAAAATAATTCCGAAATTTTTCTTTAAAAAAGGTCGAAATTTACGAAATTTCAGAAATTACGAAACAATTACGGAACAATTACGAATCGATTCGTTAATGGCGGACGCGACCGCGCAATACGCTAAAAAAACCTCCAAATGGGACAGGGGGAACTTCTGAAGCTTCCCTCTCCCTCTGTTGTTGACTGTTGGTGTGATAATTATATTTTTTTTTCACTGATAAAACAAACAACAACTATAAAACTTGCACCAGACATGTGGAAATAATAACAAAACGACTTCGAAACGATTTCGAAACAATTACGAAACAATTACGAAATGAATTGAAAAATTCATTTCGATTTTTAGTTGCTCCTGAATGGTTCAATATCGCTTCATTATAAAAAAAAATGAATTAATAACAAATTACGAAATTAACGAACGAAACCGCCCAGCCCTAGTTTATATATCTGTGGAATGACAATTTTCCTAGTTCCAACAGACCTCACTACCTCTGAGGATGCTTGCCATAGATGCAGGCAAAACATCAGGAGAAAAATTGCCTCCAGAACATGGCCATATAGCCCGAAAAAACCTACAACAACTCATGGATTCCGGCCATGAAAGCCTTCGACAGTATTTTCTGTTGGTCGTTGGGGTTTCTCTGTGGGAAGGTTGGCCCAATTCTATCTTTGGTGGGGTTCAGAATGCTCTTTGATTGAAGGTGAACTATAAATCCCAGCAACTACAATTCCCAAATATCAAGATCTATTTTCCCCAAACTCCACCAGTGTTCACATTTGGGCATACTGAGTAGTTGTACCAAGTTTGGTCCAGTTCCATCATTGTCTGAGTCCACAGTACTCTCTGGATGTAGGTGAACTACAACTCCAAAACTCAAGGTCAATGCCCATCAAACCTTTCCAGTATTTTCTGTTGGTTGTGGGAGTTCTGTGTGCCAAGTTTGGTTCAATTCCATCATTGGTGGAGTTCAGAATGCTCTTTGATTGTAGGCGAACTATAAATCCCAGCAACAACAACTCCCAAATGACAAAATGAATCTCCTCCAACCCCACCAGTATTCAATAGGCTTGGGCGGTTTCGTTCGTTAATTTCGTAATTCGTTATTAATTCGTATTTAAATTAGCTTACGATCCAATATTGAGCCATGCAGGACTACTGTGAGGAGTAATTAAAAATCAAAACAATTTTTCCAATTTATTTTGTATTGTTTCATAATTGTTTCGTAATTGGTTCGAAATTGTTTCGAAATTGTTTCGTAATTGTTTCGTAATTATTTCCGTATGTCTGGTGCAAGTTTTATAGTTGTTGTTTGTTTTATCAGTGATAAAAAAATAAATTATCACACCAACAGTCAACAACAGAGGGAGAGGGAAGCTTCAGAAGTCCCCCCTGTCCCATTTGGAGGTTTTTTTAGCATATTGCGCAATCGCGTCCGCCATTAACGAATCGATTCGTAATTTACGAAATTTCGTATATTTCGAAATTTTTAAAAGGAAAATTTCGGAATTATTTAAAAAAACGAAACGCAAGGGCCCCCTAAAAACGAAACGAGTTTAGAACCAAATTTTTCCGTGGTTACCCAAGCCTAGTATTCAAATGTGGGCAAACTGGGCATATCAGGTATTTGTGCCAAATTTGGTCCAGTGAATGAAAATATATCCTGCATATCAGATATTTACATTACGATTCATAACAGTAGCAAAATTACATTTCTGAAGTAGCAACGAAACTAATGTTATTTTGGGGGTCACCACAACACGAGGAGCTGTATTAAGGGGTCACAGCATTAGGAAGGTTGAGAACTATTGCCCTAAGAAGACTATGTAGTAGAAATGGTTCTAAAGTACTTACAAAACTAAAGTTCTGGTGGTGAAAATTTCAAAACTCTAACAAAACTCTCAAAATTTCATTATAAATAGCAGTTCCTAATTGGTTCTGTCATAAAAATAGCCAATAATGAAATAATAATTAAATTTTGAAAGAGTTTTGAAATTTTCACCACCAGAACTTTAGTTTTGTAAGTACTTTAGAACCATTTAGAACCATGCATTGAACAGGCCTACTATGTAGAATCATAGAATCGATGCTAGTATTCCGGATAGATGCTTCCATCACAGGGAATGGCATACATTTTATTTATTTTATTTATTTGACTTGTATACCGCTACTCCCAATTTGGCTCGGAGCGGTTTACAGCAGTAGATTAAAACAATACAATTAACTTTGTAATACAATAAAAACAAGAACAGACATAGTCCCGAGTTATTCACCCATCGAAAGCTTGTCAGAAGAGAAAGGTTTTACAGGCTTTCCGAAAAGCAAGTAAGTCTTGGATAGTTCGGGTTTCAACTGGCAAGGCATTCCATAAATAAGGGGCCACAATCGAGAAGGCTCTCTGCGTAGTAGAGGTCAGATGATAAGTCCGGATGTTGGGGACTTCAAGCAAATTTTGGTCTTCGGACCGAAGTAATCTCTGGGGTTGGTAGGGGGATAAGCGGGCCCTCAGGTACGCCGGCCCCAGACCATGGTAGGCCTTAAAGGTTAGTACCAGCACCTTGAAAGTGATCCGGTACTCAATCGGTAGCCAGTGCAGCTGTTGGAGAATTGGGGTGATATGACACCTCGCTGGCACCCCGGCGAGAAGACGAGCCACCGCATTTTGCACCAGCTTCAGTTTCCGGATCACTGACAAAGGAAGGGCAATGTAGAGGGCGTTACAGTAGTCAAGCCTTGAGATGACCGTCGCCTGGATCACCGTAGCCATGTCGTTCCTAGATAGGAAGGGAGCCAGTCGCCTAACCTGACGCAGGTGGAAAAACGCAGATCTGCTCACAGCAGAGACCTGGGCCTCCATTGTGAGCAGAGGGTCCAATAAGACACCAAGGCTTTTTACAGGAGGTGACGGACGTAGTGTCTCGCCATCCAGGGTAGGTGGCTGGATCTCCCTCCCACCCGGACGGCCCAGCCGAAGGATCTCTGTCTTCGCTGGGTTCACCCTCAACCTGCTGGCACGCAACCATCCAATAATGACCTCAAGCCACTGATGGAAATTTTCGGGTACAGAGTCCAGCCGGCCCTCCATCCTCAGAATGAGCTGAGTGTCGTCAGCGTACTGGTGGCACTCAAGCTCAAAGTTCCGCACCAGTCGGGCAAGCAGTCGCATATAGATGTTAAATAATAGAGGAGAGAGAATAGCTCCCTGCGGGACCCCACAAGTTAGTGGAGATCTCTCAGAAACCATCCCTCCCCTCACCACACACTGTCCCCAATTCTGGAGGAAGGAGGACACCCATTTAAGGGGTACCCCCCTAACCCCAGTCATGGCTAGGCGGTGGGTCAATAGATTGTGATCGACCATATCAAATGCTGCTGTGAGGTCCAATAACACAAGCAGCACTGATCCGGAGCATTGCAACACACCCAAATACCTGGGAGTCACTTTGGACCGTGCTCTGACCTACAAGAAGCACTGCCTGAACATCAAACAAAAAGTGGGTGCTACAAACAACATCATACGAAAGCTGACTGGCACAACCTGGGGATCACAACCAGACACAGTGAAGACATCTGCCCTTGCGCTATGCTACTCTGCTGCTGAATACACATGCCCAGTGTGGAACACACCTCACCACACTAAAACAGTAGATGTGGATCTTAATGAGACATGCCGCATTATCACGGGGTGTCTGCGCCCCACAACACTGGAGAAATTACACTGCTTAGCCGGTATTGCACCACCTGACATCCGCCGGGAAGTAGCAGCCAATAGTGAAAGGACCAAGGCAGAGACATCTCCAGCTCATCCCCTGTTTGGGTATCAGCCAGCACGTCAACGACTTAAATCAAGACATAGTTTTCTTAGATCTACAGAGACACTCGCTGGAACACCCCAGCAAGCGAGAGTCCAAAAATGGCAGGCCCAAACCCAGCACCTCAATCCATGGGTGATACCAGATGAGAGACTCCCCCCTGGGCACACAGAAGACTGGGCAACTTGGAAGGCGCTGAACAGACTGCGCTCTGGCACCACGAGATACAGAGCCAATCTTAAGAAATGGGGCTACAGGGTGGAATCCACGACATGCGAGTGCGGAGAAGAGGAAACCACAGACCACCTGCTGCAATGCAACCTGAACCCAGCCACATGCACAAGGGAGGACCTTCTTGCGGCAACACCAGAGGCACTCCAAGTGGCCAGATACTGGTCAAAAGACATTTAACCAACTACCAAATTTGCAAAATCTGTGTTTTTTTTTCTTTTTTCTTTTTAATCTGTGTGTTTGTTTTGTTCTGTTAGAATTGTAACACAATGGTATGGTTGCTGATGACATGATAAATAAATAAATACTGATCCGCCTTGATCCATCTGGCAGCGAAGCTGATCTGTGATGGCAACTAGCACAGTCTTCGTCCCGTGCCCACTACGGAAGCCGGATTGGAAGGGATCAAGTCCGGCCGTGTCATTTAGGAACTACTGCAACTGTTCCGCTGCTGCCCTCAACCACCTTTCATTCAACCTGGAAAGAAGTTTTGAAACACTTGGAGTGGAGCTGTGCAATTTTTTAAAATAAAAAAGTGATGTTAATGATCTGAAATGAACGTCATTTCATTAGTCAGGCTGGGGAATGGATTAATGAGAAAGAACATCTCAAAGAAGAAGAACATATTTCTGATGCATACGAAATACCCCGAACCATAACTTCTTTGAAATGCCCTTCTTTTTTCTAATCCGGAGCAGAATTTTTCACGCAGAAACAAAGGCTCTCGCAATTGTGCTAATAACGATGATCGCTAATTAGGAGTATGAAGACCGATCGGCGATCAAGGCACAGCTTCAGATAAATGTATACCTGACAAGCAGGCATTCAGAGACGGTGCTGGTTAATTGAGAGCTCAATTAGTGGCTGGTATTGTTCAGGATGCTAATTTTGCAAAATGGCAGAAGGAGAATGTTAGGAAATATTGCAAAGACACTTGAGGTCTTGAGCCTTATTTATTTATTAATTTATATGCCACCCTTCTCACCCCAAAGGGGACTCAGATATTATACATATTATAATAATATTATTATATCTATATAAATAAAAATGTAATGTTCGTTTGTGCTATTCACCGAACTCAGAAACTACTGGGGCAATTGACACCAAATTTGGACACTATGTCCCTAACAACCCAATGTATGTTCTCCACTAAAAAACCCCAACAGAAACAAAAAGCAGAAAGGACTTCTAAACTGCATGTCCACAAAGGAGAAACTGCATGTCTACCAAGACCCATGGCCGCGCCCCCTCCTCCTCCTCACGGGGAAACAACTGGCCGTTAAAGCCAGGCGCATGTCCATGGACAAACACACACACACAAGCGAGTGGAGTGGAGGTGGAGGCTGGTGCTGAGGGGAGAGTCCCCAACTGATGACATATGCAAGAGACAGGATGGAACTGTCCCCTGGCCCCCTCTCTCTACACTCTGGCCCAGAGGGGTGGTTGGTGCTGAGAGGATGGATCCCCAACTGATTACATATGCAAGAGACAGAATGGAACTGTCCCCTGCCCCCCTGTCTCTTCATTCCGGCCCAGAGTGGCAGTTGGTGCTGAGGGGAGGGGTCCCCAACTGATGACACATGCAGGAGACAAGATGGAACTGTCCCTTGGCCTCCTCTCTCTTCACTCTGGCCCAGAGCGGCAGTTGGTGCTGGGGGGAGGGGTCCCCAACTAATGACATATGCAGGAGACAAGATGGAACTGTCCCCTGCCCAAGAATGCTGATGCCTCAGTAAACAATCTCATGGCATTGCACAACAGCAATTAAAGAGATGCTAAACTGCTTTAATTCGGTGCCCAGATGTTTTGGTCTTCAATTCCCAGAAACTTCTCTCTACACTCTGGTAGAGAGTGTAAACTGGCTGAGATTTCTGGGAGTTGTAGGCCAAAACACTTGGGGACCCACAGGTTGAGAACTACGGGTATAGATGCACCACACATCTTGCATTTTGGGATCCATGCAAAGAAAAAGTGTTGCTCATTCCTGCCTCTTTGTGGTATTGCTCCAAAACCGAGGAAAACCTACGAGTGCAGCTAATCCCATGTCACTATCCGGATACATCAAATTTAATTATCGTGCTGATAAAATTAATTTTCTGTTCCGTACAGATCTGAACTGATTGCTTGTCACCTCCAAGTTTGCGTCGTCCTTATTCTCCCATCCCCACAACTCTGTGTTTCAAATCAGTTTGATTTTTCTCATGATTGGATCTAACTGGTGGCAATATAAACGTAGGTGCTATTTTGGAAACGCAGCTGTGGAAAAGCCCCCAAAGCAAGCAAAGAAGCATCAAGGAATCAATACAAGCTCAGATAACACTATGTTCCTGGGTTATAAATGTCATTTTTTCTAATTGGATGTATCGTAAAAACATGGGAAGAGTTTATTAAACTGTAAAAACTTTGTTGTGATATGCACATTGAAAGGGTAAAAATGGCATATTTTCATTAAGGAAATTTACAAAGTGCCTAGACCGGTGGTTCTCTACGTGTGGGTCACGCACTTCACTTCACTTCACTTCACTTCACTTCACTTCACTTCACTTCACTTCACTTCACTTCACTTCACTTCACTTTATTTCTTAATTAGTCGCTCTCCACCAAGGTGCTCCGAGCAACTTACAATTTACACAATATAAAAACATTCAACATAAAAACATTCAACAGTGACTATTTGGCAAATTAGATCTGATTACTTAAATGCACAACCAAATAGCCAAGTCTTGAGTGCCTTTACAAAAGGTCGCAACTCCGACATTGCTCTAATGTATGGAGGCAATGAGTTCCACAGAATAGGAGCATAGGTCGAAAAAACTCGACACCTTGTAGCTTCCAGGTGTATCTCCCTAAAGGAGATTTTCCTGGGTGGATCGAGGTGACCACTGATGGAGAAAAGGAATGAGGCGATCCCTAAGATATAAAGGTCCTTGGCCATTTTGAGCTCTAAATGTCAGGATCAGGATCTTGTAAGAGATCCGATGTTCTATTGGTAGCCAATGCAGTTGCAGAATCAGTGTAATATGGGATCTTAGAAATGATCCCACTAGCAGCCTGGCCGCCGCATTTTGGACCATCCGAATCTTCTGGGTTGTTGACTTCGGAAGGCTGGCATATAAGGCGTTGCAATAGTCCAACCTCGTTGCGTGGATTACCGTTGCCAATGTTTCTACCGAAAGGTCGAATGCCAATTTCCTTGCCTGGCGAAGATGAAAAAAGGCCTGCTTCCTTATGGCAGTGATCTGGGCCTCCATCATCAGTGATGAGTCCAACACAACCCCAAGGCTTTTAACAGTGGCAGACGGAACTAGAGCTTCCCCATCGAAATCAGGCAGAGGCTGGGTTAATTCTGGTGGCTGGCCGGGCCAGAGTATCTCAGTTTTAGCAGGATTTACTTTGAGTCTGCTCGCTCGCAGCCAACTCATCACTACTTCCAAACACAGCCTAAAGTTCTCAGGAATCGCGGTTGTCCCAGGTTCGAGACGCAAGAGTAGCTGGGTATCATCTGCATACTGGTAGCACTCTATGCCAAAGCTCCGCACCAATCCAGCAAGTGGCCGGACGTAGATGTTAAATAACAGGGGCGAGAGGATGGCACGCTGGGGAACTCACTCCACAGCAAAGGCAGGAGCTCTCAGAGCTTTGGCCTCACCACTCCACCCTCTGTCTCCGGTCCCGGAGGAACGAATTGAACCATTTCAGGGCTAAACCTCGTACACCAGACAGAGCCAATCGATGAATCAGCAAGTCATGGTTCACGGTGTCGAATGCAGCTGTGAGGTCCAAGAGTACCAATAGCGCTGATCCACCTCAGTCTAACTGACGATGAATTTCGTCAGTAATAGCTACCAAGACAGTCTCTGTCCCATGACCTGAACAAAAGCCTGATTGAAAGGGGTCCAAACCCGCAGTCTTATCTAGGAATTGCTGTAGCTGCCCCGCCATTGTCCGTTCAATCACCTTGCCCTAAAATGGAAGGTTTGAAACTGGGCGACAATTACTAGGTATGGCGGCATCTAGGCTTGGTTTTTTCAAGAGAGGGTGGACCACTGCTTCTTTAAGGCAATCTGAAAAAATTCCTTGCTCCAAGGAACTGTTGATGATGCTCCTTAAGGGATCTCGCAGTCCCTCCCAGCACTCCTTAACCAACCTTCTCTCTTCTCTCTCCCTTCTCTCTCTTTCCCTTTTTCTTCCTCTTGCTTTCTTTCTCTTTCCCTTCCCTCATACCTTTCTTTTCTTTCCCTTTCCTTTCTTTCTTTCTGTCTTCCTTCCCTCTCCTTTCATCTTGGATGAAGAACAGTAGCAAATGGTATGGACGCAATGTGATACAATTTTATCATCATCATCATCATCATCATCATCATCATCATCATCATCATTTAATAACTTATTAATCGCCCTCCATCCGAGAATGCTCCAGGCGATTTACAGCTAAATTACAAAAGATAAAATACATACATACAAAAATTAAAAATCAACAGAGATCGAATGCTCTAGTAAAAAGCCAGGTCTTAAGTGCGAGAGTAAAAGGTCCTAAGTCACGCATGGCTCTCATGTAGGGCGGCAAGGAATTCCACAAGGCAGGGGCAGAAATAGAGAAAGCCCACCTGCGCCTGGTCCTTTCCAAGTGCACTTCTCTAGGACCCGGTATATGGAGTAAGTCACGTTGGGCTGGTCGTTGCGACCTCCGATGATGGGAGAAGGAGAGGCGGTCCCTAAGGTATGATGGACCCTGGCCGTAAAGAATTTTAAAGGTCAGAACTAGCATCTTATACAGGCCACGGTACTCAGTTGGAAGCCAATGTAAATGTTGCAGCACTGGTGTTATATGGCATTTCATGGGCGTTCTTGTGAGTAACCTGGCTGCCGCATTCTGAACAATACGAAGCTTTCGGGTCATAGACATCGGAAGGCCCACATACAGGGCGTTGCAATAGTCCAGCCTAGACGTGACCGTGGCATGGATGACAGTTGCCAGAGCCTCGTCAGATAGGTATGGTGCCAGTTGCCTCGCTTGTCGTAGATGGAAAAAGGCCTGTTTGTTGGCAGCAGCGACCTGAGCTTCCATTGTCAGCTGCGAATCCAGGATGACACCTAAGCTCTTAACAGTGGTCGATGGAGATAGGGCGGCACCATCGAAGGTGGGTAATGGAGGAGTCAGACCTGCCGGGCGGCCATGCCAGAGAATCTCAGTCTTCGCTGGGTTCACCTTCAGTCTGCTAGCACGTAGCCAGTTCATCAGAGCTTCCAGACATAGGGTGAAATTGTCTGGAATTGAGGTTGCTCCAGGCGCAAAAGGAGTTGGGTATCATCTGCATATTGGTAGCAGTCCAGGCTGAAACTCCGAGCCAAACTAGCAAGGGGTCTAACGTAGAAGTTGAAGAGGAGAGGAGAGAGAATTGCACCTTGGGGGACCCCACATAGGAGGGGGGATCTATCGGAGACTTGATCCATGTACTCCACGCGTTGACTCCGGTTCCGGAGAAATGAGTTGAACCACTTGAGGGCTTGACCACGAACTCCGGACATGGCAAGACGGTGAATCATTAGATCGTAGTCGACGGTGTCAAATGCTGTGGTAAGGTCGAGAAGTACCAGTAGTGTGGATCCACCGTTGTCAGACTGGCGACGGAGTTCATCCGTAATGGCAACCAGGACTGTCTCCGTCCCATGACCCGGGCGAAAACCTGGGAGTTGTCTTACCGAAAGGCACAATAGCCAGGGAAACGTCAGACTTCCAGTTGAAGAGGAAGGAGAAAAAGAAGACTCCATGAAACGCTGTGTTTTTTTTTTGTCAGAGTGTGTCAACAGGAAGATCTACAGGGTAAGTGTCAAGTATGTAGTCATAAAACGTCAAGCTCCAGTGAACAGGAACAGAGACCTAAAACGAAACAAGACATGAAGATATTGTCATTATGTGTAACCTAGACATTGGATGTTTTGGTGGCCTGGAAAGGAGAGGTGTCAAAAGATGCCAGCTCAGACAACCAGGTTTTAAGCTCCTCAGGTTGGGAATAAGCAATAGGATTCAGGTCAATTTGGTACCTTTCTAACAAAGCCTTATTTGCAAAATACTTTCTGGTGCCCAGCTGGCGAACGGTAGAAGATGAACGATGCCTTGGACATCTTTGGCAATCTGTTTCACATCTTGGGGTATGATTTACGTCTGGGAGGCATGGTTTAATTCACCTCCGATTTCATAACAGCTTTGATGGAATGGTGCAATTGCTATAGCGTATGGCACTTGCCTCCTCGGAGTATTAAGGTCCATGACAAATCTGCCAAATAATCAGAGACTGGGATCTGCCCAGATTCTGCCAGAGCTGGGTATTTGTAACTATTTTGGAGCAAATTGTAGTCCAGGCTTTTTGTCCATTGCCTTTTCAATGCAACTGGATGATCAATTGCCTTTGGAGCTTGATGACTTGGCAACCTATTATTTATTTACAGTATTTATATTCTGTCCTTCTCACCCCACAGGGGACTCAGGTTGGATTACAATGTAAATAATAATAATAATAATAATAATAATAATAATAATAATAATAATAATAATAATTTTTGTCATGTCAGGAGTGACCTGAGAAACTGCAAGTCGCTCCTGTTGTGAGAGAATTGGCCGTCTGCAAGGACGTTGCCCAGGGGACGCCTGGATAATTTGATGTTTTTATCATCCTTGTGGGAGGCTTCTCTCATGTCCCCGCATGAGGAGCTGGAGCTGATAGAGGGAGCTCATCCGCCTCTCCCCGGATTCGAACCTGTGACCTGTCGGTCTTCAGTCCTGCTGGCACAGAGCTTTAACCCACTGCGCCACCGGGGGCTCCATAATAATAATAATAATAATAATAATAATAATAATAATAATAATAATATATTATAATAATACTAGAAATCCCAGCAACTACTACTCCCAAATGTCAAGGTCTATTTTCCCCAAACTCCATCTATGTTCATATTTTGGCATATGGAATATTTGTGCCAAGTTTGGTCCAGATCCATCATTGTTTGAGTCCACAGTGCTCTCTGGATATAGGTGAACTACAACTCCCAAACTCGAGATCAATGCCCACCAAACCCTTCTAGTGTTTTCTGTTGGTCTTGGGAGTCCTGTGTGCCACGTTTAGTTTAATTCCATCATTGGTGGAGTTCAGAATGCTCTTTGATTGTAGGTGAACTATAAATCCCAGCAACTACAACTCCCAAATGACAAAATCAATTTTTTTTGAGTGATGGTCACTCCTTGGGTTAGTAGGTGGCCAAATTTGGTGGCAATTCGTCCAGTGGTTTTCGAGTTCTGTTAATCCCACAAACGAACATTACATTTTTCTTTATATAGATATTTTATATTACATGTAATATTACTAATAATATTACAATATACTTGTATAGTACAATATAGTGATGTGTAGCGCTGATATTGTACTGTGCTCATTGTATAATGTATTGTGTGTGTGTGTGTGTGTGTGTGTGTGTGTGTGTGTGTGTGTATATATCTTGTAAGCTGCTCTGAGTCCCCTTTGGGGTGAGAAGGGCGGCATATAAATGTCACAAATAAATAAATAATAAATACATATACACACAACATATAAAGACAGATACAGATGCAATGTAACATTCCAGCTTTTCTTGAGGGTATTTTGGCCACCAGGGGAGCTGTCCCTTCACCGACCATTTGTGACACTGATGCACTACTTCCTCATTCTTTGCATGCTAGCTGGAAATTTTTATGGCATCGTAAATTAGCCTCCCCACATAAGCTGTACCTAAAATTCCTAGTTGAAAGATGCAAATGTCTTGCGGGCTGCAAAGGTCAACGGCAAGCTACACAAATTGGTTGGAAGCTCACTCCGATCTGGGCTGGATTCGAACTCATGACCTTTCAGTCAGTAGTGAGCTTAATGTAGCTGACTCTCAGCCAGTTGCGCCACAGTCCCGGTAAATGGGGGATGTTCTGTCGTGCGCTGGGCCTGTGTAAAGAATTGTCTTTAAATTAGGACATGCAACTTGAGCCCAGAGGGAAGCCAGGGCCCCCCGAAGAGAAGTTCTTAGGGATCTTCCACCACAAATGGTCTTTAGATGGCTCGTGAAGTATAACAAAGTCCTTTATTAATGAACAATCAAACAGAAACTTTTCTTGTCTTCAATAAAATTAAACAAATGCTTCCAGGCTTTTATGCAACTGGTGGCTTCCTAATCTTGTCCACCAGGGACAGGCAATTGTCTTTCAGTAACTGTTTCTTTTACTTTAAGGAAAATCCCTTTTTAACTTCTCCCAGGCTGACTGTAATCTAATCCTTACTGATGTGGGCTCCGCTACCGGGTCGATGTGCGTCTCGAGCACCGAGTGGACCTACCAGTAAAGGCCAGTAGATTCTCCAGCTGGAGTTTTGTGGTCTTCCAAACTGTTTACCCTCTGAAATTCCTCAAGGCTTTAGAGCTGTTTCCCTGGAAATCTTTGGAGATCTTTGGATGCTCTTAAGACTGTTTTCCCCCGGAAAGTCTTAAGGATTGAAGCTTTTGTACAGGAGAAGCTTGAACACGTCCTGTACATTAGCTTTCCTTACTGAGACTAACTAAAAATGGCTCCCTTCCCTTCCCAATTGCCCTGAACAAGGGGTGGAACCAAAACTTAATGATGATGGACAGGTGACTTGCCCTATGACTGCAACCAAAGGAAGCCACCCTACTGCAGAATCCCAGGAACCTTGTGCTGTAAGCAAACATTTAATACAAAGCAAACAACATTGGAGCTCCTGGTACAGCCATACCAGAGCAGGGGATATGTGATACTCAACACATTATGTTACTGCCTTTAGCCCTTCACCTTTGCATTGTCTTCCTGCCTTTTCACATTGCAGATAAAACTGCGATAGCCAGGAATGCATTGATAGATGTGTTGAACCTCCAAGAGATGGTTATTGATAATAAGAGACGGCGGGAAAACGAAACCTTGATCACAGGGAAGTCAAAATTGGTTTGGATGACACTTTTAGGCCATGAAAGGGAGGATTTAATGGGATTAGTTCCACCGCATCAGGAATGCCTTTGAAAAACCTGCAACAACGAAGGAGGTGAGAAGTGGATGACAAGGGGCAAAAGGAACAGGTAGGACTACCGCTTTCTGATCTCGAAAGTGTCGTCTTGCCACTTTTCCTCTTTTTGTTCTCGGTGGAGAACAATTAATTCCTCCTTACAGAATAGCGGTGACAGAGAGAAGAGATTATATATATATATATATATATATATATATATATATATAGAGAGAGAGAGAGAGAGAGAGAGAGAGAGAGAGAAGTACCTTTTGCTAAGGTAGTTTTGTTTAATATCGTGCCCCATTTTCCTTGATCAATAATCTCTGATCAAAGACGCCAAGATAAAAGGAAGGCACATTGCACAATCTGTTTTTCTACGTTTTGGCAACACTTGCTGGCTTACAGGAAAAAGTAACGTTTGTAGACTTATTTATTATTTATGTACTTCATTTATATACTGCTTTTCTCCCCTAAGGAGGACTCAAAGCGGTTTCTAACATACTCACAACAAAAGTTTAATGCCATGCAGAGGCGGCCCTAGGTAATTTTCAATGGTAAGCAAACAGTATTTTGGTGCCCCCCGCCCAACCAATTATTGATATATATTTTCTGTTCGTCGTGGGAGTACTGTGTGCCATATTTGGTTTAATTCCATCATTGGTGGAGTTCAGAATGCTTTTTGATTATAGGTGAACTATACATCCCAGTAACTACAACTCGCATATGTCAAGGTCTATTTTCCTCCAAGAGCGCCTCAAGAGTGCCCCTGGGCACAATCAACTATACTGCAAATGCTTACTTTGCGTAATAGGTTGCTGAGGCAAATGGTAGTCGAGGGGCATTTACAGAAACGCCTCTGCGCCCCTGGCAAAAAAAAGTGTACTGCGACCACTTACTTTGCATAATGGATGAGCCGCCCCTGATGCCACGGCAAGAGTCCTTTGTCCCACCCTGGTAATTCCACAGATATATAAACCCTTTTTCCTAGTTCCAACAGAACTCACTACTTCTGAGGATGCTTGCCATAGATGCAGGCAAAACGACAGGAGAGAATGCCTCTAGACCATGGCCATATAGCCCGGAAAAACCTACAACAACCCAGTGATTCTGGCCATTAAAGCCTTCTACAATACATTAGTAGATGATGTTCGCCGGGAGCTAGACAAAGGGAAGTTTATCTCTGTTGGTTCTCAGCGGCCTTCGATACTGTCGACCACGGTATCCTTCTGGGATGCTTCGCAGAAATGGGACTTGGAGGTACTGCTCTGCAGTGGCTTCAGTCCTTCCTGGAGGGTCGGTCTCAGAGGGAGTTACTGGGTGACACCTGTTCAGCTCCACAACCATTGTCTTGTGGAGTCCCTCAGGGTTCAGTACTGTCCCTGATGTTGTTTAACGTCTACATGAAGCCGCTGGGGGAGATTATTTGTTTCGGAGTAAGGTGTTATCTGTATGCAGATGACGTCCAAATCTGTCACTCCTTCTCACCTGTTACTAAGGAGGCTGTCCAGACCTTGAACCAGTGCTTGGCTGCTGTGTCGGACTGGATGAGGGCTAACAAATTGAAATTGAATCCAGACAAGACAGAGGTCCTCCTGTCCAGTCGAAAGACCAAACAAGGCATAGGGTTACAACCTGTGTTGGATGGGGCTACACTCCCTCTGAAGACAGGTTCGCAGCTTGAAGTGATCCTGGATTCATCACTGAGCCTGGAACCCCAGGTTTCAGCGGTGGCCAGGGGAGCTTTTGCACAGTTAAAGCTCATGCACCAACTGTGCCCGTACCTTGGGAAATCAGATCTGGCCATGGTCGTCCACGCTCTGGTTAAATCCCGTATAGATTACTGCAACGCGCTCTACATGGGGCTGCCTTTGAAGACAGTAGTCTGCAGTGCCTTTCATGTTCCTTGATTCGTGTTTGGGCAATGCTGCTGCATTTGGTGGTCCCTCTGTAGACTTGTCCACAGCTGCATGGTACACGGGAGACTCCTGCAGAAGTGAGAGGACCCCTCTTGTCCTTTGCTGAACAAAGCATTTGTTGGATTTTCTTGGTGGGTCTGTAGATAGTTTGTATGTTGTGTTTCCTCATCGGCTTCCCTCTGCAGTCAGTGGTTCCCTTGATGTATGGCAAGAAAACTTTTCCTCTGGGTGGATCTTCGTCTTGACTCTCGTGGCTTCTTCTCAGTTGTCTTGCAGCTCTTCTGATGTCTGAGGTGGAGTCTCCATTGGCCTGGAGAGCCCAGTTGAGGTGGTTCAGTTCATCTTGGAGGAGGTGGGGTTCACAGATTCTTTTTGCACGGTCTGTCAAGGCTTTAACGGTGCTTCTTTTTTGACTTGGGTGATGGTTGGAGTTTTTATGTAGATATCTATCTGTGTGTGTGGGTTTTCTGTAAATGGTGTGACCCAATTGTTGATCTGGTTTTCGGATGACTAGGACATCTAGAAAAGGCAGTCTTCCTTCATTTTCTTTTTCCATGGTGAACTGGATGTTTGGGTGGATGCTATTAAGATGGTCCAGGAACCTGTTGAGGTCAATGTGTACCAAACCCTTCTAGAATTCTGTATGCCAAGTTTGGTTCAATTCCATTGTTGATGGGGTTCAGAATGCTCTTTGATTGTAGGTGAACTATAAATCCCTGCAACGACAACTCCCAAATGTCAAGGTCTATTTTCCCCAAACTCCACCAGTGTCCACATTTGGGCATACAGTGTATTCATGCCAAGTTTGGTCCAGATCCATCATTGTTTGAGTGGGTGATGGATGAAAGGCACTGCAGGCTACTTCAACCAGAGAAGTCAGCCATAGCAGAGCACCTGAGGAACCAACCTGGCCACAGCATTTTATTTGAGAACACAGAAATGCTGGACCACTCTCACAACCACCATGTCAGACTACACAGAGAAGCCATTGAAATGCACAGGCATGTGGACAATTTCAACAGAAAGGAAGAGACCATGAAAATGAACAAAATCTGGCTACCAGTATTAAAAAACTCAAAAATTACAACAGCAAAACAACAGAGAGGAAACAAACAAGGACATCTAATCAACTCTCAACAAAAGGCAGGATCATCAAATTTGCAGACGACACCAAATTGGGAGGGATATCCAATACTCCAGAGGACAGAAGCAGGATTCAAAACGATCTTGACAAATTAGAGAGATGGGCCAAAACTAACAAAATGAAGTTTAACAGTGACAAATGCAAGATACTCCACTTTGGCAGGAAAAACAAAATGCAAAGATACAGAATGGGGGGATGCCTGGCTTGAGAGCAGTACGTGTGAAAAAGATCTTGGAGTCCTCGTGGACAACAAGTTAAACATGAGCCAACAATGTGATGTGGCGGCAAAAAAAGCCAATGGGATTTTGGCCTGCATCAATAGGAGCATAGTGTCTAGATCTAAGGAAGTAATGCTACCCCTCTATTCCGTTTTGGTTAGACCACATCTGGAATATTGTGTCCAATTCTGGGCACCACAATTCAAGAGAGATATTGACAAGCTGGAATGTGTCCAGAGGAGGGCGACTAAAATGATCAAGGGTCTGGAGAACAAGCCCTACGAGGAGCGGCTTAGGGAACTGGGCATGTTTAGCCTGAAGAAGAGAAGGCTGAGAGAAGATCTGATAGCCATGTATAAATATGTGAGAGGAAGCCACAGGGAGGAGGGAGCAAGCTTGTTTTCTGCTTCCTTGGAGACTAGGACGCGGAACAATGGCTTCAAATTACAAGAGAGGAGATTCCATCTGAACATGAGGAAGAACTTCCTGACTGTGAGAGCCGTTCAGCAGTGGAACTCTCTGCCCCGGAGTGTGGTGGAGGCTCCTTCTTTGGAAGCTTTTAAACAGAGGCTGGATGGCCATCTGTCAGGGGTGATTTGAATGCAATATTCCTGCTTCTTGGCAGAAGCGGGTTGGACTGGATGGCCCATGAGGTCTCTTCCAACTCTTTGATTCTATGATTCTATGAAAAGTTTGCTCCAGGCACAGTCAGCCCATCTCATCAAGGTGGTCAGTTGAAACATTCACACCTAGCTCCAGCAGACAAGAGTCCTTTGTCTCACCCTGGTCATTCCACAGATATATAAACCTTTTTCTTAGTTCCAACAGACCTCACTACCTCTGAGGATGCTTGCCATAGATGCAGGCGAAACGTCAGGAGAGAATGCCTCTAGACCATGGCCATACAGCCCGAAAAAACCTACAACAACCCAGTGATTCCGGCCATGAAAGCCTTCGACAATACATTAAATAATAAACGTTCATTGCATCCTTGAGGAAAGATTGCTACTCAATTCTTGAGCATCCCGAACACCTTGGCTTTCTCTTCTATGAATGAAAATCCACTTCCCAGTTTATTGCATACAGGTGCTGATTCATTAAAGACAAAGAGGCAATTGTCGTAAGTAAAATGCAGTTATTTGACGCAATTGGGAAGCCTCTCCACATTATTTCCCTTCCAATTCATGATGAGTCTCTAAACCAATGGTTCCCCCAGAAGAGATAAAAGCACGAATGGTTTGCAATCCATCAGCGCGGATATAGGGATATTCCACACGCACACACACCACGAAACAATTGGTATACAGTTACCAACAGCATTCGAAATATTACGGTGATCAAATATGCATTGTGGTATCCAATGTTCATAAACATTTCCAAGGGATAAGTGAGGCAATCAATCCACGTTTGCTGTGTATTGTGTTGATTTGTTGGGGGTGTTTTTAAATATCTGTTCTCTCCCGAAGGGAACACAGTTCAAAATGGGTACCTGTGCTGGATTTCAAAAGAAGCATAAAACAATAAACAAGTGTAATAAATTGTTTGGAGGTTTCCTCTCTCCCTCTTTCTTTCTCAGATTGTTTCTTTGTTGGTTTATTTCACTATAAAGCTTGTGATTTGTTGCATGGTGAGCCTTACTTTCCACACAAAAAGAAATGCCCAAAGATAGAATTCTGTTGGGAAGTTGCAAATATTAGGCTTGGGTAACCACAGAAAAATTTGGTTCTAAACTCGTTTCGTTTTTAGGGGGCCCTTGCGTTTCGCTTTTTTTAAAGAATTCCGAAATTTTACTTTAAAAAAATTCGAAATATACGAAATTTCGTAAAATTACGAATCGATTCGTTAATGGCGGACGCGATTGCGCAATATGCTAAAAAAACCTCCAAACGGGACAGGGGGAACTTCTGAAGCTTCCCTCTCCCTCTGTTGTTGACTGTTGGTGTGATAAAACAAACAACAACTATATTATATTATATTATGTTATATTATATTATTATAATATAATTATATTATATTGTTGTATATTATATTGTTGTATATTATATTATATTATATATATATTATTATATATTATTATATTATATTATTATAATATACCTTGGGAATATACCTTGGGAAGTCTGACTTGGCCACGGTAGTCCACGCTCTGGTTACATCCCGTTTAGACTACTGCAACG
>NW_026844367.1:30175449-30198127 GCF_025583915.1 Anolis sagrei ordinatus | reverse complement strand
GGGGGATCACTGCAGGGCCATGAAGCCGTGTGAATCCTGCTGTTCGGCCCAGTTTGGAGCAATCAGGCCAAAGTAAAATTATTGGTTTTTAAAGCAGTTTATGTTCTCTTGGCTTATTGTTTTGCTGCCTTCTTTAGACCTCTTTGTAGATTCAATCAGTTTATTTTATATTCAGACGAAGACTGCTACAGACAGCTATTTTGGGGTCCTTCAGCCATCATTTGGCTACTGAGCAGGCATGCATTGTGGGAAATGTAGTTTAACAGCAGGGCCTTTTGCAATCTCTACCATTGGGGGCCTGGCCTTCACAAACTACAGTTAAAGATGGCTGTGATTAGCCATGCCCACCAAAAGAACGACCTTTTGAAACTTCCCTTGCCATTACCAAAGTAGCTTCATGGTTGTGAAAATTAAAATAACCTTGGGAGACATCCAAACATTACAGAATATTTCCCCCAAAAAATGGTAAATGGTTCAAGTTCGGAATCCCCCCCCCCCCCCCCGGCCGCCTTTCCTGCATGGTTCAAAACTCACGTTGAAAGTGAAATTCGTATGTCCATATCCAATTTTTCATGTTATCCCAATTGTTTTGCTCATGCCTAATGGGTAACAGTAGGTGACTCCGTATTATCAGAAATTTTAGTTTATCTGCTGTTCTGCCGGCCTGCTTATGTCGGGTAAGCGAGACTCTACTTTATGTGTGAATCAAAATGGTTCAAGAAGGGAAGCCTGGGGGCCACGCGCCAGCAAAAGGGCAAAAGGACTGCCGGAAAGGCCGGTCCCTTGCCAGGTGAAATGGGCTCGTCTGTAATGGGCAAGCACTGAAAGAGCGAGGAGTCAGAAACCACGACTCAAAAGGGAGAGGCCAAGTTTCTGTCCTCAGTGGCTCAAAACGTACAAGGCAGGGAGAAAAAGGAACTCCAACAGCACAACATCCCGGCACTTTGAGTATCTCGTGGCTCAGCCCTTTCACAAAAAGATGAGATCCTTCCGTTGATCTGCCCAATACCGTTTCCCAGGAACTGGCAAACTTCCTGTGAGAGGGATCACTGGGGGAATGCAGGGCCATGAAGCCGTGTGGATCCTGCCGTTTGGCCCAGTTTGGAGCCCTGGACCTTCTGAATGGATGGACGCGTTTCTCAGGGGGAGAGAGGTGGCGGGAGCCCTGGTCCAGCTTGCCTCAGAGGGAGCTCTTCGTGGTGAGAGCCGTTCAGCAGTGGAACTCTCTGCCCCAGGGGGAGTGTGGTGGAGGCTCCTTCTTTGGAAGCTTTGAAAGAGAGGCTGGATGGCCATCTGTCAGGGGTGCTTTGAATGCAATATTCCTGCTTCTTGGCAGAATGGGGTTGGACTGGATGATGGCCCAGGAGGTCTCTTCCCACTCTAGGATTCTATCATTCCATGATTCTATGATTCTATGCTGAGCCTGCTTTGGCAACAGGGCCCTGGGCAGCACCCAACACAGCTCCATTCAGCCCGAATAGCTGCAAAACAGGCTGTGTACCCACTTCCCCAAACCATGGAGACCCTGGTTTGCCGCTTCTGCTGGAGACCTTGCCCACCAGAGAAGGACGGGTGGCATCACCAGGGAATCCTGGCCATTGAGCGCCCATGGCAATGGTCTCCGGCATCATTGGTGGCACGTCTACGCTCCCAATGGAGGCCGCTGGAGGTGGCCTTCCATGGTCAGTCCAGGCTGGGCCTCAGGGACATGGAAGGAAGGGAGGCCCCTTCCTGTTTTGCCCAAAGGAGGCAAAGGATAGAGGCCTCCTGAAGGAAGGGAGGGAGGGAGGGAAGGGGAAGGAAGGGAGGGAGGAAGGAAGGGAAGGGAGGGAGGAAGGAGAAGGAAAGGAAGGAAGGAAGGGAAGGGAGGGAAGGAGAGGAAGGAAGGAAGGGAGGAAGGAAGGAAGGGAGGAAGGGGGGAAGGAAGGGGGAGGGGGAAGGAAGGAAGGAAGGAAGGAAGGAAGAAGGAAGGAGGAAGGGAGGAAGGGAGAGGAGAGGGAGGAGGGAGGGAGGAAAGGAAGGAAGGAAGGAAGGAAGGAGGGAGGAGGAAGGAAGGAGAAGGAAGGAAGGAGGAGGAAGAGGAAGGAGGAAGGAAAGAAGGAAGGAGGAAAGGAAAGAAGGGAGGAGGAAAGGATGAAGGAAGGAAGGAAGGAGGAAGGAAGGAAGGGAGGAAGGGGGGAGAAGGAAGGGGAAGGGGAAGGAAGGAAGGAAGGAAGGAAGGAAGGGAGAAGGAGGGAGAGAAGGAAGGAGGGAGGGAGGGAGGGAGGAAGAGGGAGGAAGGAAGGGAGAGAGAGAAGGGAGGGAGGAAGGAAGAAGGAAGGGAGGGAAGAAGGAGGAAGGAAGGAAGGAGGAAGGAAGGAAGGAAGAAGAAGAGGAAGGAAGGAGAAGGAAGAAGGAAGGAGAAGGAAGGAGGGAGGAAGGGGAGGAAGGGGGAGGGGAAGGAAGGAAGAAGGAAGAAGAAGGAAGGGAGGAAGGGAGGGAGAGAGGAGGGAGGAAGGAGGGAGGGAGGAGGGAGGGAGGAGGAAAAAGGAGAGAGAGAGAAGGAGGGAGGAAAGAAGGAAGGAAGGGAGGAAGAGAGGAAGGAGGGAGGGAAGGAAGGAAGGAAGAAGGAAGGAAGGAAGGAAGGAAGGAGGGAGGGAGGGAGAGGGAGGAAGAAGGAAGGAGAAAGGAGGGAAGGAAGGAAGGAAGGAAGGAAGGGAGGAAAGGAAGGAAGGGGAGAGGGAGGGGGGAGGGGGAAGGAAGGAAGGAAGGAAGGAAGGAAGGAAGGAAGGAGAAGAGGGAGGGAGGGAGGGAGGGAGGAAGGGAGGGAGGGAGGGAGGGAGGAGGAAGGGAGGAAGGAAGGAAGGGAGGAAGGGAGGGAGAGGGAGGGAGGAAGGAAGGAAGGAAGGGAGGGAGGAGAGGAGGGAGGAAGGAGGAAGGAAGGAAGGGAGGAAGGGAGGAAGGAAGGAAGGGAGGAAGGAAGGGAGGAAGGAAGGAAGGAAGAAGGGAGGGAGGAGGAGGGAGGGAGGAAGGAAGGAGGAAGGAAGAGGAGAGAGGAGGAAGGGAGGGAGGAGGAGGAAGGAAGGAAGGGAGGAGGGGGGAAGGAAGGAAGGGGAAGGAAGGAAGGAAGGAAGGAAGGAAGGAAGGAAGGGAGGAAGGGAGGGAGGGAGGGAGGGAGGAAGGGAGGAAGGAAGGAAGGAAGGAAGGAAGGAAGGAAGGAGGAGGGAAGAAGGGAGGAGGGGGAGGGAGGGAGGAAGGAAGGAAGGAAGGGAGGAGGAAGGGAGGAAGGAAGGAGGAAGGAAGGAAGGAAGGAAGGAAGAAGGAGGAAGGAAGGAAGGAAGGGAGGAAGGAAGGGGAAGGAGAGAGGGAGGGAGGGAGGGAGGGAGGGAGGGAGGAAGAAGGGAGGAGGGAGGAGGAAGGAAGGAAAGAAGGAGGGAGGAAGGAGGGAGAAGGAAGGAGGGAGGGAGGAAGAAGGGGGAAGGAAGGGGGGAGGGAAGGAAGAGGAGGAAGGAAGGGAGAAGAGGAGGAAGGGAGGGAGGGAGGAAGGAAGGAAGGAAGGGAGAGAGAGGAAGGAAGGAAGGGAGGGAGGAAGGAAGGAAGGGAGGAAAGGAGAAGGAAGGAAGGAAGGAGGAAGGAAGGAAGGGAGGAAGGGGGAAAGAAGGGGGGAGGGGAAGGAAGGAAGGAAGGAAGGAAGGAGGAAGGAAGAAAGGGAGGAAGGAGGGAGGGAGGGAGGAAGGAGGAAGGGAGAAGGGGAGGAGGGAGAGGGAGAGGGAGGAAGGGAGGAAGGGAGAGGAAGGAAGGGAGGAAGGGAGGGAGGAAGGAAGGGAGGAAGGAGGAAGGGAGGAGGAAGGGAGGAAGGAAGGGAGGAAGGGAGGAAGGAGGAAGAGAGGAAGGAAGGAGAAGGGAGGAAGGAAGGAAGGAAGGAAGGAGGAAGGAAGGAAGGGAGGAAGGGGGGAAGGGAAGGGGGGAGGGAAGGAAGGAAGGAAGGAAGGAAGGGAGGAGGGAGGGAGAGAAGGAAGGGAGGAAGGAAGGGAGAGGAGAGGAAGGGAGGGAGGGAGGAAGGAAGGAAGGAAGGAAGGAAGAGGAAGGGAGGGAGGGAGGGAGGAAGGAGGAAGGAAGGAAGGAAGGAAGGGAGGGAGGAGGAGGAAGGAGGAAGGAAGGAAGGAAGGGAAAGGAAGGAAGGAAGGAGAAGGAAGGAAGGAAGGAAGGGAGGAAGGAAAGGAAGGAAGGGAGGGAAGGAAGGAGGAAGGAGAGGAAAGGGAGAAGGGAAGGGAGGGAGGGAGGAGGGAGGGGAAGGAAGGAAGGGAGGAAGGGAGGAATGGAGGGAGGGAAAGAAGGGAGGAAGAAGGGAGAGGAAGGAGGAAGGAAGGGAAGGAAGGAGAAGGAGGAGGAAGGAAGGAGGAAGGAAGGGAGGAAGGAGGAAGGAGAAGGAAGGGAAAGGAAGGAAGAAGGAAGGAAGGGAAGGAAGGAAGGGAGGAGGGAGAGGAGGAGGAAGGAGGAGGAAGGAAGGGAGAGAGAGAGGAAGGGAAGGGAGAGGAAGGAAGGAAGAAGGAAGGGAGGAAGGGGGAGGAAGGGAGGGAAGAAGGAAGGAAGGAAGGAAGAAGAAAGAAGGAAGGAAAGGGAGGGAGGAAGGAGGGAAGGAGGAAGGAAGAAGGAGGGAAGGAAGGAAGGGAGGAAGGGAGGAAAGGGGAGGAAGGGAGGAGGGAGGAGGAAGGGAGGGAGGGAGGAGGGAGGGAGGAAGGAAGGGAGGAGGAAGGAAGGAAGGAAGAGGAAGGAAGGAAGGGAGGAAGGAAGGAAGGAAGGGAGGAAGGAGGGAGGGAGAGGGAGGGAGGGAGGGAGGGAGGGAGGGAGGAAGGAGAGGAAGGAAGGGAGGAAGGAAGGAAGGAAGGAAGGGGGAAGGAGGGAGGAAGGAAGGGAGGGAGGGAGGAAGGAAGAAGGGGGGAAGGAAGGGGGGAGGGGGAAGGAAGGAAGGAGGAAGGAAGGGAGGGAGAGAGGAAGGGAGGAGGAGGAAGGAAGGAAGGAAGGGAAGGAGGGAAGGAAGGAAGGGAGGGAGGAAGAAGGAAGGAGGAAAGGAAAGGAAGAGAAGGAGAAGGAAGGAAGGGAGGAAGGGGAAAGGGAGGGAGGGGGAGGAGGAAGGAAGGAAGGAGGAAGGAAGGAAGGAGAAGGGAGGAGGGGGGAGGGAGGAGGGAGGAGGAGGGAGGAAGGGAGGGAGGGAGGGAGGAAGGAGGAAGGAGGAAGGAAGGGAGGGAAAAGGGAGGAGGAAGGAAGAGAGGGAGGGAGGAGAGGGAGGAAGGGAGGAAGGAAGGGAGAGGAGGAAGGAGGAAGGAAGGAAGGGAGGAAGGAAGGAAGGAGGAAGGAAGGGAGGGAGGGAGGGAGGGAGGGAGGGAGGAGGAAGAAGGAAGGAAGGAAGGAAGGAAGGAAGGAAGGAAGGAAGGAAGGAAGGAAGCCCATCCATCCCAAGAACCCACTGTTCCGCACTCACTCTGTGGTCACTTGGGAGCCATCTGACCATTCCCAGTTGCCTTCCACGTTTTCGTCTGTGAGTCCGATCCAGAAAGGCTCCCCCATCTGAGCGGTAATGTAGTTCTGCAAAAGAGAGGAGACACATGAGGGTGTTGTTGCATTCTGGCGCTGCGATGGGTCTATGTTGAGTGAATACCAGGAATGATATAGTTTTGTGGAGAGAGGGGTGCCCTCACTGGAGGCCAGGCCAGGCCATGTCCGGCAGAAGGAAGCAGGCCGGGCCCGGAGTCTCCCATCTCTGCGGTTCCATGGATCGGCTGCCTTTGGCCCAGGGAGAGGCCCTTGCCACCAGGAGCTGCCCCCACTTTCATCTCTTAGCAGAGGAACCTCTTGCACTTTGGCCCTCCCTTCCTCCCTCCCTTCCGGTGTTTTGGACTTCAACTCCTACAGTTCCTAACAACAGGTAGGCTGTTTGCAATTGTGGGAGTTGAATTCCAAAACACAGGGAGGGATGGCTGAAGTTTGCCCATGCCTGCCCTGGCCCACCTCCCTTTGGGGGCCCTTTAGGCTTCAGAGGGGTCTGTGGAGAGCATGCTACTCTGGATATTGGATTCTGCGGAGAACTGGATGATTGCCACGTTCTGTCCTCCGAAGGACTCCTTGCGTCCACCTTTGCCTGACCCTCTGAGGAGGCCTCCCTGGGGATGTTTCTATGGCAACGCTCTGGCCACTCACCTGAGAGGGACACTCGAGGACCTCCCTGCTGGCCTCCTGACACTCTTCCATGTGTCATCATGTCTTGTGTACGAACCCACATGATCTCTTTGATCATCTGGAGAGGCCCTGCTCACGCTCCCAGGCATGATTGGTGGGGACGAGAGAGAGGGCCTTCTCGGTGGTGGCCCCTCGACCTCTCCGAACGTGTTCTCCCCTATGAACCATCAAGATTATTAAGATCGTCTGGAGAGGCCCTGCTCTCGGTCCCACCGGCCTCGCAAGCGCGTCTGGTGGGGACGAGGGACAGGGCCTTCTCGGTGGTGGCCCCTCGACTCTGGAACTCTCTCCCACTGGAGATCAGAACCGCCCCTTCTATCCTGACATTTAGGAAACAGGTGAAGACTTGGCTATGGAGACAGGCATTCGACGAGTGAGTCAACACCCTGAGATATGGATGGAGGATGATGAGCAACAATTTTAGTGTGACGACTGACCATTGTAGTTATTGATTGTAATGGCTGTTTTAATGTTTTACTGTAATATGAATTATGATGTTTTATTGACTGTATGTGATATTAGGGTTGGAAACCGGCCTGAGTCCCTCAAGAGAGGTGAGAAGGCCGGCATACAAAACTTTTAAATAAATAAATAAATAAATATTATTGGTTGTTAAACCAACAAAGAAATGGTTTTGCAAAATGTTGCATTAAGACGGTGTTGTAGCCAGGCAAGGGCCAGGTCATTCTGAAGAGGATGGTTGGCTTCCAAATGAAGTGTCTGAGAGCATTCCAGGAGATTTGCAGACAGCCCAATCTGGCACAAGTCCACGCCTGGCCCTGAACCAGCAGGTGTTGTGCATCCCGGGAAAGCGGAACTGGACTTTTCCTGGAGAATAAGCCTTGGGAAGACGCAGAGGAGGTCTCGAGGGCGTGTAGAGTGCAAGTTTCAGCGGTGACCAGGGGATCATTTGCACAGTTAAAGCTTGTGCGCCAACTGCGCCCGTACCTTGGGAAGTCTGACTTGGCCACGGTAGTCCACGCTCTGGTTACATCCCACTAGACTACTGCAACGCTCTCTACGTGGGGTTGCCTTTGAAGACGGCTCGGAAGCTGCAACTAGTCCAACGCGCGGCAGCCATGATTCTAACAGGAGCAGAGCGCAGGGAGCACACAACCCCCCTGTTGCACCAGCTCCACTGGCTACCAATTTGCTACCGGGCCCAATTCAAAGTGCTGGCTTTGGCCTATAAAGCCCTAAACGGTTCTGGCCCAAGTTACCTATCCGATCGCATCTCCGCCTACGAACCCACTAGGACTTTGAGATCTTCCGGGGAGGCCCTGCTCTCGATCCCGCCTGCAACACAGGCACGGCTGGCGGGGACGAGAGACAGGGCCTTCTCGGTGGTGGCCCCTCGGCTGTGGAACGCCCTTCCCACGGACATTAGATTGGCTCCCTCATTGATGGTATTCCGGAGAAAAGTGAAAACCTGGTTATTTGAACAGGCGTTTGAATAGGCAGTGCAATGAATTCAGGAAATGGAACTACGGATGACGAGTTTAGATCATTATTCTAGTTATGAGACGCCAATGAATGTTTATTGTTGTTTAATTGCTTAGTCTGCTATTGTGTTAATTGTTTTTAAATACCTTGTTATGCTGCATTGAATTTTTGCTATTATTGTTGTTAACCGCTATGAGTCGCCTAAGGGCTGAGAATAGCGGTATACAAGTGAAGTAAATAAATAAATAAATAGATCTCTGGACGCAAGGCGTGAAAAGCAGGCAATGAAGACCTTCCCAGAGAATTAGAGTTAGGAGTTTCAGGTCCAGGCGTGGGAAGGATGGTGTCACGAGTGCCTTGGTGGGTTTAAGTTAGGGGTTTGATTCTTGGCATTTCAGAGAAGACAGCTTTGTTGTGAGGAAACAGTCTTCTGTCCAAGTTGTCAAGTTTTCAAGTCTTTGGTTCTTGTAATGCCAAGATCCTTGTGTCACGTTCCTGCCTTTGCCTATGTGTGTGTCTTAGAAGAGTTTTGCCTAGATTCGGCTTCCCGTGTGCGTGTTCCTGCACCTTGGGTGATTTCTATGTTCTTGTATTTCTAGTTCCTGTGAAGTTTACATGGATTCCTGAAATACTTTTATTGAGCTCTGACTGCCTTTGTCTATTGCTGTTTATATCCTGACTTCTGCTTTTGGGAGATGATTCTGCCCCCTCCTTTCGTTGTCCTTGATTCAATCCACTCTTCTATTTGGGCCTCTGGTGTGGGGCTGGGTGAAGAGGGGCCTCGGGGCGAGGGGGCAACCGATGGCTTGGAATTGATGTCCAGGAAGAAGGCATGGAAGCTTTTGCAAAGGGCCGCCCCATATTTGTATGAAAACACATGTGGACAGGGACAGGCAAGCACCAAAGGGATGGGAAGGAAGGAAGGAAGGAAGGAAGGAAGGAAGGAAGGAAGGAAGGAAGGAAGGAAGGAAGGAAGGAAGGAGATACGGAACCTGTTCCTCGCTGGTCAAGATGGAGGCCAAATGGGCATCTCTGGACTGGCAGAAGTTCTCAGCATCAAACCAAGACTTTTTCCTTTTGGAAATATAATAGAGATTGTTCCCATAGATGTCCCAGCCGTTCACAGACTTGGTCTCCTTATTGAATAAGGCTCCTAAGAGGAATGAAGAGACTGGGGTGAGCAGGATGACCGGGGTCAAGAGCCCCAGGGTCAAGCCCTAGGCTCAAGGACGATTGGGGGGTGGTCCGTGGCCGAGGAGGGAGTCAGACCCCATTCTCCAATTGGGAAGCTCAAGCCACCACGCCTTCCCAGAAGTGTCCTTGGGCCAGAGGACCTTCGTTTCAATAGGACTGGTTTGTTTACTTCACTTATACTTCACCTTTCTCCCTGAGGGGGCTCAAGGTGGCTATCATGCATGGTTTTGCGTGTGCCCACGAAGCATGAGCTCCAGGGTGTGGATGCACGTGGGGTTTGGGAACGTATCCCCTGTGGATTTGGGGGCTGCTCTGGATTTGAAATCCAGTTGACCCCCTTTAGACCCCTTGGGGCTCAAAGCCTTGGGGCTCAAAGGCAGGCATGGGCCATCTTCGGCCCTCCCTCCAGGTGTAGGCCGTTAGGAATTGTGGGAGTTGAAGTCCAAAACACCTGGAGGGAGGGCCGAAGTTTGCCCATGCCTGCTCAAAGGGCTTTGCTCAGCCGTGCTTTCCCAGGTGGCAAAGTGGGGGCCCGGTCTAGAGATACATATACTTACGATATTTTTTCTTCTGTTCCTCATATTCCTTTTGCGTGTTATCTATGTAAAAGGGTAACTTCATGATTTCGTGGGACAGTCTGGCATCTGCAAAGATTGCCAGAGTTAGGATGAGTTTTTGGAGTCCATCTCACAGAATCACAGAATCGGCCGCCTGTAAGACTGTAGGTTTTATATAGCAATATTAAATGATCACTCACAAGCCGGTTTTGCTTTGAAATGAATATATTGCTTGTATCTCTGCAGCAAAGAAAGACACTACTGACTTTTCCCCACCACCACTTCCTTTTATACACCTTTCCTGCCCATCTCCCCCTCTTCTCAGTTTCCTTATTAGAACTTGTTGCTTCACAAGTTCCAATACAAGGTTTCCAGCACCTTCTGCTGGCTTCAAAATGTCACAGAGAGAAAATTGAGGCAGCCAGGATGATTCAGTCAGGATGTCATGGAGGGAATTTGTGATGTTTTCATGGCATCAGAAATTGACTCCTGACACGGCCTCCTTCTCTGCCTTTATTTTGTTGGAAATGCCAACCTTCTTCAAGCCTTCCCTAACCATCTGTTTGTCTATGATTGTGTTGCTTGCTGTTTCCTGTAGGTATATTCTGGCATGCAGCTTCCTTTACTCTATGGGTTCTGCCGAAGGGGCCGCAGACCACGTGCTCCCCCCTCTCCCTCTCCTTTAGGACACCAAAGAAAAGAAAACCTCGGGTGCATCGAAGCTGCAGAATGAATCCCCTTTAATTGCCCCGGCTCAATGCTGTGGAATCATGGGGGCTGGGTTGTGGGGTCATGGGAGCTGCCAAAGGATACTGATGCCTCAGCAAACTACAAATCCCAGGATTGCATAGCATTGAGCCGTGGCCACTGAATGAGAGGTGACGTCCCTCAAATAGAAGCTCCAGGCGCAGCTCCTCCTTTTGCCTTGGCTCAGTACTTAGGTGACCGTACCGCAAATCTAAAACACACCCTAATTTTGGGAAGGTAATTTAGCAAAACAGTTGAGTATTGGATGTGAGAACAAAGATCGGCTCCAATATCAATGAAATGTGGGTTTAAAATTCCCAGTTTACAATGGACTGGGTCAGCCTTCTAGAATTTGGACCCCAAAGAGTCTCTCTCTCTCCTCCCCTCCTTTGTTTTTGACACAGGAAGTGCCTCCTACTCAGCTCTTGATCTGTAGAAATGTCATGAATACTTCTTTCTATTGCAGTTTTCAGTGAGAGAGGCCATATCAAGACTTTTACAGAATGACATTGGACATCCAGACATCGGAGATACAGACATACAGATTCAATGTCATTACATTGGATTCACAAACCGCTTACAGTAACACTGGCTAACAAACTATTTATTTATTTACTTTATTTGTATACCACCTTTCTCAGCCTGTTGGCGACTCAAGGGAATTACCTTGTTTCTCAGCATTCACACACATGTGCATGCATCCATCACCATGCATGCACATATTACCATATCTTTTTCTCCCTCCTTGGAGGGGAACCCCTGTTTCGGCCAAGCCCTGCTTCCCTGCAGCCTGCCAGCACGCAATTCCAAAGTTTCCATAACGCCAAAACTTCTTTCCCCAAGAACAATGCCAAGGACCAGATTTGTGTTTTCCTACAGCAACAACTGACTTCCCTGCAAAGGTATCATGACTCCAAGATCGCACTCCTTCCTCTTCCCTTGAGAAACAGAGGCATACACTATCTCTGTCCTTCCCATGGACCAGAGCATGGCGGGTGAACAGCTCCGCTGTCTGCCACACTTGAGAATTATTAGATCGAGTCTTTTATAGGAATATTCTGCTGAAGTTGTAAATAATTGTCCTGTCGAGATTATTTTGAGTCTTCACCTCTTGGCATAGATGTTTGTCCTCAGGTAATGAGCCATTCTGTTCTGTGTTTGACTTGAAAGAGCATTGTCTTTGATTAATGTAAACAGAGGTCATTTACTTTAGAGTTAATATGATTTCTCATCAGCAAATGTTGATAGATGTAAACAGATGTAAACATTTATCTTATCGCCATCACAGTTCTTTTCACAGTTTATTTTTCAGCTCTCATTAGCAACTTTTAATTACAGTTCCTCAAGCAGGCAGTTAATGATTTAATCATTGCAGGCCTTAATCTTTCAGAATGGTGTTGTTGGGAATCAGCTTGTTTTTGTGTTTCAGGATCTTGATGTGGGAAATGATGGTGCCGAAGCTGAAGTACAAGATGGAGATGGTTTGGTCAATGATTTTCAGGCAGACAATGACAGAGAGGCCCCAGTGCAAAGGGCAGTTTCTCATGAGAATATCCCTGCTGGGCCTAGCAATGATGGTTCACTCCCTCTCTCTGTGAGCTCTCAAGATTTGGGTTTGGAAAACAATCTGACACCTGGGAATTTTAATGAGCTGCCAGATAGGGAGCTGAAGAATAGGCAGCTGGAGATTGGCCAGGATCTGCAACAATCTCAGTATTTACGTCGCTCTGAAAGGCTGTGTCTGATAAAAGGAAAATGTGGGGGGAAACGAAAGCAATTTCTGAGTTTTGGGATATAAAGTTTGCTTCAAGAGAAAACCTGTCAGATCAGGCATTATTTGGAAACCAAGTTCTTGTGCCATGGAAGTCTTGTTCAAGGGATCTTGTTTCTGTGGAGTTTTTTTAACCTTTTGGATTGTCTTTGTATCCTGCTTGATTCCTGTCTGGATTAATGCTTTCTTGGATTACCTGTATTTCTTGTGTGGACATTGCTTTGGGTTACTACTGTTTATGGACTAATACTTTTTGGAACCTTCTGATTTTCTTACAAGCATTTATTTCTTCTGGCTATTTACTAAGCTTCAATAAAAGAAGATTTGCTTCTTCACTCTTCGTGTGGTGTGTTTTAAGTCAGAGGGCTTCTTCTGGGCCTGGAGTGCTACAGGTATCTCCAAAATTATTAACTCTCGCTCATTCTTCTTTCATTCAGTTCATTCGTACCCATACATATATCAAATCCGCACATTATATTTCAGTCCCAACGCAAGAAAAGCAGTGAAAGGCAGCCCAGAAATTGTCCAAAACTCGCTCCAATACAAGGGCCACCCCTTAAAACGAGGGGTACCTGATTGCTCCTCGGAGACAAATTTATTTATTTACTTACTTATTCTCTTCGTTTCTACCCAGCCTTTCTCACCCGAAGGGACTCGCGGCGGCAAAAATTCAATGCCAGTAAAAACCAGTACTAACAATAAAAATTAAACAGTTAAAAATGATTAACCTTAAGCAATAATACAATAGGGTTGTTGTAGGGGGTTTTTTGGGGCTATGTGGCCATGTTCTAAAGGCATTTTCTCCTGACGTTTTGCCTGCATCTATGGCAAGCATCCTCTGAGGGTGTTTGCCATAGATGCAGGCGAAACGTCAGGAGAAAATGCCTTTAGAACGTGACCATATAGCCCGAAAAAAACTACAACAACCCAATGATTCCAGCCATGAAAATCTTCAACAATACAATAATAAAATACATCAGTATACAAATTTTAAAAACATATAAAGTGCATGCTTCAAATTCATCCACAACCCTGCTGCTCATAATCCTTAATCAAGACCGTGTCGAAACCATAGAAACTTGCTTTTTGAATGCTTGTGCGCAGAGGCAAGTCTTCAGTTTTCCTCAAGCCCAGAAGGAATGGGGCCTGCCTAGTGTCTCTGGGGAGGGAGTCCCACAGCCGAAGGAGGGGCCACCACGGAGAAGGAAGGAAGGCCCTGCCTCTCGTCCCCCCCAGTGGCACTTGAGAAGAAGGTGGGACCGAGAGCAGGGCCTCCCCAGAAGACCTTAAAGTTCTAGTAGGCTCATGAGAGGAGGCGCATTCGGACAGAAGAGTTGGGCCAGAATGGTTTAGGCCCTTTCCTTTCCTCAACCAACCTGAAATGAAAAACCGTGCGCCACCGTCCACTTACGGTTTGCATAGTTCATATCCCTATCCCTCATTCCAATCGACATCGTATGCCTCAGGTCATTCAGGCGTTTTTCTGTGGAGAGGAGATTGTTTGCATTCGTCCAAGATTTATCTGAAATTGATGAGAGAAAAGGAATGGGGAATTCTTGTTGTCATGACACTAGGGGGCACTAGGAATCTGAGTGTGTTCTTAAAATTAGCTGCTGAGTGCTTTGTTTGAGAGGCGGGGCGAGGCTCATTGTTCTCAGAGTGACTCAGAGTGACTCAGAGTGAGTTGTTGCTGCTTCCTGTTTACCCTATAAAAGCCAGGGCCTGAACTCAAGTGGCAGTTATGCTCCCACAGAAGTTGAGGAAGCAAAAAGCCATTTTGTTCCCTTCTGCTTCAGGTAAGCCTAGTCTTAGGGGACACTAGGAATCTGAGTGTGTTTTTAAAATTAGCTGCTGAGTGTGTTTTTAAAATTAGCTGCTGAGTGCTTTGTTTGAGAGGCTGGGCGAGGCTCATTGTTCTCAGAGTGACTCAGAGTGAGTTGTTGCTGCTTCCTGTTTGCCCTATAAAAGCCAGGGCCTGAACTCAAGTGGCAGTTATGCTCCCACAGAAGTTGAGGAAGCAAAAAAGCCATTTTGTTCCCTTCTGCTTCAGGTAAGCCTAGTCTTAGGGGACACTAGGAATCTGAGTGTGTTTTTAAAATTAGCTGCTGAGTGTGTTTTTAGCTGCTGAGTGCTTTGTTTGAGAGGCTGGGCGAGGCTCATTGTTCTCAGAGTGACTCAGAGTGACTCCGAGTGAGTTGTTGCTGCTTCCTGTTTACCCTATAACGCGCTGCCAGCAGTGGAACTCTCTGCCCCGGAGTGTGGTGGAGGCTCCTTCTTTGGAAGCTTTTAAACAGAGGCTGGATGGCCATCTGTCAGGGGTGATTTGAATGCAACATTCCTGCTTCTTGGCAGAATGGGGTTGGACTGGATGGCCCATGAGGTCTCTTCCAACTCTTTGATTCTATGATTCTATGGCAAGACTGCCTGTGAGAAGGGGATTCTGGCGTTGGACTAGATGGCCTCAAGGATCCCCATTCAACACTGGGATCAGATCTATGGCCCCTTTCATTTGTGTTGGGGAATCAGAGCTGTTAAGCTCAAAATAACCCTCAGTTGGGGTGATTCCTCCATAAATATAGCAGAGTAACAGATGCAGACTCATAACCAGCAGAAACATACGTGTGGTGAGCCAGGATAAACTTCCATTCAACAGGATGGGTCAGGATTGCAGAGTCAGAACTTTCGGTCCAAAGTATTTGTTTAAGAAAAGAAATACATTCTAAATAGGAAAAGGTCTTGGGACTCACAAGCACATCTTCTCAGAAAGGTAAAAGGATAAAAAATCAGCATATCCATGCAGCTACATTTTGCCTCGAGCACATCCTGGCACTTTCTATCCTTTTGAAATTCAATGAGCTCTTCCCGGATTTCTTCTGCAACCTCTCCAATTTCAATCATCATTAAATAAGTCAAAATGAATATGAATATTGAGGGCTCACGGTCAGTAAAACTACTGGAGCCGTCAAATCACCAACAGCCAAATAGACAGAATGACTGACAAAACCGAGCAAGACAAAAGAACGCGTGCGACAGACTGGCGATGGGTGGCGTGAGTACGTGGCGTCAATCGCTCGCTTTCCCCCAGACTGAAGTCCTGCTCACTGGCACCGCCCACGTAGCACCAGATTCATATAAATGTCACGTTGCCAGGGCTCTGCCTTTACCGAGGCAGAGATGAACCAAACAAAAACCCAGTTTGTATAAAGCAATTTAATTATAACAGCACTTACTTCTTAGCTGTTTTAATAATCCAAAATATAAAACATAACTCTGTTTACAGAAAACCCACACACACAGGTAGATATCTACACAAAAACTCCAACCATCACCCAAGTCAAAAAAGAAGCACCATTAAAGCCTTGGCAGACCATGCAAAAAGAATCTGCGAAGCCCACCTCCTCCAAGATGAACTGAACCACCTCAACTGGGCTCTCCAGGCCAATGGAGACTCCACCTCAGACATCAGAAGAGCTGCAAGACCAAGAAAGAAGCCACGAGAGTCAAGACAAAGACCCACCCAGAGGAAAAGGGTTCTTGCCATACATCAAGGGAACCACTGACCGCAGAGGGAAGCTGATGAGGAAACACAACATACAAACTATCTACAGACCCACCAAGAAAATCCAACAAATGCTACGTTCAGCAAAGGACAAGAGGGATCCTCTCACTTCTGCAGGAGTCTACCGGATACCATGAAGCTGTGGACAAGAAGTCTACATAGGGACCACCAAACGCAGCATTGCCCAAACACGAATCAAGGAACATGAAAGGCACTGCAGACTACTTCAACCAGAGAAGTCAGCCATAGCAGAGCACCTGATGAACCAGCCTGGACACAGCAGATTATTTGAGAACACAGAAATGCTGGACCACACCAACAACCACCATGTCAGGCTACACAGAGAAGCCATTGAAATCCACAAGAAGAATGTGGACAATTTCAACAGAAAGGAAGAGACCATGAAAATGAACAAAATCTGGCTACCAGTATTAAAAAACTCTAAAATTACAACAGCACAACAACAGAGAGGAAACAAACAAGGACATCTAATCACCTCTCAACAAAAGTTTGCTCCAGGCACTGTAAGGCCATTATATGCTAATCAAGGTGGTCAGTTGAAACATTCACACCTAGCTCCAGCAGACAAGAGTCCTTTGTCCCACCCTGGTCATTCCACAGATATATAAACCCTTTTCCTAGTTCCAACAGACCTCACTACCTCTGAGGATGCTTGCCATAGATGCAGGCGAAACATCAGGAGAGAATGCCTCTAGAACATGGCTCTATAGCCCGAAAAAACCCACAAGAACCTAATATTATTGTTATTATATTATCATTAATAATATTAAACTCTAAAATTAGAACAGCAAAACAACAGAGAGGAAACAAACAAGGATATCTAATCACCTCTCAACAAAAGTTTGCTCCAGGCACTGTCAGGCCATTATATGCTAATCAAGGTGGTCAGTTGAAACATTCACACCTAGCTCCAGCAGACAAGAGTCCTTTGTCCCACCCTGGTCATTCCACAGATATATAAACCCTTTTTCCTAGTTCCAACAGACCTCACTACCTCTGAGGATGCTTGCCATAGATGCAGGCGAAACGTCAGGAGAAAATGCCTCTAGAACAGGGCCATAGAGCCCGGAAAAACCTACAACAACCCATAAAACATAAAGATAGCACTCAGCCGTAGAATAAACAAAAGCTGACAGCAAACACTGTTGCAGGTTCAAGATAACTCCGTAGTCAAAAGGTCCAATCCAATGGTTGAATAAACTAAGTCCAGGGATCAAGAGTCTACACCGTAGTCAAAAGCCATTCTAAAGATTCAAGATTCCAGGATTCCAAAGGTTCAGGAGACAGGTCAGGACACCGAAAATCTGCAAACCTGGGGGAAAACCAGCAGCATCTACCACCAAAATAAGACAAATACTTTCCTTCCGAAATACAGTATTTTGGACTACATATCCAGAAACACCCAGCTGCAACCTATCTCTTGCATACCTGCACCTTTAATTGCTTTCACCCATGAACTCTTACTTGCAGGTTACTCAACCCTTTAGAACTAAGACTTACATTAAGCCTTCCATCACCAACTGCTAG
The DNA here is from genome assembly GCF_025583915.1 of Anolis sagrei ordinatus. Lineage (NCBI taxonomy): Eukaryota > Metazoa > Chordata > Lepidosauria > Squamata > Anolidae > Anolis > Anolis sagrei. The sequence goes on along the minus strand of NW_026844367.1, from coordinate 30,181,092 downwards.
GCCTGCCACCACCAACCGCCATCAACTACAGAACGCGATACATCTCAATAAATGAATAAAGGTTTGGAATTATAAATGTTTGGCGGAACCTATTTTAGTTCTTGCAGACCACTGGTTGGGAACCACGGCCCTAAACGGAGAACGAGACTCACAGATGGAGATCGAGGCGATGAAGACGATGACGCCGAAGACGGCGGCAACCTGAAGACCGATCCACAGATTCTTGGGAGAAGCCACGTTGAAAGGGAAGTTCCTGAACATGGCTGCTGACCGCTGGCGGAGCTTTTGGGCCGTTTCTTTAGCTCTTGCTTTGCCACCTTTGTCCTTTGCACCTTCCTTTGCTGCTGGCGTGGCCGCTGCTGGCGTGACCACTGCTGGCATGACCGCTGCTGATGTGGCCGCTGCTGGCGTGACCGCTGCTGGCTTGGCCGCTGCTGGCTTGGCTGGTGCCTTTGCCTTGGGAGCCATGGCTGGAAGGAAAAGAAGGTCAGAGGCGCCCAGGGGAGCGTGCTCGCCCCATCCATGTTCAACATCTACACAAATGACCAGCCACTGCCAGAAGGGACAGAGAGTTTCATCTATGCTGATGATCGTGTCATCACCGCTCAAGCAGGGAGCTTTGAGATGGTATGAACAGAAGCTCTCCGAAGCTCTAGGTGCTCTTACTGCCTATTACAGGGAAAACCAGCTGATCCCCAACCCATCTAAAACACAGACATGTGCCTTTCACCTTAAGAACAGACAAGCATCCCGAGCTCTGAGGATCATTACCTGGGAAGGAAGGAATCCCACTGGAGCATTGCAGCGCACCCACATACCTGGGAGGAGTCACTCTGGACCGTGCTCTGACCTACAAGAAGCACTGCCTGAACATCAAGCAAAAAGTGGGTGCTAGAAACAATATCATACGAAAGCTGACTGGCACAACCTGGGGATCACAACCAGGCACAGTGAAGGCATCTGCCCTTGCACTATGCTACTCTGCTGCTGAGTACACATGCCCAGTGTGGAACACATCTCACCACTAAAACAGTGGATGTGGCTCTTAATGAGACATGCCGCATTATCACGGGGTGTCTGCGCCCTACACCACTGGAGAAATTACACTGCTTAGCCGGTATTGCACCACCTGACATCCGCCGGGAAGTAGCAGCCAATAGTGAAAGGACCAAGGCAGAGACAGCTCCAGCTCATCCCCTGTTTGGGTATCAGCCAGCACGTCAACGACTTAAATCCAGAATAGTTTTCTAAGATCTACAGAGACACTCGCTGGAACACCTCAGCAAGCGAGAGTCCAAAAGTGGCAGGCTCCAACCCAGCACCTCAACCAATGGCTGATACCAAATGAGAGACTCCCCCCTGGGCACACATAGGACTGGGCGACTTGGAAGGCGCTGAACAGACTGCGCTCTGGCACCAAGAGATGCAGAGCCAACCTCAGGAAATGGGGCCACAAAGTGGAATAATCCACGACATGCAAGTGCGGAGAAGAGCAAACCACTGACCACCTGCTTCAATGCAACCTGAGCCCTGCCACATGCACCATCCAATGCTGGGACCATTCCAGAATGAATAGTTCTGGGTGGAGACCCCAGTGGCGCAGAGGGTTCAACCACTGTGCCGGCAGGACTGAAGACCAACAGGTCGCAGGTTCGAATCCAGGGAGAGGCGGATGAGCTCCCTCTATCAGCTCCAGCTCCTAATGCGGAAACATGAGAGAAGCCTCCCACAAGGATGATAAAACATCAAATCATCCGGGCATCCCCTGGGCAACGTCTTTGCAGACGGCCAATTCTCTCACACCAGAAGCGACTTGCACTTCCTGACAAGTCGCTCCTGACATGACAAAAAAAAGTTCTGCGTGCAAAGAGGCCCGTTGCATGTCCAATAGTTCTATCTAAGAATGTTTATTGAAGGGAAACAGGGGGAAAGGCAATAGGGTCTGGAGAACAAGCCAGGGTCTGGAGAACAAGCCCTATGAGGAGCGGCTTAGGGAACTGGGCATGTTTAGCCTGAAGAAAAGAAGGCTGAGAGGAGACATGATAGCCATGTATAAATGTGAGAGGAAGTCACAGGGAGGAGGGAGCAAGCTTGTTTCTGCTTCTCTGGAGACTAGGACGTGGAACAATGGCTTCAAACTACAAGAGAGGAGATTCCATCTGAACATGAGGAAGAACTTCCTGACTGTGAGAGCCGTTCAGCAGTGGAACTCTCTGCCCCGGAGGGAATGTGGTGGAGGCTCCTTCTTTGGAAGCTTTTAAGCAGAGGCTGGATGGCCATCTGTCGGGGGTGCTTTGAATGCAATATTCCTGCTTCTTGGCAGAATGGGGTTGGACTGGATGGGCCCAGGAGGTCTCTTCCAACTCTAGGATTCTAGGATTCTATGATTCTATGAATCCCTAAAGGGTCAGAAAAATAGCAGATACAAAAATAGTAATAACCCAAAAAGGACAAATTACATAAAGTCAAGAACGTCAAAATCCACAGCAATTCTTCAAACATAAACAAGACGACAGGGATTTTCCCAAGGTAAGCCCTTCAAGGAAGCAAAGGTATGAACTAGAACAGGAAACCTGAACATGGATTTGAGAGCAGAGACAGGCAGGAGAGCCATCCTTTGACAACGTTGTCTCCTCTGAGAGGCGTAAAGTGAACTCCACTTAATTGAAGCCCGACCAAGTAGCCATGAGGTCATGCCAAACGCACCTGGTCTTCAAGGTCTTTTTCATGGACTCTCTTCAAAAATCTGATCAGTCTATTCTTCACTCCCTCCATTCTCAAACCTAATCTGGCTTCTTGGGAAAACTCCCCAAGAGAATTGGTTTCACTTGAACAATCACAGGAATGCAAAACCTTGGCCTCAACTGCCTGCAATTCTCTCCTATCGTTGGTAGACTCATCACTCTGAAACCCATCAACCCCCATTTCCTCTGACATGCCAGAGAAATCCTCTGCCAGGAAGGGGCTGGCTCCCCATACCTTCTGCTTTGGATTCCTCCTATCAGCTTCAGCTGGAGCCTTTGCCTTGCCCTTCTTCTAGACCTGTTTCTCCCATTGCCTCCCATGCCTTCCTCCAGCCGCCTTGTGCTTTCACCATGCCCTATGCGCCTTCCTTCCTTGCTGTGGCTCAAGCCACTTGCTGGTTGGCTGGACACCGGCTGACCTCAGCCAGCGTTCACAATGGTCATCGCAGCTGCGCCTGAAAGGGAAGGAAGGGGCCTCACAATCTGTGGGGATGCCTGCCATATATGTGGGTGAAACATCAGGAGAGAATGCTTCTGGAATATGGCCAGGCAGCCTGGAAAACTCACAGCAGCCCAGCTCAAGGGAATCCCTGGATTTGTAGTTTGGTGAGGCACCAGCATTCCTTATTTATTTATTTACTCTATTTATATGCCTCCCCTCTCAGCCCAGAGGCGACTCGGAGCGGTTCTTGGCCGCTCCCATGACCCCAAACTCCAGCCTCCATGACTCCATGGAGGGAGACGTAGTTTTAAAAGGGAATTTTCATGGATGCTTCCAATGACTGAAAGTCCCATGTGTCCCAATTTGCAGAGGCCTTTGTTTGCAGAATGTGCTGACGGTCGAGGAAAACGTTGCTGCGGAGAGGAAGTTACTTTTCAAAACAACTTCCTTTTGCTTTTGCTTCCTTTTGCTTTTGCTTTCTCCCCAGCCCAAACATTGTGACCTCAGGGCGGAACGGGTGAGCTTCTTCTTCCCGCTCATTTCCCAGCCGCTCGGAGCTTAGGCTTGCAAACGGAAAACAAGTGAGACCGATTCATTAAGACAGCCAGGGTCAGAAGACACGAAAGACCACAATTGTGCCTTTAGGTTCTTGTGGGTTTTTTCGGGCTATAGGACCATGTTCTAGAGGCATTTCTCCTGACGTTTCGCCTGCATCTATGGCAAGCATCCTCAGAGGTAGTGAGGTCTGTTGGAACTAGGAAAATGGGTTTCTATATCTGTGGGAAGACCAGGGTGGGACAAAGGACTCTTGTCTGCTGGAGCTAGGTGTGAATGTTTCAACTGACCACCTTCATTAGCATTTGATGGCCTGGCAGTGCCTGGAGCAATCTTTTGTTGAGAGGTGATTAGATGTCCTCAGGGAGAGGGACCCTTTCCGCCAAGCACAGGCAGCCATCCGAGACCCCAATCGCCCTCGTGCCTGACCAGGAGGTCCTCTGTCTTGTCTGGATTAAGCCTCAGCTGGTTGGCCCTCATCCAGTCCGTCGCAGCTGCCAAGCACTGGTTGCGGATCTGAGGAGCTTTCCTGGAATTCGGTGGAAAAGAGTAGTAGAGTAGTGGCAAAGGGGGGGGGGGGGCTTTTGCCACTTTTTATGCCTTATATTTGCCAGTAAACACTCTCTTTTTTGTTTCAGGGTTTAGTAAATTGAAGTTCTCGCATTACATCAACGGTGCATTAGACTCAAGTCAATACGGTAAATAGAAATATTCCTAACCACAAAATAAAAATAGACTAGAAACCACGGAGGGATCCCCGAAACAGATGTGCAGGCTGGGCTTCCTGGTGGCCGGTGCTCCGTCAGCACATCTGGCGAAAGAGGAACGAGCGCAGCACGTGCGCCTGAGTCAGGAAAGGAGAAAGGCTGTTTCGGGAAGCCACGGGAGCCACGCACTTCTCTCCATCGGTCACTCCGTGGCTTCCAAAGGCCGCCCGCCCGCCCCGAGGGGATTGCACCCACATTTGAGGCCGGGAGGAGGGGCCCACCCCGCAGAGATCGTGGTCACAGGATGGCAGGAGGAAATGTCTATGAAAACAGCATGCAGTTCGGAGCTGGTGGTAAGGGCTCTCTGAGGGCCTCCTGCAAGGCGCTTGGAGCTGGGCGTGGGCCAGGCAGGGGCCAACCTCCGGGTGTTTTGAACTCCAACTGCCCCAGCTGCTTAAGTGGAAGGGGAAAGGGAAAGGGAAAGGAAGGGGCCTGAGGCTGTGAGGAATGGTGGGAGTTGGAGTCCAAAACACCTGGAGGGAGGCAGGGAGGCAGGGAGGGCTCAAGTTGGCCCTTGCCTGGCCTCGGCCTTTTTGCACATGTCTTTTCACCGTCTCGGAGTTCATCTATCCACTTCATCTCCTTTACTAAATTCCACTGAGCGCTACACTTGAAGTCCGGGAAGCCACTCTTGTCATCACATTCGCTTGGCTTCAAGTGTCGGATAGAGCTCCTTTCGCTCACCTTTGGTAGGCTTCATGTGACTTCATGGAATACCTGATTCATTTACAAGTAGATGTGTGGAGGGCTAGGAGAGTGGCCAAGGCTGGGATTCTGAATTGCCCTCTCTGGGTTCAGTATCCACGGCAGGTGCACCCTCAGCCTTCACAGGGATACACAAAACCATGGATAATAGCAGACCCCATGGAAACGAGGAGCCTGCAATCCAGGAATATGATGGGAAATGCCTTGAGAAGGTGAGTGCTGGGTCTTGCAGTCCCTGCTCTTGCAATGAGGAAAGAAGGAAGGAAGGAAGGAAGGAAGGAAGAGCAAGGCCAGGCGAGAGCAGGCTGCCAGCCAGAGTCCAAGACAAGCAAGCAAGCAAGCGGCCTTTCGCAAGAGAGGGAGGGCCGGCCCATTTCTCAACTTCCTCGCTTCCGACTGAGAAGCCAAAACAAAAGGACCCCCTCTCCAG
>NW_026844367.1:30095745-30145390 GCF_025583915.1 Anolis sagrei ordinatus | reverse complement strand
GTGTCGTCTGCAAACTTGATGATCATGCCTTCTAGCCCTTCATCTAAGTCATTAATAAAGATGTTGAACAGAGCATGGCCATATAGCCCGAAAAAACCTACAACAACCCAAAGTATATCGTCATCATTATCAATCAAGAAACCATCTGTATATCCATGTCATCACCTTCCTCAGTTTCTCACCCTTCACTGGCGTGTCCCTGAAATGAACTAGACCTTTAAACTCTTCAATAGTTGACCAATTCAAGATGCTGGTTTGTCCTTTTATTTTTGTCCAATTTTTTTAATCTTCATCCCCCAAAGACTAAACTTTTGAATGAGTTAACACAGCTGTCCTTTGCAGCAAGGAGTTGGCACTAGGCTTGGGTAACCACGGAAAAATTTGGTTCTAAACTCGTTTTGTTTTTAGGGGGCTCTTGCGTTTCATTTTTTTAATAATTCCAAAATTTTACTTTAAAAAAATTCATAATATACGAAATTTCGTAAAATTACGAATCGATTCGTTAATGGCGGACGCGATTGCGCAATATGCTAAAAAAACCTCCAAATGGGACAGGAGGAACTTCTGAAGCTTCCCTCTCCCTCTGTTGTTGACTGTTGGTGTGATAAAACAAACAACAACTATAAAACTTGCACCAGACATGTGAAAATAATTACAAAATAATTACGAAATAATTACGAAATAATTACGAAATAATTACGAAATATATTGAAAAAATTGTTTTGATTCTAATTTACTCCTCACACTATTCCTGCATGGCTCAATATTGGATCGTAAGCTAATTTAAATACGAATTAATAACGAATTACGAAATTAACGAACGAAACCGCCCAAGCCTAGTTGGCACCACTGTTGTGTGGATAAGTGAAACAGTGGATACGGGATCTATGGATACTGAGACCTTGCTGTACTTCCGTTCCCCGAAGTGAAGAGGATGATGTTATTGGAGCGAAAGAGGGAAAGAATAGAAGAACCAAAGAGACGGCGGAGTGCTATGTAATTGGATGTCAAGGTTGAGAAACCCAGTATTTATTTTAGCGTCTGTCGTGAAACACTCATCTCTACCTCTTTGTGACTCATAAAATGTGGGAAAATGGGGAAATAATGGAGAAAAGAGATGTTAATAGTTACATATATACACTTTTTTGTATTGAGGTGTTCAAGAAATGGCTCACACGAAAAGGAGAAGGTGCCTCTACGATGTGAGAGAAGGTACGGATGGAGCATAGCAGGGAAGGTGCAGTGGGGAATGCTTTGCTGCTACGGAAAATAATGTTCAGGTATTTTTTCCATTCGCATCCAATGCTCAGAAGGAAAGGCTATGGGGCAAGTATGGCTTCTGTACTTTCCGTGTCTTGCTTACATTTACAGGATGTAACCTGCCCTTTAATATTTCCAGAATGGCAATTTGAATGAATCAGAGGGAGTGTTTGATTCAACAACATGATGGTTCAGAGGTTAGTATTGAACGCTGAACAATCCAACACCGAAGCAAACACATCCCTGGCCGTTCCTAGCAGTCCATTTAGTTATACCTTACAACAACCTGTGAATCAATCATTAAGCAGAAACCATTCAGAGTTAATGAGATATTTGCATCTAACCTTTTCTTTGTGTTTCAGGTTGAGACTCTTGTAGTTGCTCTGTCCAATTAAAAACATAACCATTAAAAATAATATGAGTCTAAGACATCATTGACTGGAAGATGTGCACTAGCTTCAGTACCACCAATATACAATAACTAGCTTGGGGACTCGGCACTGCCCGGGTTATTAGAGAAAAGCATTGTTTGTCTGTGCGCCAAGTTTAGTCTAGATCCAGTGTCAGTTAGATTTAGGGGATACAGGTGAATTATAACTCCGATATGCAAGTCCCATCATCCGTGGTCAATCTTCCTCCAGTCCATCCTCTTCCAAACTGCACCAGGATGTAGAGTAGGTCATGGGGGCTCTGTGTGCCAAGTTTGGTCTTTATTGGTCATTGGATGAGGGTCGCAGTGGTATCCGGAAGTAAGTGGAGGTACTTCAAGCCCGTGGTCCATCCTCCTCCAAACCACACCAGGATGTAGAGTGGGTAATGGGGGCTCTGTGTGCCAAGTTTGGTCTTGATCAGTCATTGGATGAGGGTCACAGTGGTCTCAGAAAGTGAGTGAAGGTACTGCAAATCCCATCATCTGTGGTCCGGCGTTGCCCGGGTTATTAGAGAAAGTGGGTAATGGCGGTTCTGTGTGCCAAGTTTGGTCTTTATTGGTCATTGGATAATGGCTGCATTGTTTTCAGGAAGTGAGTAAACGTACTGTAAGTCCCATCATCCATTGTCCGTCCTCCCCCAAATGGTACCAGGATGTAGAGTGGGTCATGGGGGCTCTGTGTGCCAAGTTTGGTCTGTATTGGTCATTGGATGAGGGTCACAGTGCTCTCAAGATGTGAGTGAAGGTCCTGCAAGTCCCATCATCCGTGGTCCACCCTCCTCCAAACTCCAGTAGGATGTAGTGTGGGTCATGGGGGCTCTGTGTGCCAAGTTTGGTCTTTATTGGTCATTGGATGAGGGTCACAGTGGTCTCAGGAAGTGAGTAAAGGTACTCCAGGTCCCATCATCCATTGTCCGTCCTCCCCAAATGGTACCAGGATGTAGAATGGGTTTTTTTAATGGTTGTTGCAAGCTGCCCTGGAAATACTGCAGCCTTGAAAGATCTTCCAGAAATATATCGAATAATAGAAACGAGTTAATTAAATCCCAGTCTTTGTCACCTGGGTGTCAAAAAGAGGAACGTCCCTTACCTTTAAATGTGTCTTTGGAACATTTTCCTTGTCTTGATTTTTACTGTATGGGGGAAAAATGGGAAAAGAAGAAAGGAGGAAGGAAAAAACATACCTGGAAACATGTAAGAGCGCTTTAACAGGCTCAGAATGCCAAATGTATTTCAAGGGAGAGAACTGACCTTTCCTCTCCTTCCTTTTGCTCGAGGCCTGCTCATTTTGTCGCTTTGCCTTCCTTGCGTTGACCCAATGACTCTTTGCAGAAATTGGAAATCTGGTCGCTTGCTAGTATCGAAACTATTTTAGTATTTCCTTAGACCTTGGGAAAGTTCCCCCATTCCTTCCTTAACTTAGAATCATAGAATCAAAGAGTTGGAAGAGACCTCATGGGCCATCCAGTCCAACCCCATTCTGCCAAGAAGCAGGAATATTGCATTCAAATCACCCCTGACAGATGGCCATCCAGCCCCTGTTTAAAAGCTTCCAAGGAAGGAGCCTCCTCCACACTCCCTCCGGGGCAGAGAGTTCCACTGCTGAACGGCTCTCACAATCAGGAAGTTCTTCCTCATGTTCAGATGGAATCTCCTCTCTTGTAGTTTGAAGCCATTGTTCCGCGTCCTAGTCTCCAGGGAAGCAGAAAACAAGCTTGCTCCCTCCTCCCTGTGGCTTCCTCTCACATATTTATACATGGCTATCATATCTCCTCTCAGCCTTCTCTTCTTCAGGCTAAACATGCCCAGCTCCCTAAGCCGCTCCTCATAGGGCTTGTTCTCCAGACCCTTATCATTTTAGTCGCCCTCCTCTGGACACATTCCAGCTTGTCAATATCTCTCTTGAATTGTGGTGCCCAGAATTGGACACAATATTCCAGGTGTGGTCTAACCAAAGCAGAATAGAGGGGTAGCATGACTTCCCTAGATCTAGAGACTATGCTCCTATTGATGCAGGCCAAAATCCCATTGGCTTTTTTTGCCGCCACATCACATTGTTGGCTCATGTTTAACTTGTTGTCCATGAGGACTCTAAAGATCTTTTTCACACGTTCTGCTCTCGAGCCAGGCAACTTAATGGTCATTTGTACAGTCTTGCAAACTCCAGTTTTATGCGATTCCCCAATTACTTACTTACTTACTTACTTACTTAGGTGATTCCTCATTGGCCGAGTAGGATAGTCTTCCAGGATCAGTTTTCTGGTAGATCCGTAGGTGACTGTGGAGCCCTATTCTTGATCTGCATCTTCTCCCGAAGTGAGGGCATTGGTTTCCAGGCGGTCTCGGTCTGGGTTGGCTTGATGCGCCTTCCTCTTGGCACATTTCTCTCTTTTGCCCTCCATTCGTGGTGGGGTTGGGGGAGGGGGAGTGATTGATTTTGTCATTTGGGAGTTGCAGTTGTTGGGATTTATAGTTCACCTACAATCAAAGAGCATTCTGAACTCCACCAACAATGGAATTGAACCAAACTTGGCACACAGAACTCCCATGACCAACAGAAAATAATGGAAGGATTATTTCGCATTGACCTTGAGTTTGGGAGTTGTAGTTCACCTACATCCAGAGAGCACTGTGGACTCAAATAATGATGTACCAAACTTGGCATGAATACTCCTTATGCCCAAATGCGAACACCGGTGGAGTTTGAGGGAAATAGACCTTGACATTTGGGAGTTGTAGTTTCTGGGATTTATAGTTCACCTACAATCAAAGAACATTCTGAACCCCACCAATGATAGAATTGGTCCAAAATTCCCACACAGAACCCCACATGACCAACAGACAATACTGTTTTCTGCTGGTCTTTGGTGACCCCTCTGACACCCCCTTGCGACCCCTCCAGGGGTCCCGACCCCCAGGTTGAGAAACACTGCTGTAGAACTAATCCTTCCTTTAGGCGACCCCTCGTTGTCCAAGTAGGATTGTCTTCCATGATAGGTGTCCTTGCGGTGGGTCTGTAGGTGACTGTGAAGCCCTATTCTTGATCTGCATCTTCTCCCACAGTGAGGGCATCAGTTTCCAGGTGGAAGGCGGTCCCGGTTGGGGTTGGCTTGACGTGCCTTCCTCTTGGCATGTTTCTCTCTTTCGCCTTTCATTCATGCCTCTTCAAATTCTGCAGCACTGCTGGTCACAGCTGACCTCCAGCTGGAGCGCTCAAGGGCCAGGGCTTCCCAGTTCTCAGTGTCTATGCCAGAGTCTGAAAGGTTGGCTTACTGTCATTTCTATTCTATCCTCTCTTGAGTTACATTGGAGTACATCTACACTGTGGAATCCATGCAGTTTGACATCTCTTCAACTGACATGGCTCAATGCTATGGAACCCTGGATGCTGTATTTTGGTTGAGTCAACATTATTCTTTGGCAGAAAAGGTTAATGGCCTTGTAAAACTTACTTATTTAATTAGGCGATCCCTTGTATGAGTAGGATAGTCTTCCAAGTTCGGTGTACTGGCGGTGGTTCCGTAGGTGACTGTGGAGCCCTATTCTTGACCTGCATGTTCTCCCGCAGTGAGGGCATCAATTTCCAAGTGGAAGGTGGTTCCGGTCGGGGTTGACTTGATGCACCTTCCTCTTGACACGTTTCTCTCTTTCGCCTTTCATTCGTGCCTCTTCAAATTCTACAGCACTGCTGGTCACAGCTGACCTCCAACTGGAGCACTCAAAGGCCAGGGATTCCCAGTTCTCAGTGTCTATGCCAGAGTTTTTAAGGTTGGCTTTGAGCCCATCTTTCAATCTCTTTTCCTGTCCTCCAACATTCCTTTTTCCATTCTTGAGTTCGGAGTAGGGGGGTCACGAGAGGGGTGTCAGAGGGGTCACCAAAGACCATCAGAAAACAGCATTTTCTGTTGATCATAAGGGTGTGGGAAGTTTGACCCAATTCTATCATTGGTGAGGTTCAGAATGCTCTTTGACTGTAGGTGAATTGTAGGTGGCATATTGAGTATTCGTGCCAAGTTTGGTCATTGTTTGTGTGCACGGTGCTCTCTGGATGTAGGTGAACTACAACTCCAAAACTCAAGGTCAATGCCCACCAGACCCTTCCAGCACTTTCTGTTGGTCATGGGAGTTCTGGGTGCCAAAATTGGTTCGATTCCATCATTGGTGGAGTTCAGAATGCTCTTTGATTGTAGATGAACTATAAATCCCAGCAACTACAACTCACAAATGTCAAGGTCTATTTTCCCAAAACTCCACCAGTGTTTACATTTGGACAAATGGCGTATTCATGCCAAGTTTGGTCCAGATCCATCTGTATTTGAGTCCACAGTGCTCTCTGGATGTAGGTGAACTATGACTCCAAAACTCAAGGTCAATGCCCACCAAACCCATCCTGAATTTTCTGTCGGTCATGGGGGTCGTGTGTGGAAAGTTTAGTTCAATTCCATCATCGGTGGAGTTCAGAATGCTCTTTGACTGTAGGTGAACTACAAATCCCATAAACTACAACTCCCAAATGACAAAATCAACTCCCCTCCAACCCCACCAGTATTCAAATTTGGACGTATCGGATATTTGTGTCAAATTTGGTCCAGTAAATAAAATGCATCCTGTATATCAGATATTTACATCATGGTTCATAACAGTTGCAAAATTGCAGTTATGAAGTAGCAACAAAAAATAATTTTATAGTTGGGGGTCACCACAACATGAGGACAGGAGCAGTATTCAAAACAATCTTGACAGATTAGGGAGATGGGCCAAAATTAACAAAATGAAGTTCAACAGTGACAAATGCAAGATACTCCACTTTGGCAGGAAAAACTAAATGCAAAGATACAGAATGGGGGATGCCTGGCTCGAGAGCAGTACGTGTGAAAAAGATCTTGGAGTCCTCATGGACAACAAGTTAAACATGAGCCAACAATGTGATGTGGCGACAAAAAAAGCCAATGGGATTTTGGCCTGCATGTTATTTAGTTATTTATTTATTTGCTATACTTGTATACCGCCGTTTCTCAGCCTAGCCGGCGACTCAACGCGGTTTAAAACAACTTATAACAAACAACAGTATACAGTTTAAAAGCATAAAAACATAATCCACAATACATATATCAATAAACAATCCAATTCATCTCTTGACTAAAATCGTGATCCAGTTTCGTCGTCCAGATTGCCAGTCCTTCAATCATTACACTTATTGCACTGAGTTAACCGAACGCCTGCTCGAACATCCACGTTTTTAGTCTTTTCCTGAATACCATCAATGAGGGAGCTGATCTTACCTCCATGGGAAGGGCGTTCCATAGCCGCGGGGCCACCACAGAAAAGGCCCTGTCTCTCATCCCCGCCAGCCGCACCTGTGAAGCAGGCGGGATAGAGAGTAGGGCCCCCCCAGAAGATCTTAGGGTCCTGGTGGGCTGATAGGCCGAGATACGTTCGGATAGGTAAGTTGGGCCAGAACCGTTTAGGGTTTTAAAGGCCAATGCCAGCACTTTGAATTGAGCCCGGTAGCAGATCGGCAGCCAGTGGAGCTGGTGCAGCAGAGGAGTTGTATGCTCCCTGCGCCCCGCTCCTGTTAGTATCATGGCTGCCGCACGTTGGACTAATTGGAGCTTCCGGGCCGTCTTCAAAGGAAACCCCACGTAGAGAGCGTTGCAGTAGTCTAAACGGGATGTAACCAGAGCGTGGACTACCGTGGCCAAGTCAGACTTCCCAAGGTACGGGCGAAGTTGGCGCACGAGTTTTAACTGTGCGAATGCTCCCCTGGTCACCGCTGAAACCTGGGGTTCCAGGCTCAACGATGAGTCCAGGATCACACCCAAACTGCGAACCTGTGTCCTTCAGGGGGAGTGCGACCCCATCCAACACAGGCTGTAACCCTATACCCTGTTCGGCCTTGCGACTGACCAGGAGTACCTCTGTCTTGTCTGGATTCAATTTCAATTTGTTCGCCCCCATCCAGACCGTCACAGCGGCCAAGCACCGGTTCAGGACCTCGACAGCCTCCTTAGTAGCAGGTGGAAAGGAGTGACAGAGTTGGACATCATCCGTGTACAGATGACATCGCACTCCGAAACTCCGGATGTTCTCACCCAGCATCAATAGGAGCATAGTGTCTAGATCCAGGGAAGTCATGCTACCCCTCTATTCTGCTTTGGTTAGACCACACCTGGAATATTGTGGCCAATTCTGGGCACCACAATTCAAGAGAGATATTGACAAGCTGGAATGTGTCCAGAGGAGAGCAACTAAAATGATAAAAGATCTGGAGAACAAGCCCTCTGAGGAGCGGCTTAAGGAGCTGGGCATGTTTAGCCTGAAGAAGAGAAGGCCAAGAGGGGATATGATAGCCATGTATAAATATGTGAGAGGAAGCCACAGGGAGGAGGGAGCAAGCTTGTTCTCTGCTTCCTTGGAGACTAGGACGCAATGGAACAATGGCTTCAAACTACAAGAGAGGAGATTCCATCTGAACATGAGGAAGAACTTCCTGACTGTGAGAGCCGTTCAGCAGTGGAACTCTCTGCCCCGGAGTGTGGTGGAGGCTCTTTCTTTGGAAGCTTTTAAACAGAGGCTGGATGGCCATCTGTCAGGGGTGATTTGAATGCAATATTCCTGCTTCTTGGCAGAATGGGGTTGGACTGGATGGCCAACTCTTTGATTCTATGATTCTATGATTCTATGAGGAACTTTATTCAGGGGTGGCAGCATTAGCAAGGTTGAGAACCACTGCTCTAGATGCACCCTTGGCTTAGCTGGCCAATGAAGTTATTCAACCCAAGGGCTGTGCTGAACAGTCAATGCACAAATTCCCAAGAAAATATTGACACATAAGGCCAAAATATACGCTTAGCTTGTGCGTGTCTGGCACGCATGCATGCATTCCCCCCCCCCCCCTTGGTGAAAACAAAGGAATCCCTGAGCCACTTCCCCTTCCATTAGTGGAAATTAGCAAAGCTCTGCAAGAAGGTTTGAAAAACCAAAGGTTGCCTCTGATCGCCGCGCTGTAAGCTCAGTGCTAAATTGCAGACCTAATTGTGTTTGGCCCTGCGCAGGCAAAAGCGAGCGAGAAACCTCTCGACTCATTTATTGGTAAAGGTTCGCAAGGAACCGGAGATTATACGAGGGTTAGCCCAAGGGCCTGTTGAACGGCCGCCAACACGAGTGTTTGGTAATTTGGACCGACTCTTTTAACTTTCCTCCCTCGGATAGCATCTCGTTTTTAATTGACTGAGCATTGCCGAGGTTGACCTGGAAGCTCACCAACTTTGCTCTCTTGAGAAGCCCAGGAGAGGATCCGGTTCTTCCTTCTTTCTCGCCAACCTTTCCTATGTTGGATTTGTCTTACAGAGGTGCTGGAGGAGTTCAGGATTTGAATCGGCAGACCGTATGATCTGAAAATGCTTGCACTTAAGACATGTGAAGAAAAATGCATGCACTTTGAAAAATGCACTTGAAAATTTAGTTGAGAATGCTCATCAAGATTGACGATATCCCCGCAAGCAATCTCGAGGTGTCTCCACAGGAGTGTGTTGCAGACCCAACAGATTGAAACTAAGCTGGGTTGTTGTAGGTTTTTTTCGGGCTATATGGCCATGCTCTAGAGGCATTTTCTCCTGATGTTTCACCTGCATCTATGGCAAGCATCCTCAGAGGTAGTGAGGTCTGTTGGAAGTAGGAAAATGGGTTTATGTATTTGTGGAAAGACCAGGGTGGAACAAAGGACTTTTGTCTGCTGGAGCTAGGTGTGAATGTTTCAACTGACCATCTTGGTTAGCATTTAATGGCTTGGAAGTACCTGGGGGAATCTTTCTTTGAGAGGTGATTTGATGTGCCTGATTGTTTACTCTCTGTTGTTTTGCTGTTGTAATTTTTGAGTTTTTTAATACTGGTAGCCAGATTGTGTTCATTTTCATGGTTTCTTCCTTTCTGTTGAAATTGTCCACATGCTTGTGGATTTCAATGGCTTCTCTGTGTAGTCTGACATGGTGGTTGTGAGAGTGGTCCAGCATTTCTGTGTTCTCAAATAATATGCTGTGTCCAGGCTCGTTCATCAGGTGCTCTGCTATGGCTGACTTCTCTGGTTGAAGTAGTCTGCAGTGCCTTTCATGTTCCTTGATTCGTGTTTGGGCAATGCTGCATTTGGTGGTCCCTCTGTAGACTTGTCCACAGCTGCATGGGATACGGGAGACTCCTGCAGAGGTGAGAGGATCCCTCTTGTCTTGTCCATGGAGAAGAAGAACTCAACAGGTTCCTGGAACATCTTAACAGCATCCACCCAAACATCCAATTCACCATGGAAAAAGAAAATGAAGGAAGACTGCCTTTTCTAGATGTCCTAGTCATCTGCAAACCAGATCAACAATTGGGTCACACCGTTTACAGAAAACCCCCACACACAGATAGATATCTACATAAAAACTCCAACCATCACCCAAGTCAAAAAAGAAGCACCATTAAAGCCTTGGCAGACCGTGCAAAAAGAATCTGCGAAGGCCACCTCCTCCAAGATGAACTGAACCACCTCAACTGGGCTCTCCAGGCCAATGGAGACTCCACCTCAGACATCAGAAGAGCTGCAAGACCAAGAACAAGCCACGAGAGTAAAGATGAAGATCCACCCAGAGGAAAAGTGTTCTTGCCAGACATCAAGGGAACCACTGACTGCATAGGGAAGCTGAAGAGGAAACACAACATACAAACTATCTACAGACCCACCAAGAACAACAAATGCTACGTTCAGCAAAGGACAAGAGGGATCCTCTCACCTCTGCAGGAGTCTACCGTATACCATGCAGCTGTGGACAAGGCTACGTAGACTTGGCTTGGGTGATCCAGTTCGTTAATTTCGTAATTCGTTATTAATTCGTATTTAAATTAGCTTACGATCCAATATCGAACCATGCAGGAATAGTGTGAGGAGTAATTAAGAATCGAAACATTTTTTCCAATTTTCGTAATTATTTTGTAATTATTTCGTAATTATTTTCGTATGTCTGGTGCAAGTTTTACAATCTCGCATTTACCCCACTTCCGGTCCCTTTGCTCTGCTGCTTCCCTCCTCTTTCCTCATGCTTCTTCTTGCCTCACTCTAATATACAATACTATAATATAATATGTAATATAATAATATTATAATAATATATTATATTATATTATTATAATACTATTATATTATAGTATTGTAAATATTATATATTTTATTACTATATTATTATATTATATTATAATTGTATAATATATATAATATATATAATATATTATAATATTATACATATAATATAATATAATAATATTATAATATAATATACAACAATATAATATAATAATATTATAATAATATAATATAGTTGTTGTTTGTTTTATCACACCAACAGTCAACAACAGAGGGAGAGGGAAGCTTCAGAAGTTCCCCCTGTCCCATTTGGAGGATTTTTTAGCATATTGCGCAATCGCGTCCACCATTAACAAATCGATTCGTAATTTACGAAATTTCGGAAATTTCAAAATTTTGAAATCTTAAATTTCGGAAGTCCTCAGAATTTAGAAACGCTAGCGCACCCTAGAAACGAAACGAGTTTAGAACCAATTTTTTTCTTGATCGTCCAAGCCTAGTAGGGACCATTCTAGGAGTTGCATGTGACATCTGTAGATAGTCCACGTCTCACAGGCATATAGCAGAGCTGGGAGAACAATAGCTCTATAAACAAGCACCTTGGTATCCCTACAGATGTTCTGGTCCTCAAACACTCTCTGCTTCATTTGGAAAAACGCTGCACTCGCAGAGCTCAGGCGGTGTTGAATTTCGGTGTTGATGTTTACTTTGGTGGAGAGGTGGCTGCCAAGGGAGAGGAAATGGTCAACATTTTCTCATGTTACACCATGAACCTGGCATTGGAAAGGGATTGGCTGGTGACTGCTGGAAGAGCACTTTGGTTGTCTCAATGTTCAATGACAGGCCGAGCTTCTCGTAAGCTTCTGCAAAGGTGTTTGAGTGTCTTATATGTCTTCTTCTGAATGCGCACAGACGACGTTGTCTTTGTGCTATACATACTACATACATAGAATATACTACTTTATTACTTTTTTGCTTTATAATTTGTTTTATATTTTCATATTGTATTTGTGTTTTTTGTTTTGTTTTGCTCTTGTTTTGTTTTTAACTAAAAAAAGAGAGCAAGAAATCTGCAAATATCTTCCCCATCCTAATAAAGCTGAAGCTATACATATCTGCACGCTGAAAAAGATGTTCACCTTGATGAATCTAACCACGAGGCATTAATGAGATGACCTTATAATATCTGCACAGCAAATCCGCCTGCTATTTACCATGAGCGCTTCATATTTTCCTAGTCCCTTGGTCCAATAAAACGCGATTACTTTCCAGGCACCGCAGTTCAAGAGGGATATTGACAAGGCGGAACGCGCCCAGAAGTGGCCAAAGGTCTGGAAACCATATCAGGAACGGCTTAAGGAGCTCGGTATGTTTATCTTGGAGAAGAGAAGACCGAGAGGTGAGATGACAGCTTTCTTCAAATAGCCGAAAGGATTTAATGTAGAAGATGGAACAAACGTGTTTTGTGGCTATTCCAAAAACTACACAGGGACTCAATGAATCCAAAAGCTAAACACTAGGAAGAGTTTTATTTATTTATTTATTTATTTGATATACTTGTATACCGCTAATATCTCAGCCTAAGTCAGCGACTCATTGCGGTTTACAGCAATTAAAAACAATCTCCAATTTAAAAACATATACACATACAATAACAAATTATTGGGCCACCAATAATAATCCCATATCTCGAGTTGAAATCACAATCCAGAATTCGTTGTCCATGTTTTCTGTCCTTAGTCATCAGGATTCGAGTTGCCACAGATTAGCCGAATGCTTGTTTGAACAGCCATGTTTTGAGTCTCTTCCTAAACACCATCAGTGAGGAGGCTGATCGTACCTCTATAGGGAGGGTGTTCCAAAGCCGGGGGGCCACCACAGAGAAGGCCCTATCTCTCGTTCCCGCCAGCCGCACTTCTGAAGCTGGAGGGATAGAGAGAAGGGACTCTCCGGAAGATCTTAGGGTCCTGGTGGGCTGATAGGCTGAGATACGTTCGGATAGATAAGTTGGGCCAGAACCGTTTAGGGCTTTAAAGGCCAACGCCAGCACTTTGAATTGAGCCCGGTAGCATATCGGCAGCCAGTGGAGCTGGTTCAGCAAGGGAGTTGTATGCTCCCTGCGCCCCGCTCCTGTTAGAATCATGGCTGCCGCCCGTTGGACTAACTGAAGCTTCCGGACTGTCTTCAAAGGCAACCCCATGTAGAGAGCGTTGCAGTAATCAAGGCGGGATGTAACCAGAGCGTGGACTACCGTGGCTAAGTCAGACTTCCCAAGGTACTTTTACTGTATGAATGGTTTGACATTGGAATAGAGAAGTGTTTCTCAACAAGGGAGTTGGGACCACTGAGGGGGTTATGAGGGTGTGTCAAAGAGGGTCACCAAAGACCATCATAAAACACAGTATTTTCTGTTGGTCATGGGGGTTCTATATGGAAAGTTTGGCCCTATTCTCTCATTGGTGGAGTTCAGAATGCTCTTTGTTTGTAGGTGAACTATAAATCCCAATGACTGCAACTCCCAAATATCAAGGTCTGTTTTCCCCAAACTCCACCAGTGTCCACATTTGAGCATATTGAGTATTCAAGCCAAGTTTGGTCCAGATCCATCATTGTGTGAGTCTACAGTGCTCTCTGGATGTAGGTGAACTACAACTCCAAAACTCAAGGTCAATGCCCACCAAACCCTTCCAGTATTTTCAGTTGGTGGTGGGAGCTCTGAGTGCCAAGTTGGGTTCAATTCCATCATTGCTGGAGTTCAGAATGCTCTTTGATTTTAGGTGAACTATAAATCCCAGCGACTGCAACTCCCAAATTTCAAGGTTTGTGCCAATTTTGGTCCAGTTCCATCCTTGTTTGAGTTAACAGTGCTCTCTGGATGTAGATGAACTACATCTCCAAAACTCAAGGTCAATGCACACCAAACCTTTCCAGTATTTTCTGTTGGTCATGGAAGTTCTGTGTGCCAAGTTTGGTTCAATTCCATCATTGCTGGAGTACAGAATGCTCTTTGATTTTAGGTGAACTATAAATCCCAGCGACTGTAACTCCCAAATTTCAAGGTTTGTGCCAATTTTGGTCCAGTTCCATCCTTGTTTGAGTTCACAGTGCTCTCTGGATGTAGATGAACTACATCTCCAAAACTCAAGGTAAATGCACACCAAACCCTTCCAGTATTTTCTGTTGGTGGTGGGAGCTCTGAGTGCCAAGTTGGGTAGAATTCCATCGTTGGTGGAGTTCAGAATGCTCTTTGATTGTAGGTGAACTATAAATCCCAGCGACTGCAACTCCCAAATGTCAAGGTCTGTGCCAATTTTGGTCCAGTTCCATCATTGTTTGAGTCCACAGTGCTCTCTGGATGTAGGTGAACTACAACTCCAAAACTCAAGGCCAATGCCCACCAAACCCTTCCAGTATTTTCTATTGGTCATGGGAATTCTGTGTGCCAAGTTTGGTTCCATTCCATCGTTGGTAGAGTTCAGAATGCTCTTTGATTGTAGGTGTACTACAAATCCCAGCAACTACAACTCCCAAACATCAAGATTCTATTTTCCCCAAACTCCACCAGTGCCCACATTTGGGGCATATTGTGTATCTGTGCCAATTTTGGTCCACTCCATCCTTGTTTGAGTGCACAGTGCTCTCTGGATGTAGGTGAACTACAACTCGCAAACTCAAGGTCAATGCCCTACAAACCCTTCCAGTATTTTCTGTTGGTCATGGGAGTTCTGTCTGGGGAGTTTGGCCAAATTCTATCATTGATGGACTTCGGAATACTCTTTATTAGTAGGCGAACTATAAATCCCAGCAACTACAACTCCCAAATGTCAAGGTCTATTTCCCCTGAACTCCACCAGTGTTCACATTTGGGCATATTTAGTATTCGTGCCAAGTTTGATCCAGATCTATTATTGTCTGAGTTCACAGTGCTCTCTGGATGTAGGTGAACTACAACTCCAAAACTCAAGGTCAGTGCTCACCAAACCTTTCCAGTATTTTCTATTGGTCATAGGAGTTCTGTGTGCCAAGTTTGGTTCAATTCCATCATTGCTGGAGTTCAGAATTCTCTTTAATTTAGGCGAACTATAAATCCCAGCGACTACAACTCCCAAATGTTAAGGTCTGTTTTCCCCAAACTCCACCAGTGTCCACCAGTGTGGACTCAAACAATGATGGATCTGGACCAAACTTGGCATAAATACTCAATATGCTGAAATGTGATCATGAGTGGAGTTTGGGGAAAATAGACCTTGGCATTTGGGAGTTAGAATTTCTGGGATGTATAGTTCGCCTACAATCAAAGAGCATCCAGAACCCCACCAATGATAGAATTGGGCCAAACTTCCCACACAGAACCCCCATGACCTAAAGAAAATACTGTGTTTTCTGATTGTCTTTGGCGACCCCTCTGATTATCGCCCACAACCCCTTCAGGGCTCGCGACCCACAGGTTGAGAAACGCTGGTGTAGTTGATCTGGCTCTGCTGACTTGAACTCATTCCATTTTGCTCCATTTTGGTCTCACCACCTTGAGCAATTTAGTATGATTGATAACTTGGCTGCCCTTAGAATCATAGAATTATAGAATCATAGAATCAAAGGGTTGGAAGAGACCTCGTGGGCTATCCAGTCCAACCCCATTCTGCCAAGAAGCAGGAATATTGCATTCAAATCACCCCCGACAGATGGCCATCCAGCCCCTGTTTAAAAGCTACCAAAGAAGGAGCCTCCACCACACTCCGGGGCAGAGAGTTCCACTGCTGAACGGCTCTCACAGTCAGGAAGTTCTTCCTCATGTTCAGATGGAATCTCCTCTCTTGTAGTTTGAAGCCATTGTTCCATTGCGTCCTAGTCTCCAAGGAAGCAGAAAACAAGCTTGCTCCCTCCTCCCTGTGGCTTCCTCTCACATATTTATACATGGCTATCATATCTCCTCTCAGCCTTCTCTTCTTCAGGCTAAACATGCTCAGCTCCTTAAACCGCTCCTCATAGGGCTTGTTCTCCAGACCCTTGATCCAGACCCCAAAGGATGGAGAAAGAACAATGTAATTTATTTATTTATAATTCAAACTTATATGCCGCCACTCCCCTGGGGCTCGGAGCGGCTTACAAGAACAGGCTAAAATCTAACACAATTTAAAAATAATTTAAAACAATTTAAAAACAATTTGATAACAACAATATCAGAGATCAAAGGCCTGTCGAAACAGATACGTCTTACAAGGCCTGCAGAAAGCTGATAGGTCTCGCAAGGCACGGACTTCAGGTGGCAGAGTATTCCAGAGTGATGGTGCCACTGCTGTGAAGGCTCTGCGTCTGGTTGCTGTTAGACGCAAGGTCTTGACACTGGGAATTTCCAATAGATCTTGGTCCTCAGAACGGAGGGATCTCTGGGGTTGGTAGGGGGTGAGGCGGTCCTTCAGGTACATCGGCCCCAGACCATGCAAGACCTTAAAGGTGAGTACCATCCCTTTGAAAGTGATCCGGTGCTCAATTGGCAACCAATGCAGCTGTAGTAAGATTGGTGTTATGTGGCATCTCAACGGAATTCCCGCAAGAAGCCGAGCAGCTGCATTTTGTACCAACTTGAGCTTCCGGATCACCGACAGAGGAAGGCCAATGTAGAGGCCGTTACAGTAGTCCAGTCTTGAGATGACTGTGGCCTGGATCACCGTAGCTAGGTCGTCCCTGGACAGGGAGGGGGCCAGCCGTCTAGCCTGCCGCAGATGAAAAAAGGCGGTTCTGCTCACGGCGGAGACCTGGGCTTCCATCGTCAGCAGAGGGTCCAAAAGGACTCCCAGACTCTTTACCAATGATGACGGGCGTAGCGCCTCACCATCCAGGGTAGGCAGCTGGATATCCTCACTGCCCAGTTGACCCAGCCATAGGATCTCCATCTTTGCTGGATTCACCCTCAACCTGCTGGCACGCAGCCATCCAGTAACAGCCTCGAGGCACTGATGGAAACAATCGGGTACAGAGTCTGGTTGGCTTTCCATCTTCAGCACCAGCTGAGTGTCATCGGCGTAGGAGCCCCCGGTGGCGCAGTGGGTTAAACCCCTGTGCCGGCAGGACTGAAAACCGACAGGTCGCGGATGAGCTCCCTCTATTAGCTCCAGCTCCTCATGTGGGGACATGAGAAAAGCCTCCCACAAGGATGATAAAACATCAAAAATCATCCAGGCGTCCCCTGGACAACGTCCTTGCAGACGGCCAATTCTCTCACAACAGGAGCGGTTGCTCCTGACACGACAAAAAATAAATAAATCAGCGTACTGGTAACACTCCAGCCCAAAACCTCAAACCAGCTGAGCAAGTGGTCGCATATTTATTTATTTATTTATTTATTTATTTATTTATTTATTTATTGAGTCATCAGCAACTAGTCAATTATATTACATTTCTAACAGAACAAAGCAAACAAACAGACAAAATAACAAAAATACAGAATACAAAATTTGTGAGTTTGGTAGTTGATTAAATGTCCTTTGACCAGTATCTGGCCACTTGGAGTGCCTCTGGTGTTGCCGCAAGAAGGTCCTCCATTGTGCATGTGGCGGGGCTCAGGGTGCATTGCAGTAGGTGGTCAGTGGTTTGCTCTTCTCCACACTCGCATGTCGAGGATTCCACTTTGTGGCCCCATTTCTGAAGGTTGGCTCTGTATCTCGTAGTGCCAGAGCGCAGTCTGTTCAGCGCTTTCCAAGTCGCCCAGTCTTCTGTGTGCCCAGGGGGGAGTCTCTCATCTGGTATCACCATGGATTGAGGTGCTGGGTTTGAGCCTGCCACTTTTGGACTCTCGCTTGCTGAGGTGTTCCAGCGAGTGTCTCTGTAGATCTTAGGAAACTATTTCTTGATTTAAGTCATTGACGTGCTGGCTGATACCCAAACAAGGGATGAGCTGGAGATGTCTCTGCCTTGGTCCTTTCACTATTGGCTGCTACTTCCCGGCGGATGTCAGGTGGTGCAATACCGGCTAAGCAGTGTAATTTATCCAGTGGTGTAGGGCGCAGACACCCCGTGATAATGCGGCATGTCTCATTAAGAGCCACATCCACTGTTTTAGCGTGGTGAGATGTGTTCCACACTGGGCATGCATACTCAGCAGCAGAGTAGCATAGCGCAAGAACAGATGTCTTCACTGTATCTGGTTGTGATCCCCAGGTTGTGCCAGTCAGCTTTCGTATGATATTGTTTCTAGCACCCACTTTTTGCTTGATGTTCAGGCAGTGCTTCTTGTAGGTCAGAGCACGGTCCAGAGTGACTCCCAGGTATTTGGGTGCGCTGCAATGCTCCAGTGGGATTCCTTCCCAGGTGATCCTCAGAACTCGGGATGCTTGTCTGTTCTTGAGATGAAAGGCACATGTCTATGTTTTAGATGGATTGGGGATCAGTTGGTTTTCCCTGTAATAGGCAGTAAGAGCACCTAGAGCTTCGGAGAACTTCTGTTCTACCATCTCAAAGCTCCCTGCTTGAGCAGTAATGGCACGATCATCAGCATAGATGAAACTCTCTGTCCCTTCTGGCAGTGGCTGGTCATTTGTGTAGATGTTGAACATGGATGGAGCAAGCACGCTCCCCTGAGGCAAGGCCGTTCTTCTGTTTCTGCCATCTGCTTCTCTGGTCGCATATAGATGTTAAACAACAGAGGGGAGAGAATGTCCCCCTGAGGAACCCCACAAGATAGAGGGGACCTCTCAGAGATCAGGCCTCCCCTCTCCACTCGCTGTCCATGGTTGTGAAGAAAGGAGGACAGCCAGTTTAAAGCTGTCCCCCTGACTCCAATAGCAGGGGTAAGGTAGAATGGTTCACCTTATCTTTCTCATTCACGTCTTTGATTCAAATCCCCACAAGATACAGTTCTCTTGTTCTCCGAGTTCCCGCTTGCATTTCTAACCCGGAAAAAAAAACCAGCTTACTAAATCAGCGTCATCCTTCACTGCCGCAGCTCGGTTCATATTTACGTGCAACAGGAGAGTAATAAGGGTCGTCGTCTTCCAAAAATCAATAAGTAATTTTGCTCCTGGGGGCTTAGGGAGCAGCAAAAAAAGGTGGGAGACTTAGCCAGGGAATTTTGAAATTCAGCATGACAATGGAGTAACCTTTCCTACAACTGAAATAGAAGAGTCAAAACTGATGAGGATACGCAGAGCATTTAATCTATTTATTTATTTTGTATCAAAAGCATTGCACAAATTAGTATAAAACTGGTGAAGCTTTTGGGGAAATAGACCTAGACATTTGGGAGTTGTAGTTGCTGGGATTTATAGTCCACCTACAATCAAGGAGCATTCTGAACTCCACCAGGGATGGAATCGAACCAATCTTGGCACACAGAACTCCCATGACCAACAGAAAATACTGGAAGGGTCTGGTGAGCATTGACCTTGAGTTTGGGAGTTGTAGTTCACCTATATCCAGAGAGCACCATGGACTCAAACAATTATGGATCTGGACCAAACTTGGCACAAGCACGAGCCATCTAGCCATAGATATAGACAGATATGGTTCACACACACACAGATATAGTATCATAGTTTTGAAGAAGGACAATTATATGTTGCATGTTCCAGAACTGGCAAACCAGACAATCTCCACATTAACACTGACAAAGAAACAGCAAGAAATACTGTTTACCCACAAGCAGAAAGACATTACATATATTAAAAACCAACGCTTTCTCATTACTTTATTTTCCAGATCAACAGACTGGGCCACAGCAACACGTGGCAGGGGACAGCTAGTATATTATAAATATATTTGTACTAGCTGTACCCGCCACGCGTTGCTGTGGCAAACCTTCCCTCCCTCTTTCTCCTCCTTCTTTTTCTCTCTCCTTCCTTCCCTCCCTCTTTCCTTCTTTCCCTCTTTTTCTTTCTCTTCTTCTTTCTTCCTTCTCTACCTGTTTCTTTTCTCGCTTCCTTTGCTGTTTGGTTTCATCCTTCCTTGTCTCTTTCCTTCCTTCCTTCCTTCCTTCTCTTCCTTCCTTCCTTCCTTCCTTCCTTCTTCCTTCCTTTCCGTTTCCTTTCTCCTTCCTTCTTTCACTTTTTTATTTCCTTCTCTCTTTCCTTCTCTACCTTTCTTTCTTTCCTTCTCTCCTTCTTTCCCTCCTCCTCTCTTTCCTTCCTTCTCTATCTTCCTTTCTTTCTTTCCTTCTCTCCTTCTTTCCCTCCTCTCCCCTTCCTTCCTTCTCTACCCTGCTTTCTTTCTTTCCTTCCCTCCTTCTTTCCCTCTTTCTCTCCCCTTCCTTCCTTCTCTACCCTTCTTTCTTTCCTTCCCTCCTTTCCCTCTTTCTCTCCTTCCTTCTCTATCTTCCTTTCTTTCCTTCTTTCTCTCCTTCCCTCCTTCTTTCCCTCTTTATTTCCCTCTTTCTCTCCTTCCTTCCTTCTCTACCTTTCTTTCTTTCCCTCCTTCCTTCCCCCTTTCTGTGTATGTGTTTTTTGTGTGTATATGCATATATGTGTGTTTTGCACATGCGTTGTAATTTTTGGGTGTTTTGTTTTGGCTTTTTAAGTCCCTTGTGCTATGTTTTTCTGTGTCTTTTTGAGTGAAGGACGTACATTGGGTTGTTAGGTGTCTTGTGTCCAAATTTGGTGTCAATTCTGCCTCGGAAGAGAGGCTGCCCTGGCTCACCTGCACCCGCCTCCGAAGCTGCAGTAGGCCCGGTCGTCGTAGGAGTCAAAATCCGCCACAGTGGTGGGAGCGATGGGGTAGAGGGAGGGGCGCAGGGGAAGCTGGGAAATGGAGTCCTTCCTCATTGTATTCCTCCCGAGGCCTCTGCGCATGCTCCGTGTTTTTAGGGTATTGTGCGTTTGTGTTGTTGCGTATTGGTGTTTTGAGGGTTGTTGGTCATACCTTGGGGGAAGAGGTATTAGCAGGCCAAATTTGGTGAGATTTCGTCCGGTGGTTTCTCCGTTTTTGACCGCCTAATTACGCCCTTAAGCTTTATATATATATAGATTTATAGCATTTATACTTGTATATATAGTATACTTGGTATACAAGTATGGTAAATAAAATAATAAATAAATGTGGAAGCCAAGATCTGCCCTGATGATTATGTAGCAAAATACACTCCTAGATTCCAAATGATTTCCCGGTCTTGGAAATGTGGGACACCCGTGCTTTTTTGTCTCACTCTTCTTCTCTTCCCCGTACTTCTCAAACACTGTAAAGACCAAGAACAAGCCACGAGAGTAAAATGAAGATCCACCAAGAGGAAAAGTGTTCCTGCCATACATCAAGGGAACCACTGGCCGCATAGGGAAGCTGATGAGGAAACACAACATACAAACTATCTACAGACCCACCAAGAAAATCCAACAAATGCTACGTTCAGCAAAGGACAAGAGGGATCCTCTCACCTCTGCAGGAGTCTACCGTATACCATGCAGATGTGGACAAGTCTACATAGGGACCACCTGTTGCAATCCAGAGCAGGGAACGAGGCCCTAAGATAACTATCCACCACACTTGGCTGTGAAAAACAATCCTTTTTTATTGAAGAAAAATGGTTACAAAATAAAGGAAAAATGCAAGTCAAAAGCCACAGCAAAATCAGCAAACATGAATTTAAATGGACAAAGCAAAACCAAAAGCCTCACTGGGAAAATACTGGAATCTGTTAGCAATCCACTAACCGTACTTGATATCCTAGAAATCTTTCCAAACTATGGCCAGGGAACCGGGAGAACTGCCAAGGTCTTCATCAATTCTGAAACGATGCCTGAACTGAGACAGTCAGCCCGGCGTAAGGCAATTAAAACTCAAGAATTGGTTCCGTGAACCGCCCTTCTTTTTTGAAGCCAATGTTTTTAATTCTTGAATTCGGGAGGATCGACGCAAACTGAGTGATTTACTTCTGTCTTCCCAAATTTGGCCCCTTCTGTTGTCATTACAGTTAACAGGTGCAGAAGGGAGGGAAAGTTCAAGGTCTCCCTCTGAAACATTCTCATGAACACTGGTACTTTCATTTTCCAAATCTACAGAAGTTCCTTCCTCACTAATTTCAGGAACATTGGCATTTTCCAAACCTACAGCAGTTTCTTCCTCACTAATTTCAGGAGCATTGGCATCAAAAGGTACATTTCCATTAGCATCAGTAAATATACTTTCATTAGCATCAGGAGGAACAAACAGAGAATCAGGTTCAAGTTCAAACTCAGGCTGAACCCCAACACCACCAAACGTAGCATTGCCCAAACACGAATCAAGGAACATGAAAGGCACTGCAGACTACTTCAACCAGAGAAGTCAGCCATAGCAGAGCACCTGATGAACCAGCCTGGACACAGCATATTATTTGAGAACACAGAAATGCTGGACCACACCAACAACCACCATGTCAGACTACACAGAGAAGCCATTGAAATCCACGAGCATGTGGACAATTTCAACAGAAAGGAGGAAACCATGAAAATGAACAAAATCTGGCTACCAGTATTAAAAAACTCTAAAATTACAACAGCAAAACAGCAGAGAGGAAACAACCAGGCACATCTTAACACCTCTCAACAAAAGATTTCCCAGGCTCAGCCAGGCCTTCTAATGCTAATGAAGGTGGTCAGTTGAAACATTCACACCTAGCTCCAGCAGAGAAGAGCTCTTTGCCCCACCCCAGCCATTCCACAGATATATAAACCCATTGTCCTAATTCCAACAGACCTCACTACCTCTGAGGATGCTTGCCATAGATGCAGGCGAAACGTCAGGAGAAAATGCCTCTAGAACATGGCCATATAGCCCGAAAAAACCCCACAAGAACCTACTGTAAAGACCTGCAAAGCCACTTTGCCGAAGCTCACACATCTCCGGCAATGAGGCCTTTCTCGTACCACTGCCGCCGCCGGCATCCGTCTTCTTGAAGGAACCAAATGAGCCCCCGAGGAGGTGAGAAGACGAGGCAAATGCTTCTAATCAGCAAATACATTGAGCTGGTTGAGCAAAGAAAACATCCCATTTGAAATAAAGTAGCTTCATTAGCTTGCTTGCTAGACCAGCTCTCTTGCCACCCGGTCTGCTATTTTAGCGGAGTCTTATCGAGGAAAAAAAACCTCCTTATTTCAATCATTATTTATAAGGCTGTCTCGTTGGAGAGGAGCAATAGAATATTAAGGCAGGTGCAAAGGAATCAGATAGCGGCGGAAGAGCCAGATAAATCTGGCAAAGGAAGAGGTGGGCAAATTCAATTGTTTCGTATCATTTCAGACGGAGAGAGGGAAGGAAAGAAGAAGGATGATTCTGGCTCAGGATGGTTCTGCACTGATCCTAAAATGCAGTTTGAAGTGCATTGAACTGCATTATAGGATCAGTATAGAGCAGTGTTTTTCAACTAGGGGGATGTGTCCAGAGGAGGGCGACTAAAATGATCAAGGGTCTGGAGAACAAACCCTATGAGGAGCGGCTTAAGGAGCTGGGCATGTTTAGCCTGAAGAAGAGAAGGATGAGAGGAGATATCATAGCCATGTATAAATATGTGAAAGGAAGCCACAGGGAGGAGGGAGCAAGCTTGCTTTCTGCTTCCCTGGAGACTAGGACGCAATGGAACAATGGCTTCAAACTACAAGAA
This sequence comes from Anolis sagrei ordinatus, assembly GCF_025583915.1. Classification (NCBI taxonomy): domain Eukaryota; kingdom Metazoa; phylum Chordata; class Lepidosauria; order Squamata; family Anolidae; genus Anolis; species Anolis sagrei. The sequence goes on along the minus strand of NW_026844367.1, from coordinate 30,122,023 downwards.
AGGAGATTCCATCTGAACATGAGGAAGAACTTTCTGACTGTGAGAGCCGTTCAGCAGTGGAACTCTCTGTGGTGGAGGCTCCTTCTTTGGAAGCTTTTAAACAGAGGCTGGATGGCCATCTGTCAGGGGTGATTTCAATGCTTCTTGGCAGGGGGTTGGACTGGATGGCCCATGAGGACACTGATGGTCACCAAAGACCATCAGTGTGGGGAGTTTGGCCCAATTAGCTCCCGAGCACAATTCAAAGTGCTGGTTTTTACCTATAAATCCCTATACCAGTGGTTCTCAACCTGGGGGTCACGACCCCTGGAGGGGTCACAAGGGAGTGTCAGAGGTGTCAGTAAAGACCACTGGAAAACACAGTATTTTGTCTTAGTCATGGAGGTTCTATGTGGGAAGTTTGGCCCAATTCTGTCATTGGTGGAGTTAAAGAATGCTCTTTGATTGTAGGTGAACTACAAATCCCAACAACTACAACCAGAGCCGGTTCAAGCCATTATGCAAAGTAAGCATTCGCAGTATAGTTGATTTTACACAGGGGCGCTCTTGAGTTGCTCTTGGGGGAAAATAGACCTTGACGTATGCGAGTTGTCGTTACTGGGATGTATAGTTCACCTACAATCAAAGAGCTTTCTGAACTCCACCAATGATGGAATTGAACCAAATATGGCACACTGAACTCCCACGATGAACAGAAAATATATATCATTGATTGGTTGGGGGGGGGGGTGTGCCAAAATACTGTTTGCTTACCGTTGAAAATTACCTAGGGCTGCCTCTGACTACAATTCCCAAAATGTCAAGGACTATTTCCCCCCAAACCCCACCAGGGTTCACATTTGGGGATATTGAGTATTCGTGCCAAATTTGGTCCTGATCCATCAATTTTTGAGACCACAGTGCTCTCTGGATATAGGCGAACTACAACTCCAAAACTCAAGGCCAATGCTCATGAAACCCTTCCAGTATTTTCTATTGGTCATGGGAGTTCTCTGTACCAAATTTGGTTCAATTCCATCACTGCTGGAGTTCAGAATGCTCTTTGATTGTAGATGAACTATAAAACCCAGCAACTACAATTCCCAAATGTCGAGGTCTATTTTCCCCAAACTCCACCAGTGTTCACATTTGGGCATATTGAGGATTCATACCAAGTTTGGTCAAGATCCATCAGTGCTCCATGAATGTATGTGAACTACAACTCTAAAATTCAAAGTCAATGCCCATCAAACCCTTCCAGTATTTTCTATTGGTCGTGGGAGTTCTGTGTGCCAAATTTGGTTCAATTCCATCGTTGGTGGAGGAAATGGTCCCCATTTCTGCTCTTTGATTATAGGTTCACTATAAATCCCAGCAACTACAACTCCCAAATGACAAAATCAATCCTCCCCCTCATTAACTCCACCAGTATTCATATTTATTTATTTACTTACTTTACTTATATACCGCTGTTCTCAGCCCGAAGGCGACTCACGGCGGTTCACAACAAATAAGAACAGCAAAAATTCAATGCTACAGTGTAAAAAACAGTTAACAACCTAACACATTACACAATTAATAAACAATTACCACAATGACCATTCACTATCGTCAAGTCATCAAAAACATAATCCAGATTCGTCATCCATTGTTCCATTCCTATGTTCATTACCAGTCATTGCACTGATTATTCGAACGCCTGCTCAAACAGCCAGGTCTTCACTTTTTTTGCGGAATACCATTAGAGGTGGTGTTAGTCTAATGTCCGTGGGAAGGGCTTTCCACAGCCGAGGAGCCACCACCGAGAAGGCCCTATCTCTCGTCCCCGCCAGCCGTGCTTGAGAAGCAGGCGGGATCGAGAGCAGGGTCTCCCTGGAAGATCTCAAAGTCCTGGTGGGTTCATAGGCAGAGATGCGGTCGGATAGGTAGCTTGGGCCGGAACTGTTTAAGGCTTTATAGGCCAACGCCAGCACCTTGAATTGAGCCCGGTAGCAGATCGGTAGCCAATGGAGCTGGCACAACAGGGGGGTTCTATGCTCCTGTTAGAATCATGGCTGCCGCATGTTGGACTAATTGAACCTTCCGGGCCATCTTCAAGGGCAACCCCACATAGAGAGCATTGCAGTAGTCTAAACGGGATGTAACCAGAGCGTGGACTACCATGGCCAAGTCAGACTTCCCAAGGTATGGGCGCAGCTGGCGCACAAGCTTTAGCTGTGCAAATGCTCCCCTGGTCACCGCTGAAACTTGGGGTTCCAGGCTCAGTGATGAGTCCAAGATCACACCCAAGCTGTGAACCTGCGTCTTCAGGGGGAGTGCGACCCCATCCAACACAGGCTGTAACCCTATGCCCTGTTCTGCCTTGCGACTGATCAGGAGTACCTCTGTCTTGTCTAGATTCAATTTCAATTTGTTCGCCCTCATCCAGACCATCACAGTGGCCAAGCACCAGTTCAGGACCTCGACAGCCTCCTTAGTAGCAGGTGGAAAGGAGTGACAGAGTTGGACATCATCTGCGTACAGATGACACCATACCCCGAAACTCCAGATGATCTCTCCCAGCGTAGATGTTAAACAACATGGGAGACAATATTGAGTCCTGTGGGACCCCACAAGACAAAGGTTGTGGGGTTAAACAGGTGTCTCCCAATAACACCTTCTGGGATCGGCCCTCTAGGAATGACCGGAGCCACTGCAAAACAGTACCTCCAAGTCCCATCCCCGCGAGGCGTTCCAGAAGGATACCGATATGTGGGCGTATCAGATATTTTTGCCCAATTTGGTCCAGTGAATGAAAATACACCTTGCATATCAGACATTTACATTATGATTCATAACAGTAGCAAAATTACTAGGGCTGGGCGGTTTCGTTGCGTAATTTCGTAATTCGTTAAAAATTTGTTATTTTTTTGATAACGAAGCAATATTGAACCATTCAGGAGCAACTAAAAAATGAAACGAATTTTTCCAATTCGTTTCGTAATTGTTTCGTAATTGTTTCGTTATTGATTCGTTATTGATTCGTAAATGTTTCATTATTATTTCCGCATGTCTGGTGCAAGTTTTAGGGTTGCTGTTTGTTTTCTCAGTGAAAAAAAATATAATTATCACACCAACAGTCAACAACAGAGGGAGAGGGAAGCTTCAGAAGTTTTTTTAGCGTATTGCGCGATCGCGGCCGCCATCTACGAATCGATTCGTAATCGATTCGTAATTGTTTCGTAATTGTTTTATGATTTCCGAAATTTCGTAAATATCAAACTTTTTTTAAGGAAAATTTCGGAATTCTTTTAAATAACGAAATGCAAAACCCCCTTAAAAACGAATCGAGTTTAGAAACAAATTTTTCCATGTTTGGACAGCCCTAAAAATTACAGTTGTAAAGTAGGAACGAAAATAATTTATGGCTGGGGGATCACCACAACATGAGGAACTGTATTAAGTGGTTGTGGCATTAGAAAGGTTGAGAAACACTCATCTATACCATATTGTTAATTCAGTTTGACAGCACTCTAATTGCCCTGGCTGAATCCTATGGAAGCCTGGGAGCTATAGCTTGCCCTCTTTGGTAGAAAAGGCTAAAGACCTTGCAATACTACCACTCCCAGGCTTCTATAGCATTCCACAGCAGTATTTGGTAGGATAGAGAAACGACATAGCTCTCCATCTGTCTCTTGCAAGAAAAAAATTCCATTTTGATCCATCATGATCCAGATGGCTAAGTTGGTTTCGAGATGGAAAATGTCTATGCATCTATCCTTAGGACTACAAAAAGGCAATATAAATCAAATAAACTGGGCTCCTGTTCCCCGCTGCGAGGCTATAAAGGCCCATCATGTATTAGAAATGACGGAGCCTCCTTACAATGAGGATCGGAGAGAGATGATGGAGTTGATTTTGGAGCATTTATCTTCAGAATGGTTTGGCATCGGAGGAAACACTCTCATCCAAAAGTTCAAATGTGGAATAAAAGCTGCTTTTAAAGAAGGCGTTGCCTACAAATGTTTCCATTGCGAGATGGATTGCAGAGGCAGGAAACTACAGACTCTGGAGCTGAATGTGGTTCTCTTGCAGGGTGAATCCGACCCTCTGAGCTTTCCCAGAAAACAACACACCTTGCGCCAGCTCCACTGGCTACCACTTTGCTACTGGGCATAATTCAAAGTGCTGGCGTTGGCCTATAAAGCCTTAAACGGTTCCGGCCCAAGTTACCTATCCGATTGCATCTCTGCCTACGAACCCACTTGGACTTTGAGATCTTCCGGGGAGGCCCTGCACTCGATCCCGCCTGCAACACAGGCACAGTTGGCGGGGACGAGAGACAAGGCCTTCTCGGTGGTGGACCCTCGACTGTGGAACACCCTTCCCACGGACATTAGATTGGTTCCATCTCTAATGGTATTTCGGAGAAAAGTGAAAACCTGGTTATTTTAACAGGCGTTTGAATAGGCAGTGCAATGAATATAGGAACGGAACAACGGATGACGAGTTTGGATCATGTTTTCAGTTATGAGATGCCAATGAGTGGTTATTGATGTTAATTGTCTCATCTGTTATTGTGTTAATTGTTTTTAAATATCTTGTTGATGTTAGCATTGAATTTTTGCTGCTACTGTTGTTAACTGCTGTGAGTCGCCTAAGGGCTGAGAACAGCGGTATACAAATAAAGTAAATAAATAAATAATAAATAAATTTTCCCCATTGACTTCCTTATGTGCTTAAATACCTCAAGGATATGAGATCCCACCTGATCTTGGAAGCGAAGTAGGGTCAGTCCTGGTTGGAACTTAAATAGGAGATTGCCAATGAATACCAGGATGTTGGGGATTCCTCATCTTTGGAAGAGGAAGGGAAGCAGGGAAGTGCTCAGGAATTGGACGAAGAAGAAATATCAGACAATATCATAAGTTAGGGTTTGAAAATGCCCACATTTCTAGAGAGACGAAAAGAGACAGAGCACAGATACCGTTCAGCCAGAATAGCTGCTAAAAACACCGAGCTAATTGGGAGACACCCTACCTTCTCCTGTGTGGGGAATTCAGGCCTTAAATCAGTAGTAGAAGCAGTCAGCTTTTGCTGGAAACAACAACCCTGGTACTGCTGTTTTCACTGCAACCGAATCTGCTTCGTGTCTGCTGCTAAGGACTTAGTTCATCGTCTGTTGCGTGTGGATGGGCGACACTCCTCCCGCCCATAGAACCAGGGATGACACGGACACATGGATGGAGTAAAAATTGGCCACAAGCTAATTTATTGATTACAGGAATAAAGGGTTGGCTGCCAGGCATGGGTTCTGGATCAAGATTGATCAGCCCGCTGCTTTTTATTTTTAATTATTTCTCGTGTCAGGGAAGCCAGTCAAATATATTACATTTCTAACAGAACAAAGCAAATAAACAGAGAAAATACAAAATGTGTGAGTTTGGTAGTTGGTTAAATGTCCTTTGACCAGTATCTGGCCACTTGGAGTGCCTCTGGTGTTGCTGCAAAAAGGTCCTCCATGGTGCATGTGGCAGGGCTCAGGGTGCATTGCAGCAGGTGGTCTGTAGTTTGCTCTTCTCCACACTCGCATGTCGTGGATTCCACTTTGTAGCCCCATTTCTTAAGACTGGCTCTGCATCTCGTGGTGCCAGAGCGCAGTCTGTTCAGCGCCTTCCAAGTCGCCCAGTCCTCTGTGTGCCCAGGGGGGAGTCTCTCATTTGGTATCAGCCATTGGTTGAGGTTCTGGGTTTGAGCCTGCCACTTTTGGACTCTCGCTTGCTGAGGTGTTCCAGCGAGTGTCTCTGTAGATCTTAGAAAACTATGTCTGGATTTACGTTGTTGACGTGCTGGCTGATACCCAAACAGGGGATGAGCTGGATATGTCTCTGCCTTGGTCCTTTCACTATTGGCTGCTACTTCCCGGTGGATGTCAGGTGGTGCGATACCGGCTAGACAGTGTAATTTCTCCAGTGGTGTAGGGTGCAGACACCCCATGATAATGCAGCATGTCTCATTAAGCATCACATCCACTGTTTTAGTGTGGTGAGATGTGTTCCACACTGGGCATGCATACTCAGCGCAAGGGCAGATGTCTTCACTGTATCTGGTTGTGATCCCCAGGTTGTGCCAGTCAGCTTTCGTATGATATTGTTTCTGGCACCCACTTTTTGCTTGATGTTCAGGCAGTGCTTCTTGTAGGTAAGAGCACGATCCAGAGTGACTCTGAGGTATTTGGGTGCGCTGCAATGCTCCAGTGGGATTCCTTCCCAGGTGATCTTTAGAGCTCGGGATGCTTCTCTGTTCTTGAGATGAAAGGCACATGTCTGTGTTTTAGATGGGTTGGGGATCAGCTGGTTTTCCCTTTTTCAGCCCGCTGCTGACCAATACCTAATGAGTTCAATAGGGGGCCCACCGGCACAATACCAGACAACAAAACATGGCACCCCTGGGAACCGCTTGATGTTCCCTCCCCGGCCAGTAGGGGAGGGGCAGAAACCAGATCCAGTGCCCATGCCACATGCCAACCAAAGTTGTGACAAACAGAGAATGACCCACAACTGCAACACAGTACAAAAAACAAAATTCGTGCAGGGTGCTGGTGCCTGCTAGGCCCTTCCGCTGCCTATTTAAGGCTGCTGGGCGAAGGGTGCACCTGGCTCCTGGCCAATGCCGGGTGCTGGGTGGGGCTGGCCGCTGACTGGACAGCTGACCATGTGGTGGAAACTTCCCACCACGCAGGGAGCTTCTGGGAAGGAGAAGCCCCTGCTACCAACATGGCCGGTGGGAGGGCGCCCCCCACCGCAATCGGCCTTGCCCGGTAAGTCGGGCAATGAATTTGTCTGATGGAGGACTGGTGTTTCTTTTGAGGACCTTGTAAGAGACTTGAATTTGTGTCTGGATTAAGACTTCCTTGCTTTTTTTGCACTTTTCAATTGCATTTGCTCATCCTTTGTGTTTGCTAAAGTAAAGCATTTTTCTTTTACTTTCAATATTGTCTAAAGGCTGTTTTTGAGGGCAATTTGAGGGCAATTCAGGACAGGTGCTGTTCGCAGTCTGGGGGTTCTCCTTGATTCATCGCTGAGCCTGGAGCCCCAGGTTTCAGCGGTGGTCAGGGGAGCTTTCGCACAATTAAATCTTGTGCGCCAGCTGCGCCCGTACCTTGGGAAGTCTGACTTGGCCACGGTGGTCCACGCTTTGGTTACATCCCGTCTAGATTACTGCAACACTCTCTACGTGGGGCTGCCTCTGAAGACTGCCCGGAAGCTGCAGCTAGTCCAATGCTCGGCAGCCAGATTTCTAACGGGGGCTGGGTACAGGGAGCATACAACCCCTCTGTTACGCCAGCTCCACTGGCTGCCGATTAGCTTCCGAACACAATTCAAAGTGCTGGTTTTGACTTACAAAGCCCTAAACGACTCTGGTCCTGTGTTTACCTGTCCGAATGGATTCTCCCCTATGAACCATCAAGGTCTTTAAGATCTTCCGGGGGGGCCCTGCTCTCGATCCCACCACTGTCACAATCGCGGTTGGTGGGGACGAGAGACAGGGCCTTCTCGATGGTGGCTCCCCGGCTTTGGAACTCCCTCCCACAGGAGATTAGAACTGCCCCTCCCTCCTGACGTTCAGGAAGCTAACAAAGACTTGGCTATGGAATGCGGCCTTTGATAACTGAATCAACCTTGGTCCACATGGAAGGAGAATGAATGGCTGTGAATTATGACTAGGAATGTTTTGACAACCTGGCTATGTAAGTGTGATGATGACGATGTTGTATTGTAATATGTTTTTAATTGTGTAATGATGATGCATTGTGTGGTTTGTATTTCTGTATATGAACACATGTTGTGAACCGGATCTGAGTCCCTCTTGTAGGTGAGAAGATCGGTATAGAAAACTTTTAAATAAATAAATAATAAATAAATTGGAGAAAGGAACTAGCAAAGCCTCCTTGGAGTCTTCTTCGGCTAAGGAAACCTTATGAAATCCATGGGGTCTCCATAAGTCAACAAGTGACTTTGGAAAGGTACACATACATACAGTGAATAGTTGTCTACTCCAGCAAGTATTTAGGGCTTTCCTTTGATAGACAGGAATGACAAAGCATTTCTACTCATAGAGTAAAATACTGTTTGATGAACATGTAGTGCGTGAGATATCCGGAAAGTAAGGTTACAATATTTTTTTAGAATACAAAGAATGAATATATTTTAATCAAATGTTTCATGGATTGTAGCATTGGTGTTACGAGGGTTGAATGAAAAGTAATGCCTCCACCTTTGTAATTCCTCAACAGATGGCACTGCAACCGTACCTCATGAAGGCGGATCTGGCCGGAGTGGTCCATGCCTTAGTCACTTCTAGATTGTAGGCTTGGGTAACAACAAAAAAATTTGTTTCTAAACTCGTTTCGTTTTTAGGGGTCCATTGCGTTTCGTTTTTTTAAAGAATTCCAAAATTTTCCTTTTAAAATTTTCGAAATTTACGAAATTTTGTATAACGAATCGAGTCGTTAATAGCGGATGCGATTGCGTAATATGCTAAAAAAACCTCCAAATGGGACAGGGGGAACTTCTAAGCTTCCCTCTCCCTCTGTTGTTGACTGTTGGTGTGATAAAACAAACAACAACTATAAAACTTGCACCAGACATGCAAAAATAATTACAAAATAATAACAAAATAATTACGAAATAATTACGAAATAAATTGAAAAAATTGTTTCGAATCTAATTTACTCCTCACACTATTCCTGCATGGCTCAATATTGGATCGTAAGCTAATTTAAATACGAATTAATAACGAATTATGAAATTAACGAACGAAACCGCCCAAGCCTAGTGAATAGTTGTCTACTCCAGCAAGTATTTTGGGCTTTCCTTTGATAGACAGGAATGACAAAGCATTTCTACTCATAGAGTAAAATACTGTTTGATCAACATGTAGTGCGTGAGTTATCCGGAAAGTAAGGTTACAATATTTTTTTTATGTAATACAAAGAATGAATATATTTTAATCAAATGTTTCATGGATTGTAGCATCAGTGTTACGAGGGTTGAATGAAAAGTAATGCCTCCACCTTCGTAATTCCTTAACAGATGGCACTGCGACCGTACCTTGTGAAGGCGGATCTGGTCGGGGTGGTCCATGCCTTAGTCACCTCTAGATTGGACTACTGTAATGCACTCTATGTGGGGCTGCCCTTGAAAATGGCCCGGAAATTCCAGTTGGTACAGCGGGCAGCGGCCAGGCTGTTAACTGGTGCTCCTTACAGAGAGAGGTGAAACCTCCTGTTCAAGGAGCTCCATTGGCTACCATTCACTTTCCAGGCCCAATTCAAGGTACAGGTGCTTACCTACAAAGCCCTAAACGGTTTGGGACCCATCTACCTTCGCGACCACATTTCTCTATACGAACCCACACGATCTCTTCGTTCATCTGGTGAGGCCCTGCTCACGATCCCACCTGCTTCACAGGCGCGATTGGTGGGAACGAGGGACAGGGCCTTCTCCGTGGTGGCCCCGCGACTCTGGAACTCCCTCCCCAAAGACATCAGACAGGCCCCAACATTGGCAGTCTTCAGAAGGAGCTTGAAAACCTGGATGTTCTGGTGTGCCTTCCCAGAATAAGGAATCCTAAGCAACATGTCCTCAATGCACTTTATGAGAGATTTAGAACTGTCTGCACGTCAACCTTTCCCAGAATATTCCTCCTATCCACTTTAAACTTCCCAGCTTTTAACTTTTAAAACTTTGACATTTGGCCCACCTCATGTTTTTAAAAATGTATTGTGTTATTATTGTATTGTTTTTACTTTTTATGAGTTATTTACTGTTTTGTTGTTGTTGTTTTATGATGTTGTTGGGCTTGGCCTCTTGTAAGCCGCAACGAGTCCTGCGGGAGATGGTAGCGGGGTATAAGAACAATAAATAAATAAATTGGTATGCAGGAGGTACTGGCTTGTTCAGTAGACTCTCCTCTACAGTTCCATTTTGGCAGGAAGCCTGAACATTAAACGGTTGTGTTGTTAAAGTGCAAAGTATGGAATCCTGCTCAGACTGTCTGTCAATATGACTTAAGCAACATGCAGTCACTGAATTCTTGACACCAAAGGAGATTCATCAGAGAATGCAAGCTGTTTATGGTGATTGTGTTGATGTGCGTACTGTGCATCATTGGGTGAGTAAGTTTAAAGATGTTGAGGTAGGAACATCTGACTTGCATGACAAACAAAGCGTTGCCAGAGTTTTTAAGGTTGACTTTCAGCCCATCTTTCAATCTCTTTTCCTGCCCACCAACATTCCGTTTTCCGTTCTTGACTTCGGAGTAGAGCAACTACTTTGGGAGACGGTGGTCAGTCATCCGGAAAATGTGACCGGTCCAGCGGAGTTGATGGCGGAGGACCATCGCTTCAGTGCTGGTGGTCTTTACTTCTTCCAGCACGCTCATATTTGTCCGCTTGTCTTCCCAAGAGATTTGCAGGATTTTTCGGAGGCAACGCTGATGGAATGTGTCCAGAGGAGGGCGACTAAAATGATCATGGGTCTGGAGAACAAGCCCTATGAGGAGCAGCTTAAGTAGCTGGGCATGTTTAGGCAGCACTGATGGAATCGTTTCAGGAGTTGCGTGTGACATCTGTAGACAGTCCATGTTTCGCAGGCGTATAGCAGGGTTGGGAGGACAATAGCTTTATAAACAAGCACCTTGGTATTAGTGATGATGTGTAAGTTTTATTTCTTTGGTTATGTGTAGTTTGGACAGTGGTTTAGGGGTGGTAAGTATGGGAGATTATGTTTTGTGGGAGATGGTGGCTTGGCGTTAGCTGAGTTGCCATAGCAACAGGGGCGGAGCCAACTGCCTCTTCAGGAGGCAGCTGTTTTAAAAAGTCAGTCAGTAAGCCGGAGAGCTACTGAGAGGACTGAGTCTCTGGGTGGAGATTCAGGAAAGGTGTCTGTAGCCGGTATGCTATAGGAAAGACTGAATCTCAGGGTGGGGATTCATGGAATCAATTGGTGACCAAAGTGGTTGCAGAGAAGGACCTGGTAGTGAGAGAGCTACAGAGGATTGTTGATTCTGAATTAAGAATCAAGGTTTGGCTGGGTTTAAGCCTGCTGTGCCTGCTGTGAAACGTTTTGAAGTCTGTGCCTGAGATTACTCATGAAACCTTTCCAATGTAACCATCAAGATTTGTGCCTCTTGTGAAGAAACAGTTAAACATGTTATACTCCTGTTAAAATAAACTTGTTACTGTTTTCCTCAAGCCTTGCCTGATACAGTTTCTCCTAAGTTGAACAGCCTGCAATAGTAAAGTCAGCCAGAAACAGTAAACGCTACGCTATCAAATGAACAAAGCCTTTTGTAATTCACAGTCCCTTTATAAAATAGCTCCTAGGTTGATATTGATCGTTGCCCGGCTTCCCTCATAGATTAGGTGGCAGTGGGTGTTTTACAACACGCACCTTCACAATTGGTGGCAGCAGTTTAACAATCCTTCACAGTATCCCTATGGATGTCCCGGTCCTCAAACACTCTCTGCTTCATCCAGAAAAATGCTGCACTTGCAGAGCTCAGGTGGTGTTGTATTTCGGTGTCAATGTTTACTTTGGCGGAAAGGTGGCTGCCAAGGTAGTGGAAATGGTAAAACTACAACTCCTATGATTCCATAACACTGACCCATTGCAGTTCAAGTGGTGTCGAACTGCATTCATTCTACAGTGTAGATGGGGGACAACTGGAGGGTACGGCATCCCCACTTATGAGTTGCGAGTTTCCTCTTTCCATCCCCAGCACTTGCTAGCAATTCATGCTCAGCTTTTACTACGCCATCAACAAATGTAATTAGAACTATATTTGCCATACTAGTGTTTAAAATTGGGTAATTACACAAAATGCAGTCCAACCTTGTTTAGCTGAATGGCCGTTTTCGGCTTTTGGAGCGAAAGCGGACTAGAAAGCTTGGACTGATTTTCTGCCCTAGCAATCCGTTAATTAGAATTTATGCAAATGGCAATGGATTCTGTGAAACCTCTGGATAGAAGGCCTGAAGCTCAGCATTTGCAAACGCAAGGAGCCATTTTTTTCCCTGCCTCTTGATAGGAAAACCAGAAGCCTGGCCATGAAATCCGTGCTTCATGCATCCAAACCATGCACAGAAATGAAGTTGGGAGAACGTTCTTGCTTTTGGAGATTTGCATTCGAAAATTCAAAGGGTCCTCTTTTTTTTTAATCTGCCAGCTGGAAAAATTAGAATAATTTTAGCCAAGGAAGAGAGTGCATTGATCATTGTGTCTTTGAACTGGCTGCCTTGGCCTGAATGCTAAAATATGACTGTAAAAAAAAAAGTTTTCAAACTATAGGGCAGATTCAATGGGGGGCTTTATATGGAACCATTATAAGGGATCTTGATCAGATTGGAGAAGAATCATAGACTCATAGAATCACAGAATCAAAGAGTTGGAAGAGACCTCATGGGCCATCCAGTCCAACCCAATTCTGCCAAGAAGCAGGAATATTGCATTCAAATCACCCCTGACAGATGGCCATCCAGCCTCTGTTTAAAAGCTTCCAAAGAAGGAGCCTCCACCACACTCCGGGGCAGAGAGTTCCACTGCTGAACGGCTCTCACAGTCAGGAAGTTCTTCCTAATGTTCAGGTGGAATCTCCTTTCTTGTAGTTTGAAGCCATTGTTCCGCGCGTCCTAGTCTCCAGGAAGCAGAAAACAAGCTTGCTCCCTCCTCCCTGTGGCTTCCTCTCACATATTTATACATGGCTATCATATCTCCTCTCAGCCTTCTCTTCTTCAGGCTAAACATGCCCAGCTCCTGAAGCCGCTCCTCATAGGGCTTGTTCTCCAGACCTTGATCATTTTAGTCGCCCTCCTCTGGACACATTCCAGCTTGTCAATATCTCTCTTGAATTGTGGTGCCCAGAATTGGACACAATATTCCAGGTGTGGTCTAACCAAAGCAGAATAGAGGGGTAGCATTACTTCCCTAGATCTAGACACTATGCTCCTATTGATGCAGGCCAAAATCCCACTGGCTTTTTTTGCCGCCACATCACATTGTTGGCTCATGTTTAACTTGTTGTCCACGAGGACTCCAAGATCTTTTTCACACGTCCTGCTCTCGAGCCAGGCATTGTCCCCCATTCTGTATCTTTGCATTTCGTTTTTCCTGCCAAAGTGGAGTCTCTTGCGTTTGTCACTGTTGAACTTCATTTTGTTAGTTTTGGCCAATCATCTCTCTAATCTGTCAAGATCGTTTTGAATCCTGCTCCTGTCCTCTGGAGTATTGGCTATCCCTCCCAATTTGGTGTCGTCTGCAAACTTGATGATCCTGCCTTCTAGCCCTTCATCTAAGTCATTAATAAAGATGTTGAACAGGACCGGGCCCAGGACGGAACCCTGCTGATGGCACTCCACTCGTCACTTCTTTCCAAGATGAAGAGGAAGCATTAGTGAGCACCCTCTGGGTTTGTCCATTTAACCAATTACTGATCCACCTCACCATAGTTTTGCCTAGCCCACATTGGACTAGTTTCCTTGCCAGAAGGTCATGGGGGACCTTGTCGAAGGCCTTACTGAAATCCAGGTACGCTACATCCACGGCATTCCCCGCATCTACCCAGCTTGTAGCTCTATCGAAAAAAGAGATCAGATTAGTCTGGCATGACTTGTTTTTGATAAATCCATGTTGACTATTAGCGATGACCGCATTTGAGTGTTGCTAGGTCCAGGTTAACATCATGGGGAACAATACTAAAATTCTAGAATTAATCCACTTTAACTGACATGGTTCAATGCTATTGGGTTCTGGGAGTTGTAGTTTCACAATGTTTTTAGCTTTTTTCCCAAGGAGTGTTGGTGTATCACCAAACTACAGCTCCTAGACCAGTGCTTCTCAACCCCTGGAGGGGATCTTGAGGGGGTTTTCAGAGGGGTCACCAAAGACTACAGTCAAAGGGGCTCTTTGATTGTAGATGAACTATAAATCCCAGCAACCACAACTCCCAAATGTCAAAGTCTATTTTCCCCAAACTCCATCAGCGTTCACATTTGGGCATATTGAATATTTGTGCCAAGTTTGGTCCAGAGCCATCATTGTTTGAGTCCAGAGTTCTCCCTGGATGTAGGTGAACTACAACTTCAAAACCCCCAACCATAACATTATTTTCATTGCTACTTCGTAACTGGAATTTTGCTAGTGTTATGAATTGTCATGTAAATATCTGACATGCAGGATATATTTTCATTCACTAGACAAAATTTGGCACAAATACCTGATTTGCCCAAATTTGAATACTGGTGGGGTTGGAGGGGATTAAGTTTGTCATTTGGGAGTTGTAGTTGCAGGAATTTATAGTTCACCTACAACCAAAGAGCATTCTGAACTCGACCAATGATGGAATTGAACCAATCTTGATGCATAGAACTTCCACGAGCAAGAGAAAATACTGGAATGGTTTGGTGGACATTGGCCTTGAGTTTGGGAGTTGTAGTTCACCTACATCCAGAGAGCACCGTGGACTCAAACAAGGATGGATCTGGACCAAACTTGGCACAAATATTCAATATGCCCAAACATGAATACTGGTGGAGTTTAGGAAAAATAGACCTTGACATTTGGGAGTTATAGTTGCTGGGATTAGTAGTTTACCTTAACCTCACCAATTATAGAATTGGGATAAACTTTCCACAAAGAAACTCCATGACCAACAGAATAAATAAAAAAATCTGTGTTTTCTAATGGTCTTTGGTGACCCCTCTGAGACCCTCTCATGACCCCCCCAGGAGTCCGACCCCCAGGTTGAGAAACGCTGGTGTAGATGCTCCCTATGACCAGTGTTCAACACCATGGGCCATATATTTATTTATTTATTTATTATTTGCATTTGTTAACCGCCACTCTCAGCCCGAAGGCGACTCGTGGCGGTGTACAAAACATAGACCATAAAGACAACGCTTACAGTAAATTCAGAGACATAACACACATCTTACTAACACACAACTAATTAAGCTAAAAATCCGCTTCGTCTTGTTTGGGTCATAATCAGTCTCGTAGTCCTAGTCCATTCCGGTGGTCATACCAAGCATAGCACTTAATCGAAGGCTTTTTCAAAGAGCCAGGTTTTTAGGCCCTTGCGGAAGGCCATAAGGGAAGGCGCCTGTCTAATTTCAGCGGGGAGGGAGTTCCACAGCCGGGGGGCCACCACCGAGAAGGCCCGCTCCCTGGTCCCCGCCAAGCGTGCCTGTGAGGCAGGCGGGACCGAGAGAAGGGCCTCCCCGGATGATCTCAAGGTCCTCGTGGGCTCGTAGGCCGAGAGCGGTCTCAAGGTATTTTGGGCCGGAACCGTTTAGGGCTTTGTAGGTTAGCACCAGCACCTTGAATTGGGCCCGGTAGCTGATCGGCAGCCAGTGGAGCTGGGACAGCAAGGGCGTTGTGCGCTCCCTGCGTCCCGCTCCGGTTAACAACATGGCTGCCGCGCGCTGGACTAGCTGGAGCTTCCGGGCCGTCTTCAAGGGCAGCCCCACGTAGAGAGCGTTGCAGTAGTCGAGGCGGGATGTGACCAAAGCGTGTACCACCGTGGCCAAGTCAGACTTCCCAAGATACGGGCGCAGCTGGCGCACGAGCCTAAGCTGTGCAAATGCTCCCCTGGTCACCGCTGAAACCTGGGGCTCCAGGCTCAGCGATGAATCCAGGGTCACACCCAAGCTGCGAACCTGCGCTTCAAGGGGAGTGCGACCCCGTCCAGCACAGGCTGTAACCCTATACCCTGTTCGGCCTTGCGACTGACCAGGAGTACCTCTGTCTTGTCTAGATTTAATTTCAGTTTGTTCGCCCTCCTCCAGACCATTACAGCGGCCAGGCACCGGTTCAGGACCTCGACAGCCTCCTTAGTAGCAGGTGGGAAGGAGTGACAGAGTTGGACGTCATCTGCGTACAGGTGACACCGCACCCCGAAACTCCGGATGATCTCACCCAGCGGCTTCATGTAGATATTAAACAGCATGGGGGACAGTATAGAACCCTGAGGAACACCACAAGTCAACGGTTGTGGTGTTGAACAGGAGTCCCCCAACAACACCTTCTGGGTACGACCCTCCAGAAATGACTGGAGCCACCGCAAAGCGGTGCCCCCAAGACCCATCTCTGCAAGGCGTCCCAGAAGAATACCGTGGTCGACGGTATCGAAGGCCGCTGAGAGATCCAGGAGCACCAACAGGGACACACTCCCCCTGTCTAGCTCCCGGCGGAGATCATCCACTAAGGCGACCAAGACCGTCTCGGTACCATGTCCCGGTCTGAAACCAGACTGTGCCGGATCCAGATAATCCGTATCTCTCAAGAATACCTGGAGTTGTGAGGCCACCACGCTTTCCATGACTTTGCCCAAAAAGGGGAGATTGGAAACAGGCCGAAAGTTGTCCAATTTAGTGGGGTCCAATGATGGTTTCTTCAACAGCGGTTTTATAATAGCTTGTTTTAAGCTCGCTGGAATCTTGCCTTCCCGAAGGGAGGCATTAACCACCACCGTTACCCACTCAGCCAATCCCCCTCTGGCCTCTTTCAGAAGCCAGGATGGGCAGGGGTCTAGGATGGACGTGGTAGGCCTCATTCCTCCAAGTATCTTGTCCACATCCTCGGGCTTCACAAATTGAAACGAATCCATCAAAATAGGACAAGCAGGTGCTCTTGCTACATCCACAGAGACTGCATTTAACATGGTGTCCAGGCCAGAACGGATCAAAGCGACTTTGTCTGCAAAGAACCGAGCAAATGCTTCACAGCGCGTGTCCGAGTTGTCAGTGCTCCCACCTAAGATAGGGGGAGTTAAAAGACCTCTGACAACCCGAAACAGCTCCGCCGGACGGTTTTTTGCAGACGCAATAGTAGCCGCAAAGAAGGTTTTCTTTGCGGCTTTTATTGCCGCGGCATATGCCCTTAAAAAGGACACAAACCGTGCTCGATTTGGCTCGCTTGGGTCCGAGCGCCACACGCTCTCTAGTTCCCTCTTCCTTCGCTTCATCGCTGCCAGCTCCTCAGTGAACCAAGGCGCTGGTTTAGCTCGGTTACTTGAGAGGGGACGTTCCGGAGCGATCCTGTCAATTGCCCTGGTCATCTCCCCATTCCAGAGAGCGACCAAGGCCTCGACATGGTCGCCTACCGAGGTGGCGGGAAAATCCCCAAGAGCCGTCAGGAATCCATTCGGATCCATAAGCCTCCTGGGGCGGACCATCTTAATGGGTCCTCCACCTTTGCGGAGGTTAGGGGGGGCAGTGAGCCTAAATCTGATCAGGAAGTGGTCGGTCCATGGCAACGGAGAGATGGACAACTCCTCCACACCGCCACCTTGCTCCCATCCCTGGCAGAAAACCAAGTCCAATGTATGTCCAGCACAGTGGGTGGGGCCAGATATTTGTTGGGACAGCCCCATGGTTGCCATGGCAGACATGAAGTCCTGAGCCGCTCCTGTGAGGGTCGCCTCGGCATGGATGTTGAAGTCCCCCAGCACAAGAAGCCGTTGGGACTCCACCACCAGGCTCGAGACCACCCCCGCTAGCTCAGGCAGGGAGACTGTGGTGCAGCGAGGTGGACGGTACACTACAAGAATCCCTATTCTGTCCCGGTCACCCACCCTCAGGTGGACGCATTCAAAATTTGTGGTCTGCGGGATGGGACTCCTGGTCAGATGGATGGAATCTCTATAGACCACTGCGACCCCGCCTCCCCGTCCTCCGGCTCTTGGTTGGTGTTGCACGGAGAAGCCTGGAGGACAAAGCTGGGAGAGGTTTACGCCCCCAGCTTCGTCCAACCAGGTCTCCGTGATGCACGCCAGATCTGCCCGTTCCTCCAGGATTAAATCCTGGATCCAGGTCGTTTTACCGTTGACAGATCTGGCGTTCAACAACACCACCTTCAAACCAGAGGGCCCGCTCACCTGGTTACACCAATTTACCTTAGGAGACCGGTTGGGGGTTGTTAATATGGATAAGCGGTCCGAATTAGGCCGAATTCGAGGTCTCCTTTTCCCGCATCTCCTCCTTCCCACCACGACCTCTATGGGGGCCCCTCGGCTCGTGGAACACCTCCCCCCCTCCATGCCGCAGTCTAACGCCAAGATCTTGCTTTCTGCTTTATTCGTTACTTGATTTTCCGGTCTTTGCCAATCTCCTTTCTTCCCCACTACCCCCCTCCCCACCTCATTTTTATTTGCAGGGTCTAACCCACCACTCCCCTTGTCCCTTACACTATACAATAGTAACAAGGATAGCACACAAAGGGGGATGGGGGGCCACATGGATGACAGCAGTACAAGGTAATGTTGGATGTTCTGGCCACACCACTAGAGTAGTTCATAAAGTGCACAATAAAGAGCTGGATCTAAGGTGCAATCACTAGTAGCTAGATCTAAAGTGCAGTCGCTAATAGCTAAAGTGCAATAGCTAAAGTGCAGTAGCTAAAGTGCGGCACAGAGGGATAGGAAGGGGCGAAAGTGCTAATGCGGTTGGCGACAGAGGCAGGCGCCTTAAAGTGCTCTCTTACAAAAAGTGCTATATCTCGTGTTTCTATCACATATTCAGCCGATATAGGCCCAGGAATGTGCTAGCTGATGGTATATAATCGCCCTCTTAAGGGCTGAAATGATGGTCAGTTAACACAATGCTATTATGACCCAGATGGAGTCTCAAGACGGTTAAAATAGAGCGGATAGGGGGCTTCCGGAGATGGTAACTCGGCAAGGGCAGCCCGGTTGGTCGGCTACAGACTATACCCTCTGTACTAACACAGAGAGGCCAGCCCAGAGATCTACAAGGGTTGGCATAACAGTCTACATAGCGGTCAACACAAGATTACACAAAGAACTGCCCAGAGGAGGCCAACACAGTATCAGGTCTACAGAGATAGGTCAGCACAAAATGTCTGCTCTGGGGCCCGCCAAGGGACAAGCAAAACCTCTTTAGACCGCAACCCAGCTATAAGTTGGTGAAGTTGGTGAAGATGGAACGGCGGTAGGGGTGGGCTCACCCGCCGAGCTCCACAACGACCCAGCGGAGGCAGCAGCCGCGCTCTGATGGAAATGGCGGCGGCAACTTCGGCGGCGGCCGCCGCGGCCCGGCAGTGGAGGCGGGTCTCGGCAGTGATGACTCAGCAGAGCGGCTTGGTGACGACTCGCCAGCAGAGAAGCTCCGCAGTTCCGCAGCGGCCCGGCGGAGGCAGCAGCCGCGGCCTGATGGAAAGTGGCGGCTACCGGGCCTGATGGAAAATGGCGGCTACAGGACCTGATGGAAAATGGCGGCGATGGAGGAAGCCGCCGCGGCCTGATGAATAATAGCGACGTCGACAGCCTCGGCGGCGGCGGCCGCGGCCCGGCAGTGGAGGCAGGCCTCAACAGTGGTGACTCGGCAGAGCGGCTTGGCGATGGTTCGCCAGCAGAGGGTCTCCTCAGTTCCGCAGCAGCCCAGCGGATACCGCAGCCGCAGCCTGATGGAAAATGGCGGCGGCGGCGGTAGCAGCCGCAGCCTGATGGACAATGGCGGCAGCCGGCGGTAGAGGCGAGCCCAGCAGCGATGGCTCAGCGGGGCAGCTGCGGCTCAAGCCTGCAATCCACCAGGAACTCGGCGCTGGATCTTCCTCAGCTGCAGTAGCAGCAGCAGCGGCAGCAAAAGGGTCCGAGCTCCCCAGTTCTCTCCTCAGTTGCGGTTGTAGCAACAGCAGCCGCGGTGGCCGGCAGGCCCGAGCGGCACTTCCAGCCGCCAACGGGATCAGCCGCGTCCTCGCCGGGAGCCGGGGAGCCTGCCACGCCAGAGTTCGTTCCACCTCACGGTGGGCCCTCTCGGCGGCACGCTTCTCCCTCTCCCTCAACCACAACGGCTGGATGACAAGCCGGGGGTGGAGGCGGACAAAGCGGCAAGATGGCGACCGCGACAGACTCTGTTCGGCAGCACGGCCCCGACGGCAGCGGCAGGACCCACGCCAGAGTCGGCCCCCAGCCCAACAGTCCTTGCCGGTGGCTAACAGCGCTGGTAGGTCTCTTTACCCGTTAGGGAGAGCTCGCCGTGTTTTAATGGCGGCTCCCTTCTCCTCTCCTACCTTCGCCGCCTCTTGATTCCTGGCTCTCTCTCAGTTCTTAGTTCTTTCTGGCTTTTCCAGGCTCGGCAGCCTTGTGCTTTAGTGTTGCCCTCCCCCTCTCCTGTTTAGATGGTCCAGAGGGGGGGATTACCTAGGATTCCCTAGGATTCTCTCTGTTCCTGTTCCTAATAATATATATGCTTCCTTGTTTCCATTTGTATGGAATTTGGTTTAAAAAATAAGTGTTCCTGACTCCTCAATCCCCTTTTTCAACGTGCAGCTTCCATCTTCCCTAATAAATACTTCTTTCTCTCCACCTCTCCTCCTTCTCCTCCATCAATCCCCTCTTCTTTGGCAATGGAGTTATTTATGTGCTGGTATGAATCAGTTTTGTGACTCTGGTGGCATGTTTAGTGCTGTATATATACAGGATGCCATCCGTACAAAGTGCCAATTATTTCTCAATAAATAAGGGCATTCAGGCTTACTTTGGGGGCTAACTCTATTTCCTAATGGAACTCTTCCTCCATGTGTCCCACATCTTTGCATTGTCGGAAGTGAACGTCTGAATTTTGTTTATTTTGTGTTGCTGTGGCAGTGTGTGGGGAAATGGAAAGAAAGAAAAAAAGAAAGAAAGAGCTGGTTGGGTTGTTGTAGGTTTTTCGGGCTATATTGTGAGGTCACAACCTCTGAGGATGCTTGCCATAGATGCAGGCAAAATGTCAGGAGAGAGTGCTTCTAGAACATGGCCATAGAGTCCGAAAAATCTACAACAACCCAGTGATTCCAGCCACGAAAACCTCCGACAAAGAGCTGGTTTCTGTTACGCTAAGTCAGTGTTTCTCAACCTGGGGGTCGGGACCCCTGAGGGGGTCGCGAGGGGGTGTTAGAGGGGTCGCGAAAGACCATCAGAAAACACAGTATTTTCTGTTGGTCATGGAGGTTCTATGTGGGATGTTTGGCCCAATTCAATCATTGGTAGGGTGCGGAATACTCTTTGATTGTAGGTGAACTATGAATCCCAGCAACTACAACTCCTAAATATCAAGGTCTATTTCCCCAACACTCCACCAGTGTTCACAGTTGGGCGTATTGTGTATTCATGCCAAGTTTGGTCGAAATCCATCATTGTTTGAGTCCACAGTGCTCTCTGGATGTAGGTGAACTACAACTCCAAAACTCAAGGTCACAATGCCTACCAAACCCTTCCAGTATTTTCTGTTGGTTATGGGAGTTCTGTGTGGGAAGTTTGGCCCAATTCAATCATTGGTAGGGTTCAGAACGTTCTTTGATTGTAGGTGAACTATAAATCCCAACAACTACAACTCCCAAATGTCAAGGTCTATTTTCCACACACTCCACCGGTGTTCACTGTTGGGCATATTGAGTATTCATGCCAAGTTTGGTCGAAATCCATCATTGTTTCAGTCCACAGTGCTCTCTGGATGTAGGTGAACATCAACTCCAAAACTCAAGGTCAATGCCCACCAAACCCTTCCAGTATTTTCTGTTGGTTATGGGAATTCTGAATGCCAAATTTGACTCAATTCCATTGTTGGTGGAGTTTAGAATGCTCTTTGACTGTAGATGAACTATGAATCCCAACAACTACAACTCCTAAATATCAAGGTCTATTTCCCCAAAACTCCACCACTATTCACATTTGGGCATATTGTGTATTCATGCCAAGTTTGGTCAAAATCTATCATTGTTTCAGTCCACAGTGCTTTCTGGATGTAGGTGAACTACAACTCCCAAACTCAAGGTCAATGCCCACCAAACCCTTCCAGTATTTTCTGTTGGTTATGGGAATTCTGTATGCCAAATTTGACTCAATTCCATTGTTGGTGGAGTTTAGAATGCTCTTTGATTGTAGATGAACTATAAATCCCAGCAACTACAACTCCCAAATGTCAAGGTCTATTTTCCCCAAACCCCATCAGTGTTCACATATTGAGTACTTGTGCCAAGTTTGGTCCAGATCCATCATTGTTAGAGTCCACAGTGCTCTCTGGATGTAGGTGAACTACAACTCCAAAACTCAAGGTCAATGCCCACCAAACCCTTCCAGTGTTTTCTGTTGGTCATGGAAGTCCAGTATGTCAACTTTGGTTCAATTCCATTGTTGGTGGGGTTCAGAATGCTCTTTGATGGTAGGTAAGCTATAAATTCCAACAACTACAACTCCCAAATGACAAAATCAATCCCCTCCTAACCCCACCACTTTGGTCCAATTTTATCGTTGGTGGGGTTCAGAATGCTCTTTGATTGTAGGTGAACTATAAATCCCAGCAACTACACCTCCCAAATGACAAAATCAACCCCACCAGTATTCAAAATTGGGCGCATATGGTATTTGTGCCAAATTTGGTGATTCATAACAGTAGCAAAATGACAGTTGTGAAGTAGCAACGAAAATAATTATATGGTTGGGGGTCACCACGTACAAGGAACTGTATTAAGGGGTCGTGGCATTAGGAAGGTTGAGAACCACTGCGCTAAGTCCTTGCAGGACCAAATATGTGTGTGTGTGTGAAGAAAAACCTGTTGTGTTTAATTATCATGTATAGCTGGAAATGTAGGTCAGCCAGCAAGCTTGGGTATGGCCCAAGGGGCTATAACCATTTGAGTTTTTAGAATATACTAGTTGTCCCCTGCCAGGCGTTGCTGTGGCCCAGTCTGGTGATCTGGAAAATAAAGTAACGAGAAAGTGTTGGTTTCTAATCTATGTAATTTCTTTATGCTTGTGAGTAAACAGTACTTCTTATTGGGTTGTTGTAGGTTTTTTCGGGCTATATGGCCATGGTCTAGAGGCATTTTCTCCTGATGTTTCACCTGCATCTATGGCAAGCATCCTCAGAGGTAGTGAGGTCTGTTGGAAGTAGGAAAAAGGATTTATATATCTGTGGAATGACCAGGGTGGGACAAAGGACTCTTGTCTGTTGGAGCTAGGTGTAAATGTTTCAACTGACTACCCAATATTTTATATATTGTTATATAGATTACTATATAATATGTTACATATATATATATATATATATATATATATATATATATATATATACTATATAATACAAATTAAATGGAAGGGACAGTCAAGAAGTAATGAGGGAAAGAGGGAAGGAATGAAGGAGGGAAAGGGGGAAGGAAGGAGACAAGGAGGGAGGGAAAGAAGAAAGGAAAGAAAGAAAGAAAGAAAGAAAGAAAGAAAGAAAGAAAGAAAGATAGAGAAGCAAGGAAGGAGAGAAGGAAATAAAAAGTGAAAGGAAAAAGAGAGGGAAAGAAGGAGAGAAGGAACAAAAGACAGGGAAGGAAGGAAGGAAGGAAGGAAGGAAGGAAGGAAGGAAGGAAGGAAGGAAGGAAGGAAGGAAGGAAGGAAGGAAGGAAGGAAGGATGCAACCAAAGAGCAAAGAAGGGGGGAAAGAAACAGGTAGAGATGGAAGAAAGAAGAGAAATAGGAAGGGAAAGAAATAGAGGAAAGGAAGGAAAGAAGGAAGGAAGGAAGGAAAGAAGGAAGAAGAAAGAAAGAAAGAAAGAAAGAAAGAAAGAGGAGGGAGGGAAGTTTGGCCACAGCAACGCATGAATAAGTAAAGGTAAAGGTAGTCCCCTGACATTAAGTCCAGTCATGTCTGACTCGGGGTGTGGTGCTCATCTCCATTCCAAGCCGAAGAGCCAGCGTTGTCCGTAGACACCTCCAAGGTCATGTGGCCGGCATGACTGCATGGAGCGCCGTTACCTTCCCGCCGGAGCGGTACCTATTGATCTACTCACATTTGCATGTTTTCGAACTGCTAGGTTGGCAGAAGCTAGGGCTGACAGCGGAAGCTCACGCCGCTCCCCGGAATCAAACCTGCGACCTTTCGCTCAACAAGCTCAGCAACTCAGTGCTTTAACCCACTGCGCCACTGGGGGCTCTGGTCAAAGTGGTCCCTGGCAGGTACAGCTAGTAAATAAATAAAATAGGTAGGCAGAAGCTGGGCTGAAGGCCAAGATCTCACCCTGACCTGAGCTTCAAACTGTCAACCTTTGGATCAGCAAGATTTACTGCTACAGGCGGTTGACCTGCTGTGCTAAAGCCCGGCCCTGAAAATGAAGATATGTCTTGGCATTTGTGTGAAAATTAGCTCCTTTTAAAAAAAAGATGACATTATTACGGAGATGAAAAGTAGGCTAGCTGATTAAACCAGCTCTTTTGCCAATATCTTTATTAATTTATTCCGTTCGGCTTTTGAATGCCACCTTCCTTCGCGTGTAGCACGAGCCGGTATATGAAATGAGGCTCAAAATAGACATGTAAAATAAAACGGAGAGAAATGGAAAGGCTTTAATCCCGACAGCCTTCAACAGCAGGATGGCAGGTGGAAATCAACAAGTCTCTTGAAAAGTCTGCCCAGCTCTTTGATGGTCTATTTCTTGATATTGTGCAATGACAATGCTTTAGAGCAGACTCAAAGACTTTTTTAGGATTACTGAAAAGCAGGGGTTGGATCACTTAACTACGTCCTTTTGGATGTTTTTCATCCATAATCCTACCAATTCCTAGTCAATGGTGAGGTATTGCGGAACTACAATAAATAATAAAAATCTGGAGGATCATTGTTGGACACTTCAGTATGAAAACATGGAAGATAGTCCAAAAGTCTGCATGGAAGATGGTCCAAAAGTCTGGACTTTGGGTACATCATAGTAGTGCCCGGAGGTTTGTTTTCACCATGTACCTTCAACATGTTTGTGACTTATTATGATTCTAAGGAAAAGCTATCACAGGTTATTCATAATGGGATATAGTATGACTTATCCAAGGTCATGGCATGGATTTCCATGTCTTAGAAGGCATTCAAATCCTGGTCTCTCAGTGTCATCGTTCTACTCTCAAGCTACAACACTACATGCACTCTTGATGGAGAAAGATTCAGAGGGCCTTTCTAAAGCAGTGTTCCCAACCTTTTTTTGACCAGGGACCACTTTGACCAAGGACTACTTGGACCAGGGACCACTTTGACCAGGGACCACTTGATTAGGCACCACTTTGACCAGGGACCACTTTGACCAGAGATCTCCTTGACCAGGGATCACTTTGACCAGGGACCACTTTGACCAGGGACCACTTTGACCAGAGATCTCCTTGACCAGGGATCTCCTTGACCAGGGACCACTTTGACCAGGGACCACTTTGACCAAGGATCTCCTTGACCAGGGACCACTTTAACCAGGGATCACTTTGATCAGGGACCACTTTAACCAGGGACCACTTTAACCAGGAACCACTTAGACCAGGGACCACTTTGACCAGGGACCACTTGACCAGGGAACACTTTGACCAGGGACCACTTTGACCAGGAACCACTTTGACCAGGGACCAATTGACCAGGGACCAGTTTCCCAACCTTTGTTTTTTTACCAGAGACCACTTTGACCAGGGACCACTTGACCAGGGACCACTTTGACCAGGGACCACTTTGACAGGACCACTTTGACCAGGGATCACTTTGACCAGGGACCTCTTCACCAGGGACCACTTTGACCAGGACCACTTTGACCAGGAACCACTTTGACCAGGGACCACTTTGACCAGGACCACTTTGACCAGGGACCACTTTGACCAGGACCACTTTGACCAGGGACCACTTTGACCAGGGACCACTTTGACCAGGGACCACTTTGACCAGGGACCAGTTTGACCAGGGACCACTTTGACCAGGACCACTTTGACCAGGGACCACTTGACCAGGGACCCCTTTGACCAGGGACCACTTGACCAAGGACCACTTGACCAGGACCACTTTGAAGGACCACTTTGACCAGGGACCACTTTAACCAGGGACCACTTGACCAGGGACCACTTTGACCAAGGACCACCTGACCAGGGACCACTTTAACCAAGGACCACTTTGGCCAGGGACCACTTTGACCAGGGACCACTTTGAACAGGGACCACTTGACCAGTGACCACTTTGGCCAGGGACCACTTTGACCAGGACCACTTTTAAGAGGGACCACTTTGGCCTGGGACCACTTTGACCAGTGACCACTTTGGCCAGGGACCACCTTGGCCAGGGACTACTTTGGCGTGGGACCACTTTGGCCAGGGACCACTTTGACCAGTGACCACTTTGGCCAGGGACCACTTTGATCAGGGACCACTTGATCAGGGACCACTTTGACCAGGGACCACTTTGACCGGGACCACTTTGACCGGGACCACTTTGACCAGGGACCACTTTGACCAGGCACCACTTTGACCAGGCACC
>NW_026844367.1:30078101-30095645 GCF_025583915.1 Anolis sagrei ordinatus | reverse complement strand
GACCACTTTGTCCAGAGACCACTTGACCAGGGACCACTTGACTAGGGACCACTTTGGCCAGGGACCACTTTGGCCAGGGAACACTTTGACCAGGGACCACTTGACTAGGCACCACTTGACTAGGCATCACGTTGACCAGCAACCACGTTGACTAGGGACCACTTGACCAGGGCCTGGTCTAGGGGATGCTGGGAGCTGTAGTCGGGAAGAGAGTGTGGCTATGCTATTGTGTCTTTTGTTTGCCAGGAGGAGTCATTTTTGCGCATGCGCTGTAGCGTATTTTTGCCTTTTTGGCCCTTTAAGTCTCTCTTGTTGTGTTTTTCAGTGTTTTATGAGTGATGGTCATTTGTTGGCCTGAGAGGTGTCTTGTGTCCAAATTTCATGTCAATTCGCCCAGTGGTTTTTGAGTTCTGTTAATCCCACAAACGAACATTACAGTTTTATTTATATAGATTAGAAGCATTTCTATCCTGTCCTTCTCGCCCCCGCATAGGGATTCAGGACGGCTACCAAGAGGCACCATTCGGTGCTGAACAATAAAAACAAAGCATAATATACATTTAGCATACATTAAAACAATTAAAAATACAGTAAAACAGTTTGCCATTTCATGTCGTCTTCCAAATTAATCCATTGCCGTCAGCTTAAAAACAGTCCATTGAAACCATCTATTCTGTGAAAGCTTAATCCCATAACCCATATGTGGCTATGTTTGTGCATGTGTATATGTATACATGTATGTGTGCATGTATATATGTATGCATATGTGTATATTTGTATGTGTTTGTGCATATATATACATGTTTGTGTATGAATGTGTGCATGTGTATATGTATATATATATATGGTTGTAGTTTGGGGTTTTTAAAGTCTGTTTTGATGGGGTTGTGTGTGTGTGTTTATGAATGATGGACACTCGTTGGACTGTTAGGTGTATTGTGTCCATATTTCGTGTCAATTGGTTCATTGGTTTTTGAGTTATGTTAATCCCACAAACTAACATTACATTTGTATTTAAATAAACTAGCTGTATTGTCAGGTTTTACAATGTATTGTAATGTAATATAGCTGAGCCATGCACTGCTAATGGGCTTCTATTGGGAATGCTGAGTCATGCATTAACTGTATATAGAACTTCATTTGGGGAATGTGTTCTGGCCTAGTCCAGGTGATTGTGAATGATGTAATCCTGGGTCTGAGTTAAGTCAATGAGTTGGGAACCAATCAGTGATTGCTATGTGTAAATGAATTGTATACAAGGAAGTCATGTACAGTGTATATTTCTCCTTGTGCTGTGATGTTGTTCGTCGAAGGCTATATGTAATTAAAAGAACCTATCTGCTAAGACAAGATATAACTGCATGCTGTGGTAAGTTTGTAATATCATCTAGACTGGGGTAAAGACAATGGTAAAACTGACAATGGCCGGGCATGTGCTCAAATGTCTGTAAAAGGTTCCAGAGTGACTGCAGGCTGTGGGAGCAGTTGACTGAAAATACTGTGCAGGAAGAAGCTACTGGAAAGTGCTGAAGTTGTGCAACTGATCTGCTGCTGAATTGTGAAGTTAATCTCAACATGTATCCACCACACATTGCTGTGGCCAACCTTCCCTCCCTTTTTCTCTCCTTCTTTCTTTCTTTCTTTCTCTCCTTCCTTCCCTCCCTCTTTCCTTCCTTCCCTTTTTTTCTTTCCCTTCTTCTTTCTTCCTTCTCTACCTGTTTGTGCTGGAACCCCCAGTGGCGCAGTGGGTTAAACCCCTGTGCCGGCAGAACTGAAGACCGACAGGTCACAGGTTTGAATCCGGGGAGAGGCGGGTGAGCTCCCTCTATCAGCTCCAGCTCCTCATGCGGGGACATGAGAGAAGGCTCCCACAAGGATGATAAAAACATCAAATCATCTGGGCATCCCCTGGGCAACGTCCTTGCAGACGGCCAATTCTCTCACACCAGAAGCTACTTGCAGTTTCTCAAGTCGCTCCTGACATGGCCAAAAAAACCTGTTTGTGCTTCTTCTGGAAGGTCATGAGGGAGGGGGCAGATCCGATCTCATTAGGGAGGGAGTTCCACAGTTGAGGGGACACCACTGAGAAGGCCTTGTCTCTCGTTCCCACCAAATGCGACTGCGATGGCGGTGGGATCAAGAGCAGGGCCTCTCCATGCGATCTTAAGATCCTTGAGGGTTCGTAGAGGGAGATACGTTCGGACAGGTAATTTGTGCCGGAACCATTTAGGTCAGGGGTCCTCAAAGTTTTTAAACAGAGGGTCAGGTCACAGCCCCTCAAACTGGTGGAGGGCCGAATTATAATGTGAAAAAACATGAATTAATTTCTATGCACACCACACATATCTTATTTGTAGTGGAAAAACACTTTAAAACAATACAATAATTAAAATCAAGAACAATTTTAAGAAATATAAACTTATTAGTATTTCAATGGGAAGTATGGTCCTGCATTTGGATGATGAGATAGGGTTGTTGTTGTTGTTGTTGTGTGTGCTTTCAAGTCATTTCAGACTTAGTTTGACCCTGAGCGAGGGCTGGATAAATGACCTTGGAGGGCCGTATCCCAGAGGGTGCTCACTAATGCTTCCTATTCATCCTGGAAAGAAGTGATGAGTGGAGTGCCACAAGCAGGGTTCCGTCCTGGGCCCGGTCGTGTTCAACATCTTTAATAATGACTTAGATGAAGGGCTAGAAGGCAGGATCATCAAGTTTGCAGACAATACCAAATTGGGAGAGAGAGCCAAGACTCCAGAGGACAGGAGCAGGATTCAAAACAATCTTGACAGATTAGAGAGATGGGCCAATACTAACAAAATGAAGTTCAACAGGGACACAAAGATACAAAATGGGGGACAATGCCTGAGAGGAGGACGTGTGAAAAAGATCTTGGAGTCCTCGTGGACAGGAAGTTAAACATGAGCCAACAATGTCATGTGGCGGCAAAAAAAGCCAATGGGATTTTGGCCTGCATCAATAGGAGCCTAGTGTCTAGATCTAGGGAAGTCATGCTCCCCATGCTCTATTCCGCTTTGGTTAGACCACACCTGGAATATTGTGTCCAATTTGGGCACCACAATTCAAGAGAGATATTGACAAGCTGGAATGTGTCCAGAGGAGGGCGACTAAAATGATCAAGGGTCTGGAGAACAAGCCCTATGAGGCTTAAGGAGCTGGGCATGTTTAGCCTGAAGAAGAGAAGGGCTGAGAGGAGATGATAGCCATGTATAAATATGTGAGAGGAAGCCAGGGAGGAGGGAGCAAGCTAAGAAAGGAAGTGAGATAACAGGAAATGGGAAAAATCTGTCCCGAGGAAGGGATTCCACCTGAACATGAGGAAGAACTTCCTGACTGTGAGAGCCGTTCAGCAGTGGAACTCTCTGCCCAGTGTGGTGGAGGCTCCTTCTTTGGAAGCTTTTAAACAGAGGCTGGATGGCCATCTGTCAGGGGTGATTTGAATGCAATATTCCTGCTTTTTGGCAGAATGGGGTTAGACTGGATGGCCCATGAGGTCTCTTCCAACTCTAGGATTCTATGATTCTATGAATGCGTTCTTGAGTTCGGAGTAGAGCAACTGCTTTGGGAGACAGTGGTCAGGCATCCGGACAATGTGGCCGGTCCAGCGGAGTTGATGGCAGAGGACCATCGCTTCAATGCTGGTGGTCTTTGCTTCTTCCAGCACGCTGACGTTTGTCCGCTTGTCTTCCCAAGAGATTTGCAGGATTTTCCGGAGGCAGCGCTGATGGAATCGTTCCAGGAGTTGCATGTGACGTCTGTAGACAGTCCACATTTCGCAGGGTTGGGAGGACAATAGCTTTATAGACAAGCACCTTGGTCTCCCTACGGATGTCTCGGTCCTCAAACACTCTCTGCTTCATTCGGGAAAATGCTGCACTCGCAATGGCATCATGACTCAATTGAATGCAGTTTGGGGATGCAGGTGGTTACTATAGTGATCCATTGGAGAGGTGAAGGTTTTGCCTTTCCCAGCCTCCTCGGAGGCAACTCCTGGCTCTGTCACCTACAAAGTTATCTCCTGACCTGATTTCCCTTTCGCCGCCATGCCTACGTCGGAGAGCATCCCCATCCCTCCCGTTGCCATGGAAACCTCTCCGCATCCATCCCTCGTCCTGCCGTAACGAAGAGTGACACCAGCCGCTTCCCCTCCGGGAATGGCATATGGACCCAATTTGGTCCTTTTCGCAGGCCGCGCCATTCCTTCCCGCCTCGCCGTTGTCTTTTGAAAAGCCCCGAATGGAATATTATTAAAACTCAAAGGAGGGAGGCAACGAAAGAAAAGAATATTTCATCTCTTCTCCAACCTCTTTTGTATTCAAATTCTGGCCAGCTATCTCCCGAGGCGGGGAGATTATTTCAAAGGCGGCACTTTGTGGTCATGCCGCAATGGCAATAGACCGGCGAGAGACAATTACATCAAAACGCACACCAGGAAGAATTGGAAAAACAACATTGATGAAAGCGAAGCAATCTTTGTGATCAGATCCTCTTCAGCTCGGAAATTAGCGCAGATTTGTAGCTTCCTAATCATATATGTCTACTCATATATGAACCCCACGAGTCACAGAATTTATTTATTTATTTACAGTATTTATGTCATAGAATCATAGAATCAAAGAGTTGGAAGAGACCTCATGGGCCATCCAGTCCAACCCCATTCTGCCAAGAAGCAGGAATATTGCATTCAAAGCACCCCTGACAGATGGCCATCCAGCCTCTGTTTAAAAGCTTCCAAAGAAGGAGCCTCCACCACACTCTGGGGCAGTGAGTTCCACTGCTGAACGGCTCTCACAGTCAGGAAGTTCTTCCTCATGGTCAGATGGAATCTCCTCTCTTGCAGTTTGAAGCCATTGTTTCGCGTCCTAGTCTCCAAGGAAGCAGAAAACAAGCTTGCTCCCTCCTCCCTGTGGCTTCCTCTCACATATTTATACATGGCTATCATATCCCCTCTCATCCTTCTCTTCTTCAGGCTAAACGCCCAGCTCCTTAAGCCGCTCCTCATAGGGCTTGTTCTCCAGACCCTTGATCATTTTAGTCGCCCTCCTCTGGACACATTCCAGCTTGTCAATATTTCTCTTGAATTGTGGTGCCCAGAATTGGACACAATATTCCAGGTGTGGTGAGGATTTGGCTTTCACGAAACCCCACGAACAACAACATTTGGCAGACTTTCAGAACGAGATGCCCGACATGAAGAAGGCGTTCAAAATAATATGCCACCTTGTCCTGATAGGGACCAATATGTCACTCCTAGGCCAGCTCTGCCTTCTCTCTTTGCATTGGCAGCGTGAAAAGCTGGCAACCATTTTCATTTTCGGCATACACAAATGTGACGAGGTCTTATGGGCAACATCTGATTTAATGGGGAATGGGCCAGCCCAGCCTTGCAACGCTTTGGCTTGTTTTTCCTTTGCTTGTTGTGTGCTGTAAACTTTATTGCTGGTTTAATGTGTCCATTTGTATGCTGTTTTGCTAAATGGCAGGCCTGGTGCTGCGCTTGCCTGTTTCGTTCCTTTCCTGACCGATGTAGGTGAGAAAACAAAGGCTACCAATGAAATAAATCAAATTAAGTAGGTTCACGAAGGAAAAAAGAATCCGCATCAATCAATTATTATTATTATTATTATTATTATTATTATTATTATTATTATTATTATAACTTTATTTGTACCCCGCTAGCATCTCCCAAGGGATTCGATGCGGCTTACAACAGGCCGGAGCCCAACACAATACAACAATACAATACATAGCAAATAAAACAGTTAAAGCAGAAAACAATAACAGTAGCAGTACAACAGGACATTATTAAAAACTGAGCCGGCCAGAGTAGGGTACAGGATTAAAAAGTGCTGAAGTGTCGGAGGGATATGGGATTAAAATATAAGTGCAGTGTGCGGTGAGGGTGATCTTGACTCTACTAAAGTGCTTCTGGGCTTTGGTAGTGGGGTTCCTAATCTGAGAAGGCACGTTGGAACAGCCAGGTTTTCAGGTTCTTTCTGAAAACCGCCAAGGTAGGGGCCTGTCTGAGATCTTTCGGGAGGGCATTCCAGAGGCGGGGGGCCACCACAGAGAAGGCCTTGTCCCACGTCCCCACCAAACGCGCCTGCGACGCGGGCGGGATCACAAGCAGGGCCTCTCCTGATGACCGGAGTGAGCGTGTGGGTTCGTAGACTGTGATGCGGTCACGCAGGTAGGCTGGTCCCAAACCGTTCAGGGCTTTGTAGGTAAGCACCTGCACCTTAAATTGGGCTCGGAAAATAAACGGCAGCCAGTGGAGCTCCCTAAACAGGGGGGTTGACCTCTCTCTGTAAGGGGCCCCTGTTAGCATCCTGGCTGCTGCCCGTTGGACCAGTTGGAATTTCCGAGCCGTTTTCAAGGGCAGCCCCACGTAGAGCGCATTGCAGTAATCCAGTCTAGAGGTGACTAAGGCATGGACCACCCCGGCCAGATCAGCCTTCGCGAGGTACGGTCGTAGCTGGCGCACAAGTCTCAGTTGTGCAAAAGCCCTCCCGGTCACCGCCGACACCTGAGCCTCAAGCGTGAGCGATGAATCCAAGAGGACTCCCAAGCTGCGGACCTGTGGCTTCAGGGGGAGTGTAACCCCGTCCAACACAGGTTGCCACCCTATACCCCGGTCCGGTTTGCGATCGACCAGGAGGACCTCTGTCTTGTCGGGATTGATCTTCAGCTTGTTCGTCCTCATCCAGATAGACACAGCGGCCAGGCACTTGTCTAGCATCCGTGGGGCTTCCTTGGAATCTGGTGGAAATGAGTAGTGGAGTTTGGTGTCATCTGCGTAGAGATTGCACCTAACCCAAAACTCCGCATGACCTCTCCCAGCCGTTTCATGTAGATATTAAATAGCATGGGAGACAGAATAGAGCCTTGTGGGACCCCACAGGTCAAAGGCCAGGGGTCCGAGCAGGCGTCTCCCAGCTTCACCATCTGGGTTCGTCCCTCCAGGAAGGACCGGAGCCACGACAAAACCGTGCCCCCGAGACCCATCCCAGAGAGGCGACCCAGAAGGATACCATGATCGATGGTATCGAAAGCCGCTGAGATGTCCAAGAGAACCAGCAGGGTCACACTCCCCCTGTCCAGTCCTCTACGGAGGTCATCCACCAAGGCGACCAAGGCTGTCTCGGTGCCATGACCAGGCCTGAAACCAGACTGTGCCTGATCTAGGTAATTGATGTCATCCAGGAAGCCCTGGAGCTGGAGGGCGACCACCCGCTCCAGCACCTTACCCAAAAAAGGGAGGTTGGAAATCGGTCTGTAATTGTTCAGCACCGTAGGAAGTCATACGTTAAAATAACTAGTTACTAGGCTTGGTTGATTTAAAAAATGGTTCAAAACTCATTTCGGATGTAGGGGGTGCTGGTGGTTCGATTTGGAATTGAATTCTGAATATTTACCCCCCCCCCAAAAAAAAAAAAATCGGAACTTTCCATACTCTGGCTAGAATAATTCTTGCTGCAGTTTATTGTCAAATAGTGATGCAATTGTGTGCTGTCACGCGCTGGGCCTATAGCAGTTGGCTTTTGAACAGGATGTGCTCTTTGTGCCCAGCGGGAAGCCGGGGTGCCTCGACTGAGAGGCCCTAAAGATTTTCCTATACAAAAGTTTTTAGAAGCTTGAAAGGTTTAACAAAGTCCTTTATTATTGCTTAAGTCTTCAACAAACAATCAAATACTTCTTAATATATTGTCAAAGGCTTTCATGGCCGGAATCACTGGGTTGTTGTAGATGTTTTCGGGCTATATGGCCATGGTCTAGAGGCATTCTCTCCTGACATTTCGCCTCATCTATGGCAAGCTTCCTCAGAGGTAGTGAGGTCTGTTGGAACTAGGAAAATGGGTTTATATATCTGTGGAAAGACCAGGGTGGGACAAAGGACTCTTGTCTGCTGGAGCGAGGTGTGAATATTTCAACTGACCACCTTGATTAGCATATAATGGCTTGGCAGTGCCTGGAGCAAACTTTTGTTGAGAGGTGATTAGATGTCCTTGTTTGCACAACAACAGAGCACAACAACAGCACAACAACAGAGAGGAAACAACCACCGTCTCACAAAGCAGTTGCTCTACTCCGAATTTAAGAATGGAAAACGGAATTTTGGTGGACAGGAAAAGAGATTTAAAGATGGGCTCAAAGCCAACCTTAAAAACTCTGGCATAGACACAAATAACTGGGAAGCCCTGACCCTTGAGTGCTCCAGCTGGAGGTCAGCTGTGACCAGTAGTGCTGCAGAATTTGAAGAGGCATGAATGGAGGGTGAAAGAGAGAAATGTGCCAAGAGGAAGGCGCGTCAAGCCAACCCCAACCGAGACCGCCTTCCATCTGGAAACCAATGCCCTTACTGTGGAAGAAGATGCAGATTAAGATTAGGGCTCCACAGTCACCTACAGACTCACAAGACTTCTGATCCCGGAAGACTATCCTACTTGGCCAACGAGAGATTGCCTAAGTAAGCAAAAAAGAAGATCTCAAACAGGAAACAGAAACTCTTCTCAATTGATATCACTTTTTCAAGAGAGTACAACCAGTACTGTGAATTTAACATACTTATGTTTATTGTAGAGTCAGGGGCGGCTCAACCCCTTACGCAAAGTAAGCATTCGCAGTATAGTTGATTTTGCCCAGGGGTGCTCTTGAGGCGCTCTTTGGGGAAAACAGACCTTGACATATGCGAGTTGTAGTTACTGGGATGTATAGTTCACCTACAATCAAAGAGCATTCTGAACTCCACCAATGATGGAATTGAACCAAATATGGCACACAGAACTCCCAGGACGAACAGAAAATATATGTTGTAACTCAGCGTGTGCCTCATGTATCTACTAGTGCTAGTAGGAGGAAACGAGGCTTGGAAGAGGAAGAGGCTCAGCAACAGCTGAAGCGCATTAGGGACTTGTTCTTAGAGTCTACTGATGAGGAAGACTTTCAGGGGTTTACTCGTGAGGAAATGGAGGTGGAGGATTACCGTGGTGTAAAGAGAGTAGCACGCAGCTCAGACAGTGATGAGGAATCCATTTCCAAGTGTCTTAAAGACGTAGCAGATAGTGATGAGTCTGACAGGGAGGATGAAGAGCTGGACTGGACCAGGGTTCAGGAGGTTTTGGATGTGGTTAATGCTCCAACTTCCAGCGATGAGTTCCAAGGATTCACAGACCCATGGGTTTCGGATACTGCTTCGCAGGATGCAGCTCGGAGTGCAGACTGGCAGCAGTGGAGAGAACGCAGTTCACCTGTGGAACTGGAGGCACCTGGAGGGGAATCTAGTGATTCTGATGGGATTTAAGGAGTAGCCCTGGGTCCATCTTGTTGCAGAGTTCAAATTGTCGTGTTCCTGTGCTTCTTGATGCTAACTCTTGCCTTGAGTCCTTGTATCCAGAACCGTGCCTTCGTGACCGTGCTGACGTCTTTGCCTGGCTTGGAATCGTGAGTCTTGTCTCCTGCCCTGACCCTTGGACCGTCTTGACCATTCTTCGCTTCTGCCTATCTCCTGTGACATCGTTGGACCGCTCCTCATGCTGGTTATTGCCTAGTGATTTATTGGACTGTCTTTATTCTGTGTTTATTGTGAACTGTCTGCCAGTTTTCCTTTCTGCAGCTCAGGCTGCCTGGGCTGCGGCTTTGTTTACATTCCTGCCAGCCGCAGCCTCCTTAGTTTACTAGCTCTGCTGTTAAGAGCCTTTTGAACTGTTAATTTGACATTAAAGACCTTCTGTTAACGCTTAAGCTGCTGTTTTGCCTGGGTCTTGACAATATATATCTGATTGGTTGGGGGTGGGTGCCAAAATACTGTTTGCTTTCCGTTGAAAATTACCTAGGGCCGCCTCTATGTAGAATTTTGTTTATTGTACCTTATGCAAACGTTGTAATATATGCTTGTTACTTTTTGGCTTTGTCTATAGTGGACCTGTTTGTCTTGTTGGTCTCAGGGAATTCATTTCTTTTTTCTTTTTAGTTAGCTGACAGCAGGAGCTCACCCTGCTCCCTGGATTTGAACCTGTGACTTTTCGGTCAACAAGCTCAGCACAGCTCAGCGTTTTAACCCACTGCGTCACCGGGGACTCCAACCTGCACCTAAGCTTTGTAAGAAAAGTGCATTGCAGTGGTACGCTTCAGTGCTTACCACATACTAATTTCCCTAAGTGAGAAATTAGAGTGGGAGGACTGTAATGATCATAAAAGCTTTCATAACAAGCAGGAGAATCTCTTCTCAACAAAATATTGACTGGGTTCTTGGAGGCATGAAGATGTGTAAAAAAAGGCGGAGGAAGGAAGGAGAACAATTTCCTTTGCATTTCCACTGTTGTGGTTGAAGGATCCCATGTCAGTGGGATGATGAACCCACCCCTGGCTTTTGACTGAGTTTTATCTTGCTTGATATTTACTTCCAATGATAAGGGATATCCCATCATCTCTCTCCAGTGCAAGGCATTACTTCCCTTCATTAGGTAAAGGTAAAGGTAGTCCCCTGACATTAAGTCCAGTCACGTCTGACTCTGGGGTGTGGTGCTCATCTCCATTTCTAAGCCAAAGAGCCAGCGTTGTCCGTAGACACCTCCAAGCTCATGTGGCCGGCATGACTGCATGGAGCGCCGTTACCTTCCCGCCAGAGCGGTACCTATTGATCTACTCACATTTGCATGTTTTCGAACTGCTAGGTTGGCAGAAGCTAGGGCAGACAGCGGAAGCTCACGCCGCTCCCCGGAATCGAACCTGCGACCTTTCGATCAACAAGCTCAGTAGCTCAGTGCTTTAACCCACTGCGCCACCGGGGGCTGCTCTTCCCTTCATTAGCCCAGTGTAAATTTGAACCCCTTTGCAACAATTTCCTCTTGCAAGGCATTGCTTCCCTTCATTGTTGTTGTTCAGTCGTTCAGTCATTTCCGACACTTCATGACTTCATGGACCAGCCCACATCAGAGCTCCCTGTCTGCCGTCACCACCCCCAGCTCTTTCAAGGTCAAGCCAGTCCCTTCAAGAATGCCATCCATTAGGGCTGGGCAACCACAGAAAAATTTGTTTCTAAACTCGATTCGTTTTTAGGGGGTTTTTGCGTTTCGTTTTTTAAAAGAATTCCGAAATTTTTCTTTAAAAAAGTTCGATATTTACGAAATTTCGGAAATTACGAAACAATTTCGAACAATAACGAATCGATTCGTTAATGGCGGACGCGATTGCGCAATACGCTAAAAAACCCTCCAAATGGGACAGGGGGAACTTCTGAAGCTTCCCTCTCCCTCTGTTGTTGACTGTTGGTGTGATAATTTATTTTTTATCACTGATAAAACAAACAACAACCATAAAACTTGCACCAGACATACGGAAATAATAACGAAACAATTTAGAAACAATTACGAAACAATTACGAAATAAATTTTAAAAATTCGTTTCGTTTTTTAGTTGCTCCTGAATGGTTCAATATCGGATCGTAAGCCACTTTAAATACGAATTATTAACAAATTACGAAATTAACGAACGAAACCGCCCAGCCCTACCATCCATCCATCTTGCCCTGGTCGGCCCCTTTTTCTTTTTCCTTCCATTTTCCCCAGCATTTTCCCCATTTTCCCCTTGGCCTGCACTTAAACACAATTGGCGCTAACAAAATTACCATCTGCCAACTGCAGAAGGCCACCTTACTGGGATCTGCACACATTATTTGCTGATACATCAAACAGTCCTAGACACTTGGGAAGTGTCCGACATGTGATCCAATACATGTACTCCTTAAGGGAATCAGGGCGGTTTCCAAAAAGGAAAAATACAGTTCTAATGGACATGTGGTCATACACCTGAGGAATGCTTAAATGGGTGGCGATGTATTGCTAAAAAGGCCTAAGGGATAGGTTGAAAAGGATCTGTTGTTGTTGATGATGATGATGATGATTATTATTATTATTATTTAAAACACAACAAGATGAGTCCACAGCAGACAAGATCACTCTGCTGGCTGTTGTATTGGATCACATGCCAGATACTTCCCAAGTGTCTATTGTTACTATTATTATTATTATTATTGTTGTTGTTGTTGTTGTAGATTTTTTGGGCTGTACAGCCATGTTCTAGAAGCATTCTCTCCTGACATTTCGCTTGCATCTATGGCAGGCATCCTCAGAGGTTGTGAGACCTCTAGAATGCTTCTAGACCATGGCCATACAGCCAAAAAAACCACAACAACCCAGTGATATGACCAGTATCTGGCCACTTGGAGTGCCTCTGGTGTTGCCGCAAGAAGGTCCTCCCTTGTGCATGTGGCAGGGCTCAGGGTTCATTGCAGCAGGTGGTCTGTGGTTTGCTCTTCTCCACACTCGCACGTCGAGGATTCCACTTTGTGGCCCCATTTCTGAAGGTTGGCTCTGCATCTCGTGGTGTCCGAGCGCAATCTGTTCAGTGCCTTCCAAGTCGCCCAGTCCTCTGTGTGCCCAGGGGGGAGTCTCTCATCTGGTATCAGCCATGGGCTGAGGTGCTGGGTTTGAGCCTGCCACTTTTGGACTCTCGCTTGCTGAGGTGTTCCAGCAAGTGTCTCTGTAGATCTTAGAAAACTATTTCTAGATTTAAGTCGTTGCGTGCTGGCTGATACCCAAACAAGGGATGAGCTGGAGATGTCTCTGC
This sequence comes from Anolis sagrei ordinatus, assembly GCF_025583915.1. Classification (NCBI taxonomy): domain Eukaryota; kingdom Metazoa; phylum Chordata; class Lepidosauria; order Squamata; family Anolidae; genus Anolis; species Anolis sagrei. The sequence goes on along the minus strand of NW_026844367.1, from coordinate 30,083,000 downwards.
CTTGGTCCTTTCACTATTGGCTGCAACTTCCCGGCGGATGTCAGGTGGCGCAATACCGGCTAGGCAGTATAATTTTTCCAGTGGTGTAGGGCGTAAACACCCTGTGATAATGCGGCATAGGGCCTGTCTGGAAGGGCTCCATGGCTTCACATGCCACCTGTTTCTCCAAGGCCAAAGCAGTGGCAGTTGGATGGAAGGAGGGCTCTTCATCTGCTTCTGGGTCAAGCACATGCAAGAGCAAACTTCAGCCCTCCAGGTGTTTCGGACTTCAACTCCCACAATACCTAACAGCCGGTCTAGCAGTTTGTAATGTAATACAGGTTGAGTATCCCTGATCCAAAGTGCTTTGAACTAGAAGTGTGTAAATCACTTTGAGTCCTCCTGAGGGTGAGAAAAGCGGTATACAAATACTGTAAATAAATAAATAAAATGTTTGGGATCATGGGATAGCTGTTTACATACACAATGACACATTTCAAAGATAGCACCCAAGATGAAACACAAAAGAGGCATGCACGAGGCCTCTTTTCCCACGTGCCCGGCAATGCCGCTGCGCATCCCTCTCTCGGCATTAGGAAATGTGCGCCCTGCATCGCCCTCCTTCTCCATGCACTTCCTAACGCTGGGAGAAGGATGCACACTGGCGTTGTTGTCTCCCTTGGCCTGCAAGGAGGAGGAGGAGAGGAGGACAACGTGCGCACTTGTGAGGGAAGGATGGAGGGAGAGCATGCTCCCTGCATGAGGGCTCTTTTTCCGTGCGCCTGGTAATGCCGGCGCGTGTCCCTCTCCCGGAGTTGCAAAGCGTGTGGGGGAAGAGAATGCAAAGCGCATACCCAGGAGCCGATGGAGCACAGGGCCTCTTCTCCTGTGTGAAGAGGGGCAGCATTGCAAGTGCCTCTCCAGGCAGCTGTGCCATCACCCCTCTCAGGGCGGCAAGGAGGTTTCTTCATGAACGGAAGTGACTGAAGGTACTGCAAATCTAAATTATTGTACATGTTTCCCCAAAACCCCTCCAGTATCAGAGTCTATTTTCCCCAAATCCCTTCAGTATTTTGTGTTGGAACTACATCAACACTGACAAAGAAACAACAAGAAATACTATTTACCCACAAGCATTAAGAAATTACATATATTAGAAACCAACTTTCTTATTACTTTCTTTTCAAGATCACTAGACTGGATCACAGCAACGCGTGGCAGGGGATGGCTAGTGTGTGTGTGTGTGTATGTATGGCTGGCATGGGCCAACTTCAGCCCTCCATGTGTTTTGGACTTCAATTCCCACAATTCCAAACAGCCAGTAGGAAGTCCTAAATACCTGGAGGGCCAAAATTTGTCCATGCCCCCATAGATAGATAGATAGATAGATAGATAGATAGATAGATAGATAGATAGATACTGTAGGCCTGGGTAACAACGGAAAAATTTGTTTCTAAAATCGATTCGTTTTTTGGGTTTTTTTGCGTTTCGTTATTTAAAATAATTACAAAATTTTCCTTAAAAAAAGTTCGATATTTACGAAATTTCGTAAATGGTAAAAAAATTAACGAATCGATTTCCGAAACAACAACGAATCGATTCGTTAATGGCGGACGCGACCGCGAAATACGCTAAAAAACCTCCAAAACCTTCTGAAGCTTCCCTCTCCCTCTGTTGTTGACTGTTGGTGTGATATTATAATTTTTTTTCACTAATTAAACCATAAAACTGGCCCAGACATGCGGAAATAATAACGAAACGACCTCAAAACAATAACGAAACGAATACAATATCGAAATACGAAGCATTTACAAAACGTTTTTGAAAATTCGTTTTTTTAATAATTGCTCCAGAATGGTTCGTTATCGTTTTGTAATTGAAAAAATTAACGAATTATTAACGAATTACGAATTAACGAAACGAAACCGCCCAGCCCTAATAGATAGTGATTGGTTTTGGGGGAGGGGGGGGCGCCAAAATACTGTTTGCTTACCATTGAAAATTACCTAGGGCCGCCTCTGAGTATTATTAATACCCAGCTTTATATCTCCCAAAGGGGACTCAAAGATCTAAAAGGAAGTTAGAAGATTGAATTGAGAAGGTGAGTTGAAACAGGAGAATGATTTCAACCAGATAGACTGAAGATCACTAAGAAAAACCAAACATGAACATCCTGAGGTTCAGGAAGTTGTAGTCCAACTTTGGTAGACTTTAAATAGGACTATCTGTGTGTTTAGAACTGGACTGGTTCTGAGGAGGTTGAAGAGGAGATACCTCTGTAATGATGTTCCTCACTTCCTATGAAGATCCTGTTCCTTTATTTGCTTCTCCTGTAGATGCCATGTCTGATCCTGAACTCATGTCATGAAACCGGCTTCCTTTTCATTTCATCATTTCATTGAGCAGGATTCAAAATGATCTTGACAGATTAGAGAGATGAATGGCCAAAACTAACAAAATGAAGTTCAACAGTGACAAATGCAAGATACTCCACTTTGGCAGGAAAACGAAATGCAAAGATACAGAATGGGGGACAATGCCTGGCTCGAGAGCAGTACGTGTGAAAAAGATCTTGGAGTCCTCGTGGGAACAAGTTAAACATGAGCCAACAATGTGATGTGGTGGCAAAAAAGGCCAATGGGATTTTGGCCAGCATCAATAGGAGCATAGTGTCTAGATCTTAGGAAGTCATGCGACCCCTCTATTCCGCTTTGGTTAGACCACACCTGGAATATTGTGTCCAATTCTGGGCACCAATTGAAGGGAGATGTTGACTCTAAGCTGGAATGTGTCCAGAGGAGGGCGACTAAAATGATCAAGGGTCTGGAGAACAAGCCCTATGAGGAGCGGCTTAAGGAGCTGGGCATGTTTAGCCTGAAGAAGAGAAGGCTGAGAGGAGATATGATAGCCATGTAGAATATGTGAGAGGAAGCCACAGGGAGGAGGGAGCAAGCTTGTTTTCTGCTTCCTTGGAGACTAGGACGCAATGGAACAATGGCTTCAAACTACAAGAGAGGAGATTCCATCTGAACAGAAGGAAGAACTTCCTGACTGTGAGAGCCGTTCAGCAGTGGAATCTCTGTGGTGGAGGCTCCTTCTTTGGAAGCTTTTAAACAGAGGCTGGATGGCCATCTGTCAGGGGTGATTTGAATGCTTCTTGGCAGAATGGGGTTGCACTGGATGGCCCATGAGGTCTCTTCCAACTCTGATTCTATGATTCTATGGTTGCGAGGGGGTGTCAGAGGGATCACCAAAGACCATCAGTGTGGGGAGTTTGGCCCAATTAGCTTCCGAGCACAATTCAAAGTGTTGGCTTTTACCTATAAATCCCTATACCTGTGGTTCTCAACCTGGGGGTCACAACCCCTGGAGGGGTCACAAGGGAGTGTCAGAGGGGTCAAGAGAGGAGATTCCATCTGAACATGAGGAAGAACTTCCTGACTGTGAGAGCCGTTCAGCAGTGGAACTCTCTGCCCCGGAGTGTGGTGGAGGCTCCTTCTTTGGAAGCTTTTAAACAGAGAGTGGATGGCCATCTCTCAGGGGTGATTTGAATGCAATATTCCTGCTTCTTGGCAGAATGGGGTTGGACTGGATGGCCCATGAGGTCTCCTCCAACTCTTTGATTCTATGATTCTATGATGTTCCTCACTTCCTATGAAGATCCTGTTCCTTTATTTGCTTCTCCTGTAGACGTCATGTCTGATCCTGAACTCATGTCATGAAACTGGCTTCCTTTTCATTTCATCTCTACGAAGTCTTTGCTATTCCATCCCACGCTCATCCATCGGTTCGGTAAGATAATGGGACCCGGGGTGGCATCAGATGATGAGAAGGCCCTCAAGCGCTAGTTAAGGAAAAGGTCTTTGTCATGCCGGGTGAGTCCTTGAAGGCTTCGACGAGTCAAGCTTATTGAAGATGGAGTCTCAGATATACCCCGCCTTCCCGCCTTCTTATCCTTGCTCCATCTCCGTGGCGCATAATGAATTGGCAGGTTGTCCATCTGTTCTTTCGCTCATTTGATGTGCTGACAGCAAATAAAGTAATATGCCTTCTCCCTTCTTTCCCCCCTTCATTGCCGGCTGGCACCTGCCAGGCTAGATTTGAGTGAGCGAAGGCTCTGACGGATAGCGCATGGCTTCAGGGAACTGGGTACAGCTGTCGCTTACTTCTGAGCAGCTATGAGGGATCGGGAAGACAAACTCAACCCAACTCACCCAGTCTGGGAGATGCAGTGCAACGCAAAGCAATCTCCCTTCCCTCCAAGCTCAACACTGGAAGGAATGCAATGAATTGTGGGTTTAGTCAGTGCAAAATAGTTTGGTCCTTGTTGGTGAAATGGCTGAGCTAAGACAAAGGAAGGCAAGTGTTCCAAGAGGAGTTCTCTTATGGAAGTATCCTATAGAGAAGTGTTTCTCAACCTGGGGGTCAGGACCCCTGGGAGGGGGTCATGAGGAAGGTTTCAGAGGGGTCGCCAAAGATTATTTATTTATTTATTTATTGAGTCATTAGCAACCAGTCAATTATATTACATTTCTAACAGAACAAAGCAAACAAACAGACAAAATACAAAAATACAAAACACAGAAAACAAAATTTGTGAGTTTGGTAGTTGATTAAATGTCCTTTGACCAGTATCTGGCCACTTGGAGTGCTTCTGATGTTGCTGCAAGAAGGTCCTCCATTTTGCATGTGGCGGGGCTCAGGTTGCATTGCAGCAGGTGGTCAATGGTTTGCTCCTCTCCGTACTCGCATGTCGAGGATTCCACTTTGTGGCCCCATTTCTGAAGGTTGGCTCTGCATCTCGTGGTGCCGGAGCGCAGTCTGTTCAGCACCATCCAAGTTGCCCAGTTTTCTGTGTGCCCAGGGGGGAGTCACTCATTTGGTATCAGCCATTGGTTGAGGTTCTGGGTTTGAGCCTGC
>NW_026844367.1:30044758-30070490 GCF_025583915.1 Anolis sagrei ordinatus | reverse complement strand
TTGAATGCAATATTCCTGCTTTTTGGCAGAATGGGGTTAGACTGGATGGCCCATGAGGTCTCTTCCAACTCTAGGATTCTATGATTCTATGAATGCGTTCTTGAGTTCGGAGTAGAGCAACTGCTTTGGGAGACAGTGGTCAGGCATCCGGACAATGTGGCCGGTCCAGCGGAGTTGATGGCAGAGGACCATCGCTTCAATGCTGGTGGTCTTTGCTTCTTCCAGCACGCTGACGTTTGTCCGCTTGTCTTCCCAAGAGATTTGCAGGATTTTCCGGAGGCAGCGCTGATGGAATCGTTCCAGGAGTTGCATGTGACGTCTGTAGACAGTCCACATTTCGCAGGGTTGGGAGGACAATAGCTTTATAGACAAGCACCTTGGTCTCCCTACGGATGTCTCGGTCCTCAAACACTCTCTGCTTCATTCGGGAAAATGCTGCACTCGCAATGGCATCATGACTCAATTGAATGCAGTTTGGGGATGCAGGTGGTTACTATAGTGATCCATTGGAGAGGTGAAGGTTTTGCCTTTCCCAGCCTCCTCGGAGGCAACTCCTGGCTCTGTCACCTACAAAGTTATCTCCTGACCTGATTTCCCTTTCGCCGCCATGCCTACGTCGGAGAGCATCCCCATCCCTCCCGTTGCCATGGAAACCTCTCCGCATCCATCCCTCGTCCTGCCGTAACGAAGAGTGACACCAGCCGCTTCCCCTCCGGGAATGGCATATGGACCCAATTTGGTCCTTTTCGCAGGCCGCGCCATTCCTTCCCGCCTCGCCGTTGTCTTTTGAAAAGCCCCGAATGGAATATTATTAAAACTCAAAGGAGGGAGGCAACGAAAGAAAAGAATATTTCATCTCTTCTCCAACCTCTTTTGTATTCAAATTCTGGCCAGCTATCTCCCGAGGCGGGGAGATTATTTCAAAGGCGGCACTTTGTGGTCATGCCGCAATGGCAATAGACCGGCGAGAGACAATTACATCAAAACGCACACCAGGAAGAATTGGAAAAACAACATTGATGAAAGCGAAGCAATCTTTGTGATCAGATCCTCTTCAGCTCGGAAATTAGCGCAGATTTGTAGCTTCCTAATCATATATGTCTACTCATATATGAACCCCACGAGTCACAGAATTTATTTATTTATTTACAGTATTTATGTCATAGAATCATAGAATCAAAGAGTTGGAAGAGACCTCATGGGCCATCCAGTCCAACCCCATTCTGCCAAGAAGCAGGAATATTGCATTCAAAGCACCCCTGACAGATGGCCATCCAGCCTCTGTTTAAAAGCTTCCAAAGAAGGAGCCTCCACCACACTCTGGGGCAGTGAGTTCCACTGCTGAACGGCTCTCACAGTCAGGAAGTTCTTCCTCATGGTCAGATGGAATCTCCTCTCTTGCAGTTTGAAGCCATTGTTTCGCGTCCTAGTCTCCAAGGAAGCAGAAAACAAGCTTGCTCCCTCCTCCCTGTGGCTTCCTCTCACATATTTATACATGGCTATCATATCCCCTCTCATCCTTCTCTTCTTCAGGCTAAACGCCCAGCTCCTTAAGCCGCTCCTCATAGGGCTTGTTCTCCAGACCCTTGATCATTTTAGTCGCCCTCCTCTGGACACATTCCAGCTTGTCAATATTTCTCTTGAATTGTGGTGCCCAGAATTGGACACAATATTCCAGGTGTGGTGAGGATTTGGCTTTCACGAAACCCCACGAACAACAACATTTGGCAGACTTTCAGAACGAGATGCCCGACATGAAGAAGGCGTTCAAAATAATATGCCACCTTGTCCTGATAGGGACCAATATGTCACTCCTAGGCCAGCTCTGCCTTCTCTCTTTGCATTGGCAGCGTGAAAAGCTGGCAACCATTTTCATTTTCGGCATACACAAATGTGACGAGGTCTTATGGGCAACATCTGATTTAATGGGGAATGGGCCAGCCCAGCCTTGCAACGCTTTGGCTTGTTTTTCCTTTGCTTGTTGTGTGCTGTAAACTTTATTGCTGGTTTAATGTGTCCATTTGTATGCTGTTTTGCTAAATGGCAGGCCTGGTGCTGCGCTTGCCTGTTTCGTTCCTTTCCTGACCGATGTAGGTGAGAAAACAAAGGCTACCAATGAAATAAATCAAATTAAGTAGGTTCACGAAGGAAAAAAGAATCCGCATCAATCAATTATTATTATTATTATTATTATTATTATTATTATTATTATTATTATTATAACTTTATTTGTACCCCGCTAGCATCTCCCAAGGGATTCGATGCGGCTTACAACAGGCCGGAGCCCAACACAATACAACAATACAATACATAGCAAATAAAACAGTTAAAGCAGAAAACAATAACAGTAGCAGTACAACAGGACATTATTAAAAACTGAGCCGGCCAGAGTAGGGTACAGGATTAAAAAGTGCTGAAGTGTCGGAGGGATATGGGATTAAAATATAAGTGCAGTGTGCGGTGAGGGTGATCTTGACTCTACTAAAGTGCTTCTGGGCTTTGGTAGTGGGGTTCCTAATCTGAGAAGGCACGTTGGAACAGCCAGGTTTTCAGGTTCTTTCTGAAAACCGCCAAGGTAGGGGCCTGTCTGAGATCTTTCGGGAGGGCATTCCAGAGGCGGGGGGCCACCACAGAGAAGGCCTTGTCCCACGTCCCCACCAAACGCGCCTGCGACGCGGGCGGGATCACAAGCAGGGCCTCTCCTGATGACCGGAGTGAGCGTGTGGGTTCGTAGACTGTGATGCAGTCTCGCAGGTAGGCTGGTCCCAAACCGTTTAGGGCTTTGTAGGTAAGCACCTGCACCTTAAATTGGGCTCGGAAAATAAACGGCAGCCAGTGGAGCTCCCTAAACAGGGGGGTTGACCTCTCTCTGTAAGGGGCCCCCGTTAGCATCCTGGCAGGTGTCCATTGGACCAATTGGAATTTCCGAGCCGTTTTCAAGGACAGCCCCACGTAGAGCGCATTGCAGTAATCCAGTCTAGAGGTGACTAAGGCATGGACCACCCCGGCCAGATCAGCCTTCGCGAGGTACGGGCGCAGCTGGCGCACAAGTCTCAGTTGTGCAAAAGCCCTCCCGGCCACCGCCGACGCCTGAGCCTCAAGCGTGAGCGATGAGTCCAGGAGGACTCCCAAGCTGCGGACCTGTGACTTCAGGGGGAGTGTAACCCCGTCCAACACAGGTTGCCACCCTATACCCCGGTCTGGTTTGCGATCGACCAGGGACCTCTGTCTTGTCGGGATTGATCTTCAGCTTGTTCGTCCTCATCCAGATAGACACAGCGGCCAGGCACTTGTCCAGCACCCGAGAGGCCTCCTTGGAATTAGGTGGAAAAGAGTAGTAGAGTTGTGTGTCATCTGCGTAGAGATGGCACCCAACTCCAAAACTCCGGATGACCTCTCCCAGCGGTTTCATGTAGATGTTGAAAAGCATGGGAGACAGAATAGAGCCTTGCGGGACCCCACAGGTCAAAGGCCAGGGGTCCGAGCAGGCGTCTCCCAGCTTCACCATCTGGGTTGTCCCTCCAGGAAGGACCGGAGCCACGACAGAACCGTGCCCCCGAGACCCATCCCAGAGAGGCGTCCCAGAAGGATACCATGATTGATGGTATCGAAAGCCGCTGAGATGTCCAAGAGAACCAACAGGGTCACACTCCCCCTGTCCAGTTCTCTACGGAGGTCATCCACCAAGGCGACCAAGGCTGTCTCGGTGCCGTGACCAGGCCTGAAACCAGACTGTGCCTGATCTAGGTAATTGATGTCATCCAGGAAGCCCTGGAGCTGGAGGGCGACCACCCGCTCCAGCACCTTACCCAAAAAAGGGAGGTTGGAAATCGGTCTGTAATTGTTCAGCACCGTAGGAAGTCATACGTTAAAATAACTAGTTACTAGGCTTGGTTGATTTAAAAAATGGTTCAAAACTCATTTCGGATGTAGGGGGTGCTGGTGGTTCGATTTGGAATTGAATTCTGAATATTTACCCCCCCCCCAAAAAAAAAAAAATCGGAACTTTCCATACTCTGGCTAGAATAATTCTTGCTGCAGTTTATTGTCAAATAGTGATGCAATTGTGTGCTGTCACGCGCTGGGCCTATAGCAGTTGGCTTTTGAACAGGATGTGCTCTTTGTGCCCAGCGGGAAGCCGGGGTGCCTCGACTGAGAGGCCCTAAAGATTTTCCTATACAAAAGTTTTTAGAAGCTTGAAAGGTTTAACAAAGTCCTTTATTATTGCTTAAGTCTTCAACAAACAATCAAATACTTCTTAATATATTGTCAAAGGCTTTCATGGCCGGAATCACTGGGTTGTTGTAGATGTTTTCGGGCTATATGGCCATGGTCTAGAGGCATTCTCTCCTGACATTTCGCCTCATCTATGGCAAGCTTCCTCAGAGGTAGTGAGGTCTGTTGGAACTAGGAAAATGGGTTTATATATCTGTGGAAAGACCAGGGTGGGACAAAGGACTCTTGTCTGCTGGAGCGAGGTGTGAATATTTCAACTGACCACCTTGATTAGCATATAATGGCTTGGCAGTGCCTGGAGCAAACTTTTGTTGAGAGGTGATTAGATGTCCTTGTTTGCACAACAACAGAGCACAACAACAGCACAACAACAGAGAGGAAACAACCACCGTCTCACAAAGCAGTTGCTCTACTCCGAATTTAAGAATGGAAAACGGAATTTTGGTGGACAGGAAAAGAGATTTAAAGATGGGCTCAAAGCCAACCTTAAAAACTCTGGCATAGACACAAATAACTGGGAAGCCCTGACCCTTGAGTGCTCCAGCTGGAGGTCAGCTGTGACCAGTAGTGCTGCAGAATTTGAAGAGGCATGAATGGAGGGTGAAAGAGAGAAATGTGCCAAGAGGAAGGCGCGTCAAGCCAACCCCAACCGAGACCGCCTTCCATCTGGAAACCAATGCCCTTACTGTGGAAGAAGATGCAGATTAAGATTAGGGCTCCACAGTCACCTACAGACTCACAAGACTTCTGATCCCGGAAGACTATCCTACTTGGCCAACGAGAGATTGCCTAAGTAAGCAAAAAAGAAGATCTCAAACAGGAAACAGAAACTCTTCTCAATTGATATCACTTTTTCAAGAGAGTACAACCAGTACTGTGAATTTAACATACTTATGTTTATTGTAGAGTCAGGGGCGGCTCAACCCCTTACGCAAAGTAAGCATTCGCAGTATAGTTGATTTTGCCCAGGGGTGCTCTTGAGGCGCTCTTTGGGGAAAACAGACCTTGACATATGCGAGTTGTAGTTACTGGGATGTATAGTTCACCTACAATCAAAGAGCATTCTGAACTCCACCAATGATGGAATTGAACCAAATATGGCACACAGAACTCCCAGGACGAACAGAAAATATATGTTGTAACTCAGCGTGTGCCTCATGTATCTACTAGTGCTAGTAGGAGGAAACGAGGCTTGGAAGAGGAAGAGGCTCAGCAACAGCTGAAGCGCATTAGGGACTTGTTCTTAGAGTCTACTGATGAGGAAGACTTTCAGGGGTTTACTCGTGAGGAAATGGAGGTGGAGGATTACCGTGGTGTAAAGAGAGTAGCACGCAGCTCAGACAGTGATGAGGAATCCATTTCCAAGTGTCTTAAAGACGTAGCAGATAGTGATGAGTCTGACAGGGAGGATGAAGAGCTGGACTGGACCAGGGTTCAGGAGGTTTTGGATGTGGTTAATGCTCCAACTTCCAGCGATGAGTTCCAAGGATTCACAGACCCATGGGTTTCGGATACTGCTTCGCAGGATGCAGCTCGGAGTGCAGACTGGCAGCAGTGGAGAGAACGCAGTTCACCTGTGGAACTGGAGGCACCTGGAGGGGAATCTAGTGATTCTGATGGGATTTAAGGAGTAGCCCTGGGTCCATCTTGTTGCAGAGTTCAAATTGTCGTGTTCCTGTGCTTCTTGATGCTAACTCTTGCCTTGAGTCCTTGTATCCAGAACCGTGCCTTCGTGACCGTGCTGACGTCTTTGCCTGGCTTGGAATCGTGAGTCTTGTCTCCTGCCCTGACCCTTGGACCGTCTTGACCATTCTTCGCTTCTGCCTATCTCCTGTGACATCGTTGGACCGCTCCTCATGCTGGTTATTGCCTAGTGATTTATTGGACTGTCTTTATTCTGTGTTTATTGTGAACTGTCTGCCAGTTTTCCTTTCTGCAGCTCAGGCTGCCTGGGCTGCGGCTTTGTTTACATTCCTGCCAGCCGCAGCCTCCTTAGTTTACTAGCTCTGCTGTTAAGAGCCTTTTGAACTGTTAATTTGACATTAAAGACCTTCTGTTAACGCTTAAGCTGCTGTTTTGCCTGGGTCTTGACAATATATATCTGATTGGTTGGGGGTGGGTGCCAAAATACTGTTTGCTTTCCGTTGAAAATTACCTAGGGCCGCCTCTATGTAGAATTTTGTTTATTGTACCTTATGCAAACGTTGTAATATATGCTTGTTACTTTTTGGCTTTGTCTATAGTGGACCTGTTTGTCTTGTTGGTCTCAGGGAATTCATTTCTTTTTTCTTTTTAGTTAGCTGACAGCAGGAGCTCACCCTGCTCCCTGGATTTGAACCTGTGACTTTTCGGTCAACAAGCTCAGCACAGCTCAGCGTTTTAACCCACTGCGTCACCGGGGACTCCAACCTGCACCTAAGCTTTGTAAGAAAAGTGCATTGCAGTGGTACGCTTCAGTGCTTACCACATACTAATTTCCCTAAGTGAGAAATTAGAGTGGGAGGACTGTAATGATCATAAAAGCTTTCATAACAAGCAGGAGAATCTCTTCTCAACAAAATATTGACTGGGTTCTTGGAGGCATGAAGATGTGTAAAAAAAGGCGGAGGAAGGAAGGAGAACAATTTCCTTTGCATTTCCACTGTTGTGGTTGAAGGATCCCATGTCAGTGGGATGATGAACCCACCCCTGGCTTTTGACTGAGTTTTATCTTGCTTGATATTTACTTCCAATGATAAGGGATATCCCATCATCTCTCTCCAGTGCAAGGCATTACTTCCCTTCATTAGGTAAAGGTAAAGGTAGTCCCCTGACATTAAGTCCAGTCACGTCTGACTCTGGGGTGTGGTGCTCATCTCCATTTCTAAGCCAAAGAGCCAGCGTTGTCCGTAGACACCTCCAAGCTCATGTGGCCGGCATGACTGCATGGAGCGCCGTTACCTTCCCGCCAGAGCGGTACCTATTGATCTACTCACATTTGCATGTTTTCGAACTGCTAGGTTGGCAGAAGCTAGGGCAGACAGCGGAAGCTCACGCCGCTCCCCGGAATCGAACCTGCGACCTTTCGATCAACAAGCTCAGTAGCTCAGTGCTTTAACCCACTGCGCCACCGGGGGCTGCTCTTCCCTTCATTAGCCCAGTGTAAATTTGAACCCCTTTGCAACAATTTCCTCTTGCAAGGCATTGCTTCCCTTCATTGTTGTTGTTCAGTCGTTCAGTCATTTCCGACACTTCATGACTTCATGGACCAGCCCACATCAGAGCTCCCTGTCTGCCGTCACCACCCCCAGCTCTTTCAAGGTCAAGCCAGTCCCTTCAAGAATGCCATCCATTAGGGCTGGGCAACCACAGAAAAATTTGTTTCTAAACTCGATTCGTTTTTAGGGGGTTTTTGCGTTTCGTTTTTTAAAAGAATTCCGAAATTTTTCTTTAAAAAAGTTCGATATTTACGAAATTTCGGAAATTACGAAACAATTTCGAAACAATAACGAATCGATTCGTTAATGGCGGACGCGATTGCGCAATACGCTAAAAAACCCTCCAAATGGGACAGGGGGAACTTCTGAAGCTTCCCTCTCCCTCTGTTGTTGACTGTTGGTGTGATAATTTATTTTTTTAATCACTGATAAAACAAACAACAACTATAAAACTTGCACCAGACATACGGAAATAATAACGAAACAATTTAGAAACAATTACGAAACAATTACGAAATAAATTTTAAAAATTCGTTTCGTTTTTTAGTTGCTCCTGAATGGTTCAATATCGGATCGTAAGCCACTTTAAATACGAATTATTAACAAATTACGAAATTAACGAACGAAACCGCCCAGCCCTACCATCCATCCATCTTGCCCTGGTCGGCCCCTTTTTCTTTTTCCTTCCATTTTCCCCAGCATTTTCCCCATTTTCCCCTTGGCCTGCACTTAAACACAATTGGCGCTGACAAAATTACCATCTGCCAACTGCAGAAGGCCACCTTACTGGGATCTGCACACATTATTTGCTGATACATCAAACAGTCCTAGACACTTGGGAAGTGTCCGACATGTGATCCAATACATGTACTCCTTAAGGGAATCAGGGCGGTTTCCAAAAAGGAAAAATACAGTTCTAATGGACATGTGGTCATACACCTGAGGAATGCTTAAATGGGTGGCGATGTATTGCTAAAAAGGCCTAAGGGATAGGTTGAAAAGGATCTGTTGTTGTTGATGATGATGATGATGATTATTATTATTATTATTTAAAACACAACAAGATGAGTCCACAGCAGACAAGATCACTCTGCTGGCTGTTGTATTGGATCACATGCCAGATACTTCCCAAGTGTCTATTGTTACTATTATTATTATTATTATTGTTGTTGTTGTTGGGTTGTTGTAGGTTTTTTTGGGCTGTATGGCCATGGTCTAGAGGCATTCTCTCCTGACGTTTCGCCTGCATCTATGGCAAGCATCCTCAGAGATATGCTTGCCATAGCTGCAGGTGAAACGTCAGGAGAGAATGCCTCTAGAACATGGCCATATAGCCCAAAAAAACCTACAACCACCCAGTGTCCTTTGATCAGTATCTGGCCACTTGGAGTGCTTCTGGTGTTGCCGCAAGAAGGTCCTCCCTTGTGCATGTGGCAGGGCTCAGGGTTCATTGCAGCAGGTGGTCAGTGGTTTGCTCCTCTCCACACTCGCACGTCGAGGATTCCACTTTGTGGCCCCATTTCTGAAGGTTGGCTCTGCATCTCGTGGTGTCCGAGCGCAATCTGTTCAGTGCCTTCCAAGTCGCCCAGTCCTCTGTGTGCCCAGGGGGGAGTCTCTCATCTGGTATCAGCCATGGGCTGAGGTGCTGGGTTTGAGCCTGCCACTTTTGGACTCTCGCTTGCTGAGGTGTTCCAGCGAGTGTCTCTGTAGATCCTAGAAAACTATTTCTAGATTTAAGTCGTTGACGTGCTGGCTGATACCCAAACAGGGGATGAGCTGGAGATGTCTCTGCCTTGGTCCTTTCACTATTGGCCGCCACTTCCCGGCGGATGTCAGGTGGCGCAATACCGGCTAGGCAGTATAATTTTTCCAGTGGTGTAGGGCGTAAACACCCTGTGATAATGCGGCATAGGGCCTGTCTGGAAGGGCTCCATGGCTTCACATGCCACCTGTTTCTCCAAGGCCAAAGCAGTGGCAGTTGGATGGAAGGAGGGCTCTTCATCTGCTTCTGGGTCAAGCACATGCAAGAGCAAACTTCAGCCCTCCAGGTGTTTCGGACTTCAACTCCCACAATACCTAACAGCCGGTCTAGCAGTTTGTAATGTAATACAGGTTGAGTATCCCTGATCCAAAGTGCTTTGAACTAGAAGTGTGTAAATCACTTTGAGTCCTCCTGAGGGTGAGAAAAGTGGTATACAAATACTGTAAATAAATAAATAAAATGTTTGGGATCATGGGATAGCTGTTTACATACACAATGACACATTTCAAAGATAGCACCCAAGATGAAACACAAAAGAGGCATGCACGAGGCCTCTTTTCCCACGTGCCCGGCAATGCCGCTGCGCATCCCTCTCTCGGCATTAGGAAATGTGCGCCCTGCATCGCCCTCCTTCTCCATGCACTTCCTAACGCTGGGAGAAGGATGCACACTGGCGTTGTTGTCTCCCTTGGCCTGCAAGGAGGAGGAGGAGAGGAGGACAACGTGCGCACTTGTGAGGGAAGGATGGAGGGAGAGCATGCTCCCTGCATGAGGGCTCTTTTTCCGTGCGCCTGGTAATGCCGGCGCGTGTCCCTCTCCCGGAGTTGCAAAGCGTGTGGGGGAAGAGAATGCAAAGCGCATACCCAGGAGCCGATGGAGCACAGGGCCTCTTCTCCTGTGTGAAGAGGGGCAGCATTGCAAGTGCCTCTCCAGGCAGCTGTGCCATCACCCCTCTCAGGGCGGCAAGGAGGTTTCTTCATGAACGGAAGTGACTGAAGGTACTGCAAATCTAAATTATTGTACATGTTTCCCCAAAACCCCTCCAGTATCAGAGTCTATTTTCCCCAAATCCCTTCAGTATTTTGTGTTGGAACTACATCAACACTGACAAAGAAACAACAAGAAATACTATTTACCCACAAGCATTAAGAAATTACATATATTAGAAACCAACTTTCTTATTACTTTCTTTTCAAGATCACTAGACTGGATCACAGCAACGCGTGGCAGGGGATGGCTAGTGTGTGTGTGTGTATGTATGGCTGGCATGGGCCAACTTCAGCCCTCCATGTGTTTTGGACTTCAATTCCCACAATTCCAAACAGCCAGTAGGAAGTCCTAAATACCTGGAGGGCCAAAATTTGTCCATGCCCCCATAGATAGATAGATAGATAGATTGTAGATATATATATATATATTAGGCCTGGGTAACAACGGAAAAATTTGTTTCTAAAATCGATTTGTTTTTTGGGGTTTTTTGCGTTTCGTTATTTAAAATAATTACAAATTTTTCCTTTTAAAAAGTTCGATATTTACGAAATTTCGTAAATGGTAAAAAATTAACGAATCGATTTCCGAAACAATAACGAATCGATTCGTTAATGGCGGACGCGACCGCGAAATACGCTAAAAAACCTCCAAAACCTTCTGAAGCTTCCCTCTCCCTCTGTTGTTGACTGTTGGTGTGATATTATAATTTTTTTTCACTAATTAAACCATAAAACTGGCCTAGACATGCGGAAATAATAACGAAACGACCTCAAAACAATAACGAAACGAATACAATATCGAAATACGAAGCATTTACAAAACGTATTTAAAAATTCGTTTTTTTAATAATTGCTCCAGAATGGTTCGTTATCGTTTTGTAATTGAAAAATTAACGAATTATTAACGAATTACGAATTAACGAAACGAAACCGCCCAGCCCTAATAGATAGTGATTGGTTTTGGGGGAGGGGGGGGCGCCAAAATACTGTTTGCTTACCATTGAAAATTACCTAGGGCCGCCTCTGAGTATTATTAATACCCAGCTTTATATCTCCCAAAGGGGACTCAAAGATCTAAAAGGAAGTTAGAAGATTGAATTGAGAAGGTGAGTTGAAACAGGAGAATGATTTCAACCAGATAGACTGAAGATCACTAAGAAAAACCAAACATGAACATCCTGAGGTTCAGGAAGTTGTAGTCCAACTTTGGTAGACTTTAAATAGGACTATCTGTGTGTTTAGAACTGGACTGGTTCTGAGGAGGTTGAAGAGGAGATACCTCTGTAATGATGTTCCTCACTTCCTATGAAGATCCTGTTCCTTTATTTGCTTCTCCTGTAGATGCCATGTCTGATCCTGAACTCATGTCATGAAACCGGCTTCCTTTTCATTTCATCATTTCATTGAGCAGGATTCAAAATGATCTTGACAGATTAGAGAGATGAATGGCCAAAACTAACAAAATGAAGTTCAACAGTGACAAATGCAAGATACTCCACTTTGGCAGTAAAAACGAAATGCAAAGATACAGAATGGGGGACAATGCCTGGCTCGAGAGCAGTACGTGTGAAAAAGATCTTGGAGTCCTCGTGGACAACAAGTTAAACATGAGCCAACAATGTGATGTGGCGGCAAAAAGGCCAATGGGATTTTGGCCTGCATCAATAGGAGCATAGTGTCTAGATCTAGGGAAGTAATGCTACCCCTCTATTCTGCTTTGGTTAGACCACACCTGGAATATTGTGTCCAATTCTGGGCACCACAATTCAAGAGATATTGACAAGCTGGAATGTGTCCAGAGGAGGGCGACTAAAATGATCAAGGGTCTGGAGAACAAGCCCTATGAGGAGCGGCTTAAGGAGCTGGGCATGTTTAGCCCGAAGAAGAGAAGGCTGAGAGGGGATATGATAGCCATGTATAAATATGTGAGAGGAAGCCACAGGGAGGAGGGAGCAAGCTTGTTTTCTGCTTCCCTGGAGACTAGGACGCAATGGAACAATGGCTTCAAACTACAAGAGAGGAGATTCCATCTGAACATGAGGAAGAACTTCCTGACTGTGAGAGCCGTTCAGCAGTGGAATTCTCTGTGGTGGAGGCTCCTTCTTTGGAAGCTTTTAAACAGAGGCTGGATGGCCATCTGTCAGGGGTGATTTGAATGCTTCTTGGCAGAATGGGGTTGCACTGGATGGCCCATGAGGTCTCTTCCAACTCTGATTCTATGATTCTATGGTTGCGAGGGGGTGTCAGAGGGATCACCAAAGACCATCAGTGTGGGGAGTTTGGCCCAATTAGCTTCCGAGCACAATTCAAAGTGTTGGCTTTTACCTATAAATCCCTATACCTGTGGTTCTCAACCTGGGGGTCACAACCCCTGGAGGGGTCACAAGGGAGTGTCAGAGGGGTCAAGAGAGGAGATTCCATCTGAACATGAGGAAGAACTTCCTGACTGTGAGAGCCGTTCAGCAGTGGAACTCTCTGCCCCGGAGTGTGGTGGAGGCTCCTTCTTTGGAAGCTTTTAAACAGAGAGTGGATGGCCATCTCTCAGGGGTGATTTGAATGCAATATTCCTGCTTCTTGGCAGAATGGGGTTGGACTGGATGGCCCATGAGGTCTCCTCCAACTCTTTGATTCTATGATTCTATGATGTTCCTCACTTCCTATGAAGATCCTGTTCCTTTATTTGCTTCTCCTGTAGACGTCATGTCTGATCCTGAACTCATGTCATGAAACTGGCTTCCTTTTCATTTCATCTCTACGAAGTCTTTGCTATTCCATCCCACGCTCATCCATCGGTTCGGTAAGATAATGGGACCCGGGGTGGCATCAGATGATGAGAAGGCCCTCAAGCGCTAGTTAAGGAAAAGGTCTTTGTCATGCCGGGTGAGTCCTTGAAGGCTTCGACGAGTCAAGCTTATTGAAGATGGAGTCTCAGATATACCCCGCCTTCCCGCCTTCTTATCCTTGCTCCATCTCCGTGGCGCATAATGAATTGGCAGGTTGTCCATCTGTTCTTTCGCTCATTTGATGTGCTGACAGCAAATAAAGTAATATGCCTTCTCCCTTCTTTCCCCCCTTCATTGCCGGCTGGCACCTGCCAGGCTAGATTTGAGTGAGCGAAGGCTCTGACGGATAGCGCATGGCTTCAGGGAACTGGGTACAGCTGTCGCTTACTTCTGAGCAGCTATGAGGGATCGGGAAGACAAACTCAACCCAACTCACCCAGTCTGGGAGATGCAGTGCAACGCAAAGCAATCTCCCTTCCCTCCAAGCTCAACACTGGAAGGAATGCAATGAATTGTGGGTTTAGTCAGTGCAAAATAGTTTGGTCCTTGTTGGTGAAATGGCTGAGCTAAGACAAAGGAAGGCAAGTGTTCCAAGAGGAGTTCTCTTATGGAAGTATCCTATAGAGAAGTGTTTCTCAACCTGGGGGTCAGGACCCCTGGGAGGGGGTCATGAGGAAGGTTTCAGAGGGGTCGCCAAAGATTATTTATTTATTTATTTATTGAGTCATTAGCAACCAGTCAATTATATTACATTTCTAACAGAACAAAGCAAACAAACAGACAAAATACAAAAATACAAAACACAGAAAACAAAATTTGTGAGTTTGGTAGTTGATTAAATGTCCTTTGACCAGTATCTGGCCACTTGGAGTGCTTCTGATGTTGCTGCAAGAAGGTCCTCCATTTTGCATGTGGCGGGGCTCAGGTTGCATTGCAGCAGGTGGTCAATGGTTTGCTCCTCTCCGTACTCGCATGTCGAGGATTCCACTTTGTGGCCCCATTTCTGAAGGTTGGCTCTGCATCTCGTGGTGCCGGAGCGCAGTCTGTTCAGCACCATCCAAGTTGCCCAGTTTTCTGTGTGCCCAGGGGGGAGTCACTCATTTGGTATCAGCCATTGGTTGAGGTTCTGGGTTTGAGCCTGCCACTTTTGGACTCTCGCTTGCTGAGGTGTTCCAGCGAGTGTCTCTGTAGATCTTAGAAAACTATTTCTTGATTTAAGTCGTTGATGTGCTGGCTAATACCCAAACAAGGGATGAGCTGGAGATGTTTCTGCCTTGGTCCTTTCACTATTGGTTGCTACTTCCCGGCGGATGTCAGGTGGTGCAATACCGGCTAAACTGTAAATTCTCCAGTGGTGTAGGGCGCAGACACCCCGTGATAATGCGGCATGTCTCATTAAGAGCCACATCCACTGTTTTAGTGTGGTGAGATGTGTTCCACACTGGGCATGCATACTCAGCAGCAGAGTAGCATAGCGCAAGTGCAGATGTCTTCACTGTATCTGGTTGTGATCCCCAGGTTGTGCCAGTCAGCTTTCGTATGATATTGTTTCTAGCACCCACTTTTTGCTTGATGTTCAGGCAGTGCTTCTTGTAGGTAAGAGCACGGTCCAGAGTGACTCCCAGGTATTTGGGTGCGCTGCAATGCTCCAGTGGGATTCCTTCCCAGGTGATCCTCAGAGCTCAGGATGCTTGTCTGTTCTTAAGGTGAAAGGCACATGTCTGTGTTTTAGATGGATTAGGGATCAGTTGGTTTTCCCTGTAATAGGCAGTAAGAGCACCTAGAGCTTCGGAGAGCTTCTGTTCAACCATCTCAAAGCTCCCTGCTTGAGCAGTAATGGCATGATCATCAGCATAGATGAAACTCTCTGTCCCTTCTGGCAGTGGCTGGTCATTTGTGTAGATGTTGAACATGGATGGAGCAAGCACGCTCCCCTGAGGCAGGCCGTTCTTCTGTTTCCGCCATCTGCTTCTCTGGCCCTGGAACTCAACAAAAAAGCTCCTGTTTTGTAGCAGGTTTCCTATGAGGCGGGTGAGGTGGTCGTCCTTTGTGATATTATACATTTTTCTCAGGAGGAGGTGGTGGTTCACAGTATCATAGGCTGCTGACAAGTCTATGAAGACAGCTCCTGTGATCTGCTGCCTTTCAAAGCCATCTTCTGTGTGCCAAAATAATAATAATAATAATAATAATAATAATAATAATAATTATAATAATACTTTATTTATACCCTGCCACCATCTTCCCAAGGGACTCGGAGCGGCCTACATGAGGCCAAGCCCAATAACACATCAATAAAAACAACAACAATAAGCAAAATAAACAATACAATTAGTATAACTCACACGTAGACAGTAAAACACAAGAATTTAAATAGCACCAGGATTGTGGCGCAGCTGGCTGAGTGTCAGCTACATTAAGATCACTCTGACCAGAAAGGTCATGAGTTCGAAGCCAGCCCAGATTGGAGTGGGTTTCCAACCAATTGTGTGTAACCTGTTGTCAACCTTTGCAACCCAAAAGACAGTTGCATCTGTCAAGGAGGAAAATTAGGTACCACCTTAAAAAGTGTGGGGAGGCTAAATTAACTAATTTATGAGGCCATAAAGAAGACTCCAGCAGAGCATTCCAGCGGGGAAGCATGCGGGGAATGCGGAAGTGCTTCATCAGCGTCGCAGATGGACGATGAAAGCGACAGCTCCCCTGGCGGCCAGAAAAAGTTAAAATAGCCTCTGTGTATGTCTGTATATGTTTGTATGTCAAAAATTGGCATTGAATGTTTGCCATATATGTGTACACTGTAATCCGCCCTGAGTCCCCTGCGGGGTGAGAAGGGCGGAATATAAAAGCTGTAAATAAATAAATAAATAAATAAATACCTATGGCCGGGCCAGATGTAATAGTTAAAACTTTAAAAATAAATGCTGGACATGAACAGAGGATGTATCTAGTAGGAGGGTTTTAAACCAAAAGTAGAGAGCAACCCAACGGGTAATTAAAGTGCTTCTCAGGATATTTTGCAGGGAATTGTTTCCTTTATTCAGGGAAGGCACACCGGAACAGCCACGTTTTCAGGCTCCTCCTAAAGACTGCCAATGTGGGGACTTGTCTGATATCCTTGGGGAGTGAGTTCCAGAGATCATCAGAAAACACATATTTCCGATGGTGTTAGGAACCCCTTTGGTCAACACTCAGGAAGTTGGGGACTCAAAGTTCAAAGCATTTGGAAGACCTAAGTCTGGGAAGCACTGCTAAGTTTAATCAACTAATCAATCATAGTGTATTTTTCTCCTCACTTCTTTACCTCTTTGCTTTGAATTTCCACCTCAAAGTTTTCTTATCCAAATGTCACAAAGGATTTTATTTAGTTTTGTTATTGCTTTGGACTTTCTTAAATTGCTGAAATCCCAAGTTGAACTTTTGAAAGCTCTTCTTGAAGAACAGCAAATAGCACGAGCAACGTAGGAGTGCAATACTGAACTTCCGCAATGCACATTCCTTTCTGAAGATACACATTGCTCCCCCCCCACTTTTCTTGGGGGAAAAAAGAGAAAGAAAATGGGAAGGAGGGGAAACAGAAGCATCCGTTGCTAGACATCTAAGGAGATCTTCCATCCTGTATTTGGCATTTCAGCTGTTTGATTTTGAAAGAACCAAGCTGTATAACCTCTCGAAAGCCAACTCTTTGTAGCTATACCTGACCTTCTCTTTCCTCTTTCATCCTTTTATTCCCTTCCATTCAGTCTTGGCAATGACGCACAGGCGGAACAATGCAACCCAAAGAGTTGAGTAGCCTGGAACGGGAGCTTTCAAATCCCCCTCAGAAACGGAGAGATCAGAAGCATGAGGCTGCAGACAAAGACAAGCATGAGCAACCTGGCACCTGCTGGCCTCCTTCATGCTGAAAAATGGCAAAATCCATCACCAGCCATGAGCGTTGATACTTTGGTTGACGTTAGCAGAGCTGTTGCATGTCATGAGATTTGACCATCTATTGATCTTGGTATCAATGGGACGTAGTGGAACAAAACCTCAGCAGACACGAAGGCCTACTGCAAAGAAAACCAAAGTGCTGTTCCAGCAGTCACCAGCCATCCCCTCCCCAATGCCAGAGATACAGCTTAATGGTGTAACATTAGAAAATGTTGACCATTTCCGCTACCTTGGCAGCCACCTCTCCACCAAAGTCAACATCGACACCGAAATACAACACCGCCTGAGCTCTGTGAGTGCAGCATTTTCCCGAATGAAGCAGAGAGTGTTTGAGGACCGGGACATCCGTAGGGATACCAAGGTGCTTGTCTATAAAGCTATTGTCCTCCCAACCCTGCTGTATGCCTGCGAAACGTGGACTGTCTACAGACATCACATGCAACTCCTGGAACGATTCCATCAGCGCTGCCTCCAGAAAATCCTGCAAATATCTTGGGAAGACAAGCGGACAAACGTCAGCGTGCTGGAAGAAGCAAAGACCACCAGCATTGAAGCGATAGTCCTCTGCCATCAACTCCGCTGGACCGGCCAAGTTGTCCGGGTGCCTGACCACCGTCTCCCAAAGCAGTTGCTCTACTCTGAACTTAAGAATGGAAAACGGAATGTTGGTGGACAGGAAAAGAGATTTAAAGATGGGCTCAAAGCCAACCTTAAAAACTCTGGCATAGACACTGAGAACTGGGAAGCCCTGGCCCTTGCGCTCCAGCTGGAGGTCAGCTGTGACCAGCAGTGCTGCAGAATTCGAGGAGGCACGAGTGGAAGGTGAAAGAGAGAAACGTGCCAGGAGGAAGGCGCGTCAAGCCAACCCCGACCGGGACCGCCTTCCACCTGGAAACCAATGCCTTCACTGTGGGAGAAGATGCAGGTCAAGAATAGGGCTCCACAGCCACCTAGAAACCCACAAAAATAGTCATCAAGAAAGACCATCTTACTCGTCCAACGAGGGATCGCCTAAGTAAGTAAGTAAAAAAGTACTGCAGATAGAAATGGTTGCTCATTGTTTGGAAATACACCATTGGAGTAGCCTCAGTGGAAAATGGGTAAGAGAATAATGCATCCATTTCTCACATGAATCCAGAGGGTCTAATGTAAGTTGGGATGGGATTGTATTGGATTGGGTTAAACTCCCCCTGAAGACAAGTTTGCAGCTTGGGAGCTTTCTTGGATTCATCATTGTGATGATGCAATTGTGTGCTGTCATGCGCTGGGCCTATAGCAGTTGGCTTTTGAACAGGATGTGCTCTTTGTGCCCAGCGGGAAGCCGGGGTGCCTCGACTGAGAGGCCCTAAGGATTTTCCTATACAAAGTCTTTAGAAGCTTGA
Source organism: Anolis sagrei ordinatus (assembly GCF_025583915.1). Taxonomy (NCBI): domain Eukaryota; kingdom Metazoa; phylum Chordata; class Lepidosauria; order Squamata; family Anolidae; genus Anolis; species Anolis sagrei. The sequence goes on along the minus strand of NW_026844367.1, from coordinate 30,052,208 downwards.
AAGGTTTAACAAAGTCCTTTATTATTGCTTAAGTCTTCAACAAACAATCAAATACTTCTTAATATATTGTTGAAGGCTTTCATGGCCATAATCACTGGGTTGTTGTAGGTTTTTTCAGGTTATATGGCCATGTTCTAGAGGCATTCTCTCCTGATGTTTTGCCTGCATCTATGGCAAGCATCCTCAGAGGTAGTGAGGTCTGTTGGAACTAGGAAAAAGGGGTTTATATATCTGAGGAATGACCAGGGTGGGACAAAGGACTCTTGTCTGCTGGAGCTAGGTGTGAATGTTTCAACTGACCACCTTGATTAGTATTTGATTGCCTGGCAGTGCCTAGGAGCAATCTTTTGTTGAGAGGTAGATGTCCTTGTTTGTTTCCTCTCTGTTGTTGTGCTGTTCTAATTTTAGAGTTTTTTTAATACTGGTAGCCAGATTTTGTTCATATTCATGCTTTCCTCCTTTCTGTTGAAATTGTCCACATGCTTGTGGATTTCAATGGCTTCTCTGTGTAGTCTGACACGGTGGTCGTGAGAGTGGTCCAGCATTTCCGTGTTCTCAAATAATATGTTGTGTCCAGGTTGGTTCATCAGGTGCTCTGCTATGGCTGACCTCTCTGGTTAGTAGTCTGCAGTGCCATTCATGTTCCTTGATTCGTGTTTGTGCGCTGCTTTAGTGGTCCCTATGTAGACTCTGACAACCATTATGTCAGACTACACACAGAAGCCATTGCCATCCACAAGCACATGGACAATTTCAATAGAAAGGAGGAAACCATGAAAATGAACAAAATCTGGCTACCAGTATTAAAAAAACCTCTAAAATTAGAACAGCACAACAACAGAAACAAACAAGGACATCTAATCACTAGGGCTGGGCAACCACGGAAAAATTTGTTTCTAAAATCGATTCGTTTTTTGGGGGTTTTTGCGTTTCGATTTTTAAAAGAATTCCGAAATTTTTCTTTTAAAAAGTTTGATATTTACGAAATTTCGTAAATTACAAAACAATACGAAACAATTACGAAACAATTACGAATCGATTCGTTAATGGCGGACGCGACCGCGCAATATGCTAAAAAACCTCCAAATGGGACAGGGGGAACTTCTGAAGCTTCCCTCTCCCTCTGTTGTTGACTGTTGGTGTGATATTTATAATTTTTTTTCACTGATTAAACAAACAACAACTATAAAACTTGCCCCAGACATGCGGAAATAATAACGAAATGATTTCAAAACGATAACGAAACGAATACAAAACGAATTCGAAACAATTACGAAACGAATTAAAAAATTCGTTTCGTTTTTTAGTTGCTCCTGAATGGTTCGTTATCGCTTCGTTATAAAAAAAATAACGAATTTTTAACGAATTACGAAATTACGAAACGAAACTGCCCAGCCCTACTATCTACATTAAACCTATCTCAGTTTTAGACCTCCAGAGTCGAGGGGCCACCACCGAGAAGGCCCGGTCCCTCCCTGTAAGGAGCCCCAGTTAACAATCTGGCTGCCGCTCGTTGAACCAATTGAAATTTCTGGGCCGTTTTCAAGGGTAGCCCCACGTAGAGTGCATTACAGTAATCCAATCTGGAGGTGACTAAGGCATGGACCACCCTGGCCAGATCCACCTTCATGAGGTACGGTTTATTATTCTTCTCTTTCCTCTGAAACAGCTGGTTGAAGCACCAACTACTAATACACCAAGGCCTATCATTAGCTTCTCACCAAGGACTTTTGTTTCCAGGCTCCATCACCGATGGTTGGACTCACCTTGCTGTTTCATTTTAGCAGGAGGCTTCTTTGATAACTGTAGTTTCCTGGAGGCAGGAGGCATTCTGCAAACAGATTCTTCACCTATAATATCTGTCTCCCTCTTGCAAACAATCTCTCTTTCTCTCTGCCTCATGCAAAGGCATCACCTTCCGATCCATCCTCAAAGATTATCCAATGGCCTGATGTTCTTCCTGAGGCCCTTTTCCCTGTCCTTCAACATCACAATAAACAATAATGAGACCCCCTCCCCTCAAAAAACCCCTCAGGTACAAGAGAAAAGCACGGCAACCCTGGAAGCCAGCAATTTAATAGGAGTGCCAGGGCTGGGTTTCTTGTCTCGGTGATGGAAATTGAGCTATTGCATTTGACAGGCATCAGTTTGCATAAAAGGAAGACCAGCTTCCGAAGCAGGGACGCTTCGGGGAGACTCTGCGGCAAGAGACAGGCTCACAAAGCAAATGACCACGTACAAACAACGTCCGCTTGTTTGGTTTCCCTTGCAGGAAGATGCCCTTCTGTGGAAAGGTTCCAACATTCAGGGCTCTTTGGCTTTGAGGCTAAAATGTGAACAAAGACAAAGCCATTAGAAGTGACAGAGGTGGAGAACCGTCTCTTGTTTGACCAACTCAAACTTCTGGATAGGATATAGAAAATATTTATTTATTTAAAACTTTTGTATCCCAATCTTCTCAACCTCCACAGAGGGACTCAGACCGGCTGACAGCAAGGATTCAGTGCCACATTACAGTCTAAAACATCATACAACAACAATAGATTAAAATACATCTATATATATAAATCTGTTAAGGGCGTTCAACGGGACAGCGAAACGTGAAAACCCCTGGCCCAAAACACACCAAACTTGGTATGCACATACCTCAACCCACAAGGTATGCAGAAAGCGATTCAAAATAGTAAACAACATTTCAACAAACCCACAATTTCGAAAACAAAGGGAGCATGCGCAGAGGCGCCCCGGCGCAAGTCCCCCGCCGAGCGCACATTGCCGGACAACGTTCCCTCGCCGCAAACCACGCCCCCTCCCTTCGCCACCCCGCCCCTACCCGCCCTGACTCAATTCTTTTCCTCCTCCACCTCCTCCTCTGCCGCCGACCACGCCCCCTCCATGGAAGCCACGCCCCCTCCCTTCGCCGCCCTGCCCTTTCCCACCCTGACTCAATCCTTCCCTCCTCCCCCTCTTCCGCCCACGCCCCCCGCGCAACCCATGCCCCCTCCCTTTGCCACCCCACCCCTTCCCGCCCTGACTCAATCCTTCCCTCCTCCCACGCCCCCTCCGGGAAGTCACGCCCCCTTCCTTCCCCCCCCACCCCTTCCCGCACTTCCACTCCCTCGCCTGTCAGTCTTGCTCCCAGCACTTCCGGTGGAACCGCCATAACAACCGAGGCCTCGCCGAGCGACGTGGTGGTTGCAGCCTCCTAGGCGGCGGGCCCAATCAAGGAAGAGGAAAAACATCGAAGGAAGGAAGGAAACAGAGAAGGAAATGGAAGCAAAGAGCGAAGGAAAGAAGGAAAGAGGTAGAGAAGGAAGAAAAGAGAGAAAGAGGAAAAGAAGAGGGATGGAAAGAAATGGGTAGAGAAAGAAGGAAGGAGATAAGGAAAGAAAAGGAAGGAAAGAGGAGAAGGAAGAAGAGAAAGAAAGAGAAAGAGGGGGGAAGGAAGGACAGACAAAAGGAAGGGAAACAACCAAAGGAAGGAAGAAAAAAAGGAAGAGAAGGAAGAAAGGGAGGAAGAAAGGAAGAGGAAGAAGGAAGAGAAGGAAGGAAGGAGAGAAGGAAAGAAAAGGAAGGAAAGAGGAGCAAAGGAAGAAGAGAAAGAAAGAGAAAGAGGGGGGAAGGAAGGACAGAAAAAAGGAAGAATGGAAACAAAAACCAAAGGAAAGAAGGAAAGAGGCAGAGAAGGAAGAAAGAGAAAGGGAAGGAAAAGAAAAAAGGAAGAAGGAAAGAGGAAGAGAAGGAAGGAAGGAGAGAAGGAAAGAAGAAAAGGGAATGAGGGAAAGAAGGAGAGAAAGAGGGAGGTAAGGTGGGCCACAGCAACGCGTGACAGGGAAAGCTAGTATAAAATAAAATACATATCAGTCAGTTCACCAAGATAAAATCATGTCCAACTCAGTCTGCATATGTCAACAACTTTAGTCTATTGCGGGTCTCAGCCGTTATTCTGCGAATGCTTTGTTCCATAGCCATTATTTTGTTGCGGAATATACGTTACCCGAGATCATTAGAGTGCTTTTGGAGAAGGAAGAAGATGGAGAGACAGCATGTCTGATTTCCAGGCGTTTATTCCTATCTCTGCAGAGTATAGGGTGTACAGCAAACAAGGGGCTGACACCTTGGAGGTCTGAATCGCTTCAGTATTTATAGCATAATATCAACCTTTCCACACATGCGCAGAAAGAGTCTGACATTTACACAATACAATCATTAACAGGTGTTTCCATGTATAGTTGCCAAAAACATCTTTATCAGGTCTTGGCAGCCACGTTGTGAACCCAAACATCTGCTCAATTATGTAACTTATCCCAACCTTCACCCGTTACCCTAAGATGATTCTTTTATGTTCAATTCCTTAAATGTCTAATTGAATTATAGCTTTTATATGCTTATAACATAAGATTTGATCAAGGCAATCTCCTCTAGTCAATTCAGCCTTAATAACTTCATTATAACTTATTTCTTTATATGAATAATCATGAAGGAAAACACTAGGATGAAGCTCTTCTAAAATTGCCTGTTGTTTACATTAAGTAGTCAGAGGATGGCGCTCTCTCACCATATGACCTTAGATGTTCCAAGTCTTGGATCGATACTATTGATCTCTTTGTCCTGCCAAACTTCTCTTGTTGACTTCATATCGGCTATAGCAAACATTTCTGATTGACCAAGGTCCAGTGATGGCATTAACATCTGTAGGTTTCTCACAGACATGAGGAAGTTCTCTCTTTAGAGAAATGCTGTTTTTCAAAGGATCAGGTAGGTCTTATATCTTCTATTTTATTCTAAATTATTATGATTTCCCTTTATTATTATTTTATTTTCTCCTAACGGCTGCCACAATTTCCCAAGCTTCCTGAAGGTCAGGAGGAAGGGGGCAGATCTAATCTCATTCGGGAGAGAGTTCCATAGCTGAAAGACCACCACAGAAAAGGCCCTGTCTCTCGTTCCCACCAGACACGATTGCAAAAGTGGTGGGACCGAGAGCAGGGCCCTTCCAGAAGATCTTAACAGCCTTGATGGTCCAGCCTTGATCGGAGTTTAAGATCTTCCGGGGAGGCCCTGCTCTCGGCCCCAGTGGAGCTGGCGCAACAGAGGAGTTGTGTGCTCCCTGTACCCCACTCCTGTCAGTAGCCTGGCTGCTGGGCGTTGGACTAATTGCAGCTTCCTGGCAGTCTTCAGAGGCAACTCCACGTAGAGAACATTGCAGTAGTCTATACGGGATGTGACCAGAGCGTGGACTACCATGGCCAAGTCAAGCTTCCCAAGGTACGGGCGCAGCTAGCGCACAAGTTTTAACTGTGCAAATGCTCCCCTGGCCACTACCGAAACCTGGGGTTCCAGGCTCAGCGATGAGTCCAAGATCACACCCAAGCTGCGAACCTGCGTCTTCAGGGGGAGTGTGACCCCATCCAACACAGGCTGTAACCTCATGCCCTGTTCAGCCTTTCGGCTGACCAGGAGGACATCTGCAGTGGAATACATCTCACAACGTTAAGAGCAGTGGCTCTTAATGAGACATGCTGCATTATCACAGGATGCCTATATGTCATGTATGATGTTCTGCAGTTGATGGTGGTTGGTGGTGGCAGGCCTAGCAGTTGGTGATGGAAGGGTTAATGTAAGTCTTAGTTCTAAAGGGTTGAGTAATCCTTAAGTAAGAGTTCAAGGATGAAAGCAATCAAGGGTGGAGACATGCAAGAGACAGGTTGCAGCTGGGTGTTTCTGGATATAAGGACTGATCTTCAGGAGAAAAGTATTTGTCTTATTTTGGTGGTAGATGCTGCTGATTTTCCCCCAAGTCTCTGGATTTTCGGTATCCTGACCTGTCTCCTGAACTATTGGAACCCTGGAACTTTGAATCTCTGGACTGGCTTTGGACTACGGTATAGACTCTTGATCCCTGGACTTTGCTCATTGAACACTCAGCTTTTGACCACTGAAATGGATCCTTTGACTACGGTGTTGCTTTTGCTATCTGTTTTTGTTTATTATGTGGCTGAGTGCTATCTTTATGTTTTATATTTTGGACTATTAAAACAGCTGGAAAGTAAGTGCTGTTTTATTTAAACTGCTTGATACAAACTGGGTATTTGTTTGGTTCATCTCTACCTGAATACAGCAGAGCCCTGGCGTTGTGACAGTTCTCAACCTGGGAGTTTGGTTCATCTCTGCCTAAAAATTGGCAGAGGACTGGCAGTGTGGCACTACACCCTACATTGCTGGTGAAATTGGAAGGCATAGAACAGGCTGTGCTCTGGCACTGTGAGATGCAGAACCAATCTTAAGAAATGGAGCTACAAGGTGGAGTCCACAACATGTGAGTGCGGAGAAGAGCAAACCACAGACCACCTACTACAATGCAGTCTGAGCCCTGCCACATGCACAATGGAGGACTTTCTCACAGCGACACCAAGTAGCCAGCTTCTGATCAAAGGAAATTTAGTACAATGCCAAGTTTTAAATTTTGTTTCTGATTTTTATATAAATTATAATTGTATTCTCAATTTATTTATTTTATTTATTTATTTGACTTGTATACCGCTACTCCCAATTTGGCTTGGAGCGGTTTACAGCAGTAGATTAAAACAATACAATTAACTTTAAAATACAATAAAACAAGAACAGACATAGTCCCAAGTTATTCACCCATTGAAAGCTTGTCGGAAGAGAAAGGTTTTACAGGCTTTCCGAAAAGCAAGTAGGTCTCGGATAGATCGGGTTTCAACTGGCAAGGCATTCCATAAATAAGGGGCCACAATCGAGAAGGCTCTCTGCCTAGTAGAGGACAGATGATAAGTCCGGATGTTGGGGACTTCAAGCAAATTTTGGTCTTCGGACCGAAGTAATCTCTGGGGTTGGTAGGGGGATAAGCGGGCCCTCAGGTATGCCGGCCCCAGACCATGTTGTTGTTCATTCATTCAGTCGTCTCCGACTCTTCGTGACCTCATGGACCAGCCCACGCCAGAGCTCCCTGTCGGCCGTCACTACCCCAGCTCCTTCAAGGTCAGTCCAGTCACTTCAAGGATGCCATCCATCCATCTTGCCCTTGGTCGGCCCCTCTTCCTTTTGCCTTCCACTTTCCCCAGCATCATTGTCTTCTCTAGGCTTTGCTGTCTCCTCATGATGTGGCCAAAGGACTTCAACTTTGTCTCTAGTCTCCTTCCCTCCAGTGAGCAGTCGGGCTTTATTTCCTGGAGGATGGACTGGTTGGATCTTCTCGCAGTCCAAGGCACTCTCAGAACTTTCCTCCACACACCATATAAGGCCTTAAAGGTTAGTAGCAGCACCTTGAAAGTAATCTGGTACTCAATCGGTAGCCAGTGCAGCTGTTGTAGAATTGGGGTGATACGACACCTCACCGGCACCCCGGCGAGAAGACGAGCCGCCGCATTTTGCACCAGCTTCAGTTTCCGGATCACTGACAAAGGAAGGCCAATGTAGAGGCCGT
>NW_026844367.1:30030051-30041407 GCF_025583915.1 Anolis sagrei ordinatus | reverse complement strand
ACTTTGACCAGGGACCACTTTGACCAGGACCACTTTGACCAGGGACCACTTTGACCAGGGACCTCCTTGACCATGGACCACTTTGACCACGGACCACTTTGTCAGGACCACTTTGACCAAGGACCACTTGACCAGGGACCACTTTGACCAGGGACCACTTGACCAGGGACCACTTTGACCAGGGACCACTTGACCAGGGACCACTTTGACCAGGGACCACTTTGACCAGGGACCACTTTGAGGACCACTTTGACCAGGGACCACTTTGACCAGGGACCACTTGACCAGGGACCACTTGACCAGGAACCACTTTGACCAGGGAACCCCTTTGACCACGGACCACTTGACCAGGGACCACTTTGAAAAGGGACCACTTGACCAGGGACCACTTTGACCAGGGAACCACTTTGACCAGGGAAACACTTTGACCAGGGAGCACTTGACCAGGGAGCACTTGACTAGGCATCACGTTGACCAGCAACCACGTTGACTAGGGACCACTTGACCAGGGCCTGGTCTAGGGGATGCTGGGAGCTGTAGTCGGGAAGAGAGTGTGGCTATGCTATTGTGTCTTTTGTTTGCCAGGAGGAGTCATTTTTGCGCATGCGCTGTAGCGTATTTTTGCCTTTTTGGCCCTTTAAGTCTCTCTTGTTGTGTTTTTCAGTGTTTTATGAGTGATGGTCATTTGTTGGCCTGAGAGGTGTCTTGTGTCCAAATTTCATGTCAATTCGCCCAGTGGTTTTTGAGTTCTGTTAATCCCACAAACGAACATTACAGTTTTATTTATATAGATTAGAAGCATTTCTATCCTGTCCTTCTCGCCCCCGCATAGGGATTCAGGACGGCTACCAACAGGCACCATTCGGTGCCGAACAATAAAAACAAAGCATAATATACATTTAGCATACATTAAAACAATTAAAAATACAGTAAAACAGTTTGCCATTTCATGTCGTCTTCCAAATTAATCCATTGCCGTCAGCTTAAAAACAGTCCATTGAAACCATCTATTCTGTGAAAGCTTAATCCCATAACCCATATGTGGCTATGTTTGTGCATGTGTATATGTATACATGTATGTGTGCATGTATATATGTATGCATATGTGTATATTTGTATGTGTTTGTGCATATATATACATGTTTGTGTATGAATGTGTGCATGTGTATATGTATATATATATATGGTTGTAGTTTGGGGTTTTTAAAGTCTGTTTTGATGGGGTTGTGTGTGTGTGTTTATGAATGATGGACACTCGTTGGACTGTTAGGCGTATTGTGTCCAAATTTGGTGTCAATTCGTCCATTGGTTTTTGAGTTATGTTAATCCCACAAACTAACATTACATTTTTATTTCTATACAATAGATATATTGTCAGGTTTTACAATGTATTGTAATGTAATATAGCTGAGTCATGCACTGCTAATGGGCTTCTATTGGGAATGCTGAGTCATGCATTAACTGTATATAGAACTTCATTTGGGGAATGTGTTCTGGCCTAGTCCAGGTGATTGTGAATGATGTAATCCTGGGTCTGAGTTAAGTCAATGAGTTGGGAACCAATCAGTGATTGCTATGTGTAAATGAATTGTATATAAGGAAGTCATGTACAGTGTATATTTCTCCTTGTGCTGTGATGTTGTTCGTCGAAGGCTATATGTAATTAAAAGAACCTATCTGCTAAGACAAGATATAACTGTATGCTGTGGTAAGTCTGTAATATCTAGACTGGGGGAAAGACAATGGTAAAACTGACAATGGCCGGGCATGTGCTCAAATGTCTGTAAAAGGTTCCAGAGTGACTGCAGGCTGTGGGAGCAGTTGACTGAAAATACTGTGCAGGAAGAAGCTACTGGAAAGCGCTGAAGTTGTGCAACTGATCTGCTGCTGAATTGTGAAGTTAATCTCAACAGTATGAATGCCTACTCATGCTTTGGCCAACCTTCCCTCCCTTTTTCTCTCCTTCTTTCTTTCTTTCTTTCTCTCCTTCCTTCCCTCCCTCTTTCCTTCCTTCCCTTTTTTTCTTTCCCTTCTTCTTTCTTCCTTCTCTACCTGTTTCTTTTGGAGCCCCCAGTGGCGCAGTGGGTTAAACCCCTGTGCCGGCAGGACTGAAGACTGACAGGTCTCAGCTTCAAATCCGGGGAGAGGCGGATGAGCTCCCTCTATCAGCTCCAGCTCCTCATGCGGGGACATGAGAGAAGCCTCCCACAAGGATGATAAAAACACCAAATCATCTGGGCATCCCCTTGGCAACGTCTTTGCAGACGGCCAATTCTCTCACACCAGAAGTGACTTGCAGTTTCTCAAGTCGCTCCTGACATGACAAAAAAACCTAAAATATAGTTAAAATGCAACCATAAAAGCACATACTGATCTCATTAGGGAAGGAGTTCCATAGCTGAGGGACAACCACCGGGAAGGCCCTGTCTCTTGTCCCCACCAAATGTGACTGCAATGGTGGTGGGACCAAAAGCAGGGCCTCTTCAGGTGATCTTAAGGTCCTTGGAGGTTCCTCTAGGGCAGGGGTCCTCAAACCTTTTAAACAGAGGGCCAGGTCACAGTCCCTCAAACTATTGGAGGGCCGGATTATAATTTGAAAAAAACATGAATGAATTCCTATGCACACTGCACATATCTTATTTGTAGTGCAAAAACACTTTAAAACAATACAATAATTAAAATGAAGAACAATTTTAACAAATATAAACGTATTAGTATTTCAATGGGAAGTGTGGGCCTGCTTTTGGCTGATGAGATAGGATTGTTGTTGTTGTTGTTGTTGTTGTGTGCTTTCAAGTCATTTCAGACTTAGGTTGACCCTGAGCGAGGGCCGGGTGAATGACCTTGGAGGACCCAGAGGGTGATTCTCACCAATGCTTCCTCTTCATCCTGGAAAGAAGTGACGAGTGGAGTGCCACAAGCAGGGTTCCGTCCTGGGCCCGGTCCTGTTCAACATCTTTATTAATGACTTAGATGAAGGGCTAGAAGGCAGGATCATCAAGTTTGCAGACGACACCAAATTGGGAGGGATAGCCAATACTCCAGAGGAAAGGAGCAGGATTCAAAACAATCTTGAAAGATTAGAGAGATGGGCCAAAACTAACAGAATGAAGTTCAACAGTGACAAATACAAGATACTCCACTTTGGCAGGAAAAACGAAATGCAAAGATATAGAATGGGTGACGCCTGGCTCGAGAGCAAGATCCTGGAGTCCTTGATCGTCAAAACAAAGCCAATGGGATTTTGGCCTGCATCAATAGGAGCATAGTGTCTTGATCTAGGGAAGTCATGCTACCCCTCTAGGAAGAAAAAAGGAATTGTGTCCAATTCTGGGCACCACAATTCAAGAGAGATATTGACAAGCTGGAATGTGTCCAGAGGAGGGCGACTAAAATGATCAAGGGTCTGGAGAACAAGCCCTATGAGGAGCAGGTTAAAGAGCTGGGAGGAAAGTTCAGAAGAGAAGGCTGAGAGGGGATATGATAGCCATGTATAAATATGTGAGAGGAAGCCACAGGGAGGAGGGAGCAAGCTGTTTTCTGCTTCCCTGGAGACTAGGACGCGGAACAATGGCTTCAAACTACAAGAGAGGAGATTCCATCTGAACATGAGGAAGAACTTCCTGACTTTGAGAGCCATTCAGCAGTGGAACTCTCTGCCCCGGAGTGTGGTGGAGGCTCCTTCTTTGGAAGCTTTTAAACAGAGGCTGGATGGCCATCTGTCAGGGGTGATTTGAATACAATATTCCTGCTTTTGGCAGGGGGTTGGACTGGATGGCCCATGAGGTCTCTTCCAACTCTTTGATTCTATGATTCTATCATTGACTCTGAGTAGAGCAACTGCTTTGGGAGACGGTGGTCAGGCATCCGGACAATGTGGCCGGTCCAGCGGAGTTGATGGCAGAGGACCATCGCTTCAATGCTGGTGGTCTTTGCTTCTTCCAGCACGCTGACGTTTGTCCGCTTGTCTTCCCAAGAGATTTGCAGGATTTTCCGGAGGCAGCGCTGATGGAATCGTTCCAGGAGTTGCATGTGACGTCTGTAGACAGTCCACATTTCGCAGGGTTGGGAGGACAATAGCTTTATAGACAAGCACCTTGGTCTCCCTACGGATGTCTCGGTCCTCAAACACTCTCTGCTTCATTCGGGAAAATGCTGCACTCGCAATGGCATCATGACTCAATTGAATGCAGTTTGGGGATGCAGGTGGTTACTATAGTGATCCATTGGAGAGGTGAAGGTTTTGCCTTTCCCAGCCTCCTCGGAGGCAACTCCTGGCTCTGTCACCTACAAAGTTATCTCCTGACCTGATTTCCCTTTCGCCGCCATGCCTACGTCGGAGAGCATCCCCATCCCTCCCGTTGCCATGGAAACCTCTCCGCATCCATCCCTCGTCCTGCCGTAACGAAGAGTGACACCAGCCGCTTCCCCTCCGGGAATGGCATATGGACCCAATTTGGTCCTTTTCGCAGGCCGCGCCATTCCTTCCCGCCTCGCCGTTGTCTTTTGAAAAGCCCCGAATGGAATATTATTAAAACTCAAAGGAGGGAGGCAACGAAAGAAAAGAATATTTCATCTCTTCTCCAACCTCTTTTGTATTCAAATTCTGGCCAGCTATCTCCCGAGGCGGGGAGATTATTTCAAAGGCGGCACTTTGTGGTCATGCCGCAATGGCAATAGACCGGCGAGAGACAATTACATCAAAACGCACACCAGGAAGAATTGGAAAAACAACATTGATGAAAGCGAAGCAATCTTTGTGATCAGATCCTCTTCAGCTCGGAAATTAGCGCAGATTTGTAGCTTCCTAATCATATATGTCTACTCATATATGAACCCCACGAGTCACAGAATTTATTTATTTATTTACAGTATTTATGTCATAGAATCATAGAATCAAAGAGTTGGAAGAGACCTCATGGGCCATCCAGTCCAACCCCATTCTGCCAAGAAGCAGGAATATTGCATTCAAAGCACCCCTGACAGATGGCCATCCAGCCTCTGTTTAAAAGCTTCCAAAGAAGGAGCCTCCACCACACTCTGGGGCAGTGAGTTCCACTGCTGAACGGCTCTCACAGTCAGGAAGTTCTTCCTCATGGTCAGATGGAATCTCCTCTCTTGCAGTTTGAAGCCATTGTTTCGCGTCCTAGTCTCCAAGGAAGCAGAAAACAAGCTTGCTCCCTCCTCCCTGTGGCTTCCTCTCACATATTTATACATGGCTATCATATCCCCTCTCATCCTTCTCTTCTTCAGGCTAAACGCCCAGCTCCTTAAGCCGCTCCTCATAGGGCTTGTTCTCCAGACCCTTGATCATTTTAGTCGCCCTCCTCTGGACACATTCCAGCTTGTCAATATTTCTCTTGAATTGTGGTGCCCAGAATTGGACACAATATTCCAGGTGTGGTGAGGATTTGGCTTTCACGAAACCCCACGAACAACAACATTTGGCAGACTTTCAGAACGAGATGCCCGACATGAAGAAGGCGTTCAAAATAATATGCCACCTTGTCCTGATAGGGACCAATATGTCACTCCTAGGCCAGCTCTGCCTTCTCTCTTTGCATTGGCAGCGTGAAAAGCTGGCAACCATTTTCATTTTCGGCATACACAAATGTGACGAGGTCTTATGGGCAACATCTGATTTAATGGGGAATGGGCCAGCCCAGCCTTGCAACGCTTTGGCTTGTTTTTCCTTTGCTTGTTGTGTGCTGTAAACTTTATTGCTGGTTTAATGTGTCCATTTGTATGCTGTTTTGCTAAATGGCAGGCCTGGTGCTGCGCTTGCCTGTTTCGTTCCTTTCCTGACCGATGTAGGTGAGAAAACAAAGGCTACCAATGAAATAAATCAAATTAAGTAGGTTCACGAAGGAAAAAAGAATCCGCATCAATCAATTATTATTATTATTATTATTATTATTATTATTATTATTATTATTATTATAACTTTATTTGTACCCCGCTAGCATCTCCCAAGGGATTCGATGCGGCTTACAACAGGCCGGAGCCCAACACAATACAACAATACAATACATAGCAAATAAAACAGTTAAAGCAGAAAACAATAACAGTAGCAGTACAACAGGACATTATTAAAAACTGAGCCGGCCAGAGTAGGGTACAGGATTAAAAAGTGCTGAAGTGTCGGAGGGATATGGGATTAAAATATAAGTGCAGTGTGCGGTGAGGGTGATCTTGACTCTACTAAAGTGCTTCTGGGCTTTGGTAGTGGGGTTCCTAATCTGAGAAGGCACGTTGGAACAGCCAGGTTTTCAGGTTCTTTCTGAAAACCGCCAAGGTAGGGGCCTGTCTGAGATCTTTCGGGAGGGCATTCCAGAGGCGGGGGGCCACCACAGAGAAGGCCTTGTCCCACGTCCCCACCAAACGCGCCTGCGACGCGGGCGGGATCACAAGCAGGGCCTCTCCTGATGACCGGAGTGAGCGTGTGGGTTCGTAGACTGTGATGCAGTCTCGCAGGTAGGCTGGTCCCAAACCGTTTAGGGCTTTGTAGGTAAGCACCTGCACCTTAAATTGGGCTCGGAAAATAAACGGCAGCCAGTGGAGCTCCCTAAACAGGGGGGTTGACCTCTCTCTGTAAGGGGCCCCCGTTAGCATCCTGGCAGGTGTCCATTGGACCAATTGGAATTTCCGAGCCGTTTTCAAGGACAGCCCCACGTAGAGCGCATTGCAGTAATCCAGTCTAGAGGTGACTAAGGCATGGACCACCCCGGCCAGATCAGCCTTCGCGAGGTACGGGCGCAGCTGGCGCACAAGTCTCAGTTGTGCAAAAGCCCTCCCGGCCACCGCCGACGCCTGAGCCTCAAGCGTGAGCGATGAGTCCAGGAGGACTCCCAAGCTGCGGACCTGTGACTTCAGGGGGAGTGTAACCCCGTCCAACACAGGTTGCCACCCTATACCCCGGTCTGGTTTGCGATCGACCAGGGACCTCTGTCTTGTCGGGATTGATCTTCAGCTTGTTCGTCCTCATCCAGATAGACACAGCGGCCAGGCACTTGTCCAGCACCCGAGAGGCCTCCTTGGAATTAGGTGGAAAAGAGTAGTAGAGTTGTGTGTCATCTGCGTAGAGATGGCACCCAACTCCAAAACTCCGGATGACCTCTCCCAGCGGTTTCATGTAGATGTTGAAAAGCATGGGAGACAGAATAGAGCCTTGCGGGACCCCACAGGTCAAAGGCCAGGGGTCCGAGCAGGCGTCTCCCAGCTTCACCATCTGGGTTGTCCCTCCAGGAAGGACCGGAGCCACGACAGAACCGTGCCCCCGAGACCCATCCCAGAGAGGCGTCCCAGAAGGATACCATGATTGATGGTATCGAAAGCCGCTGAGATGTCCAAGAGAACCAACAGGGTCACACTCCCCCTGTCCAGTTCTCTACGGAGGTCATCCACCAAGGCGACCAAGGCTGTCTCGGTGCCGTGACCAGGCCTGAAACCAGACTGTGCCTGATCTAGGTAATTGATGTCATCCAGGAAGCCCTGGAGCTGGAGGGCGACCACCCGCTCCAGCACCTTACCCAAAAAAGGGAGGTTGGAAATCGGTCTGTAATTGTTCAGCACCGTAGGAAGTCATACGTTAAAATAACTAGTTACTAGGCTTGGTTGATTTAAAAAATGGTTCAAAACTCATTTCGGATGTAGGGGGTGCTGGTGGTTCGATTTGGAATTGAATTCTGAATATTTACCCCCCCCCCAAAAAAAAAAAAATCGGAACTTTCCATACTCTGGCTAGAATAATTCTTGCTGCAGTTTATTGTCAAATAGTGATGCAATTGTGTGCTGTCACGCGCTGGGCCTATAGCAGTTGGCTTTTGAACAGGATGTGCTCTTTGTGCCCAGCGGGAAGCCGGGGTGCCTCGACTGAGAGGCCCTAAAGATTTTCCTATACAAAAGTTTTTAGAAGCTTGAAAGGTTTAACAAAGTCCTTTATTATTGCTTAAGTCTTCAACAAACAATCAAATACTTCTTAATATATTGTCAAAGGCTTTCATGGCCGGAATCACTGGGTTGTTGTAGATGTTTTCGGGCTATATGGCCATGGTCTAGAGGCATTCTCTCCTGACATTTCGCCTCATCTATGGCAAGCTTCCTCAGAGGTAGTGAGGTCTGTTGGAACTAGGAAAATGGGTTTATATATCTGTGGAAAGACCAGGGTGGGACAAAGGACTCTTGTCTGCTGGAGCGAGGTGTGAATATTTCAACTGACCACCTTGATTAGCATATAATGGCTTGGCAGTGCCTGGAGCAAACTTTTGTTGAGAGGTGATTAGATGTCCTTGTTTGCACAACAACAGAGCACAACAACAGCACAACAACAGAGAGGAAACAACCACCGTCTCACAAAGCAGTTGCTCTACTCCGAATTTAAGAATGGAAAACGGAATTTTGGTGGACAGGAAAAGAGATTTAAAGATGGGCTCAAAGCCAACCTTAAAAACTCTGGCATAGACACAAATAACTGGGAAGCCCTGACCCTTGAGTGCTCCAGCTGGAGGTCAGCTGTGACCAGTAGTGCTGCAGAATTTGAAGAGGCATGAATGGAGGGTGAAAGAGAGAAATGTGCCAAGAGGAAGGCGCGTCAAGCCAACCCCAACCGAGACCGCCTTCCATCTGGAAACCAATGCCCTTACTGTGGAAGAAGATGCAGATTAAGATTAGGGCTCCACAGTCACCTACAGACTCACAAGACTTCTGATCCCGGAAGACTATCCTACTTGGCCAACGAGAGATTGCCTAAGTAAGCAAAAAAGAAGATCTCAAACAGGAAACAGAAACTCTTCTCAATTGATATCACTTTTTCAAGAGAGTACAACCAGTACTGTGAATTTAACATACTTATGTTTATTGTAGAGTCAGGGGCGGCTCAACCCCTTACGCAAAGTAAGCATTCGCAGTATAGTTGATTTTGCCCAGGGGTGCTCTTGAGGCGCTCTTTGGGGAAAACAGACCTTGACATATGCGAGTTGTAGTTACTGGGATGTATAGTTCACCTACAATCAAAGAGCATTCTGAACTCCACCAATGATGGAATTGAACCAAATATGGCACACAGAACTCCCAGGACGAACAGAAAATATATGTTGTAACTCAGCGTGTGCCTCATGTATCTACTAGTGCTAGTAGGAGGAAACGAGGCTTGGAAGAGGAAGAGGCTCAGCAACAGCTGAAGCGCATTAGGGACTTGTTCTTAGAGTCTACTGATGAGGAAGACTTTCAGGGGTTTACTCGTGAGGAAATGGAGGTGGAGGATTACCGTGGTGTAAAGAGAGTAGCACGCAGCTCAGACAGTGATGAGGAATCCATTTCCAAGTGTCTTAAAGACGTAGCAGATAGTGATGAGTCTGACAGGGAGGATGAAGAGCTGGACTGGACCAGGGTTCAGGAGGTTTTGGATGTGGTTAATGCTCCAACTTCCAGCGATGAGTTCCAAGGATTCACAGACCCATGGGTTTCGGATACTGCTTCGCAGGATGCAGCTCGGAGTGCAGACTGGCAGCAGTGGAGAGAACGCAGTTCACCTGTGGAACTGGAGGCACCTGGAGGGGAATCTAGTGATTCTGATGGGATTTAAGGAGTAGCCCTGGGTCCATCTTGTTGCAGAGTTCAAATTGTCGTGTTCCTGTGCTTCTTGATGCTAACTCTTGCCTTGAGTCCTTGTATCCAGAACCGTGCCTTCGTGACCGTGCTGACGTCTTTGCCTGGCTTGGAATCGTGAGTCTTGTCTCCTGCCCTGACCCTTGGACCGTCTTGACCATTCTTCGCTTCTGCCTATCTCCTGTGACATCGTTGGACCGCTCCTCATGCTGGTTATTGCCTAGTGATTTATTGGACTGTCTTTATTCTGTGTTTATTGTGAACTGTCTGCCAGTTTTCCTTTCTGCAGCTCAGGCTGCCTGGGCTGCGGCTTTGTTTACATTCCTGCCAGCCGCAGCCTCCTTAGTTTACTAGCTCTGCTGTTAAGAGCCTTTTGAACTGTTAATTTGACATTAAAGACCTTCTGTTAACGCTTAAGCTGCTGTTTTGCCTGGGTCTTGACAATATATATCTGATTGGTTGGGGGTGGGTGCCAAAATACTGTTTGCTTTCCGTTGAAAATTACCTAGGGCCGCCTCTATGTAGAATTTTGTTTATTGTACCTTATGCAAACGTTGTAATATATGCTTGTTACTTTTTGGCTTTGTCTATAGTGGACCTGTTTGTCTTGTTGGTCTCAGGGAATTCATTTCTTTTTTCTTTTTAGTTAGCTGACAGCAGGAGCTCACCCTGCTCCCTGGATTTGAACCTGTGACTTTTCGGTCAACAAGCTCAGCACAGCTCAGCGTTTTAACCCACTGCGTCACCGGGGACTCCAACCTGCACCTAAGCTTTGTAAGAAAAGTGCATTGCAGTGGTACGCTTCAGTGCTTACCACATACTAATTTCCCTAAGTGAGAAATTAGAGTGGGAGGACTGTAATGATCATAAAAGCTTTCATAACAAGCAGGAGAATCTCTTCTCAACAAAATATTGACTGGGTTCTTGGAGGCATGAAGATGTGTAAAAAAAGGCGGAGGAAGGAAGGAGAACAATTTCCTTTGCATTTCCACTGTTGTGGTTGAAGGATCCCATGTCAGTGGGATGATGAACCCACCCCTGGCTTTTGACTGAGTTTTATCTTGCTTGATATTTACTTCCAATGATAAGGGATATCCCATCATCTCTCTCCAGTGCAAGGCATTACTTCCCTTCATTAGGTAAAGGTAAAGGTAGTCCCCTGACATTAAGTCCAGTCACGTCTGACTCTGGGGTGTGGTGCTCATCTCCATTTCTAAGCCAAAGAGCCAGCGTTGTCCGTAGACACCTCCAAGCTCATGTGGCCGGCATGACTGCATGGAGCGCCGTTACCTTCCCGCCAGAGCGGTACCTATTGATCTACTCACATTTGCATGTTTTCGAACTGCTAGGTTGGCAGAAGCTAGGGCAGACAGCGGAAGCTCACGCCGCTCCCCGGAATCGAACCTGCGACCTTTCGATCAACAAGCTCAGTAGCTCAGTGCTTTAACCCACTGCGCCACCGGGGGCTGCTCTTCCCTTCATTAGCCCAGTGTAAATTTGAACCCCTTTGCAACAATTTCCTCTTGCAAGGCATTGCTTCCCTTCATTGTTGTTGTTCAGTCGTTCAGTCATTTCCGACACTTCATGACTTCATGGACCAGCCCACATCAGAGCTCCCTGTCTGCCGTCACCACCCCCAGCTCTTTCAAGGTCAAGCCAGTCCCTTCAAGAATGCCATCCATTAGGGCTGGGCAACCACAGAAAAATTTGTTTCTAAACTCGATTCGTTTTTAGGGGGTTTTTGCGTTTC